>JAWNPG010000023.1:317500-917500 GCA_035045145.1 Drosophila meridionalis
AATTTGCATTTGCATTTGCTGCACTTGTTTCGCTCAGTGTAGCTGTAGCGCTTCATACATGGGATTAGTCAGGACAACATGGCTAGCTACTGCCGGCTGATGCTGATGCTGTTGCTCTTGTTGATGCTATTGCTATTGCTATTGCTGCTGCTGCTGCTGCAGCTGTGTACTGTTATAAATCCCCCATCAACTCCAACCCGCTCGGCTCTCGTCCCGCTGCCTGTTGACTCTTAGCTGTTGACTGCCGTTAGTTGCGCTGGTTTGTTGGCCTGGCTCAGTCGGTTCGTTGGTTTGTTTGTTTGCCTTGGCTTGGCAATGAGTAATGAGAAAAGTTTTCTTTCCATTTGATCAAAATGGCCCCAAAATACATAGTTGCCATGCCATTGTGGGCGGGCCGTGGGCATGGTTTGGTGTGGGCGTGGTAGCAGCCGTAGTTGCCACTGCCGTGCGAATTAAAATGAATGCTACGCACTATATTTTCATCAACTGAAGTGGAAAAGGGGCACAATACATAAACCGGCATGACGAACTGATCAACTGGAAGATACCCTGTAATATAAGTCTATAATCGGATAACTGAGATTACATTGACTAACATCAGCAACATCTATCACTCTACTCTCCGTCCATTCCCATGGATTACTTGCTCCAGCTGGAAGTATTTGATATTCTACAAAGCGCTCTCTCCCTCGGCAACGATTTACGGGCAAGTGTAGCAACTGCAATAAGCATCAATTAGGCAATTGCCCGGGCCAGACGTGACCGAGTCTCGAGTGGAGTCCAAAGGCAAACAGAACGCATAAACAATGCAATGAACCATGGAGGACAATTTAGCTGCGCCAACTTCCATCTTTGTGCAAACACGCACAACGAATGGAGAATTGGAGAATCGACTCGGCTGCAGTCAATTCCACCTCCAGCTCCACCTCCACCTCCACTCCCATTTCCACCTCCATTTCCATTTCCGGATAACAAACAAGTGCTTAAAGGCTGCCTGCAAATATTTAATACCATTTCTAGTTCGTATATCAGAGAGTTGGATTTGGTTTGGCTGGGTTTAGTTGCGGCGCAGTCGCAGGCGCTCGCTGCGCACACGTTGGCGTCGGAGGGGCTGCTGCTGGGGCTGCTCCACGGCGAGAATGAGGCGTCCGATCTGGGCGCCGGCGGCGTTGATGGGCAGCAGCACTAGGCGGCCGCTGCCTAGACCTAGAGCAGCGGCGTTCAGCTCTTGATCCGCCTCCTCAACCAGCTCCACCTGGGACTCCTCCGTTTCCAGCTCGTTGTCGGGCTCCTCCAGTTCGGGGGCGCCATAGCTGCGGGCGGGCGTATTGGGCGCGCCGTAGGTGCTGGCTGGCGTGGCGGCCACCTTGAGCGCAATCTCGGTGGTGGGCAGCTCCTCTTCGTCGCTCAGCGTCGTCTCGGGCTGGTCCAGGGCAGGCAGATCAGCAACAGGCTGCTGTTCACCAGCAATGCCATCAACGGCAACAGCTGCAAAATCCTCCGCAGCCTCGAGAACGGGTGGCTGAAAGTCGCGAGCGGGCGCCTGGGCCACCACCTCCACGGTGTCTTCGGGCTGGTTGGGCGCTCCGTAGGTGTTAGCCGGGGTGCGTGCATTCAGCTGCACCTCCTGCTCCAACAGCTCGGTCGTGGTGCTCTGCTCCTCGGTGATGCCAAAGTCTTCCACTTCAGTCTTGGCCGATGGCGCTATCGTTGTCGCCACTGGGTCCTCCAGCTTGGGCTGGCGTTCGCTAGGTAGATCGAACGGTATCTTTGGCCGGAAGCCAGCTGCTGGATACGGCGTGCTGGACAGCTCCACTTGGCGCTGGTTCTTCACGAGCCGCTGGCGACGCTGCGGCAGTGCCGAGCTGGCCACGGCCAGCAGAAGCATCAGGAGTATTCCGGAAGAGGTTTTCATTGTTGCTCGACCAACGGTTGTTAACGGTATGTGACTGGCTGCTGTGGGTGCACTCGCTTTTATAGTACATAACTCCGCCTGGCGGGTCGGCCGAGGGATTCTACATCAGAATTCAGTAACGGTCGCAAGGTCAGCTGCGCTTAAATTTCGGCTATGATAACGATAACTCTTGCCATTGCCCAGGCAATGCAAATGGGACACGAGTCGCAATATTTGCGCATTTAAAAACATATCGAAGCCCATCGAAGCAGTCATCAAGCTCAATGTTAACGACGCTTTAATATGAAACAACCTCCACCTCCAACTCCGCCCTGGGCCCTCTGAGCACGTCCATCTCCAGTCCCTCTCCACCTCGACTTCTACGTCCACGTCCGTTGCGATGCCCATGACGGCTTCGTCGTCATCGCCAACGTGCGTCGCATGCTAGGCAGCTGACGAGCTGCTCGCACATGTCGTTGATCCATTTCGCCAAAGTTTCGTCGCCCCAAAAATTAAGAGCGAATAAATGTCGAGAAACTAATCAAAAACAATTTGTCGCATTTGAAATGCTCTACTCTGTGGGAATCTATTGTATATACATACATATGTATGTGTATAAATAAAACTATTTGAATGTACAAAAATATCATCATTTGTCAGGGACTTTAATTATAATACACCTGGTACAGTTTCTTCTAGTTCAACTTGCCAATTTAATTTTACACTTAATATTACTCTATATTATTATTATTTTTTTTTTTAATAGCGAAATTATTGTTTTGTTTATCAAAAATAGTTTTTCTAATAAAAATATAATATAAAACATAAAAATAAAATACTTATATATTTATTCACCATTATTCATCTAATTTATATACATATTGAGGTCTTAATCTTATATATATTTAATATGTACTTATACTAAATGATTCTAATGTTGACGTATGTATTTCTGTTGAATTTTTATGTTTCTCCTTGTTTTTAATAAATTATTTTTTCTTCTAAACACAAACTGAAGAGTTTCCATTTTTATATTTTTAATGACAACTGTATATAAATTCCGTCTTCAATTCATGAAAGTGAGCTATCATAATTTCTTCCAAATAAAGTTAACATTTTTTTTAAGTAGGTTTCAAACTCAACAATATATAATATCTTGTTAGAAAATTATATTTTCCTTAACTTTTATATATTTTATGGTAAATTTGATTTCAGATGCTCATTCATATAAATTCTGATTCTTTAAATTCTCTTTCCAAACTTTTACTCTTCTTAAGTAACTTAAAGATTTCTTTGGGTAGCAGTTGGCTAATGGATAAATTAAAATCAATGCCATAAATTAGGAATTCTGAGTCAAAATGACCAAAATGTTATTACCCAATGCAGCTTTCATAAGACAAATTTTAAATTTCTTATTATAATACACTCAATTCAAGGGAAGATTCTTGTTTTATTTAAGGTATAAACAATATTTAATTATAAATGCACATATATATTTTTTTATTATTTATTTTATGGCTGAAACTTGAACATGTAAACTGATTTTTCGAATTCATCTCATATATTTGAATATTAAAATGTATTTAATACAATTATTTATTTTCCTTCAGCCCAAATTTTGGTATCTCTCTTATCTATAGCTTATATGTGTATCAAAACACATCCCAAATGCTGTAAGTCTACTTTCCCCAAATAATTATTTAATTATTTAAATACATATAATCTGTTATAAATAAAGCTATAAATTGATTAAGTAGGCTTTAAGCTTCACAATATATTTTATTTTTGAAGTATCATATTTTCATTATATATTTCTTCTATATTTTCTTATATGTATTTTATCGTTACATCATGGGTGGGCCAATCGACGTATGCCTTGACAGTTAGCGTATGCATAATGCGCCTTTTGTTATATTGCTCTTTGTGAATGTGTGTGTGTGTGCATATTTAGGCAGCTTTCATAATTTGAATGGGTCGGTTCATTAAATTAAATTGGCCCAGATCTATAAGCACGTAAAATGGCACAAGCATCCATTAGCATTACCATGACAATCCCAGGCAAAATCACAGCCAAAACGGCAATCGCATAGCGTAAATGCTTAACAGCGATCTGCTCCACGGGCTGAGGCTCAGTCCCTGTCTCTGGCCCAGGCCGAGGCTCAGGCTCAGGCAGACTTAGCCCTCAACTCTCATGCCGTTGGCTCGAACTTCAATTTACAACTTGGCCAAGTTGTTTGCCAGACTCAGGCGTTCGCCTCTGCTGAGTCGAGTTGGCCGTCGTCGTCGTCGCCGTCGTCGTCTCAGCCGTCTTATTGTAATTTAAATAAGCTGGCGGCTGTAACTGGGATTCTCTGCCCCAACTTTTGCCGTCCAGTTGCACAAAATCCAAACTCCGACTGCCAAATGTCAACGGCAGATTTCGTCGCCCAGGCAAAAGGCGTCGACGACGACAGTTGGCTAAGGATTCAGTCGCCCACATCCCTCCGCCCCGCCCACACCCTCGAAATCGCCCATTCACACTGGCTGCCTACCAAAAGTCCATTAGCAATGGTTTTTACAGCTTGGCATACTTTTGTGGGTCTGCCAGCCGGCTGAACAGTGCCCGCATCTAAAAACCCGCCCGGCCTCCGCTCCAGCTCGCCTCGTGGCCCCCAACAAATTCTTCTTCCTTTCCGGAACGCAGCGCGTGAGATTTTACTCTAAAAACTTTGTGCAAAGTTTTAACGCACGATTTGCGAGAGCGCCAGCAACGCCGCCTGCACTTGATATCATATTTGTGCGCCCATTGCCACGCCACGCCCACTTTGGCTACTTTCCGGCTTGATTTATGCGGGCGGTCAGGTGCAGCTCCCCCGCCGCTGCACGCTGCCTTGCCAAAGGTGTAAAAAACTAATCTCCACTTGTGCTTTATGCAACTTTCGCTCTATTTTCGAGTAGAAAAAAATAGAATAAAATGGATAAAACATTTTACAAATAATTATTTTCAACTTATCTAATTGCTTAAATATTTGCATAAAGTTTTTGTTAACATGAAAAATATATTATTATTATCATAAAATGTTATTCATGTGGGAACATATATTTTTATTTATAATATTATAATTATATCTAACTTTTAATGGAGAAAAGTACATATATTAATTATGATTTTATTTTTAAAAAAAACTTTAGTTTTTATATGATTTTAAATAAGTTTTATGTATAATTTAAAAATTTTTAAATTTTTTAACTTCAGAAAGAAACTCTTAGATTTTTGTATTATTTATATTTGTATTTTTATATTTTTTATAATGATTAAACTAAGATATAAAATAAATTTTATATTTAAATAGTTCTAGAAACACTATCATTTGTATAGGACTTGAATGGATTTTTTGAAGTTAGAACGAGAGTCCAGCTTACAATTCTATTTATAAAATGCCTTTTCATATATTTGCAGTTTTATTCAAGCAAACATAAGATGTATATGTTTCTTTAAAAACTATGAATATGTTAATAATGATTGTGTAGTACAATAAATGTATATATTGTACAATACAAACATATTTATATATGGTTATGCATTTTGCCCGACCATATTCGGCGCAGTAGCTATATATTAGTCATATAAGTTTTGGGAAGTTTATCATCTCTATTGATGTGTTACCCTCACTTAGTCTTACTACACGCTTATACATATGTAGTAAACCTTACATATGTAATATACTGTGCTCTGCTGTGCTCCATATATATGTACACATAAGTAGACAGATAAGCTCAGAGATTTGCAAGTTATATTCTCTGAGCTTATTTGGCCAGAGAATTTTAACTAATATTCTCGGAGCTTATCTGTCTGCTCTAAATTCACGGTTACAGCAATAAAACAATAAATAATAATAATATTAATAATAATAATAATAATAATAATAATAATAATAATAATAATAATAGTAATAATAATAATAATAATAATAATAATAACAAAAATAATAATAATAATATTAATAATCTAGCTAAATAAATAAAGCCTTGATTTAGCCTGAATATTTTGAGCATTTTTCAAATCTTTTGAATCTTGAGTATCCAGACGTTGCCAATATTGAAGAAGACGATGCGGTCGATTCACTGCGGTCATTGAAGGCATTTTTGGAGGAATATCACTGCACCTATTGTATTAAACTGAATCATTCAAAGAATGAAGCACTGCCAGTAAAGCTTCCAATTTGAATGTTAAATTATTCTATATATATAACAACAGATATGTAAGTCAATATAATATATAAATCAAATTCATATAGAAATCAACAAAATATAATAACAAAATAAATTAAATAAATTTAAATATAATCAAAAACAATGTAATATATACAAGAAATAGCTAAAAATATATTTTAAAAATATTTATTGAAATATCATATCAAAAATCACTCCCCTCCCCTTCTCAATTACAACTAACATTTTATTTCTGTATAAATGATGTTCCAAATAATTTGGTTAATATTCATATGTTAACATGGTATGTGTAAACAGTTAATAATTGTTTGGCTTTCGGGCTGTGTGCAGGTCAGAGCAGGTTGTTTGCTTGGAGTGTATGTGGCAAAGGTATTAAGACTAGTTTACATTTGGCTTACAGCGTTCGCAGTTGAATTGTTTTATTTATGTTTATGCTTGCTTTTATTTTGTTTTTTTTTTTTCAGTTTTCCGTTTTCAGTTCTCTGTTTTCTGTTTTCTGCAATTGCAACTTTATTTACACTGAAATGCAAAAATTTGCACAACTTATTACAGTTGTTATTGTTGTTTCTAAACTTTGGCGTAGCATTTGTTGCTTTTGTTGTTTGGATTTCAGTCCACTCCAGGCTCAGCTGCGCCCCACCTCCCGCCTTTCACATCCCGCCTCACCCCATCCACGTCTTATGTGCTAGCAGCGCCTCACGCTAGGCAACACTTTTTTGTTGTTAGCCACTCAGTTGTTTGTTTGTTTGTCTGTTGGTCGTCGGTTGCATATTTCTGTATGTAAATGTTTGCTGAGCTGCGAGCTTAGAGGCAGCGTCCACTCGTAGCCCATTTGGTGCACGTAAATGCCAAGCAATTAGTGAGCCACTGCCAGAGCAGCCCTGTCGGAAGGGCCACCCGTGAGACGGTTATTTCAGCCCGGTCTGCTCTAATTAGTTGGGGCTAAGCGCACGAATTGAGCCGCATAAAGTGGAGGCAGCCCCGCCGCCCGCAGCCCGCCAACCGCAAGGCGCTGCCAACAGTTGGCATTAAGTGTGAAAATTGAATTTCCAAATCACTCGAACGACAACAGCGTCGCCAACGGAAATGTGCAAATGTTGTGGGCGGAAGGCGCACTCCCACACCCGCACACCCACCCACACACACACAAACATACCCACACAGCGGACTCGAGAGTCAGATAAACGAGTATCTATCTACTACAAGCCACCTGCGCTCAGAATTTGCATAGCAGCTGCACAGTGGGGCAAGTGTTGTAGAATTCGAATTTATGTTGCTTCTAATTATTGTAAAAATTTAGTAAAACTGAAAAAATAATATACTATAAGGGTTACTTATGTAAATATATATGTATTATTCAATAACTTCAATAACAATAACTCAGCAGGGATTCTGCCTGCTCCTCTTTTTGCTATTATTGAATTTATTACTGAGCTTGCTTATTACAGCAAATAAGAAAAATTTCACTCCCTTAAAAACATGTCCATAACGGAAAAATTTTAGTCAGGTAGTCAAAGACTCAAATGGCTTAAGTATAACAAACAATCGCATCCTTAAGACAGTCTCATATATAAGTTTATATACAACTTGAAACGTGTTTTCAATTTGACAACCCAAGACAAAGCATTTATGATGCACGCAACACCTGGCAATTGCTTTTGTGTCAGTGTGCATATCTTTGGTCTTGTGCATGTGTGAAAATCGAATAAAAATGGAGCGGAAACTCTAATGAATTTATGCCGCAACGTTTGTGTTTGACGCTCTGACGTTGGCAAGGACTGACTGATTGAATGCTGGCTGGGATGCTGTGGTTGCTGTCACCACACACACTCAAACACACACACACACACATGCATTCTGATGCACACACAGAGAGGGCGATGGCTTGAATTCCTTTGGCATGCATATTCATGCGCTTCGTATATTGATGTCTGTATTTGCAGTTAAATTTCTGCGCGAGGTGACGCCCTATTTTCGCAAGGCGAGCATTATATCCGAGGTGGGCTGGGAGCTGCAGCGCGCGTTTCTCTGCCCACTGGGCCCGGGTGCGCCCACATCCCCGCCCGCACCGACGCCCAAGTCGACGCCGCGTGCCGATACGCGCTACATCCCGTTGCAGCTGACGCATCTGGCGCGCAATCTCAAGTACATCGATCCGGGTGAGTGGTCCTTGGTGTATGATATTTGGCCAAAGCTAATCCCGAAATTGAACTGGCGCAATCTTGGCAATCTTGCAGAGAACCGCTGCCTGGAGCTCCACTCGCCGGATGGCGTGCACTCGTGCATTCTGCGTGCGGCCGACTCCGCGGAAGCCTTGGTCTGGTTCAATGCGCTCCACTCGGCCATGAGTAGCAGCACGCAGCGCTCCCTGCTCGAGGCGAATCGCGCACTGTCGGCGCTTATCGGGGAGCTCAAGCACATTGGCTGGCTGAGCAAGCGCCTCAGTGGCGGCGGCGGCAGTTCAGGCAGCGCCGGCGGCGGCGGTGGCAGCGGCGCAGCCAGCGGCGGCAGCGGCACATCCAACAGCGGCGGCGTCGCCGGCGAGGTGGTAAGTGTAAGTTTCCCCCCTCTCATCATCTCTCCAAAAGCCTTTCATCTCATTGAGTCAATTTTAGACTCGGGCTATAAATAAATTATATGATAAATTGAAGCTGACATTCTATTATACAATACAATATTCCCTTATACAATCCCTTAGCCGAGCGGACGCTCCAGCTCGGAGAGCTCCGACGAAAGCGACAAATGGCTGCCCGTTTTCGTGGCAGTCACCGAGCGGGAGTTCCGGGTGTACGAGAGCGCGCCTTGGTCAGTGGAAGCCTGGAGTCGGCCCGTGGAGAGCTATGCGCTGGCCACAACACGCCTGGCCGGCGCCGGCAACAACTCCTCCCTGAATGTGAGTAGCGAGTGGGAGCGAGTGGGAGCGAGATGGAGCATTCGATGAGTTAATAAACTAAATCTTCCAACTTTACCGCCGACAGGGCCAGCAGACGACGGTGTTTTGCGTGCGGTGCGGCACGGCGCGGGGCGTCCTGGTCTATTGGCTGCGCTCGGAGACGCATCGGGACATGGCTGCGTGGGCGCGTGCCCTGGTCCAGGGCTCCCATCAGGCGGTCAATTTGCAGCGGGAGTTCTCGTTTCGCTGCCTCTACCAGGGCAGGCAGTGTCAATTGGTTGTGCACATAAATCGCGGCTTCTTCTTGTACGATTGCGGCGGCTTCGCCTCCTCCACGCCCACAGCGGCGTCGGCGACCAACAAGACGCAGCTCTGGCAATTCGCATTCGACAAGTTGAAAGGCTCCGCGGACGACGGCGCTCGCATGCTGTATTTGGACTTTGGCGAGGATGGCGAAATTGTGAGTGCCTGCAAATCAAATCATTAGCCAGACAATTGAACTCATATTCCTCTCTCCTCCCACTCCCACACCCGCTGCAGGAACTGGACATGGAGTGCTGTCCAAAGCCCGTTGTATTCGTGGTGCACAACTGCCTCTCGGCGAAGGTGCACAACATTGCCTAGGCGGCCTGGCATCGAAGGGAATCATTTGGAAATATCTAAAAAAAACAAATAATAAATCAATTACATTTTTTAATTTTATAAAAATACACTCTGTAGAGGAGAGCGAATTAAACATTTTTCATTTAAGTATTAAGAGATTTTGAGATTCGTTTGCTTGAGAGGACATCCAGGCCAGCAGGCGGAGAGTGCGAGTGAGCATTATGTGCTTCCCGATGGTCGTTGGGCTATTTGTAAGGTTAGCAGAAATGAAGCAGAAATAAAACAAGGCAAACAAAGTAGTATCTTTCGTATTCGCGCGGAGTACTAGATCGAATACCGACAAGCACAAACCAAAACATTTTTACATTGTAAGTAGACGTAAATTCATTTTATACGGATGTGTGTCATATACACACGGATAATATACCATCTAAATACGGGGGAGGAACAACGGAGAGAAATTTGAAATTAAATCCAATTTGAAAAACGAATATCTAAATGCAAATCTGATATCTACATTGAATACACACACGTTGAACAATAATTATCGTAATTGTACTTAACTAATTGTATCTTGTATCTAAACGAAGCACACATATCTCGATGTATTAGGCCCTAATGCATATCGGAGAGTTCGTTCATCTCATACTACATACCAAAATACCTATTATCAGCTCATATACGAGAACTTTCAGACATTTCCTAACCCGAGCCCACTCTACTTGTACAACATCGATCGATCGAATGCAATTATTATGCATTCAGCCCACATATAAACATCACATATTCGTTTTATGAAATTAGAAATTTCGTTAAAAAATAAAAAACAGAAAGAATAGAACAAAAGTCCCAGCAACAACCAAGAAAATCAACATAGAATCATAAACTTAAGACGTACAATATGTATTTTTAACATAAGTAGTGTTGAATCTTCGATAATAAACTTATATATATATATATATATACATAATACAAATAACAGATATATATAAAGTGTGTTTCTCTTTAGCGGTTTACTGGGATGAGTTGGCATTATTGCTTTATCTTATTTATTTTTATTCTTTGATATTTTATTATATTATAGATAAGTTTACATCACAGCGACATTATATATTTTGATTTACTATTTAAGATTTTTCTTAGCGAAAAACTCAAGTTTCTGTTAAATAACTCATCAGAACTGTCCCATTTGGAGCGGGAATAGTCCACAGCCTTTTATCGAATCACCATTAGATCACAATAAATTGTTTACGCTTTTTAAGCTGGTGAAGTCATTGGTCCATATGCCTTCAATGCTGATGGTCGTGATTGTAATGACTGTGAAAATTACTGTTCCAGATGGCGCCTTGCACGTGCCAGCCGTGGTAGCCACATGGCCCAAATCATGTGTCATTTATGATATTTATGATAAAAATGTTCTATTCATTCAAGTTTTCTTTTTTGTGCTAGTAATGTATTTCTTTATTTTATTACAATTGAAACTTGTTTAATTTCAAAAATAAAAAACTTTTCTTTTATCTATGAAGTATTTCATAACAACAATTGGCTTTATTTCAACTAATAAATCATCAAGCATGTAAGCTTTTTTTGGATAGGCAAACTAAACCTTTTGCTTATCTAATCGTATCTTATCTATCTATCAACTGATAATTATGATAATTAATTATAATTATAACTATAATTGACAATATGTGTTCCACCCACTCCAAGGACATAAACTGGCTGATTTCCAGCTATAGTATACATAAACCGTCAAGTCTATAATTTTGGTTCATTGCTCTATCAAGAATATTCTTGAGCTAAATTATCCATAGCAACCTGGTTCGCCTTAGTCTTGCAACTGTTTTTAAACTTTCTTCATTTGCGAATTACTTGGTTAAAGTTTTGGAAGCAAAAGCAATAATAATCCAATAATAGTTTCTTAATAAAAGTTGCGCTCGATTAATAAGTTCAACTCTTCAATGCAATAGATTTTTAATTTTCTTCTAACTTTTTATTGACTAAGAAACAGAAATGAAAAGTTATATTTGAAGCGAGCTGCAGCGATTGCGGCAATCACTTCTGATGATGACTACAAACGGAATTTTAAGACTTTTTATTGAATTTTATTTTTAAACGATGCTGCTAAGAAATGGTAGGAGCTTGACTCAGATATGGGAGGAAAATATATTTTGCAAAAGCTAAATAAATTCTCTTGAATTTTGTATTATTTTAGTTTACTCAATTTTTCTACTTTTACTGCACTTATTATATATTTTATACAAACAAAATATTTTTACTGCAATTATACATCAATCACATATTTTAAATAAATAAGTTATTTTTCCTGCCTGCAGCATCCAGGCAATCCAACAAGGATATATAATTTGCTTTAAAGTGATTGAAGAAATCAAATTTAATGACGGCAAATTGCGCTTCAAGAAATTTTAATGAATTTAAATTTTAGACGAAGCTGCTGATTCATGATAGGATCTAGACTCGCATAAGCCATTATTCAAGAGTGAACTAAATTTTCTAAGCGTTTTGTAAAATACTCAAAACAAAGTTAAAAAATTTTTATTTTAAGGTTTCATGCTTTGATTATAAGTTTTATATCTCTTAAGCTCCCATCATTCTATCAGTAGGAATCTTAAGTTCTATTTAAAGATTTTATTATTTATATATATATATTTTTTTTTTTTAATTTTTTTGAATGTTTAGTTTATTATTTATATTTTTTAATAATTTTAATTTAATGGTATAATTCGCATAAACTAGTTGATCTAGTTTTAAACTCTATCTGCTTAAGGGGAAACCAATTTCCACTTAGCTTTTCTATTTTTGAGCACAGACTATAAGCTTTCTATTAATGGAATTTTTTTGCCCATCTACAATTGTCAGTTCTATCTCGAAAAAATTCTATTCAGTTCATTTAAAAAAAAATTTTTTTTATAGAAATAATTGAATTTTTAAATATATCTTTTTACTGTCACTTTTACTAAAATTTATTAGTTGTTTTTATTTTTCTGTTAATTTCAGTGACTAGCTCTGCTTTTGGTATTAATAATATAAGATATTTATAAATATGATATATATTATATATACAATATATTGTAGTTTTATACATATATATATTTTTACAATTTTACGTAAATTCAAATTTTTAAAAATTATTATAAATTCTTTTAATTTTATAAATTTAATAAATGGAACAAGTCATTTTGCCTTCCACACTAAAGCTTTAAGTGCTACAAGTTTCTCTGTCGGTATTGAACTGGTGATGGCCTGTTAGACGTTTCTAAGTTACATACCAACAGACATACTACGTAGTGTGTGTGGACGACTACGAGTATGAGAACATGCGGCTATTTATTTCAATTTTCCCAATTCGCATTTAAGACGAAAACAAAGTCACCAAGCGTACGTGCCCGGCATGCCCAACAACTGGCACTGGTCAGCCGCAAACTTTGCTCATCACCAACACAAGCTCAAATCGACTGCTGGCAAACATGCAGCAGCAGTAGAAACACCAACAACAAGTACAAGTACATGAGGAAGTGGGGGAGTAGGGGTGGGGACAGGGGGTCAGTTGGGGAATATGTAAAGCGATTTTGGGGCTGACTCTGTGACCATCATTGCGGTCAACGGGCAGGTTTAAGGTGTAGCGAACGATGTCCGCCTTTTGGCCTCCACGTTGACACGATGACCACGACTGAGACACTAGCCAGAGCAGCCAACCACACACATACATACACACACAGACATACAGAGAGTCACATACATAGAGTCACATACACACACTCTGGGAATTACATTTCCGGCTTGGGCAGCATGCGGAAGCAGCGCGTCGATTTAAATGCTTCAGGGCTAAAATTATGACAGGTGCCTGAGATTGGGCATGGATAACCGGGCGTTGGCTGCTAGAATTTGCCGAGCAGCTATAAATACGCTCGGCTGGGAAATGTCAGCGCTTAGTAGCACAGCTAAAGAGTGCGAATCAAACGTTGAGAGCAGCTAAAATATGTGGAAAGGATACGGATACGGATACGGTTACGGCATTTGCCTAGCTCTGTTGCTGCTGTGTCTGGGTGGCAGCACACGGTCGGCTGTCATACGGCCGGAGGAGCAACAGCAACAGGAGACAACCACAATAAGCAGCAGCTTAGCCGAGGAGGCCAGCACCACGGTGGAGCCAGAAGCAACGACCGCACCGCTGGCACAAAGTCGCGACAAGGATGCCAGCGTGCAAATTGGTTGGGCTAGTGTTGATCCTGCGCCCGGCACCGTTGCGGGTGACCTGAGTGTGGGTCAAGTGAAGTCGGCTAAGCTGCTGCTGCTCAGCACGCCTGCTAAGCGGCCAGCGGAGGTGGAGCAGCAGTTCGAGGAGCTGGACGAGAGCGAGGCAACGGCCGCTGCGGGCAGTGGAGACGGCAGTTTGCCGACTACAACGGAGGTCATCACTACAACCGAGTCCAGTGAGGCAACAACAACAACGCCAGCAACTACAACAGAGGAAGCCAGCGACCACAAGGCAACAAAACTGTTCGCCATCAATGCGACAATATCCTCCGAGGACGCGCTGGAGCCCAGCGTAGCCGTGGCCGTGGCCACAGACAATGCCACAATTGCGATTGCCGAGCAGCCGCAGGCAGCCGCTGCCAACAATGTGGCCATTGAGCTGGCCCTCGTCGAGCCGGAGGCGGAGTACGTGCTGCTCGATGGCGACCTATCGGACCTCACCGTCTCCTCCACCCATGACGAACTGCAGCTGGGCAGCTTCACGCACATCGACAGCGATGTCCATTTGCAGCCGGTGGTGCATTCTGTGGAAATCGTGCCCACCAGCCTCGATGATCCCCTGATTGTTAATTACGTGCACAATTTGCGCTGACTATCGATGTCCGGACAAGCACTGCCCCCTTGTGCGTGGTGCTCGAGTTAAAGTTTGTTTTTATGTTCAATACGATAATCGAAAATGTTACGAGCTCTAATTTAGTTATAAGAAGGGAATTTAATAAAAAAAATTCAATATAAATAACTGATATAAGAGGAGTGTTATTGCACCTGAACTGGAGCATTACATTTATTTAAGAGAAGTAAAAGAGAATGAATGTCAGCGCACTCTCATCGCTTTATCCTGATGCAGATAGCAAATAACTTAAAATTAAAGTAAAACTCGAGGCGGTCTCCTCAAAATGCTTTCATATCAGACGAACAAGAAGCTTAAAATAGAGAAACAACTTGGAATATGGAAAATGCATTCCTCAATGAGATCTACCTTTCAAAGATTAAAGAATTTATATATGGTAGTAAAGCGCTACAGGAAAAGGCATTTAAGGTATTCATTAAAATATTTCCTTGATTCAAATAATTTGAGTCTACATCCATGCTATTAAGTGAGGGATCATTCATCATTCAAATAAAGATCTTATGGATGACTCAGTTCAATATGTGCATTGTTATTCCATTGTCTCAATGCTGACGTCACGTCGACTTTTCTGGATATTTTTCAATGTTGTATCAATCAGTCTCAACCTCAACATCAACCTGTTCATTGGCTTCAAATCTGAAAAGAGTGTTCTCACAATTCAGCATCTCAAGTGTAAGAGAAATTTTCTTAACATAAATGGATTGCTCACAAGAGAAAGAAATTTCCTTCCCAGAGATGCATTGATTACAAATAATTCATGATGGAACTGGACTTGAAAATTAACAAAGACCAAATAAGTTTTAATTTCAGTGAGAGTCGTTAATTATATTAACACCTTTAGTGTTATTGTATACAGCTGTATATATCAATTATCAATTATTTAAGCAGCTACTGAAATATGATCGGAAATTATTTTAGTCTTGCTTGATCGCTCTTTCAACTTTTGTTGTATAAAAATTGTAAGTCTCCATATTACAACTTTATATTAGTATATACAATATATATAATATATAAATATATAAGTATATTTATGAATTTTACGCTTTAGTCTTATGTTTCCCTTCTATGCGCTTCTCAAATATTATATTACATTATATTTATATTTACTTCTTGTATTGAATAAGAATCTGTGTCTTAAGAGGCGAAACTCATAACGGAATAATATCTTTCGCTGCCTCTGTCATTCTATTAAATCATCTCTTTATCTATTATCTTATCTATATTTATCTATTCTTTCTATATTTCACTCCATCCCAACCTATAGATTTCTCTCTCCTTTTCATTGTTCTTATTTTCTCACTTTCCAAACCTTTCTCTTTCAGAGAGTAGATTTCCACTTGCTCTTACTCTCATATCCCTCTCTCTCTCTCTCTCTCTCTCTGTATTTCTATTTGTCTCATTAATTGTTCCTCTTTTCTCCTTTTTACGTTTTTTTTTCTCTTTCTCTCTCTCTCTCTCTCTCTCTCTCTCCTTCTCTCTTTCTGTCTCTCTGTCTCTCTCTCTCTCTCTCTCTCTCTCTATTCCTCTTGCTCTTTTTCTCTCTTAATCTCATTCTGTCTTTCATTGTTCATTTTCTTTTCTCGTTTCCTTCTCTTACTCTTTCTCATTCAGTATCTAAACATTGCTATACATAAATTTGACTATTTACATAAATATACGTATATACACATACTTATATACACTTATAATTAACAATTTGTATACGCAAACAAACGGATGTGGACACACTACCACGTCTAATGATATACATTAGGAACTTCTATATATACTTTATGAGGTCATCGATATTTCCTTATTTGCGTTACACATTTCGTGACCAAGTTTTGTAAGCCTCTTCCCTCTTCAGCATATAAAGTGATAAATTCATATATTGAATTCGGATATATTTCACCCTGATTAAAACATAACATGGAATTAAGATTACTAAATATTTAACAGTATAATACGAGAGATGTGCTGGACAGTGTCGGGCTCCTCACCAGCGCTGCTCCACGTGCGTGGTGTAGACAAATCCGCGCCTGGGCGCCTGAATCAGTGGCTGCGAGCGCAGAGGAATGGCCACAGGTACGCCATTGGAGGCAGGTGCTCTGGCCACCAGCACGGCTGGTCCCAGATTTGCGGTGAACAGCACACTTTCTGAGTCGGGCTCATCCTTGGAGCCGGGCTCTGGTGTGGGCTTCAGAGGGTTTGTGCTGACGCCACACACTGGATGATTGGCATTGCTGTCGGCCGGCGCAGCTGTCTCAGTCACATTACTGGCATCTGCTTGCTGCTGTTGCTGTTGCTTCTGTTCCAGATTTAACTCGGTGGGCAGGAGAAAGGCGCGACTTGGTCGATAGCCGGCGGGTGGGTAGGGGGCTCCGGCAAAGGCGCGGCCGGAGCGGAGTTCAATGGGAGCCACAGTGGTGGTGGTGGCATCTAGAGAATCCAATGTTGTTGTCGTGCTTAAGTCAAGAGTTTCCGTTGTGCTTGCTGTCGTGTCATCCAGCGGCAGTTCCGTCGTAGTCGTTCCCAATTCCGAGGCCTGGACATCAGCTTCGCCTGGCAGCCAGAAGGCACGTCCCTCCGGCCTAAAGCCAGCCGCTGGATATGCCGTTGGCGTGGGCTTCAGCTCTCTAACCACCGCCTGCTGTACGTCATCCTCCTGAACGCTGACCGCATACCGATTGATGCGGATCTGGCGCGTCTCGGCGATTCCCGAAGCCCAAAGGCAGAGAACCAGAGCAAACATCCACTGCATATTGCGCTGTATATCGTAACTGAGGCGATATATTTCAACTGATTTGTGCTGCGGATGCGTCTGGCGTTTATATACAATGTTCTCGGGCTGTCTAAGGTCTCAGGTATCGGGTCTCGGGCCTGGGCAACTGGCAATGAAAGCGAGAGTCGTCTCATTTCGTTCCGTTCCATGTCGAGTCGTAATATAGGGACATATACGTATACGTGGAACATCATTAGGCGCACGGCTATCACATTTATTGATTTATTTTATTATTTATATTTGATATACACAAAAAAATGTATATAGATATATACTTATATGTATATTGGATTGAGTATTTTGCATTTGTTTTGCTTCTGGTGTTTGAGCGCTTATCCACGTCCACCACGTCCGAATCGTCGCCATGTTCTATGGAAATAAAATGCGTTTCCTACGTGATCGGAAAGACTAAGGCCCTGCCCAACCGGCCAAACCATTGACAAGCTGCCCACATCAATTGAAAGCGAAAACTTGTTGCCAATTGCATTATGTCTGGGCTTGAGTGTTAGAATATTTATTAAACACTTATAATCGATATTATGCGATCAACGACTGCCACTGAGGTGAGCTCCAAGGGCGACTATGACTAATTAACTAACTATTGTAGCACGTCACGTCTTCCGATAACGATCGAACTAACCTATACAGCCATAGATAGCCGCTTGGGTGTCCCATGCGTAACTGGAGGTAGATATATTATATTTCAGAGTCTACGAAACTTTCGAGAGTCTAATATATATTTGATAGAACACTGTTTATAGAGTAAAGCTATATGGTGGGGCTCTTCTTAAAGATAAAGGTTGATAATTATACGGGACAACTGCATATAGTGCATAAACTATACGCGCTCCGAATTTATTGAAGAGCTGATTTCGAATCAGCATAGCTCTTATCAGCTGTCATCCTCATTCTTTTGGAAAATATAGTCCACTTCTAAGTTTTGTCTTATTTTATATTGTAGTATCTATTATATAATAAGACTCAATCTCTATTTAATGTTTTAATGCTATATATAGTTCGTATACATACTATATGAAATAATTTATTAGTATACATACAACACAAACAATAAATTAAATTATTATGAATCTGTGAATAAAATGTGTAACATATACATATATACAACGTCGATATCGTAAATATTCGTTTTAAGGCTACGGAAGAATAGTGCAACAAAGGGGTCGAAAACCAGCTCTAAGTGCACTACAAAAATATACAAAATATTAAATATTAAATATAATCCATTTTTATTGAAACAGGAATTTGGTTAGTAAAAATTAATAATATACTAAACTAAAATGTTGTGCTATTTTATTTATTTATATTGATTTTTTTTGTTTTGCTAAATATAATAATATAATAGTTCAATATATATTATTAACATTTGAAGAGGTGGGTAGGATATGAATAATATTAATATATTATAATTAATATTAATATATACACTGTCTATATACATATATCATATACATAAACATAAAATCTTAAAATTAAATCTGTACTCAAAAATTGATATGATAGAATCCAATACAGTTTGAATTTAATTTTATTTATAAAAAAATAATATTTTAATATAAATGAGACTTTACTATACGAATTTTGTTTGTTACTGAAAAAAATCAATTGAAGTAAATTATTTAAAATTAAGTTTTACACTTATATAAATTCATTATATGACGATATGCAACGTGTTTCAGTCTTACAATTTGAATTTATAAAACTTGATGATTTATAAAGAAAGAATTTATAAGAATAAATAATAATACATAATTAGAAATTTTTTACTTTTATTTATAAATTTGTTTTTATATTTTTTTTTTTTTTTACATTGTTATTTTTATTTTTGTAGGTTGATTATGCTGATTTGTATTTAATGTGAAGCGTTTGATTCTTACAAGAATTTACAAACACATTAACTTGGGTGTATTCAAACGTATTTCCTAAATAGCATTTATTATGAATCTTTTATTTTCTGATGGACTAATTTAATTAATTATACCTCATAGAATTTTAATTTCCCTTATCTCTACTCTACTCTTCATACTAATTTCATCTTAGTAATCCAGCCATACATAGACATCTTCCTCCCTCTTTATTAATTTCACCTTATCACTCTCACTTTCTTCAGCGTCACAGTAATCACGCCAGTGTTTTAAGATCTATACGAATATAACACCATATATGTATGTATAATGAAAAATAAAAAAAGAAAAGTTCCTTGTTTACTTTAAAAAAAATGGCACACACTTAAGATTTCCGAAAGGCTGACTTATTTCAGAACAAAACTAGAACACATTCTTTAGTAGCGCTTCTTGGTTTTCCAAGGTGCGCTTCCATTGAATAGTATTCGCTCCGGTTTTGGATTGATTAATGGCGGAACTATAAATTCGAACTTCCAGCTCTTCTGCTAGTTCTTTCTTGTCACGTCGCACGTACATAAACCCGCCGATCAGCCACTCACAATGGTGCCGCCGACGTCCGACGTCAGAGTGAGCGCCAAAAAAGGATTTCCATGCTGGGAGCATGCGACGCACCGCACACTAAACAGATTCGATTGGGACTGGAACACTGGCAGCCACTTCCACTGTTTCCACATCTGTCCTAGCTATAAAAGCACCGCGCTGGGCTGCCACCTGCAGCAGTCGTCGGCTTCAGCTTCCTAGAACCACACACAGTCACCAAGAGCCCAACGCATCGATATGGCCAAGTTCCAAGTCTTCATTGTGATCGCCGCCTGCCTGTTGGCCGTCAGCGAGTGCCAGGTGCAGCGCCAGCGCTCGCAGCGCCTTAGCCGCGGACGTTCGCGTTACTTTGCACGCCAGGAGCTGGCGCCAGCGGATCCGGATGCCGCCGTCACGCCATATCCTTCAGCCGACGAGCTGAAGCCAGAGGTGCCCTTCGATGAGGCAGCCGCTCCAGCCGCCGCCGATCCCACACCCGATGCCGTCTACGGCCCGCCCGACGCAGCGCCCGCGCCCAACGCCGTGCCCGACGAGGTCTACGGCCCACCCGATGTCGTTGGCAACGATCTGCCAGTCGCCGACGCCGCCGCCGATGTGCCCGCCGAGCAGGCACGCCTTGTGGCTGCCAGACGCGCCGCCAAGCTCCGACGCGCCCAGCCGGTGGCCTATCGTCGCGCTGCAGCCGCCGCCGCGGCACGCCCAGCCAAGCTGAGCGTTCCCCGCTCTGTGGTGAGACGCTCCTAGGTGCTCGCACTCATCTGCTGACGAGCTGCCTGAACCGGGCAGTCGCCTCTAGCCAGATGCTAGCTGCCGCATACCCCAAAAACCCATGACGATGCAACGAAGCTCCCTGATGATGGCAAATCAACTACGCACACTCACACACGCACACACTCACACTCACACATACAACAATCTATTCAGCATTTGAAATTTACCTTTGTAAGCGAATTGCAAATAAAATGTTCAGGAAACATAACAAAAGCTTTCTCAGATTGTGCTCAGACACTCTGTCTGCCTAATGAATCACCAAAGGGGGTTTGGATTGGTTTACTCCCATGCTCAAAGCCAAAACAAAGTGCGGGACTGGCCAGCCCAAGCCCAAGCAACCGGTTAAGGAGCGCACGCGTACGCGTCATTAAAAACATGACGATGATGCTGATGCTGATGCCGATGCTGATGCGAGGCTGATGAAGACGACGACGAAAACGAAGCTTACATTGGGTTGGGTATCTCCCAAACCGCAAGTAAACAAGAAATTCAAGTTCAATTTGCCAGGAATCGAAGTATGTTTACCCTATAAAAAGTAATTTAAAAGAGGGAAGTCCAAACAAATTAATAAGAAAAGTATTTAGATAAAATAAAATATATATATAAAATATATTTGTATAAAATTAATAAAATATTTATATTTATAATATAATAATATAATATATATATATATATATATATATCTTCTATATATATATATATATATATATATATATATATATATATATATATATATGTATATATATATTTTATTTTTTTTTTTTTTTTTTTTCATTTTATATGTCTATATATATATATTATATATCTGCTGCTAAAACCATCTGTCAAGAAATCTAAGAAGCATTTATACCCCCATTATTCAGCTTTAATAAGAATTTAATTACCTAGTAGAGAAGGGAATTAGAAACAATAAGATAGATAAACTGCTAATTAGAATAGTTTAATCGAGGCTAATCGAAGCATTTATACCCTATACAAGAACTGTTGGCAATATATAAGAGTTTTATTACATACTAAACTCTCGCAAATCGACCCACCGTCTGTTCGACCTCAAGTGTTAATCAATGTTAATTTACAAGCCGATTGCCTATACACAATTAAATATATTTAAAATTGGAAATTTGAGAGAGCGAGAGAGAGAGAGAGAGAGAAAAAAAGAGAGAGAGAGGGAAAAGCTGAAATATTACTGCTCATGGGGGTCAAACAGGCCTTCAATCAGCGAGATAAGCCACAGAGAGAGAGAAGCAACTGCGAGTTGCTTGGCATCTTTCTCTTTGTCGGCCGCTGTGGCTGTTGCTGTCTCTATCTATCTTATCTCCTTCTCTGCCTGCGTTGAGTCAGCTCAGCATCTCGATGCTTATTTAAATAATTGCAAGCGCTTTCAACGCCTCAGTGTATCAGACGCCGCGAGTCGAGCAGCAACGCCATTAACGCGCCGGGTTTTGTGATCTTTGAGCTTTGATAAAGTGAAATTTGCCAATTGAAAATAAAAACAAAATAAAATGTGGAAGATCTTAAACGTGCTGATGCTGATCGGACTGCTGGAGCTGGCGCAGGCTCAGCGCCCATCCTTTGCGGGTGCGCGTCCGCCGGGCGGCCTCAGCCAGAAGGACAAGTATCACGCCACCCAAAATACGGCCGTGGAGAACATCACAGGCGTGGACATTGCCACACGCTTCGGCGCCGATGCTGCGCCGCAGCAGACGCAGACAATCAACTTGGCCTACGGCGCCTCGCAGAAACCGCCAGTGGGCGTGCCCCTGGTGCTGCCCGTCAGCAGCTACGTGCCCGATGTGGCTTCCAGTGCGGTGCCAGCCACTGCTGGCGTGGCCAATCGCTTCGGTGGTGCTTCTGATGTCCCCGCCAATCCGCCAACCGCGACCAGCCTCCGACCCACTGCCGGTGGTCCGATCTTCCGGCCCACTGCAAGTGGTACAAATTCTCGACCCACTGCAGGAGGTGCAAGTATCCGACCCAGTGTTGCCAGCAATGTTCCCATCTCTAATGCTCTGCCCATCGATGCGCATGGGGATCAGGACTATGTCAACTACCTGAGTCAACTGCCCGAGGATAACCAGCCCTTCTGGTTCCTCAACTACCAGGCCATCGAGGCATTGAGGAACAGCTCGAGGCCAAATGTGGGTGCACTGGAGACGCGGGGATCTTTCTTTGCGGGCTAAAGCGCGATTCCCAACCGCACGAAAAACAATACTCATGGTTAATTAATGCCCACACATATGTGTGTGTGTGTGTGTGTGTGTGTGTGAGTACAGAGTGTACGTACGCTTACTCAGCAATATTATATTGAAAAACCGGAGGAAATGCCAAAATCGTGGGGAATGAATTGTGATTTCTCAAGCGATAAGATTGCGATTCGACATACAAATAGAGAAAATATAAAATACAAATTATATTATAAAAGCAATATGCAAATGTTAGACCCTATACAACATCAACATATATAAATGTATATATACCTATATATTATATAAATATTATTTATTGAAACTAATTGTTCTGCTGCTCATTTCGCTTTGTTTACTTTGGGCTTTATCAGCATCTGTATGGAGCGTATATAATTTCCCTTTTTGCCCCATTCCTTCAGTCCCCAAAATATGTTTTCCTGATCGTCCACTTTCTTCTTGGAGCAAATGCCGTTAGGATTGCTGAAGATCAACACAAGATAGGAGATATATCTATGGAAATATCAAGTTGAATGCTTACCAGGTGGGTATTACGTTGTCGTACCACCACCAGCCACTTTTGAATTTGCTCGTGGGCACGGTGAAGGGCTTCTTCTCGCTCAAGCGCATCGCATCACTGGCATCGCCCACATATGCGCCCAACGACTTCAGCTCGAAGTTCTCCTTCTGGCTGCCCACCACAAAGTTGTCGTATCGTGCATAGTGGGTTTCATGGTCGTAGCCGACGATGTGGACATAGAGCTCGTGGCGCTGATGACTTGTGATCGTGTGAAGCTTGGCTAACCCAATCCACAATTCGCCCTTGGGATCGCCAAATCCAATTCGATATGCCTCAAGATTCGTCCGAAAATTCGTAACTCCATTGATACGACGCTGGATCACAACCCAGCCCGGGCCAGCGATCCCATGCTCGAGGGTGACAGGAAAGGGTAACGAGCCCGGCACGAGCATCAGCTGCTTCGTCACCCCGTAGGGAGTTGTAATGAAAATATTTTTCGCCTTCTTCTTCTTCTCCAATTCATTGATTTTAGTATTTAGCTCCGATACGAGCTTTCTCAATGATTTTATGGTCTCATCGCGAGATGCAAGTTTCTCCTTTAAATCGTCCTGCACCCGTGCTATATTCAATTTAATCTCGTCCAATCGGCGTTTCGTTTGCTCATCATTTTCCTTCGCTGGACTCTGATTGGACATTTTTAGTGCCGCTATTAGCTCCTCCATATACAGGATTTTGTCCTTGTAGAGGCTTTCCTTCTCGCCGAAAACGGATGATTTAATTTCCAACTCAGATAATCTACCATTGAGATCACAAATTTGAGAGTCCCTGATTTTTACCATGCCAACTAATTCTTCCACATCGTGATTTGCGATGGTCTCCTGCTCTAGTAAACTGTGCAGATTACTCGAGTTGTCAAAGTGATCGAAGCAATTGTAATTACACTGTAATGAGAATTTACTTTAGTTTGTAACTAGTTGACCTTATTTGTGGCACTCACTGCAGTGTTTTCGGGGTCCACAGCTGCTGCATTGTCTTCCAGTTCTAAATTCAATATTTTGCCCTCCATGACGTATCGAGTTCCACGAAAACTGAACTGATTCATTTCAATGATTCTATTATATACACAAAAATTTTCTGTATATATATTATATATGAACAATATTTTATCTATTCCCAACACCTGATAAGAAATATAATGATAAATCAAAACTTGGACAATGATATCTTTTTCTTGCCTTTATCGACCCATGCATAATCCCTTTATCAAAATTACTTGCTATGAAAGAACCTATAATGGAACTGAAATACTCTTTTCTATAAATTCTTTAATTGAAGTTAAATATTACAATAAAGTATTTTTATCCCCATCTGACATTAAGATTCTATCAGGAATTATATTATATTTATTTTAAGTATATTTAAATTATTTATTTTAACTCTTTTAATTATTTATTTAAATTATTTATTTAAATTAAAATTTCCATTTAATTTTACTGTTTCATGGCAAGCCTATTAAGGGTATACATTTTCGATAAACTTTCTTTAAATTTTCTAAATTTATTCGTCTGAATAACATTCGTAATTTTACATAGATATAAGGGTACTTTATTCACTAAAATTAGCACAATGAATCAATTTAAATAACGCATAAATTACACGTGGGCAATTATAAAACCAGTAAGAACGTGAAAGTCGCATATAACCGACTGATTAATACTCGCCCGCATTGCAGAAACCTCTAAATATATACATATAATAATAAATTATTATAATAATAAATAATTGTAATACTAATAAATTTTCGTATCTGCAGAAGACACCAACAGGAGAGCACTTGAATGTCTTAATTATTTAAGCAATTCAACTAAAGCGTTGTATTTAAATATATAATCGAAAGTGAATCCCACCTTATACACCAACTTCTAGTTTCCAGTTATAAAATGATAGAAAATACTCTTTATCCCAACAAACATTACCCTTAATATCCCATAAATAATCTTTATCCCAACATATAATGGGTAACATTTACTACGCCTTCTAAGAGTCTTGAAAAATAAACATAATATTTCTATCTGGGAATCTTATAAAAAACTTTTCATTTTAGATTCCAAGTATCCAACGTATATTGAAATATACGGTTTCTAGCTTCTTTTATGTGCATTAATGGTGAAAGTTACTTCAAAATCAATACACCCTCTTCTAATTCCTGAACGAGTATATAAGTAATAAGCAGCTGTGGAAAACACGAGTTGCATGTGAAGAACACTGCATATATGCTCATCTAAATATTGTATGAAGCGCATCAAGTTCGATCTAGTATATAAATCTTGAATAGACGAGCAACAATGGTATTGAAACCTTTTAAACGCCTTTTAAAAGCGAGAAGAAAAAAAAAAAACACTAAAGAAAAACACACAGAAATAACAATTTATAAGCAGGCAAAGCATGAAAAATGCATTCAAAGAGTCAGAACAAAGGAAAAGTGGAGAAAATGCAGGAAAATGCACAACAAAAACTCAGCAGCTTCAATATGCAATGGATGAAAATGGATGCGAACAATGAAAAGTGCTCCTTGGGCGCTTGTTAATGGCGAAAGATTCGATGCAGCAATGGAGCAAAGTGTCAGGCACTGAAAATGCCACTGAAAAAGTAAGGAGTGGAGAACGGAGTTGGAAAGGAAAAAATACTGTAATAAAAGTTCAGCTATGTTTAACGGCGTTTAATATACTCAAAACAAAACATTCAAGTGCAGATAACAATCAATCAATCAATCAATCAATCACAGGTTCAATTACCACGCCAGCTGCTGGGGGGCTGCATTGTAGGCAACCACGTAGGGCTGCTGGCCACCCAGGTAGTAGAATTGGGGCGTGGGCAAGGCGGCTACCGGAGCCACCGCAGCCACCGGAGCCACTGGCACGGCTGGTGCTGCTGCCTCTACGGGCAACTCCTCCAGGCGGGCAATGCGCTGGCGCTGGCGTTTGGGCTGTGCCTTGGCCAGCTGCAGCTTGGCCACTCGCTGGCGGCTGCTGCGCAGGCGAGCGACGCCGGCTGGCGTGGTGACCTCCTCCAGTGAGTTCTCCTCTAGGTCGACTTCTTCGGCTTCGGGCTGGAAGCTGTTTGCTAGCGGCTCCTCTTCGGCGGGCAGCTCATCCACATCCGAGGACGGTGGTGGGCCATAGATGAGCGCTGGCTCTTCCGGCTTCAGCTCATCCGCTGACGGGTACGGCGTGGGCTGCACCTGCTGCCTGGCAAACAGCTGGCGCTGGCGACTCAGACGCAGACGCCGTGGCGCCTCAGCTGATACGCAAGCCACCAGGATGGCCAGGAGCAGCAGGGAGCTAGTGAGCTGATAACGTGCCATGATCGTCTTAGTTGCTGTGACGCTTTGTTGTCGATCGAATATGGAGCTTTTACTTTTATACTCGCAGCTGGCCCCGTGTCAGCCCGGCTGCGGCGATTCTAGACCACTCCGCAACGTTCCGCATATAAAGCAGTCAATAATTTGATAGCCCACTCCAAAACAACACAAGTAATCCAAAAACCATTGACCTGCATGATAAGCAGGCGCCGCACTGTGGTTCGAGGCGCATTTGTAATGGGGCAATTTTCTTCGACTTCAAGGTGTAAAAAGCGAAATTTAATGGATAATTTATAGTTTTATAAATCGTATGTATAAATAAAAAAATACATTATTAAAATCATTTTTTTAAAAATGTGAAATTAATTTATAAAGAAATAAAAAAAATTAGTAAACAGTAATCAACTTTTAAAGAAATATAATTTTTAAACTAATATTTTTTTGTCGAAATAAATTTTTTTATTATGTAAAATATGTTAATTTTATTCGTAAGTATAAAGAAATAATTAATATTATTATTATTTTTTTTTTAATAATAATAATAATATATTTAGAACATTGCTCACACATACACCTACAAGTGTTTCTAAATGCAATGAAAGGCTTTGTTAAATTTTTATTGGCCTTAAAAATAATTATAAGCTTTGTAAATTTTTAAATATTTTAAAATTTGCGAACAATGGTAATGCTTGAAATAAGTTTCAATTTACTTCATAAATAAATAATATTTAAGCCTAATTCAATATAAATAATAATAATAATTTGTTGAAGATCTTAAAAATATTTCTCAGTTTTTTTTTAAATAATAAAATAATAGTAAAATTGAAGCTGTTTTTATGTTAAAAATAAATATATGGTTTTTCAACCAATTAAAAAGTACCATGGTTTATTTTAAATATATTACCGCAAGTAGATATATATTATAAATATATATTAAATTTTTAAAACTAATAAAAACTTTAGGCTGTTTTAATTTTTAAAATAGATCTATGTTTTTAAATCATTTATTTGAGTAATACGATGGTTGGCTTAAAAAATAAATCAATATATCTTAGATATATTTACAGATTTTTAAAAATAATAATAGATTTATTCCATTAATATTATATACTATATACTGTTTTCTTGTATATATATAGTGTAGAGTGTCTTATGAAAAAATATTGAAATATTATTTTCCCTGTCTTTATTTGTGTACTTAATCTTCTAATTATCAAATTCCTATATTTAGTCAATAAATTGAATTGCATTCAAAGTTTTTGTCCCACTGTAGCATATGGAAAAAACAGTTGAACATTTGCTTGAGTACAATTTGATTTGCTTTAGCCCGGGTTGCAGCAGTGCGCGGCGATCGAGTGTGTGAAGTTCAGAG
This sequence comes from Drosophila meridionalis, assembly GCA_035045145.1. Lineage (NCBI taxonomy): Eukaryota > Metazoa > Arthropoda > Insecta > Diptera > Drosophilidae > Drosophila > Drosophila meridionalis. The sequence goes on from JAWNPG010000023.1 coordinate 345,442, forward strand.
TTAAGCGGCGAATCGCATTAATGGTCGGTGGTTATACGGTTATGGGTTAGACATGGGCCCTTGACTAAATATTGTCACGTAGGGGCACGATGTGGATACCATCTTGAGGGTGTCCCTCACCGTGCCATTTATGACTGCCAAAATGTTTGTGTATAAAAAGTCAGCGATTCGCACTCGACATCAACATTCTAACAACACCCAGCAACAGCTCGACATGGCTTTCAAGTTTACCAGCTCTCTGCTCATCCTGGCTGCCATCGCAGCTGTCTCTGTGGCGGAGCCGGCGCGTCTGCGCAGTCGCTCATCCCGCTTCCGTTTGGCTCGCCAGGAGGAGGCGCCTGCAGATCCCGCTGTGGACGTTGCGCCAACGCCAGCCTCGGCGCCTTATCCACCTGCAGGAGTCACGCCCGCCATAGCCTTCGACCTGCCCACCGAGACGGAGACCGAGGCGCAGCCCGATTTGACCTATGGCCCACCCGATAACACCTATGGCCCCCCACCTGCCGAGCCTGACAACACCTACGGCCCGCCAGCCGAGCCCGACAACACCTATGGACCACCTGCCGACACTACAGCCGATCTGGATCAAGATCAGGATCTGGCTCCAGCCGATGCCGATCCATCTTCAGAGCCCATTCCAGCCAGCCTGATCCTTGCACGCAACGGTCGCCTGCGCAGTCGCCGTCCAGTGTCAGAGAAGCTGCGCTCCGCCCAGATCATACGCTCCAAGCCCATTCTGGTCTACACCATCTAAATAGACCCTTTGTTGCGAATGTTTTTCACGAGTTAACGATCCAAATATTTGTTATTAATTAAATATATATGAATAAAATGTTGTTGAAAATTTAAATATAAAATTCTTATTCACGATTATATGGTAACGATAATATGGCCAAAAAGGTTTCGTAATCCAATATATGTTGAATAGTGATGCATAAATTAATAATAGAAATATCTGATATTGCATTAGACTAGAATCAACTTTAGATCAAGAGTTAAAATATCATGGTTTGAAGTCGTCTTTTATATTGAAGTGTGAACTTTAGTAACTTTTTATGAACTCTCGATTCTCATTAAGAATATATAGTAATATGTATATAATAAATTGTGGGTATTTTGAAATAAATAATAAATAAATAATTTAATATTTCAACGTCGGTTCATTTAAGTCTTTGATTCTTTTAATATTTTTCAGTTTTAAAATTTAATTTTAAACCTATAACTACGCTCACGTTTTCAGAATATTACAGGTTGTATAAAGTTCTGTTAGCCAGATTCACTCAAAATGTATTTTATTTTATTTTATTTATTTCACTCCCTGTGGTTTAACATTTTGTTGATTATAAATATAAATTAATGACTCAAAACTTAATTTATTTTCTAAAATTATAAATTAATTATCAAAGTACAATAAGATCACTATAAATATTAATTTTGTATAAATATTCTTATGTTGTTCTTAAATAGCTTATATATAGTGTGATTTATTAAAAAATTATAATCATTCTATACTGTTTTAGAATTCATATCAATTTGTATCTTATTTTTAACTATGCGCAGAGACTTTTGAAAATCTACATACTTCAATTTAGGCTCTACTGTACTTGCATTAATAAAAGTTCAACATGAAATTGGAATTAATGCTAAAACTCCAGAAATGAAATTAAATTCGCAGTGACTTCTGAATAATAACGCAGTCCAAATATGAATATGGGAATTTTAATATTTTTGAAGAAGATTATATAGATTTAAATTACGTATAGCTCGAATATTATAAAATGTTCATATTTTTAATATTTTTAAAAAATATGAGTTAGGCTACAAACTCAATAAACAGAGTTGTATCATAAAGTAGTTTGATACATCTGACACTGACAGAATATAATAGACTATAATACATTAGTGGTAGCACTAAGAGATATGCTTACTGTCTATAGAAATTCGTATACTCAAAACATTATTAATAATATATAATATAATTAATATATGAAAGGACTAAGAGACCAAGGCCTCTAAAGGCAAAAAGAGAAGGTCAAAATTCGATATTATCCACAATATAGGAATCTAATTGAAGGAAATTTGTATGTAAAAATGAACAACCGTCATCTGACCTAGATGAGAATTATGTCTAATGGGGTGTCTTTGCAGACACGTTTCCGAAAAGGCCAATAGTTATGAATATTTAAGCCATTAAACGAAATAAAATTATGAATAGCCAAGAACCCGACGAGGTATACAAATGGAGAATCGAGCTGCGGGCAAAGGCCTATTGGAATCGCTGTCGATGGCGTGTTAATGAGCAGGCACAGAGCAGCAGCGCCGCCACTCGGTTAGCATTGGCTGCCAAAATTGGGAAAAGGGTCACGTAGCCAGCATTAAACAGAAATCACAAGCCGACTCGATCGGGCCAACATAATCAAAGCCGTGCCGAGTGAGCGAGAACAGGCGCTAGCTGCTAGGAGGCCTACAATCGAAAGTGACGAGCATAAATTATGAACGGCAGATGAGATCGGGAGGCCCCTATAAATAGGCCGAGCTCTGGGGCAACTCAGAACAGAATCGAATCGATCGTCAAAATGATTAAAGTCACTTCAACCATTGTGCTGCTCAGCTTGGCCGTGTTGGCCAGCTCGGAGCCACTGCGGCAGAGATTTGTGCCGCGACGTGGACTCGCACGGCAGGAGCAGGCGGCGCCGCCAAGTCCTGCGCCCACAGGCTACCCAGAGGCAGGTATAACTCCGGAAGTACCATTTGAATTGCCCAGTTCGACTGCTCAGCCGGAAGTGAAGTATCTGCCACCAGACAATACCTATGGACCACCTGACAGCGTCTATGGGCCGCCCACCAGCGTGGATGAGCAGCCGCAACCGGATGAGTTGCCCGAGCCCCAGCCGGAACCCGACACAGACGACATTCCAGAAGAAGAAACTCCTGTCGATGCTAAGCAGCAGCCAGCCGGAGATGCGGACGAGGAGGAAGTGCTCGTGCAAGTGGCCGAAGATGGCACCGTCATTGCTGTCTCCACGACTCTCGACCAGCCCGAGGATAAGAAGTCCGCCAGAATCTATCAACGCTTCCCACAGGCGCGCCGCCGCCAGCAGCCAGTGCCGGAGCGCCTGGTGCTGCGCCGCAGCTGGTAAAATTATAACCTAAGTCATGTAAATGCTATTAATAAACTTGGCCATAACCACATCAAATCTTCGGCTCACATGTCATAGTAGCTGGGCACGTAACCGCTTGGGCTAGCCGTATAAGTCATCGCTCGATTGGCCTTGTCGGCATTTGGGCACTTGGGCACTTGGGCAGTTTGGACACTTTGTTGGTGAAGGTCATCTGTGGCCTATGATGGGTACTTAAGTCAGCAGCGCGCAGAGGGCAGCAGCAGTTCATGTTGAGACAGCAAAATGTTTGGAGCAAGCTTTTTACTTGTGGCCCTTTGTGCGGCAGCTGGCCTGGATGCTAGTGAGGCGGCCAGATTACGTTTTCCGGAGCCCATTCTGCAGCGACAAGAGGCGGCGCCTTATCCACCAGCCGGCCTAGCGCCTGATCCACCATTTGAGCTGCCCACGGAGCAGGCGGCTGACTTTCCGGGACCAGACTTGACCTATGGCCCACCGGAGGAACAGCCAGAGCTTGTATATGGGCCACCTAGGGAGCAGCCGGAGCTCGTTTATGGACCACCCGATGAGGTTTACGGACCACCCGATGAAACCTACGGTCCCCCAGCTGTTGAGGAGACTCCTGATGAGACATATGGCCCTCCCGAGCTGCCCACAAATGTAGACGCCAATGGCTCTTCACCACAGAGTGCAGCCACCATTAGCCTGGCCAGCTTACGCCCACAGTTACGATTTGTATTGCCACTGGTCCAACGTTTTACGGCATTCCGCCAGGTGCTCCGCCCCGTGCAGTCCCAGCGCCGGCCAGCGAAATTGACAGCTCGTCCACAGAGAAGACCTGCCAAGATTATCAATAGAGTCAATGCTGCTTTCCCGGCGACCCAATTGACTTTGCCATTTGTGGAGCGTCGGATTCCGTTCCGGCCTGCGCGTTTAATTCTCAATGCTCCATTGAAACGAAAGCCGGCCAAAATTACCGTTAACTCACCTAAAGCAACACTCGCCCAGTTGACGCCCGCCATACGCAGGCCAATTTTTACTGGCGGTCGCATTATTGCCTACTCTGACCAAGTGCAGAATTGGTAAATGATGTAAATACTTGTAAATATTTTCTTAAATAAAATGTTACCTCCCTGATATAAACGATTTTTAAACTGTAAGCATTTCGGCAGGAATACTACTAAATTTATCTATCTGGCAGCTCTATTTATATCGATATATTGTCGCATGCTAACATATCGGCTAGCCGCCACTCGTGAACATTCTTCAGCTTATCCATCCCTATAGCACGCTAAACCGAATTGCCGACAACGCTGTATTTTTAATTAAAATATAGCAATACTAATAATAAACAATTATATTTAAACACAATCAAGGATTGACTACCAATAGTAGGCACTGCTAACTGGACTGAACTGCATTGAGATTGTGGAATTAAGCATAAGGTAAATATTGAACGGCCACAAGTGGAAGATCACAGTTCATAAACAGTTCCCTAGGTAAAATGGCTGGTGTGTTATTCGAGGACATATTCAACGTCAAGGACATGGATCCAGAGGGCAAAAAGTTCGATCGTGTTTCCCGCCTACACTGCGAATCTGAATCATTTAAAATGGACCTCATTCTGGATATAAATTCATGGCTGTATCCCATGGAACTGGGAGACAAATTCCGTTTGGTGCTGGCCACAACACTGCGCGAGGACGGTTGTCCCGACAGCGGCGAATATAATCCTATGGAGCACGAAGGCACGCGGGCGGATAGCTTTGAGTATGTTATGTATGGAAAGATCTATCGAATTGAGGGCGACGAGGCGCACAACGAATCGTCACGGCTGTCGGCGTACGTTTCATTTGGTGGCTTGTTGATGCGTCTGCAAGGGGATGCCAACAACTTGCACGGATTTGAGGTGGATCAGCACATGTATTTACTAATGAAGCGACTGGCGTTTTAAATATTGTATAATAAATCACACTATTTTTGTAAATTAAACCATTATTTTACCCAAAAGTTATAAATGCGAAATGCAGTGTTACCATAGCGGCCAATGCTAAAATACTCAAATTTCACTCTCGAATTGCACGAACTGCAGCTCAAAACAATGAGCTATCGATATTCTCGTGTTGAACTAGTTCCATCTTCATAATTAGAAGTAAACATGACACAGCGGGGTGCAAAAAGGAATTAAATTTTACTTAAACAAAACGATGCATTTTGACTGTGCAGCATAAGATATAAAATGTGAAATTAAACAATATTGTAGCTGAAGCTTGCTAAAAGTTCGCACCATGTTTGTGTCCGTGGTTCTGCTGACTCAAGGTAAAAGGAAAAGTGTAAAGTTTGCAGTAAAAATGGGCGTTTGTTTGGCAAATGCAATAAAGTTTCAACAAACAATACATAAAATGTAGTCTATAAGTGTGCCTGGTGCTTTGTGTGCTTGTTTGTGCATGTTCCTGTGTGCTTGTTTCAGGCAGTCGTAAGTTTTATTTCGCAGCTGTGCTCTCAGAATATTCGCTCTTCACTGTGGGTAAGTTATTTCATTTTTGTTCTGATTTCCTTAATAATGTGAATTAATTGTGGTGTTGGTATTTAATTATGAGTGTACTTATAGTTCGCATTGGTGGCGGTAATTTGTAGTAACTAACAAAATTCTTTCAGTAGTTTTTGTTTTCCTTTCGTACTGTTCGTTCTGCTCGACATAAACAGAAGACTTCAACGTTTGACCCCCACAGCAGACGCACGCCCAACGCTCTGCAGCTGCGCTGCCTGCTGCTGCTACTGCGGCTGCGGCTGACGCTGTCGTCGCCATCGCTTCCCCATTTGCCTATTTAGCATTACAAAACTGCTGTTTTTTTATTCTTTGAGCCCCACACCTCTTTTGTGAGTTTTCGCTGTCGTTCGTGCTTTTTTCAACGTTCTCTTTCAATTTAATGAATCGCTGGCTACCGTGCGGGCAGGCAGACAGCGGCGTCGCTGTCGCTTCACGGGCGCAAGCAGAGCTGCAATAGTTACAGTTAAAGCTCTTTCGTAGTGTGCGTGTGTGCTTTGTTGTTTTGTTTTTAGGGTTCGGTTCGCGCTTCCAATTCGCTTTTCAGCACTGTTTTCATTTTTGTTTCACGCTTCATTTGCGTAACGTGCAGCTGTGCGAACTGCGGTGGCCCTGTCCCTGCACTTGGGCCCATCATGCTCCAATGCTGTTCCCAATTGCCGTCAATAGCTTCATAGAAACTAAGCACAGTAAGTTTTGGCGCGCGCCGCCGCCCTTTAATTTTGTTACTTGATTCATTTTGTGTGTGTGTGTTGATGTCAATGAAGCGTCGCCAAAGGTCTGTAAATCTGCTCCAGATGTAAGTGTGTGTGTGTGTGTGTGTGTGTGTGTGCGAGCAATCTGTTCGCCAGATGTTTATGTATTGTGCATTTCGAGCTAACTGTTCCCAGGGTCGTCATCGTCGTCTATGCTTGATTTTCACAGTTCTTTGTTCTGCATGCACTTTTCCTGGTTTAATATGCCATTTCATTGGAAGTCTCAGCTGCAGCAGCAGCAGAAGCAGAGATTGTTTAGTGAAAAAGTTACCATCAGTTGTATAAGCAGACTCTTATCTGATCAGACTGCGCCTTATCAGCTATTGCCTTTGTCGCGCGCTTATCAGTGTTTTAGCTTGCTCTCTCGCTCTCGCTCTCTCGTGCATTCCAAACAAAAGATTGAGAAAACAAACTAAACAACTTTTGAGTGTAACGCACATGAGTTTCCACATGTGTCTATATGTACTACCTGGAAATGCTAGCTGATAAAGTGATCAAAATAAGTAAAGTACAACTACACTTAAAGAAAAAACTGTGCTCAAATCAAGTATTAATATTTATTGTGTGACTGAACAACATAGACTTGAAAGTTGCTTTTAAAAGTCAGTTACTTCAAGCACATTTTTATTTCGATTTCAATCAGCTGGTAATTTCTCTCTGTGTAGATCGGCATACGCCTCTCTGCGCCTCCCCTTGATACAGTTCTTATCGTCAGCGACAGTTTTTGAAGTTCGGTGGACACAGCTGAAATTCTTATTGTTGTTTTCATTGTTTTGTGAGTTGTTTAGAACGTGGCATTGCAAGCTAAATAATTAACAGCTCTTAACTTTTTCTTGCAGCGACAATTTAACTAAATCGCTATAGCAATCCGGGGTGTTTGGGAATCTACTTCTTAGCTAAAACAAACAATAAACAAAAAACAAAAGCAAAAACCTATCGTAGCATCATTAACCCCCTTCCCAAGTAAATTAGCATCTGGTGCCGGGTGCAGGAAGATCTGTAGTAGACATAAAACTAACCCAGCATGGTACGCAGCCGTCGCAGCCTCTCCAAAGAGGATGCGGTCTCTCTGCTCACGGATAGCGGCATTTCGCTATCGTCGCCGCCGGAGGCGCGTGAATCCTCGCCTGCCATTAAGCGCCGCAAGAGCAGCCTGAACAGCAGCTTGCAAGACTTGTATGTGGATGGAGAGCCGGAGGCTGAGCAGGACTCAACAGATACGGATGCAGACTACATTCAGCCGGAGCCAAAGAAATCACCACGGAAAGCGGAGTCCGCCAAGCGTAAGCAACATGTCTGCAGTCATTGCTCGAAGGAGTTCGGCGGGAAAACCGACTTGCAACGTCACATGCTCATCCACTCCGATGAGCGGCCACACAAGTGCACCGACTGCGGCAAGTGCTATCGCCAGGCGGTGAATCTCAAGAACCACATCACCACCGCTCACGAGCACAAGAAGCAGTTCGCCTGCACGCAGTGTCCCAAGTCGTTTGCGCTTAAGGAACGCCTCAAGCTGCACATGCGTCTGCATTCGGGCGAGAAGCCATATCCGTGTGCGCTGTGCGAGAAACGTTTCGCACGAGGCGGCCAAGTAAGTACCGAAATAAATTAGAAATCATTCCATACTCATTCCAAACTCATTCTCTGATTTCCCTACACAGCTTCAGCAGCACATGGTATCCCACCACAAGATGAGCATTCAGCAATTCAACTGCACCAAGTGCTCGGCCAGCTTTTCCACCAATGCCAACCTTCGAGTGCACATGGAGCGCCACGAGCAGGGCATGGAGCACCGGTGCTCCATATGCGAGAATCAATTTGCCACTGAATTGGCGCTGCGCGCCCACATCAATCAGGAGCACCACAAGCTGAGTCAGCTGGAATGCGAAGTATGCCACAAAACTATCGAGCCAGATGAGGATCTGGCCACGCACATGCAGAAGCACGCGGCGGTTAAGACGCACGTCTGCGAGGTGTGCAACTCGTATTTCACGCAAAAGTCGCAGTACAACGTGCATATGCGAATGCATACGGGGGAGCGGCCGTATCAGTGTCGGGTGAGTGGCAACAGCGACTGGCAGGAAACGTATCTTATAATTATATTCACGAACATCTGTTGCAGATCTGTCATCAAACATTCGCCCACTCCAGCGTGCTGAAGCTGCACATTCGCAAGCATACGGGGGAAAAGCCATTTCGCTGCCAGCTATGCAAGGATGAGGTGGCTTTTTCGCAGCTGGCGCACCTCAAGAATCACATGAAGAAGATACACAAGCAGCAGAAGCCCTACATGTGTCCTGGCTGCCACGAGTTCTTCAAAATCAAAGTGGAGCTGCAGGCGCATTCCGAGCAGTGCGCCAAGTGCAAAGCGACGGGGGAGCTGAACGATAGCCAGACCGAAGATGCTCATACGCTATCCAACATTCGCTTCAACATTGCCGTCGTGTTGAAGAAGATTAGCTCGGCGCAGAAGCTGCGTCAGCTGGGCTACGAGAAGCGGTTGATTGATAATGTCATCATAGCATCCCTGAAGCTGGCGCAGCGTCCATCCCACGACGACACAGCGCTGACGCCTCTGGCCAGGCTACGCCTAAATGTGGAGGAGTTCCTCAAGTGGATTGTGCCGCCGCAGACCATGCAGAAGTTCAGCGAGGAGCTGCTCTCGATCGACACGATACTCGACAAGATTGCGACCATGTACATGAACCAGAAGTAGACAGCGACCAATGCTCACTGCTTTCCAGCAAAGCGATTGTGCCATAGAGCTGACGCCGCGCTTAGATTTAGTTCTTGCCATTTAATTTAGCTTCAATCCCAAAAAGTTAAATAGAGAATTCAACCAAATGATTTAGTCCAAAGATGTTTAGACTTAAGCAATATGAAAATGAATTTACACAAGCTTAGGCTTAGTCATGCCAAAAAACAAAGAGAAAGAGAACACCAAACCAAATCGAGGGTATTCCCTTGTTCCGTTATATGAAAACTTGCCAGAGCAGTGCTTACCGCTTAGTTTTAACTAATAAGTTTGCTTAAACTAAAATTAATTCATTGTGGCCATGCATATTTACTTAATTTAATCGAGTTGCATTTTGTATCCATTTCAACACACCCGTTAACGAAACCAAATATACGCCAATTGTAATTGTAAATATAAGAAACATTTGTAAAATAAATGAAAACAATCTAACATTTATATATTGTATATTTATTAACAAACAAATGTAGAATCAATGCATGTTTACAAATACTTATGAATGATTGTCGAAAGAGCATCTCGCTGTTCACTGCTCCCCTAGGCAAACCACTAAACCTCTGTCCAATGCCAACGAGCTGACTACAATAACAGTTAGGTACAACTGTCAAGCATTGGTGGTTGGTGGTTGGTGGTCTGCGCTCCGCTGACTGCCCCTGCCCCCAGTGGGCCCATGCTCGAGCGCTATATATGGTCGCGTTTGTGCAAATTTATAAGCCACTCACATTAAGGCGGCAAATATTTTTATGGCCATGGCACAGCCAGCAGCAGCGGAGGCATCCTGGCCATTAGCCGCCGTCCACCTGCTGCTGCCCAGCCGAGGCTTTGCGCGATTAATGAAATTTCCACAGCGAATTTATTGAAGCGCTACCAGGAGTCCGTCCGCTGGGAAATCGCTGAGCGCCAGAAATATAGCAAATTTCATATATAAAATATATTTACACAAATACACCTACAAATAATTTATATGTACATATGTCTATATGTATTTGTATATGATCTCTTATGATGGCCAGCTGCTTTGTTTGGCGTTGGCGTTTGTCCATTGCGTGTCACTCGATGTTAAGGTGCGCCTCGTCCACGTTCCAATCACCGTCCGTCGTCTGTCGTCCTCCTCTCCGTTCCGTTCCGTTCCCAAATCGGGCTCGCTTCGGCCACAGCCAGCAGCTTAATGTCTACATTTGTTCTGGCCATTGCGTGTTCAGTGGCTGCCCTTTCCTTTCTCTATGCAGCTCCAGCACCACGTTGTGCTGGCTCCAACTACTCCTGCTGCTGCTGCTGCTGCTTCTGCTGCCATGGCGCATTAGAACAAATTGTTCTTGTTACGATAGGAGGATGGACATGCCTTTTGCCTTGTTTGGACCGATGGACAGAGTGCCACTGCTGTTGCTGTTGAATACCCTGTAAGCTGAGCATATGCACGAATGAGAGTTGATTGTTGCAGAGTATTAAATTCATTTGAGATGGTCTATTGGTATCCATATACCAATCCATATTGATATATGATGTGCCTATGTAGAGATAGAGGATAAATGAATGATAGAATGATAGATAAATATATTATTATTATTCTTTTTTTTTATTGGGCTAAATTACAAAATTACAAAATTTAGTGTATAGGTTAATTACTAACCTTTTCTTCTAAAGTATTATATAAATATATTATAAATTTATTCTATTGTGTTGAACGGAAAGAAATTGCCGATTAAAAAAAATAATACATTTTTTATTAAAACTTAGAATGAACTTAAATCAATTATATATTTTCCATATTGTTCGATAACCCTTTGCCATCTTTCCGACAAATTCATTATTTCGCGCTCAAAAAACCTTAAGCCTTAATTTGAAAAAACCTGAACCTGAAAAATTACTAAAAGTTTCACCATTTAAGAAGTTCTGCAAAGACCGAAACAGATGGTAATCTGACGGTACACGCTCAGGGCTATATGATGGATGCATCACAGTGAGTGACCAAAGATGTCCTGATGAAACCTTTACGATCGATGAATTCTGATATATATATTATATTTTAGTATAATATATTATATTTTAGTGCATAGCATGTATATGCTACATCCATAATATATAGTTTATAAATATCTCTAATCTTAATTTATGTCTAATTCAAAGTATACCTTTTTAGCTCTGATCATAATTTAATATTCTCTAATTTTCTTCGATTTTCTTATTCACTTTATATTTCTAGGATATCCTGTAGTTCCTTATATGCTCACTTTTCAGTTTTTTTCCTTTCATAGATGTTTGTTTTTTTGCTTCTTGGTCTCTGGTTTAATGCGCTGCGAATTCGTGAAACAAATAGTCGCAGACGCAAGAGCTCTGTAACTAAGTACGCATGTTTCTTGGCTGGCTTAACTTCATCCGCATGCAGATTTCGTCTGCGCAATGTTAATGATGGGAAAAATGTGTGCTCGAAGTCAAGAGGAGGAGGAGCAGCACCAGCAGCAGCAGCAGCAGCAGTTGGCTCTGCAGCAGTCAGATCCATGCCATGACGATTCCCCCAGTTCTCGTTTTCATTTTGTGATCCGCAGCAAATTGATTCGGTTTGGGCTTTGGGGTTTCTTTCTGCTCTGTGCCCAATCATTTGACGTCGTTGGCTCGGTACTCGCATTATATAATGTGCATATATAATTCCTTTGTTGTCTGCTGCTAATTTGCAAATTTGCGCTGACATTGAGGTAATGTCATAGCTGAAATCTCTGCACGATGAGCGCCCTGGACGAACAGAGGCCGCAATCATGGCCAAGTCGGGCTAAGTTGACCAGCCTCAACATTGACTGACATCTAATTGTGTGTGATTTGTGTGGGGAGTTGGCGTTGCAAAAAGAAGCCCAGCTAATAGGCTGCTTATTTAGCAGTGAGTGAGCAAGAACTGCATACGAAATTGCAGTCCTCCACTTAAGCTAAGCCCATAATGGGTTTGCTTCTTTCATGCTTTCAAGCAGCTCAGAAATTATGGCAAGCAAATGTTAACTAGAAAAGTGAAACAATAAAGAAGATGTCTGAATAAGATAAGAATACGAGAATATAAATACAAATTGGGAAAAAACTTATAAAGTCTCTTGGGAGTTAATGAGAGTTGATAAAGAACATGTCTGAGTGCAGAATAAGATAATAATACGCGAATATATATATTGTATTGTATTGGTGAAAAACTTATAAAGTCTCTTGGCAATTAATGAGAGTTGATAGAGTAGATGTCTGAGTGTAGAATAAGATAACAATACGCGAATATATATACAAATTGGGAAAAAAAACGTACAAAACTCTCTTGGGAGTTATTGAAAATTGAGCTGACCAATTAAGAGTAATAGGAACAAAAATTGTATTAAATCAAAAATGGTTCAAGACATTACATTGTTATTGATTTTATCTCGAATGTTGACTTAAGCCAATTTTTTTTGTAATATTCCAATTTTCAAACTACTGTTTCAGCTATAATATATGCATGTTTCTGCACTAGTTTCTGTTTGTGCAATATAAACTTTTCTGGTTTAATTTTAATACTGTTTGCTATGGCGCATATATCTTCTCCATCTCTGTCTGGCTGTCGGCTTCGGACCCATAAGAGTATACTCAAATCTCAAAGTATTCACCTATCCGAAGAAATGGCTGCATCTGAAGACATCCAACTGAATCTTAAATTCTGTAAGATTTTTAAATAATTCCAAGTTCTATGTTCGTTTGTAACTTAATGATTTCTGATAAATTGTTAAATTTAATTCAAAATTTTAAAAGTGAAATATAGTTATTGGCTAAAATATTTCTTTTTTTTTTAAATATATATTAAACTTATTTATCATGCAGTGAACATTTGTCGATGTTAACTAAGCGGACTCTAAAATGCAATTTTTTAATTATCGCCGACAGCAATGAATCATAAAGCAGCCTTGGAGACTCCTAGTAGGCAAGAAGAGACGTCTCATGGCTGTGCCTGAATGTTGACCATGGATGGATTTTCGACAAAGCTCATCAGCTCAACACATGCAGTCAGGCGGTCATTCAACCCGGGCCGAGCAGAGTCAAAGGCAAGTCAAAAGTCATAAAAGATATGCAAGCGCGCATCCCCACACAGACTCTATATGAGCATAAATATGTACATGGTACACACTTTAGCTACACATATACCTAGCTGGAGTTGGAGTTGTGTTGGAGTGTGTGCGTCTCCCTGCATCTGCTGCTGGTAATCCTTTGGCCGTGTGTGCCCTTTGCAGCAGCAGCAGCAGCAACAACAATTACAAATGAACGACTTCTTTGTTCTGTCAGCAATGGTTGGGCCCGAGTTCGAGTTCGAGTTGCGGTAGCACCCAAAAGAGGGGGCGTCGTCCGAGTCAGCATCTCGCATTGCTGCTCTGCAGAGGCCAGCAGCAGCACCAGCAGCCGCAGCAGCTGCTACGCATAAAGCATAAGCCATTTGGCTATTTGGATGCGAATGCTGCTGCGGATGCACCTTTTTTCTGTTTTCATTTTGAGGCGTGGGGCGTGGGGCGAGGGGCGTGTGGCGTGTTGCGTTGTAGCTGGCCAAAACAAATAGATGAGGATGCTTTGGTTGTAGAGGAGGAATAGGAGGAGGTGCAGCAAAATGTGCAACGTTATCATAACTAAGTGCATGGGATGCGTGTGCGCCCCAAAAGCGCCTGCATATGCATAATTCATGCTATTGAACCCTCTGCCTCACAGACAACAGACTGCAGACAAGAGACTGCAGAGACTGAAGACTGAGGACGGCAGACTGAGGACTGCAGACTGCGGACTGGACCCTGGACATGGACATGGACATGAACCTGGAGTGGCTGTGCGGCCTGGCTAGAAAAATTATAATTTCACAAGTCATAATAGGATTTGCAATTCAAATGCGAACGCAGACACAGACACAGATACAGAGACAGAGACAGACGCAGACGCAAATACAGAACTCAACTCCTTGAGTCGAGTTGCACAAATTTCTGTGGAAGGCGCAGTCAACAAATGACGACAACAATGAGCCTCTCACAGCCAGGCAGAGGAGGCGAACAGAGACAGAGACAGAGGCCGAGGCAGACAGCAGCCGTAGGTCCAGTCCGGGCCTAGGCCAGACAATGGCTGGGCCAGGCGCACGGCATAGCCAATATGTCAAAAATATTAAGCGACATGGCCATCGAGCGGGGCATAAATATGCAAACGATAAGCGCTCGCCTCTATAAAGTTGTAAAATTGACAAGCGTTGCGCTGCCAAACTCTCAAATAAAGCAATAAAATGCGCTAAAACATCGCCATCGACATCGACATCGGATCGACGGTAGCCGATCCCACAGTGGTCCAAATGCAAAAATTAGAAATGAAAGCCAGCGGGTTGCCGGCCCAGAATTTATGCCAGTTGCTTGTGCATCCACTGTGTGGCAAAAATTATGCTCCTGCTGCTGCTGCTGCGACAGTCACAGCTGACTCAATCAGTGGAGGAGGATGGCCATCTATTGGGCATCAATGCAAGGAAGTGCAGCTCAAGCATCATACAGATAACTAATGCGCTTGCCTTGCCTTGCCTTGCCTTGCCGAGCATCGTAATAATGTCAGCTACATGCTGATGATGCTCCCCCAATGGGAATGGGAATGGGAATGGGATGAGAATGGGACAAAAGGAAATACGTGGCTGCTGCTGCTACTTCACGGTCTATCTTAAGTAGGAAGTGAGAGTTTAGCATTCAATTTCTTAACTCTCAGCAGCTTTTACTGACTAAAGTATACCCCGCTGGCTGGGCAGGAATTCCAAATTTACCGAACTCAGCTCTAATTGCTTTACGAGTCAATAATGAGTGTGATTTATGGCCATAATTTTGTTTTTCCACTATTTCATATTCATAAATTTCATTTCGAATATTTTGCAGCATGGCAGAACAAAAGACTTAGGCAACGAACTTGACAATTTTCTAGCTAAAAAAGGCGAACGACCCAACGCTTTGATTAGGACTTAAGCTCAGCCAGTGCTCACTCGCAGCGTCATAAATACTTAATGATAATGATGATATAGCCAGGCGCTGGCCACGCTCCGCCATAGAATAGCCTTGATCTTAGCCTTTGGCTGGGCTGCGGCTGCGGCTGCGGCTGAAGCTTGGCTGCGGCTTTACCTTCAATTTAAATCAAATGCGTGCGCCGATGCCTGCGTCGCGCTAAAGCTTTACCTTTTATATTTAGCTTACCGACACACACACACACACATGCATAATAGATACATGTATCTGTGTATGTGCTATTTTTAGAGCCGCATTTAAGTGGCGACCGCGTTTGCGGCCTGAACTCTCGCTAAAATATGTCCCGCTGTGAATTATGTGTCTACATAAATTATCAGACCAGGAATTAATCATTTTTTATGCAGGACCGTTGAGGCTGAAGCTCAGTCGCTGCCTCCAACGCCGACGCCGACTCGGACTTGGTACTTCATTCCAGTCCTGGCAAACGCCGCTGCTGCGGCTGCGGCTGTCCATTAGGTACCAAAGCGCAGCTAAAGGCTGCAGACATAGTTTGGCACCGACTCTAACTGGCCCAGGCTTGTGGCCACTTAAAGTCGCTTTGAATTTTTGTCTTTGTCTCGGCGTTCGGTTTGCCATCGGACTAGATTTCCCATTGCCATCGTTGCCAGCGCCTGAAAAATGCTGCAGTCCAGTAAATTGGTGAAGCCACTAAAATGGAAATGAGTTTTGGTCCATATAGTTTTAAAGAAAATTTCAAAAACCCTTAAAGTGAGACTATGCTCAAATGTCATAAGGTCAATTGAATTTTAATTTTGTGTTAGACAAAACTGTCAATGCTTTACAATCGATTTAAATGGATTGACTACTACAACTAATTAGTACTATTATGACTCCTACACTACTACTGCAACTAGTACTATCACTATGACTACTTCGAATACTTCTACTAATACTATAACTACTACTATTACTCCTTATACTATTATAACTACTTCTAGTAATATTAATACTCATACTTATTCTACTACTACTACTGTTTCGCATAATACTATTACAATTAATAATAGCACTATTACTACTCCTATTATAGCTATATTTCTATTACTATTACTCCTACTAATAATAACACTAATACAAATACTATGACCCCTTACTACTATTACAAATAATATTACTACTGCCAATACTATTACTGTTATTCCTGCTACTTCCACTACCAGTACTACTAATGTTACTCCTACTACTACTAGCAGTACTGATAAAGTTCAGATTTAAGTTTAAGTTTCAGCTATATTCTCTATATAGATTTATATATTATATTTTATATTATTCACATACGGATTAACCTCTTCTAATTGAAATTTATTTATCACTGACGGCAAAGATCTTTCTTCTTTATCTCATGCTTTCGAACGTACGTTGAGGTTTGGAAATTCTGCTTTATGTTCAAGGTTGATGAGGGTAATTTCTGACAGATTTAATGTGATCTAGAGCAATATTTGCCGTGCTGCTTGAAAGGACCCACTGCTGATCATAGTAGATGTTCTTAGATAGAAAAGAGATATAAAATCAAAGAAAGAACTCGCAGATGAAGTCAAGTAGACAAAGTCAAAACTCAAAAGATTTACTACTGACAGCAGCTGCTCTATATAAGGGATCTGGAATAATTTATTAACTGTGAATTAATTTGATTGCATTACCAATAATTATGAAGGTAAAATATTATAGTAAGTAAAAATTTTAATATTTTTTATAAAGATCGATTTTTCATATTATAATGATAATATAATAATCAGATATTCTATATAAAAGACTTACAAAGAATATTTATTTATTTATTTGTAGCACTTATAAATAATTGAAATTAATGCTAACTGAAAGCTATATCATAGATGACCTTAATAAAGTGGTGAGAACTGAACAGTGAGGATTCAGGCTGAAGTCCCAGACTTGTATAAGCTGGCAGCGTTACCCTTGATAAAAATCATAACTGCTTATATAACACAATTAAAGTAAGAAAATTTTTATTGGATAACCAGACTCGAAACAATAAAAAAGAAAATAACTTTTCTCTTTGATCATCATTTGATATAAACAACAAAAATACCATAATATTTCGTTGTTTCTAATCGATTGAGCCGCATTGTTGCTTTGCTGTAACAATTCCCATGTGGCATCGCATGTTTGCCCTAAAACCAATAATTTGATGTCGTTGGCCACATTGTTGAGATTGTGCTCATATTGTTGTTATTGTTATTGTTATGCCTGCTGCTGTTGTTGTTGCAGCTGTTGTTGCTGTTGTCGTTGTTGTTACTGTTGCCTATAATTGATACGTGCTGCACTGTGCGCAAAGACAAAATCTGGCCGCAGGCTATTTGCTTTGGCTCCTCGACTGTTGCCCCGGTCGCGGACGCATCTGCTGCACAAGCGTGGGGCGTGGCACGGTCCCAGGCCGAGGTTAAGAGCGCGGCTGTGGTGCATCGGTGCTCGTGGCAGACAGGCCGAACCGCCCCACTGACTGCGTCTGCAGTTGCATTGCATAAATGTCAAGGAAATCGCATGTCCACCCTCGTTCGTTTGCAATTTTATTGTGCAGGCTGCAGCCTGCAGATGCCGGGCGTGGCAGGGGCTGTTGCCCGTTGGGGGCCGACCCACTTGTAAAGCATTTTATAATTTAATTTTCATACGAACGCCCGAAACGTCGCGTCGCGTCGCGTCTCGTCGTCTGGCTCTCAAGTGGGTGTTGCTATCGATTATTATCGATTACTTTTCAGCCCGGCAATCATAAATCATAAATCATATAGGGCACCACTAGTCCCTCGCCCCTCTGCGTGGCAATGGCCGCTTAAGGCTTTCAGCAGTTCATTTATCACTTGGCAAATGCCAAGTGGCGTAAAGCAAAACAAAAGACTTAGGCAACAAACTAAGTGCGCCTGTCTTCTAATGTTCTCATCTGTCGCCTGTCTGTCGTATGTCTTCGTCTCCGTCTTCGTCTTCTTCTTACTCTACTACTACGATGGCATCATCCACTGGCGTGCTACCGTCCGGTAACAAAAGTGATAATTAATGTGTAAACTGAGTCCCTGGCCGCTCGCTCCCGGTCATCCAACATATGCGTACATGCATCCTGGCAAAGCCAAACAAAATTGTCAACAGCTGGAAGCTGCTCGGGGCACGCCGAGAGAAAGGGAAGGCAACTCAGCTCAGCTCCGCTCCACTCTGCATGCTAACCAAGGTGCTGACACTAAGCACTTGTCACCCAGCCCCAGTCGGAGCTGCTGCTGCTGCTGCTCGCATGCGTGTGTCTCTGCCTCTGCGATGCCATGACTCCATCTGCGCCCTCTCCGCCTCGCCGCCTGGACTTGTCTCATGCAGCTGGACAAATTGCAGTTGTCGTCGTTGTCGTTGTTGCTGTTGCAGTTGCTGCAGTTGTTGCTGCTGCTGCTGCCTCCTTTTATAATATTTCTGCCAGCTTCTGCCCGTTGCTATGTGCGTAGTTATGCAAACAGTGGCCAGGCAGAAACAAGTTGTTGCTCCTGCTGCTGCTCCTACTGCTGCTGCTGCTTTGGTTGTCGTAATTAAAGGTCAACATTTGTGCATGTTGTCAATGGCACGCTCATGTGAACGCAAAGCCAACTCGCAATGAAAACTGAGAGCTTTCTGCTCAATTGATCAACGAACTAACATCTGGATCTGTTGCCCAATAACAATTTGTAAGCATTAGAAATATTGGAATTTCCATGAATGAAGTAAAAGATTTCTAGGGAGTTATTTCCTATTTGAAGTGCAAAATTATTATTCTATATATGAAGGTGCATAAAAATTATAAATATTTGATCAGTGTAAATGGCCTAGTTATACATTTTGTATATTCAGAAAAACTTTGGGATTATGATACTAAGTAATTGCAGTTACAGAACCTTATCCTGACAGGTATACATTTTAATATATATTTATATATGTATTATGAATGTATATAGATTACTTATATGACATCATATTCAGCTTTATGTATGATATTTTTTTTAGGAAACTGATTATTAGTAAAGGGAATGCTTTTTATGGCAAACATTTAAAAAGTTTCAATTAGTATAAATAGCCTAGTTATAGATTTTGCATTTGCATACAAACTTGGGATTAATTAGTAATGTCTGTTACCGAACCTTAATATGATTGAATTTACAAAGTTAGATTTCACAATATATATACATGTATAGTGACATATTATCAAATTCAAATAAAATATGAAATTTTTCTTATTAACTATTATTATTTACATATGTTGTATGTTATGTAAAACATTTGAAAAATTTTAATAATTTTAATTATTTTATTGATATATTATATTATGATATTAACTTAGGTCAAAAATTGAATTGTCTGAAAATTGTTTCAATTTTTTTTAAGTAATAATTTTTAACTTAGTGGAAAATTTCAAAACAAATTTTAACATTTGATATATGAACAATAATCTGAAACTAACTTAAGAATCGGAAATCGCCAAAAGCTCAAGAAAACCCTTTCAGATTCAATTGAATATTTTTCAAAATTCTTAAGACATATGAGATTACAGATTAATATTGTGAAATAACATATATCATAAAAAATAAAGTGAATATTTCTTAAAAATTCTGATGACATGTGAAATCTGAGACTGCAGATCCATTTTGTGAATGAATGTATATTATAAAAAAAAACGAATGAAAAGTGCTCCAGTTATAGTCAGTTGAAGCTTTCTGTGCTTAGTCAATATAGAAAACACTCGTCCTGATTTTTATTATAATGATAAGGATTTACACGACATTGGTGTTCGAATTGATAATATTTTGCGAATTAAACCTTTCAATTACTATCCATTGAATTGCTTATTACGAATCACAAAGTATAGTTGATAATTTATCTATATACAAATATAAATTTAAAATATTTTAGCTAAAAGACAAACTGACAAACTTGTATTATTAAGTTAAGTTTTAAAATATGAAAGCTGTTTGTGCGGATCACAACTCAACTGTTTCCTTAAGCAATCACTGATTGGACTTACTATATTAAAAATAGACACATCATTTGAGCAGACTTTGAATTTTGTGCACTTTGGCTGCTTTCAATTTGGAAAACTTTTATGAGTCGCATCTTTCGCCTTGACTGAGATCTGACTCTCGCTCCACTGGCAATGACTCTCAGCTCGGGTTTGGCTTTGGTTTTGGCTCTGGCTTTGGCTTTGACTTTCAGACCCTGCCATGCTCATTTGCAATTTATATAAAAGCAAATTTTCATGTTGATTACTGCTTAGGCTTTGCTGTTGTTGATGTTGTTGGTGCTGTTGTGGTTGCTGTTGTTGCTATTGTCGATTTTCAATTGCTCATGGGCTGCAGGCAGCAACAGCATCAACAGGTGAAATTTTCACTTTTGCTGCTTCGGTTTTGTTTGGACGCTGCACACTTAGCCATTATTACCATTGTTATTCAACAGAAATACAAATTTTTAATGAAACTGGCCAAGTTGCTGCTCCATTGCCTGCGCAAATTGCAATCTGTTCTGCGGCCTTCTCCTGGCTGGCTGCATACAAATTTTTACTGCTGTTGCTGCTTTGACTTCGTCATGCTTTCATTGTTTCTTATGCACAATGTGCATTGTGCGATATTTCAGCCAGCAACAGTTGCTGTTGTTTTTCTATTTTTTTCTATTTTTCCCTGCGCTAATTACAGCTAGCTGGCTTTTGTGATTGATTGCGAGTGCAGCGTTTCGCCGTTGTTGGAGCTCGAGCTGGAGCTGGAGTTGGGGCTGCGGCTCCCATGAAGCGTGGCACGTGTTGCGTTTAATGTGCAGTTTCTATTACTCTCGCCACTCGTCGCCGTCGAATTGAAAGTGAAACTCGCGTTTATGAGCTGTGCTCTTTATATTCGCACAGCCCCAGACCAAGCCCAAGCTCCAGACCAATCCCAAACGCAAGCTCTGGCTAGAGCTGGTGAACAACTTGCACTTTTGGCTGCGGCCCATTGATAATTGACCTCATTTAAGATGTTGCTGCTGCGATAAGGCGATAGGAATTAAAAGCGGCATCCACTAATTTAGCCAGGACCCGTCCTGAGCTAGCCTCAGCAAGGCTGCGATGCTTATCGAGCGGCCCTTAAGCCTAGACCAAAGACATTGACTGGCTGCTGCTGCGGCTGCTGCCGTTGCCAATTGCCAATCGCGGCCAGCAATCGCGCCTCGCTAACGAGACGACGTCGACAACATGCTGCAGGCACTGCCAGCGAGGGCTGCTCCACGAGATTACTCTCAATTACAGCTAATTAGTATGGCCAGAGAAAGTCCTGAACTTGAAAAAAATTGTAAATAATTAAAATAATTCATGAAATTTGCTTAGTTTTTATTATGGTTGAATTGAGTATATAATTTATATTAAATTACAAATCTAGATAAACCACATTTGGCTGGCTCAATATCTCTCGAGCTACCCTCGTCCATTTTGGTAGAATCTAAACCTGAGCCCGAGACGCGCCTAGCAGTGGCTGCCGCTGCATAAGCATCTGTAACTTTTCGCGCTTATCTAAGCAATAAATCTTCGATGGCGGTGGCAAGTCCCAGCTTCCAGCTCCCAGCTCCCAACTCCCAACTCCCAGCTGAAGTCCATGTCCAAGTCCAAGTCCAGGTCCAAGTCGTGCGGGCGTTGGCTTTGCCTTCGCCTTTGCCACTGGCTGCCAGTTGATGGCTAAGTGACTGAGCCGGAGACTGACTGACAATCAACTCGATGCTTGATTCGCGATTCCCGATTCGCGATTCACGATACCCGCTGCCCGTTGCCGGTTGCCGGTTGCCAAATGGCCAAACGTCCAGCTTCTCTAATGGGCTAATGTCACACTTCCTATCCCATCTAACAATAAGCCAGGCCAAGAGTAGCAATCGTTGCTGCTGGCAACGCCTAACAAATGCGACCCACATACGCGACCAGTTGGCTGACCAAATTTTGCATCGCCCTCTCGACTTCCACCCGGCCATTGCACGTACGTTGGGCTTGTTACGGAACTCGCTTGCATTTCCAGTGGCTCAGTGGCAATAAATTTCAATTTGCTGGCCGGCCAGAGCTTAAGCCTGGGCCTGTGCCTAGGCCTCTACCTCTGCCTTCGCCTCCGTCTCCGTCTCCGTCTCCGTCTCTGCTTCTGCTTCTGTCTCCATCTTTGTCTGCGCCCGTCTGTAGTAGTAGTCTCTTGCTAGGCTGCCTAGCAACAATGCAATGCGGAGGTAAAATGATAAAAATTCGATTACATTCAGGTGTGAAACTTACATATATCGCAGCGATTTACTTGTTTGTACGCTACACACAGCCAATGAAGCTTACCAGGTCAGCATAACAAATATCTCAGCTATCTAGAAGTGAGAAATATATATAATATATAAAAAAGCCTGAAAAATATTAAATTTTATTAATTAATTTTAAATTTAATTTGAAATAAATGTAATAAAAATATTTTATGTTTTATAATTTATATAAAATAAATAAAATAATAATTAAAAAAATAAAATTATTAATTTATGGTGTGCAATGTTAATATTTTTAAATAAATTTTAAATAAGGATGAATAAAATATTTGGCATCAAATATTTAATGTTTCATAATATATAAAAAATAAAATAAAGTATTGTTTAAATTATTAAAATTATTAACTTGAATCTATTTTAATATTCTTAAATTATGTTTTTTAATTTATTTAATTTTAAATAATAGTATATAAAATATTTCAACTGAATTAAATATTTAATGTTTCGTAATTTATAAAAATAAAATAAAATAATTGTCAATTAATATAAATAATTTATTAAACCAATTTTTATATTTTCCCTTGTTTCAAATAAAAATAAAAATATGTATTGTTAAAAATTTAAATTAAATACTCCTACTCTTTTTATAAAATATATTTTTACATCTTTGTAAATTTTTAATGAGAGTAAAAAAATGTATTTTTAACAATTTAAATTAAAAAGTTTAACAAAATTATCAATATATTAAATTGTAAAAAATATAAAATAATTATATATATATATAAAATATATTAATTAATATTTGTTAATTCTTAAAAATATTAAAAACTATATGTTAAAATGCAATGCAAAATAGAATATTCCATATAGTTATCTGACATTAAATTAAATATAAATTATAAGCAATTCCAAAATTATCTCAAATATATATTTATATATTTTTATAGTTTACAAAATATTTTCAAATCATAATTTTCTCATTTTTACACATTTTATTCTAGCTATAAATTTGTATTATTATTAATGTAATAAAAAATTAAAAAATAAATAAAAAGTAATATTGCTTATCTAGAGTCGAGCTGAAATATCGTCGAGCTTCAGGCTTTGGATAACATCAAGCGAAACTTGTTGCTGCGCCGCTCCGAATCGGTGGCTCCGCAATCTTTGCATCTGAGCCAGAGCTGGCCACTGCAGTAGCTCATTGGAGAATCGGCTCAAATATCATTTGGCCGGTTTGCTAGAGTGCCAGCCAATTGCCAGGCAGTCGGGCACTCAGACGGTCGGTCGGCTGGTCGGCTAGTCGGCTGGCTGGAGCTGGGCTGGCATCCTTTTTTTTACACGACTTCCATTTGGGATTGGCCCCGGCCCTTGTTGGTCATTAATCATGCGCCTGTGAACGACAAGCGTATAAGTTACTAGCGCACTAACCCAAAAAAGGCCAATGGAATGAGCTCAAGCCCTGGCTCAGGTCGTTTGGCTGGCATCGATTCCCGGCTCCAGGACCGCAAAAGAAAGCAGCCCAGCAGCGGCAGTTCGCCTAATACCTAATTGGATGCAGATGCCTAACGGGCACAAATAGAAAACCAACTAAGAGGGAGACAGAGCGAGAGAGAGAGAGAGAGAGAGAGGGGGAGAGAGACCACATTTGCAATTTGAGTTCGCGCTTCGCTGATTTTTGGCTATTTAAGCCAAGCGCAATGGATTTGTGTCATAATTGAAATGTTGGAGCAGGCCAATGCACGCGATCTGCAGCGCATCGATGCATCGGTGCATCGGTGCATCGGTGGCTGCCTGGCAGAAGCAATTAAAACCAGTTTTCACTTTTACACACCACAACCAATGGCCACAGCCCAGAGGCAACATCATTTTCACCATGTGAACTGTACAAGTCTCGGGCTGAGAACGCGCTCTCATTGTGGAATTTCTATGCTCTACACCCACAATGGACATCGAGTGCTCAGCATTCAGTGCAGGCCGTTTGTTCAGCCGTCAACAGCCATTAGCACTTTGGCACATAATTGATACGTGGCTGGGCCATAAAGCAAAATGCATAGACATCATAGCCAGCCACATCCACATCCATATCCCGAGCCACATCCACATCCACATTGACGCTGGAGCTGGGCATAGACACTTGGATCTCCAGAAAATGACGTTGTAAAAATGGCAGCACGTTGAGCGGCTTTTTCATGCTGTGTTCCTGCACAGATTTTCTTATACAACACCTCGGGGGCGTTTTGTGCCGTTTGCCATACGACACCAAAGATCCACAACAACAACAACAGCACTTACAGAACCCAGAACTGGGGGCGAAGGGCTTGGGCCGGTGCATGGGGCCTGGTGCCGCAACGTAACTAACAATTTATTTAATACGCTGTACGTGCGCTTTAATAAAAGGCTCAATCAATCTGCGCGCGCGAAGAACAAAACATAAAAAAGTCCCTAAAAAAGTCAAATATGTGGGAACAGCGCATCAAGCAGCTGCTCGACTCTGAGATGCTCTTGACAGTTGACCCAAAGATATTCAATTGAATGTCGAAAAATCTATTGATTCTCCAATCACTGAAAGCTTCTAACAAACACAAAAGAACGCAAGAGAAAAAGTAACAAAGGCTTTCAGATAACAGTTAGGAGTGGAGTCAAAGAATACATTTTTTTAAAATTAAAATAATAATAATAATAATAAAATATGAAAATTTCATCAGGGAATTACAGCTTAGTTAACAAATTATTATAATTCTTGAATATTAGCAGCAGCTATGTTTTTTTTTATTTATTATTCTTATTATCATTTTTTATTTATTGCTATATTAATTTTTATTATTATTATTATTATTGTTATTATTATTATTATTATTATTATAATTTTTTTTTTTTAAGAATTATTTGTGTTAAGAAATTCAGAGAAAATATTATTAATTACAATACATTATTAATTGAATTTTTTATTAATTTAATTTCCAAACTATTACTTCCATTTTTAACATAGTGAAATAGTAAATTTATAAATATTTATTCTTTTTTTTTTTTTTAAATAATTTGAGAAAAAAATTTTAAAATTATTAATCATTTTTAATATTTGTGAGCTTAAATATATATATTTTTTTTTTGTTAAACATAATATTCTATTTAAATATTTATATATTTTTAATTAATTAATTGAAAAAGTATATTATAAATTTAAATTTATGAGTTTAATTTTCATTCTTAATTTTAATTTTGATTTTAAGTATATAAATTTATATCAATATATTATTATTTAAATAAATTTGCTCTTAATTTTATATATATTTATTTAAGTGTTTTCTTTATAGCTTAGGATAATTTTTTATAATTAAATTTAATTGTTATTTGAAAATAATTTTATATTTACTACTAGTTTAATTTTGTATTTATTTTATTTGTTTTCACCAAGAATTAAATATTTATTATATATGTGAATTATTCATAATACTTTAAAAATTATTACTAATTATTTTTTTTAAATTTAATTTATTCCTAAAAATATAATTAAGTTGTTTTTTTTTTTTGTATATTTTTATGCGCTTGACTTTTGACTTTTGCTAAAACAAAATGTGTGCTTAGATTTTAGAACACAGAACAAATCATTTTGCTTTGCATAACCCACTAGGGCATTTAGAAGAGCCTCTTTGAAGTGAGCACATGCACACACACATACACACATACACGTATATATATGCAGTGTCTCAAGTGCATGGGGCCCGAGGAATGATGTGATCTGGTGTGATGCTGGCCGAGTCCAAGTCCGAGTCTAGTGACAGAGAGGGAGACAGCAGCGAAGTCTTTTGACGACTGCGTCGATGTCGATCCTCTTGGCGCTGCTGCAGACAGCGTGTCGAATGGTTTATGCGGACCTGTGATGGCAGCGCTAGTGCTGGCGGTGCTGGCGGTGCTAGTGGTGGCTGTGCTGGATGCTGGGAGTGGGGCATTTTGGTTGCTGAACGGCTTTTCGCTAATGAAGCCATAAAGATATGTATTATTCCTATGCCATAAATTTAGCTGAGCCGCCTTGCGCTTCGACTGTGACACCCACATGGCAGTGAGACAAAGAAGGAGAGAGAGAGAGAGGGAGAGTGGTGACTCGAAACAGGAACAGGAAAAACACTTCAGTCTCTTTTAGTGGGTTGTTCCCTTTGCATCTGGCACGTCGCCGCTTTGATTATCTGGCAATGTTTATGCATTTGACGCTGGTGCCGCATTTAATTCTAACAACAATTAGCCACGCAAATGCAACAGCTCGAGGGGGCGGGCCCGCTGCGGCTAGGGTTTTGCCGTCAGGCCACAGAACGTTCCTGTTGGCCATGTCTAACCCTAGCGAAAAAGCTTTGCCAGTTGCCGATTGCCAGTTGCCAGTTGCGGCCAGTCGACTCTCTCAAACGCCTAACAAGGTGTCAATATCTTAAAAATGTTATCTTTCTGCACATAAAACTCAAGCGGATCATAGTAAATCAGCCTTTGGTAAGCAGACGATGGCCTGGCCTCGGTCAGCGGCGCAGTCAGCCCAGCTCAGCGTAGCTCAGCTCGGCCCAGCCCAGCCCAGCTTGGCTCAGCTAGCCAAAGACTATAACAATGGCCGCCTGGCCAATGGAGCGCACAACGTGCCTTTTATACGCCGGATTTACGAGCCAAGTCGACGACGTCGTGGCGAAGAAATATTCGATGGCCAAGCAACGATTAAAACGGACTCTTCACGCATGCGCGCACACACATACAACAGCACAGCCAAAGCTGCTGCATAATGGTTATCATGGGCTACTATGAGGGACATTTGATTAGGTGCAGGTTATGAAAAGTATACCAAAATACAATATATATATATATATATATATATATAATTATATGATTCCTTATCTATATATTTAATGTGAAAGAATAGTACATATATATAATAAATATGGGGTCCTTTTACAAAAGAATTAATCATATTAAAATATTGTAATACAAAATAAATAAAACTTGAATAATATAAATATATTAATAATAATAATTTCAAAATCTCATTTTTTACCAAAGGAAGTTTAGAAACATTTTTTCTACAAATGTAAATAATTAAAATATTCGTTCTATAGCACTACTAACCTTAAATGGGAGTAAAAAAGTCTTAACTAAAACATTCCTTTATTATTTAAACAATTCAATTTTAAGTATAATTTATACATAATTCTAAGTATAATATAATATAATATATGTATAAATGTGTATTTGAGCATTTCTCTATGGATCAATGTATGTATATGTGGGTGTATAAATGATATGCATTTCAAGAAAATACAAATTTTGTGATTATTATCTCTCTATGCGCTTCTCATAAATACAATTAAGGGTGTATATTTTTATATATGAAACAATTTTGTGGTTATTACTAATTATATATATAATAGATTAATCTTTCTCTCTCCCTCTCTCTCTCTCTCTCTCTCTCCCTCTCTCTCTGTCTCTCGCTTTCTCTCTCTCTCTCTCTCTCTCTCTTTCGCTCTCGCAATCGATTTCTCGATATATAAAAACCTATATATCTTTTTCTTTATACCACTCGTTCAATCTTTCCTCTCTCTCCTTTTCTCTCTCCTTTTCTGTTTCTCTTCCTCGATCTTTCTGTGTTTACACTGTCTACATTGCTCTTATTTAATAATTGATCAGCAGCAAGCTTTAATAAACATACATTAACAGTCATAAATAGGGGTACGCGTGAAAGTAGTTCAAACCTATAAATAGATTTCTTTCACGACCATCAAGCCACCTCCAATATGTTAGCTAAAAATCAGAATTGAAGTCTTCCACATTATATGATTTATTTAACTTAAAATTACGACCAGCATAGTAAGAGGGGCTCGCTTGCTAGCCCGCTGGCTGCCTGGCTGGCTGGCTGGCTGAATGGCTGGGTGTTTGGCCTGGCAGCATTGGCAACACCAGACCAACATCGACATGAGCATCGGCACTGAGTTGGGCTTGAGGCATGCATGGGGTATGGGATTGGGGAGCAGTCGCATCATGTGCGCATTGCACGCACGTGATTAAAGCGCAGCCCCGTTGAGTAAGGGCAGCGGCATGAAGGAGGCGGCGCTGGCGGGGGGCGGGGGGCGGTGGGCAGCTGCTGCAGAGCGCTCGCGATGCATGCTTATAAATCAGAATTCAGTTTCGGTCCCAATGACGTCGACAATCAGCTCAGAGGCAAACCAGAGGCGGTGCGGGCACGCACAATATATTGATAAATAAATAAGTTCGCCAAAGGCTTTTGTCTTTACGAGTAGTTCGGGAATATCTGCTCTTAATATTGTTGTTGTTGTTGTATTCATTTTTCGCACAAGTTCATTGCACTTGTGCAACTGGCTTAAATTAAAATTTGAAAATTCATTTTGAATGATTTATGCGCAGCATCTTTCGCAGCACGTTGCGATTTCATTGCCGAAATTAATATCAGAATGTTTTACGATCCAAATATAAGTATCCGGCCAGCATTCGAAATTCACAATTCGCAATTCAAACGGCGTCCATGTCTGACTTTTGACCCTGGCGCCGGCTCGTCTTGTAGCCAATAAATTAAGGCGTTCAAAGATATGCCGCTCCGATCAGCCAAGCAGCTAAGCCGAGCTCAGGGCCAAGAAGAGTTCTCGGAACGGCTCCAAAGGAAATAAGTGCCTAAGATTTGTCATACAGCCAGCGCTGATAATAATAAAAGTTTCGAGTTTACCTTCGTAATATGATTCTCTAATCTCCCAGCGAATTCCAGTTGAGCAATTCCTTAATTGCAATCTCAGTGCGTCATGTCAAAGTCAGGTCGGGTCTAAGCCGGGCTTAAGTTGGTTTAGTAACAGCATCTTCCGGCTCTCTAATTAAAATCTTGCCTCGCAAATTAGAAGTACTTCAACTCTTTAGCATTAGCATCATCCTCGGCTTTGGCTCAGGCTCGGCCACATTACACAAATTCCTCGTGCTGTTCGGTTAAGTCTCTGTAAGTATTACTTAAGACTGCGCTTTAGCCGCTTGGCTGGCTCGATCAAATTTCAATATAGCCCATTGACAATCTCGAGATACATTGCATTAGTAACGATCGAGTGCTCCTGGACAGGATTGGCACAGCCCTGACAACAGCTCAAACAGTTTTGGCTCGTGCGCAGCCAAAGCTTTAATTATCTTCATCTCACATTTCAATGGCCGTTGGCTAAACTTCATATTTACAGAGCGGTATTATCGAACTCTAGAATTTTCGACTAAGTTATAAGATCGCCCATGGGCAGTAGTCGTTATAGATGCTAAATTTGTTTATAGATTGATTAATATATCTACTTGGTTTATATATTGCCATTAATTATTATTATTATAATTTGTTAACAAAATATTGAGTTTTTAAAATGTTTATCTATTAGTTATTTCCTATACTGCTGTCATCTGTATGGTAAATCGAATCCAAGAGCCCCGTGGCTAGGGAGATTTGATTTGTGGCTAAGTTTGAATAGAGTTTAAAAATATTATACAAGAGCAGATTCTTTTAAGGAATCTATTCAAATTATAATAATAATAAAATAAAAAAAATATATATAAAATAAATTATAATAATAATAATAATAATTATAATAATTAAAAAAATAATAATAATAACATTAATAATAGTAATCATATCATTTAGTTATTAGATAATAGAATTCTTTTCTTGTTATATCAAATGCATTTTATTTTCAGGTTTCACTATTTCAACTTATCAAATATCATCTTTTCTACCTGCATATCTTTCTCGACAACTGAACACTCGAAGCTACTGTGCAACTACGGCAAGGCTCTCAAGCATCTATATCAAGATAAATGCGATGGCAATAAGAATTTGAGTATAAATGAGAGTGGCTGACAGTATGCTGACACCTAGTTCTGGCAATTCGTCATATATAATGCATGGAGTACACTGTGTAATGAGAGACTGAGAGCTTGGACTACACCTCCATTTATGTGACGGGACAGAAGTGTTTTGGGGAATGCCGAAAGGTTATTTACCTGTCTTTACGTCAATAATGGAGAACAGAACAGAACAGAGCAGGGCAGGGACTGTCAGGCGGCCGGCCGCAGTTCAGTTTCAGACAGATCTTTACTAACGATACCGTTTCTGCCGCCCGCCCCCGCGACCTCCGCCGCGCTCCCTGCTCAAGCAAACGCCAACAGAGCGCGCCGACTCGACACGATCTACATAACATTTGCTGCGGCTAATGGCTCGTTGTGCGCTGTGCCAAATATGGATGGAAATGGATACGGTTTTCGGATGACCAATGACCACTGGACGACAGTAAAGCCCACTGAAGCCGTGCTTACACTTGAAAAAGAAATTTCAAACAAATATATGAAAAAACTAATGGTAATTGAACCTTGAATATATAAAAGTTATTTTCAGTATTAAATGTATAAATCTATACATATCAATATATTGATTGGGAATGTGATATGTAAAAATTCCAATAAGAATTGTGTAATGAGTGTTCAAAGTACAAAAATGTATTTATGTATATTTTAATTTTGTTGAAGAATTTAAAAATAAATTTAAATAAAAAATAAATAAAATACAAAAAAACAGCTTTACAAAATTTGGTATATTTAAGATACTTGAAATATAAAATTAAAAGATTCCAATAAGCATTATGGACTGCAAATTTCAAATAAAAAAATATATTCGTATATATCTGTATTCTCTTGAAGAATACAGTTTAATAAAAACAACAAGCCAATTTGACGAAAAAAAGCATTTATACATGCATTTTTATTTTAAGATACTTGAAATATAAAATTAAAATATTCCAATAGGAATTTTAGTCATCAAATTCTAAACAAAAATTTATATATAAAATTTTTTAGTTTTTCTTAAGAATTATAAAAATAAATTTTAATAAAAATAAAAGAAAAGTAAAACAAAATAAAATTTCTAAATAATTTCGTATATTTAACAAATAAAAATTCCAATAAGAACTATAATATACTGCAAATATACTTATATGTATTTTAAAATTTTTTTCAATGAATTTGAAATTAATTTAAATTAAGAACAAGAAGAAAATTCTATTAAAAATAATATAAAAAACCTTTTCAATAACAAGATTAAATCTAAATTCTAAATTCTAAAATTCTAAAATTCTCTAACCAATTTTAACTTTCTTGCACTGTCTCCATCCAAACTTTCAGTCAATTGCGAAATATATTCAAATATTGAGCACATTATAATGGATTTGCAAGTGTAAACGAAAGACTTAGCACTAACGGTGTTTCGGAACAATAAAACTCGCTGATCAGTTTATATATATATACACTGATAGCCGCGTCGCAGTCGTCCGTCGCCGCTGAGCGGACTATATCGATATATCATTAGCTGGCTTTTGATTTACAACCGCCTTTGTCTGGCTATTCGCCTTTGTTGGGCCCATTTTGGCGAGTGGTAAGCGAGGTAAATGTGGCTGACTGCGGCTAATAGCACTTTCCAGCCTCAGCGCCAAGCCAAACTATTCACATATGCAGAACGAATGAAAGTGTTCTCTATAACAAGCTCCAATTCGCCAGCGGACAGACGGAGCAGAGCAGAACAGAGCACAGGCAAGTCGAGCAGAGTCCAAAGCATTTGTATGAGTTGCAAGCGACTCTGCAACTTGGTTGGCTTCAAACCCAGCTCAAACGTCTTCGAGGTACGAACCTGAGCCAGAGACCAAAGCCGAAGTTGCGGAGCGCTCGAAGACGGCAGTCAATGTTGGTTGGGCCTGGCGAGCGGACGTGTGAGCGCGCTTGAAGACGAAGTCACGAATACAGCGAGAAAGACGAAGAATAACACGTAAAACGACAGCCAAATCGCGAGAGCCAAATCGTACGTGTGTGTGTGTGTGAGTGCCTCTGTCTGTGTCTCTGTGTGTGTCTGTGCGTGTGCGCGCGCGAGCATGTGCAGCATTTGAGTCGTCACGTAACTGCTAACTGCAATGGCCAGGAGGAGCCGGATCGAGGCCAGCAGGCTGCTGCTGTTGCTGCTGCTCATCCTGCAGCTCATCGCGGCGACGCCAGCGGCGCGCAATCCAAACTCAAATGGCAACAGCAACAATAACAACAACAACAACATTTGGCGTCGCGTTCGCCTGGTGACGAGCGTTAGCGCCAGCTCCGCTCAAGAGCGCGAACGCAATGCCTATCAGCTGCTCAAGGCAAACAGCAGCACCACCACCACAACCACTAGCACCAGCACCACCACCACCACAGCTGCGCCACGCCGCAGCCCCAAGCAGCTGCTGCGCCGCGAGGATCTGAACGTGGCCGAGAGCAACATCTCGAGCGCGGCGCGCCTGGAAATGTCCACGGAGTTCTTTGTGGTGCCCACGCTCGTGCCGAGCACCACCAGCAGCAGCAGCAGCACCACCACGCCAGCCACGCCCACGCGCAGCCAGGGCGCCCGCGCACGCGCCGCCAACACGCCACGCGCCACCCCGAGCGGCAGCGCCACGCCGCCCAGCATCGTGTCCACCACCCAGCTGCCCTTTGCGGGCCTGCGCAAGGAGGTGTGGGTGGTGCCGGTGCTGGTGCTGGCCAGCCTCACGATGCTCATGATGGGCGCCTTCGAGATCTTCGTGCTGTTCAAGGCTTGGCGTACCTCGCCCTCGCGCCGCCACCTGTTTCTGGGTCAGATGCTGCTGCTGGGCCTCTTCGCCTGCGCCGGACTCGGCGCTGTGATTACCGCGCAGCCCACGCTGCTCAGCTGCGGCGCCATACGCTTCGGCGTGGGCGTGGCCTACGCCCTGGTTTTTGCGGCGCTGCTCGTCAAGTGCGTGTTTCTGATCAGCCTGAACGGCGGCGTCTATCTGCCCGCGCCGTACCAGGGCCTGCTGCTGCTCTTCGCCCTGCTCATCCAGGTGGCCATCGGGGCGCAGTGGCTGCTGACGCAGCCGCCCGAGATCTACACGACCAGCGTGCCGGTCATGGGCAGCGGTTTCCTGTCCACGACGGTCGCCTCGCAGACCAACTACTCGGCGCTCTTCTACCCGACGTCCTACACCACGCTAGACGGCACGCCGGAAATCTACACGCGGATCGCGGCGGTGAGCACCGTGCTCATCCCACTGTGCAAGACGCAGTTCTCGGAGCTGCTCTTCTCGCTGATCTACATCGTGTTCCTCATCGTGTTCATTGCGGTGCTGGCGATCAAGTCGCGCGGCATTCGCGACAACTACCGGGAGGCGACGTACATTGGCCTGGCCATTGGGGGCGCCATTCCCATCTGGCTGGGCTGGATGCTGTGCGGGCTGGCGGTGGCCGAGCGGCACAAGGACGCCTGCATCGCCTTCGGATTGGTGGCCACGTCGGCCACCGTGTTCCTGGTCATGTTCATGCCCAAGGGCAGGCAGCTGGCGGCCATGGGCAAGGAGGGCCTCTACGTCGAGGATCGCGAGGAGCAGTTCAGTTCACTGAGTCGTGCCGGCTCCGGCTATTCGCCCTCGTTCTTTCACTTCAAGCCCATCAAGTACGGCGTCATGAGCGGCTGTGGCCTGCCCAACTCCGCCACGAACACCGGCCAGGGCCTCAGCTCCAAGCACTGCTCCAGTGCCAACAACGGCGGTGGTAAGTTTCCTCTAGATCCCAAACTGCTTTCCCTTCAATATTGTCACAATTGTCTGCAATGAATCACATTTGGTGGCCCAATCTACCGGGTGTCCCGGACTCTGATTCCAACTCCAATTCCAACTCCGGCCCTTGTCAGCTGTCAGTCTCGGCGCATTTTGTAATAACTTTCTTTTCTTGCCTCAGCCACACATGTCGAGCAAAGGGGGCGGGGCACGCCTTGGGGCGAACTTTTGAACTGCTGTTTATCCGTACGCTCGCTCTTTCTAAAAACAAAAGCCAAAGAAAAGCAAAAGTCTTAACTTTCATAGTTGATCTCCAAACGGTAGCCACACACACACTCTTAGACAGACACACGTTACAGTGGCACAACAATTTTGAGTTAGAAATACAATTAAACCCAAATTTTATGGCCAGAAAAAACTTATGGATTTAATTGTTTACTAGAATTATTGCAGTTATCTTTATATATATTATACTTTCTCGAATTTCTAATGGAAGAGTAACTATTACTCCGACACAAAATTGTTATGGATTTAATTATTTACTATAATCTCTATATATTATACTTTATGGAATTTCTATTGGAAGACTGACTCCGACACATTTCGTACCACTGTGCAGTGACATTAACTGTGCTTAAAATTATTACGGATTTAAT
This sequence comes from Drosophila meridionalis, assembly GCA_035045145.1. Taxonomy (NCBI): domain Eukaryota; kingdom Metazoa; phylum Arthropoda; class Insecta; order Diptera; family Drosophilidae; genus Drosophila; species Drosophila meridionalis. Next base: position 380,089 of record JAWNPG010000023.1, read on the forward strand.
TATTTACTAGAATCTCTATATAATATACTTTCTTGAATTTCTAACGAAAGAGTTACTCTTACTAAGCAGCTCGAACACATTTCGTACCACTGTGCAGCGACATAAACTGGGCTTAAAATTGTTATGGATTTAATTATTTACCAGTATCTCTATATATTATACATTCTCAAATTTCTAATGGCAGAGTTAATCTTATTCCGACACATTTCGTACCACTGTGCAGCGACATTAACTGGGCTTAAAATTGTTTTACCATGCCTTGTAATTGTTTGGCATATTAATTTTCTCAACAGCCGTCGTGTAAGCCGAGTGTAAAAAGAGCATACGACATGCAGCAGCAGCAGCAGCAGCAGCAGCTATCCATCGGTCTATCTGACAATCCGCACGTCCGTCTGTCCGCCCGTCTGTCTGTCTGACAATCTGCTTGACTATCTCTGTGTTCATTTGTCTATTTGCCTCTGTGCACTTGCTGCCTGGCTATGTTTGTGGCTGCCGGAGTCTGCCTTGGCTGCTTTCATTTTCGTTTCGGTGAGAACGTCGCGCAGGTTCGTTGCTTAAGTCTTTTGATTTAGTTGCGGCTGCTGCTGCGACTGCTGCGACTGCTGCTGCTTTCTTAATCATTTTTGATAACTGCTCGGGTCGTTATTGTTATTGTGCAAATGATGCCATCAAGGCGGCGTATATCGCGTGTATTTATTAGCCAGATTTCACATCTGGTCATTAAAAGGTGTTAAATGTCATTGTCAATTGATAGAGGATGGCCATGCGACCCCCAGCAAATGGCACGGAGTCAAAGAGCAAGTGAAAATGGGACCAGCGGTTTATAAATCAAACTCGAACAAAATAAATATTTGGCAATGTTTTTGTTTAGCTTTTCTAAACAACAAAAAGCAACAAAAGCCTTTGTGCGCTCGCTTTCTAATGAAAGCAAAAACAGCTGGCCAGGCTGCTATTAGAGCAGAGAGAGTGGGAAAGAGAGGGAAAGAGAGGGAAGGAGGGGGAACTGAGGCAGGCCATGGATGTGCGTGTCCAAAACATGTAACACATTTTACACTTTACGTAATTTAATTAATGAAAAAACATAAAGTTTACGATTACATCAAACAATCAACAATGAGGCTTAGCCGAAGCTAAAATGCTCTTACATAAAAGATAAGTAAAGGCCATAAAACTTAGTTCAATTTATTGTCTTAAGCAAGTCTCTTTTATTATAATTAACAACTGTTATTATAATTTATACGAATATTGATCTGTTTCCTTCTCAAGTCTCTATATATCATATCATAAAACCCATAAAACTTGTAATTGTTCACTATTCTCGGACTTACGAGCCGCTTACATAACAATTCTCCTGGTTAGGGTATAAATGTTGCAATAATTTACCGAATTATAACAATGCGCCTCTGGGCTTAAGTAGGAAGCATTTTACATGCTAGCTACTTGACGACGACGACTCTCTGAGTGTCTCTGTGTGTGTGTGTGTGGATTGAGCCTCTTGCCACGCATGAAAGCAAGTATAACCAATATAAGGCGCAGGCAGAGCTATAACTGGAGCTGGAGCTAGAGCTAGAGCTGGAGCCGTACAGCCCACAGCTGAAACGCTTCGTCTCACGCCAAGTGCCTGTGGGCAGCCTCACTCTGCGTTTGAGCCTCAGCTATCGGTGCATAAAGAAAGCAAAACAAAGAGACACAGCAAACAGACAGAGAGACAGGCGGACAGAGAGACGGACAGATATACCGACAAAATATAGGTAGGTACATACATATATAGATAGATAAATGAAAGATATAGTACTTTTGCTAGCTACATATATACGTCAAACTGTCTGCAATTGAAAGTGCATTTGAGGGTACCAACAACAACAACGAGTATGACAAAAAAAAACAACAACAACAACAAGAGATACAAATGTCTGGAGACACAGAGCTTAAAATCAAAGTTGGCACAGGGCTTAACAAGCAAGCGGAGCAGCCTGAGTGCTGATCTGAGCTGAGCTGAGCTGACATTATCGGTCCCGTCCCAGCTCCGGACTATGGCATGTGTGTGGGTTGTGGCTGTGATTTGAGCCAAGCCAAGCCGAGTCGACTCGAGTTGAGGTGCGTTGAGTGAAGTGAGCGAGGTACAGGCAAAAGGGTTTTTGCTTGATTAAGGGCAAAAATGTAACATGAAATAATAAAAAATAAAAAACTGAAGCGCTACGTGGGCTGCAAAGGTAAAAAAAAAATAATAATAAAAAAATTAAAACAAATTAAAACTAATTTCCATAAACCAACGTGAACAGATTGGTAGATAACAAAAGACTTAGGCAGCAAACTTGAAATGACACTTTTAGGATATAAATCAAAATATAGCCAATGCTCAAAAAACCGAGCCTACTTTAAATTATCTCGAGCTCCAGCCGAGCTCTAATTAGTGTGGCATATTGAACTGATAAATATGATTTCCAAACTCATTTGGAGCGTAATCCCAGCTTCAGCAGAAGTTGAGAAAATTAAATTGAAATCGAAATTTAGCGCATGAACCGTTCGCTTATTCTTAGGTTAGACGGAACCCAGCGTCAAATTGGTTTCTAATAAACCCACAATATCAAATTTCCTGTCAAACCCTGTCTCATAATAAATTCATGTGTGAGTGTGTGTGAGTGTATGTGTGTGTGTGTGGTCGTTCCCAGTAAGCAGTTCGGCACATAATTCACTGAGCAATTTGCAACAATAAACTAAACGACAGCTAACGGCGTTGACGCCAAGGAATGAGCCAAAGCCGGAGCTGTGGTCGGAGCAGAGGCCGCGCTCGATGATTGCCAAGGCAAAGGCAAGGCAAAGGCAAAGGCAAGGCAAGGCAGACGAGGAACGCAGATTGACAGCTTCAGCTACAACTACAGCTACAGCTACAGCTACAGCTTCACTTTTATCTGGGCAGAGCTCACCGGTCTGGTTGCTGTTGTTTGCTGCTTGCTGTTTGTTATTGTTGCGGCGACGCGTTGCCAACATGGCCAAGGATCGGCGAGCTGCTGACTCGCGATATGGCCGATATGAGCAGTCGCTGTTGCCGTTGATTGAACGCGCATAAACCGCTTGAAAAGAGTTCAAGGTTGCTCGCTTTAATTGAAGGCGCATTGTTGTAACAACTACAACTACGCCGATGCTGATGATGACGACGACAGCAGCAACAGCAACAGCAAACAGCAACTGCAGCCGCAGCAGGGAGCAAACGATGCGTTGACAGGCGTAGTCACAAAAATAGATACTCAGAGGGAGGTTTCGCAGCTATGTGGGTTTGCTATGGTAAGAGAAAAAACTGCAGGCATATATATAAAAATATATATAATATATATATATATATATATATATATATACATACATATACTCTATATAACACATATATGTACATATATCTATATAATTTATAATATACATATACTCTATATAACACATTGCTAAAGGGGGACTATCTCATAAATATATATATCTGATCATCAAGGACTCAATTAAAAACAGAAACCTTCAACAGTTAACTCCACAACAATATGAATTGAGCAATAGAAAATGAGGCCGATTTAATCAACAATTGTTTAAATATATATATACAATATATATTTTTATAGGTCTAAGCCCTAAGGTGACCAAGTACTTAGTGGAGCATCCCATTATTTAGGCACTTCCGTCGCTGTTGCATGATGAAATAATTTTTTTCTCTGATCATCTTCTTCTTCTTTGTCGTCTCATCTCGTTGCGTTGTTGTTTTTTTTTTTTTTTCAATGATGTGTCGCCGTCAGGCACTTGAACTGACGATGGCCACTTGGTCAGTAAGGTGGCTGTAGCTGTGGATGCATCTGCCGTTGGCCTTTGTTCTCTGCGACAGCGCATTTTTTCGTAATTTTATTGAGTGACTTTATGCCAGGCAGCTACATATATAAAATCAATCATTCAAGACCGACGACAATAACAATCCCAATCACACAACAAATAATAATAACAACAACAACAACAACAATAATGCTAATTCATTGATTTGTTGTTGTTGCTCTTGTCAACTCGGTTGCCTGGCTGCTTGGGAAGGTTAAGCGCGCTGCTTGGAGCGCTGTTGCGGAAGTTTTTGCCTTGCGTGCTCATGTTTATCTAGGGGATATATCAATACTTGTACACTAAGCCGTCGGAGGAGGCCACCTTCTGGCATATCCATTTAACTGTGCCGACGCCAAGAGCTCGATCACCTGAGCGGCTGATCGATTCCTCAATGACTTTGATCGCTTGAGTCAACCAATAGAGAGCAAGAAAGTTCTGTTATAATTAGCATAGCTCGCCGATCGAATCGTCTTAACCTAGAATGGTGTCAATAAGCCAACTAATTTGTTGCCAAAACTCTTTTGTTAGGCAAATTGCAAGCTCTTTGAGACCATATCAACTGTCCCCTGCATTCATTCTAATCGAGATCGTTTTATCAGTTCGCATAGAGAAAATCGATTAAAACTGAAACGGACAACTGTAAAAGCGCTTATTAAAATTTACCCCTTACTTTATTAATAGAACTGTTCTTTTCGAAGAATAAACGAGTTTCTCGCCAAACTCATTTTGTGAAAGAGTCTTTATGATCGTGTAATACAATCGGCAGCATCAACAAGCTCCATTGACCTTCGCCTGGCTTTCTTGTTGGTTATAGGCGCATAATTAATAAGCTGTTCAAGCGTAGATTGTTCGATCGGGGGCTGGGATGCCCTCTGTTTAAAGATGCCTAACAAATTATAAATAGTTTATTTTGTATTTGGCAAATGTATTCCAATCATATCGACAATCTCTCTCTATCTCGCTTATGTCAAGACTTTGATTTGGTCAAATTCTTCAACTTTGAACACTGAAAAGCCAACTTTATCGCTTCGAGTGGTTCATTGAATTACGTTGACCAGCATCAGCTGTCAAAAACATAGAAAAAAATCGATTAGCCTCAATTGTTCTAAGCCCTCTTCAAAGCACACAAAACCAAAGACTTAGGCAACGAACTTGAAATTGAAAAACAAAAATCAAATTGAGGCGAACACAGCAAATCGACCGCAAAGAACGATGACGATGACGATGCCGATGACTATGGCGTAACGTACAAATCTGTGAAGTACGTGTTGCTGAGTATCTCCACTATATCTGTGTGTCAGTGTCTGTGTGTGTGTTCGTAACTTAATATATGAGTCGAGTAAATGCTGCAGCACGTGCTTGAAACGAGCGTCGCTGTATATTACCACAAAATTATAGCGGTTTTGCAATAACAGCAATAACAGCGCCCCACTCAAAGTCGAGCCTGAACCTCTAGCTGGATGATATTTAAGTTTTGCCTAGAAATAGCTGCCGCAGCAGCAGCCACTGGCAACGACGACTGGGAGCTCGACTTGGACGACGATGTAAACGTAATCGATAACCAGTTCCGAATTGTTGCAATGAAACCGAAAGCGGAAAAGCCAAGCGATTGAAGTAGTCAGCCAGGCGAGTGGAGCAGCAGCTACAGCTACAACCACAGCTTGAGCCACAGCTAGAGCAACAACCACAGCTAGAGCCAATGAGCCATGCCAACTGCATACGTTAAATTATTACGCTAAATTGGCCAAGACGCTGGCAACGCAACTCCGTACGGTATCGAGCATGGGCTGAGATTGGCACCGGCTGCTCGCGGTTGCGGCAGCACGCACTTAATGCAAATTGAATTGTAGCAATTTGAAGGTCATCCGCCCTTGCCCAAAATATGCAAATTGCTGAGCCCAGCGCATTGTGGGCATGTGAAAAATGCTTTTCTTCCGCCTAGAGCGTGGCTCAGCGCTGGCTGCCAGCCACGTTCATGACAATGAACTCTCTACACAGAGCGCTAGCTCCCAACGAACGTGGCCAATTAGTTATAATGCTGCTTCGTGATATCACAACATCTGGCAACTCACTCTCGAAGTACACACACACACACACACACACATACACACACACACACATACACAGAGAAGTCAGAGAACAGAGCCCCAGACCAGAGACCTTAGAGCTCCAGCACCTCCAGACCCCTCAGTTGTAGCTAGAGCCGGAGCCAATAAGGAAAAACTCGACGCTCGCCAAGGAAATTACTCAAGTCTGCAAAGTATGTAGCAACAAACAACAACAATAAGAATAGTTTGCAATACGGATAGAACAACACAACAACAACAACAGCAGTAACAACAACAGCAACAAAAGTGAACAATGACAATCTGCACGTAGCAATCAGTCAACGTGCGGCAGTTGGTTTAACTTTAACTTGTTGCCAGCGACAGTAGGTGCGAGCGAGAGGCGAACAGAGCGAGAGAGAGAAAGGGAGCCATGGAGAGTGAGTGTGGAAGGCGGTTAGATCCGAGAACTTCCCGTAAACGACAACTGCAAAATGCAAAACGTGGAAAAACCTTAGCGGTTAGCTGACTGTCAATAGAGATGAGCAATAATGCGATGCGAAAATATTTCAGTTAACTTAGGTTGTCATAGAAAATGCATATGAAATGAGTTAGTTATTTAGAATATAGAAAATTATTTTATGTAAGGGGAATGTTGACTAAAATATTACATATTATGTGTATACCAAGGAGTTTTAATGATTAAATTTTAAAATTTTATTCAGTTTTATTTAAAAATAAGTTTAATTATACATAATATTATATTCAAATTTAGAAAATATTCTGCGGGATTAGATTTCAAAATTAAAAATTTAGAAGAATTTGTTCAAGTTTTAATTCCAGAAATATATTAAAATATTATAAAAATCGGTTATATATACAATATAGAATAATATAATATAATAATTTGCAATATATTCCGTGAGATTATATATAAATTTATCCTCAGAAATAGAACAAGATTTTTAAAATATGATTAAATTATTTATAAACTATAAAATAATTTATTAAAAATCAGGGAATTAGAAGACAAATTTTACAACTTAGTATACCAAAAATACGTAAAAACAAGCTGTAAATCCGTAAATGTATAAAAAATTTATTATTATTAAAAATTAGTAAAATTCTGTGATATTTTATAGAACATTTCTAAAAATTCACAGAAATAGAACAAGAAATTTTACAGTATGATTAAATTATTTATAAATAATTTTAATATACAGACTTTGAAAATATTCTTTGAGATTTTATAGAAATTTTATTTTAAAAAATCAAGTAATTAAAAGATATTCGTTTACAACTCAAAAAGATATCAAAATATGATAAAAATCAGTAAACTTATAAATCATTTATTATATTATATTATATTATATTATATTATGAAAAATATTTTGTGTCACAAATATTTTCATAAAAAAATTCATAGATCTACCAGAAAATCTTAAAAGTTTTTATACCAGACAGATTCTAATTACTTACTAAAGTGTATATATAACGTAGTGATTTTTGTTATTAGACATTCACGTGACAGTCTCTGTCGCGGCCATCAGTCACTGTCATCTCTAGCGAGCTGTGGCTTCAACGCCCACACATGCAAACGCGGATGCATCAATACAAAGGCGCTGCGGAACACGCACAAAGGAAGGGCAGCGCCGCTGAGCCTGGTCATACATATTTGCACTTAATTAGCCGCTTATTTCGCTATTGTTGTTGTCGTTGTTGTTGTTGTTGTAGTTGTTGCAGACTATAGACAGCTGGGCAAGTGGCAGCAGCAGCAGCAACAGCAGCAGCCACAAAGTGGCATATTTTATGCAAGCGAGCATAATTCATAATTGTTAAGCGAGCTGACAGACATTTTAGCACTGCCAGAATCTGCGCTCAGTGCGCAGTTAGTAACTAGAAATCTTATTTGCTGAGCTCCAAATGGAGTCAGGCTGCAGCAGCAGCAGCAGCATTGGCCGTGCTCCAAGAATTAAGCCAAATTTGCCGCTTCAGCTGGCGGCCAAACAGCAGCCGCAGCAACCGCAGCTGAAAACTAGTTTGCAAATGTGCATGCAAACACACTCACATACACACTCCACACACACATGCACCTTTATACACATGTATTTTCATTTTCTGACACATAATTCCAGATTCACAGCTCGTGCGCCGCCAGAGCAGCCAGGCAGCAGAAACAAGCGAGCTTAATTGCAGTATTTGTTCTAAGTTAATTAGAAAACCAAGACTGTGAAGCAGCAGGGATGGGGCTGGAGGGGTCGCTTGGGCTAGAGAAAAGCTAAAGAAAAGCCAGCACTCGGATAGATGGCGCATGTGTGTAACTGCTGCATTTAACACTGTCAAGAGTTCAGCACTCGCAGTCGCAGTCGCAGTCGCAGCCACTGCAATTCCCGTCCCACTGTCCAGTTTAGCAATTCCAGAGTCTACGTTTTTTTTTATCTCAGTCTCAGTTATTTTCGTTCGGTTTTTATGTCATTAACATACTTTGCTGTGTGTACCCTATATATGTTGTGTGAGTGTGTGAGTTGCTTTGGCCTGCAAGCTGTTGAAAATATAATAATCATAATTTATAAGCATGTCTGCAAAATCGGGCAGCGACAGCATTCCCAAGCTGCCTCTGATTTAGGCCCGCCAAGGCGCTCACCGTTGATTGGCTCACATTCGTTTGGCTTTGCATTTTAAGTGATATATTTATATGAGTTTGTACGCAAATACCTCTATATAAGTTGACTCTAATTATAAGCTCGTTCTCAGTCGAAAAAAAAGAGAATAATGAAGAGCTTAAGGCGTGCTCAAACAAAAGACTTAAGCGACAAACTTGATGAAGTAGTTGCTTGATTAGGACAAGTTGGGTGTTCATAAATCTGTTTTAATAATGCAATTAGAAATTAACTGTATTGATCACTGATCGAGCTACGGCTAGTTTTGAATAGGTGGAAGCTTGAAGTAAATTCTCGATTTTGAACATGACTCAAAAGTGTCTGAAGTTTTACTGAATTTTCAAAATTTTATAATTAATAATTAAAAATTAAGTGTCGTAAAATCTACATTTAATTTTAAATTATTCATTAAAATTAAATAATTAATAATAAATTATATTTCTGATTTCAATATGGGCATTTCTCCAGAAAGGTCAACCACAGCCAAAAAATTCAAAGTCAATGAATGCATGCTCAGATAACATTTTTTTATAACTAATCTATTAAATTTAACTAAAATAAACTAATTTTACATTTATTCATAACACATCTCGAAATATTGACACACAAAGCCGAACAAGTTCCAAAGTTCTGTTTTGAGCATATCTGTTGCACATTTTGTTTATATTGCTGTTCTTAAAGAGAGACGCTATGCAATCAAATATGCTATTTCAAATCTTCGTTTATGCTTAAAGAGTAAAAGAAAAATATAAAAGGTACGATGCTATTGACTATACGGTAAATTTTTTCGTCTGTTTCACTGTATATTTCGATGTCACGTTCGACCTCGAAAAATAGGTTTTGTTATCAGTAAGTCAAATGTATTTGCGCAACTAGCATCAAAATTTAGTAGAAAACAGAGTTTTGCATGACAAATTTATTAAAAAAAATTTCACACAAAAATATTAAGCTATTTATTTGGTCATAGTGTGTTATTTAAAGTGCGTAGCTTTCGACACCGTAAAAAGGTAAATACAAAATTTAAATAAACCGAAGTGAATATTAAATCTAGGTTGGAAAAATTGAAATTTTGAACATATTTTATGATTGTAGATGAGTACAAAAAAACAGATTTTCTTTTTTGTTTTACTTATTTCAGATGAATATACCTATTTTTTTTCTCTATGGAATATATTTTGTTACGGTTTCTCAAAAAATAAATAAATTGAATATATTGAAATTCATTTCTAATGCTTTTACTTATGTACAATTACTAAAAAATTAAAAAAAAAAAAAAAAAAAACGTATGGTGGAAAAAATGTCACATTCGACACGTCACCTTCGACCCTGATTAAAACTAAAAAATAAAAAAAAACTACTCAATATTTTTGAATCAAATAAAATGTATTGTAAAGATGTGCCAATTTCTAATCATTTAAAATTATTCGTAATAAATTGTCACTTAAGGTTTCGCTAAAATCTCAGGTTGAACTCTTCATTTAAAAATCGACTTACGTTTTTTGTAGCCTGCGAACCTCTTGGTTTTTTGTGATTATCTTGAAAACCAACATTAGCCTAAAATCAGATTTAGCACCAATTAAAGAGCTAATCAAGAGCTAAAAGATTCACTATTCGTCAAAATAAAAAAATGTTTGGGCATTCGTTTTTTTTTAAATTCAAATACGTACGAATGTCACATTCGCCACTACAGAATTGCCCATATAGTAAAATCTAACTTTAATTTAAAATTATTAATTATCTGTAAAATCTATATTTATTTTAATATTATTATTTATTGAATTTTGACGTAAATATAAAAAATATATTAAATATATGTCATAATATATATTAATAATATATTGATATAATTAATAAATTAATGTATCTTAATGTATTTTAATATATTTTAGTCTTCAAAACTTAGTTTATTAAATGCATTGGCTGGGTCTCACGTAATTTAAGCTTTATAGATAGATCTTGATATATTGTTGTCTTATTGAATAACCCTGAGGTTCGTTCGGTTATCTTTTAGAGATTCTCCCCCAATTCAGTTTGCTTTAAAGCACACACACTTAAAAAATATATTTCACGTTATAAAGTTCTCATAACACAATAAAACTCCAACGTTTATCAAAATATCTCTGTCAAAACACGTAATAAACGAAGTATGATCAGAGATTGTATTTTGAAATGTTTGTTGACTGAACAAAATCAAAGAAAATATAAAGTTATATAAACAGTCGAAGATCTGAAGTCGGTCAGTCTGATTGGAGTGATACAGTCGAAAGCGTCTTACGAATCGATGTGCTGTTAATGACCTTGTCGCACAAAAACTGTAATAAGTCACAACTATGTATGGTTAAATTCCTAGGAAAAACGCTCGAGGGATTGCTCAATGCGATAAACGAGCCACAATCAGCAGCGGCAAGCGAAGACTTTCTCTATGGCTTGAGGGTGTTATAATATTATGTTGGCCCATTGACACGAAAGGTTTTAGCTCCATTCGCGCACAGATTTGACATCATTAAGCTCATAAATTGCTGTTTACTGTGGCGCCTTGGTCAGTCGACAGCCGAGAGTCGAGAGTCGAGAGTGTGAAATATGGCAGAGTAATTTGGTATTTGGGTTGCTGCCCAGTCGGGTCAGCGTAGTCAGCGGTTAGGGCCGCAATCTGTGCCCATTGCGAAAATTGTGACATTCATTTGAAATCTCTGTGATTCGCCATTAAGTCTTAGATCTATGCTGCCTTGCACTCAATTTATCTATCCATGTATCTATATATATGTATTCATATTTTTCTATCATATCATTTTTGTCAACTCATCAAAACATCATCATCGCCAACACACTATCACGATCATCATCATCATCATCATCATCTAAACACATATCATTGCAACGGCAACAACACACAAAAAATATCAAATCGTCTGCTTCATCGAATTGTCAACATCATGCATTCAAAATTCTTGTCACGCTCACGACTCTCACGCACGCACACACGCATCCAACATACATTACATAATCATTCGCTGTTGTTTTTGTAACTTGTATTATTTTATTCATCAATCATTTCGAATGTTTCTCTCATTTTTGGTTATGTTTCCGGTATTTTACCTTATTGAAATTTAATTAAATTTACATTTATTGTTAAAAATATCTACATATATATATATATATATATATACGTATACTCTTTTTTTTGTTTTTATGTGTGGCACAACAAAATAATTACTGTAAATATGTTTATTCCACATATATGTATTTATCCATATGCCTCTCTGTGTGTGTGTGTGTGTGTCACGGCTGGGCTTAAAATTTGGTTTGGTATGGAATATCACTATCGATAAACTGCACACACGTACACGCACACGTACACAATCACACACGCGCGCACACACACACGGCAAACACACACACTCATACGGGAATTATGAACAAAACCCTTGCACACGAACTATGGGTTCCGGGCCAGCAGATCGAGTCGCTTTGGTCACCGCCGCACCGCCGAGCTATACACGTATGTATCACTATTTTCCAGCACATTTGAGCGCGCACCCGTTCTGCTATTACCCACCCGCACCACCACCACCACCACCGCCTGCACCGCCCACACAGCTGGCCACACCGCTGACCCTCAAACAGTTGGGTAACTCGCTTACCTCCATGACACAGGCGGCGCAATTGGCCAAAACGCTGCGCTATGCGCCAGGTAATAACAACTACGTTGATTGGTTCTACTACTTTTTTAGCTACCGATTTTTGTTTATGTGTTCAGATTATTTACAACAATTTTAATAATGTATACAAAAGAATGCTGTAAAAAAGAGATCGAATATCTTTTGTAGTTCATACAAATTTTTGTATTCTATTGAAATAGTATTAACAATAGTAAGCCGCTTAGTAGATAGGTTCTATCTCTTAGGAATTCATATTCTTATTACTTTAAGAATTCTTTCTATATATATCTTTACCTTAAACTATTTCTGCGTAAGTCCGATGTTGGTCTATCCATCTGTCCGTGTAACTAAATTTGTAAGGCAATTAAAAAACAGTCTCTGCAAAGTTTCAATAGAGACTGATTCAGTTTATAGTTGATTAATATAGACTTTCAGTATAGACCTCAAATTTCTAGCACATGACAGAATAAGAAACAGAAAGGTTTGAATTGACTTGTCTGCTTTAACTGTTTATAGCGATATATCTATCCAACTACTCTACAATAAATATATCCAACTAATGAATAAAGCTCGAGGCATTGCAACTTGTATCATATAATTATATAAATAAGATAATAAAATGTTCAAAAATATTTATATATATTTTAATTTCAATTAACATATAACTAACAAATATAATTTACTCTCCACTCTTTGTACTAATGCGGTATCTAATATATAATGATCAAAACATCATAATATAATAAAAATTTTGTATCTTCACCCATCTCTCTCCCTCTCTTTACGGTAGGCATGTTTATACGACCCGACGAAACGAATCTCTATACGACGCTGGAGCCCACTTTGAGCAGCAATCCGAATGTTTACTTTCAGCGCAGCGGCGCAGTGCATCCGGGAATATTGTACTGACTGGAGGAGCAACGGAGGATGGCAGAGGATCACTGGAGCTATCGAGAGCACTGGAACTGAGTATTTTTTCTTAACATTAAGCTGCAGCACATAGCGCTCCCCACACACACGCACACACAAATACACACACACATATACACACACACAAACCCTAATACGGCTCCCAAGGAGCAGCAATAAGTGAATAAATGGAATAATTAGTTTAATACTTTGTCATAACTGCTAAGCTATTAGTATAAGCAATGGAACACGATCTATGAAAATATAAATATGTATGCTTAGAGTCGATATATGATGGTATATATATTAGCCCAACTAAGTAACGAACACACACTTTAAATAATGAGATTTCGGTAAATTTTTAGTTTAAGTTTTGCAATTTGTAGTCCTTCGACAACTATATATATATGCACCCATATATATAAATCATAATTTAAAAGACAATTTTCACCATTTATACAGGCCATATTTATATGTATTTACGTTGATCTAATCATATTGACTAAAGCGATTCTCACTCAGTCTGCAATAATGGTGAAAAGTTGAAATTGTAGATATCGTTTGCAGCCCAGAATAATTTTGATTTTCCTTAACTAAAATTTGAAATAATAAAATAATTTAAATAGAATTAAACATTTTTTTTTCATTTGAATATTCAAACGATATCTGAAATGTAAGCAAAATAATAAAAAAAACATCTTAATTTAAGCGCGAATTTAATCAAGTTTAACTGATCTTAAAGATGCTCGATAGAGGCATAGTGCGAGGCGATTTATAGATATTCTGGCACAATTATGCTTGGCAAATATCTGAGAGATTTATGCCTCTATAAGCAATTAGGCCCGAATAATAATGGGCAACATCAAGCGAAACATTTGTTTAGCCAAGTAAACGATCGTTTAAGCCAACACGAAAATGTTATGTACATAATGCCCGAAGGCACACACACACACACACACACGATGAGCAAATACTCTCAATAAAACTCGATAAAAAAAAACTACAACATAATAGCAACAAGTGTAGAAGAAGAAGACAACACACACACACACACTCAATTACGAGCTGTTGTGGTATACAACAATTACAATTACAATTAAGTATAATTGCAAATTATTGGCATTGCAGCGCCTATTAACGCCTTCGGCTGGCCAGGTATCGGCTATAGCATATATATATATATATATATATATATATATATATATATATATATATGGGGTGTATATTATTGGATGCCTATGCGGCATGTTTCACATAATTTCTTAACGCTTGCGATTGGGTGCCAGTTGGTAAACGTTAATGTTAAGCTATTATCGCCAGGCTCTAAGTGTAAGTGCCTTATAGCAATTCCATTACACGACCAACGCCTATCGCTTGACCTTATATGGCAGCACACACGCACACAAAACACACAGGGATGCCGAGGGCGTGTTTGAAGCGGCATGAAGTGAACCTCTGGCTTGCAGCCTCGCATTAATTAAGTGCAACAATGCAGCAGCAGCAGCAGCAGCTGGAGAGAGATCCCATTGCTGCCTGAAGACGTACGTCCTCGAATAGTTACTAGAGCCGCATCCACAACACGTCGTTCGTATTAATGACATTTCTCACGAACATTTAGCCAGAGCTACCGACAACACGGTCGACGAAGCGACAGAGCGACAGAGTGTCATGTGTCCAGTGTGTCCAGTCTCCAAGGCATGTCAGTGTCTGCAGTCTGCAGTCTCTCGGCCTCTCAGCAGTCGCTCGATCTTCGCCTCGCTTCAATTAGGCGCGCCTTCAAATCACAAGTCAATCAAAGTTGTTAGATTTGCCGTCCTTTCTGCCCAGCTCCCAGCTCCCAGCCAGCGACTCCAGCTGGAGTCAGAGTCGGCCTCGGAGTCGGAGTCTTGCTCTTAGGTCTGATATATTCCAGTTGCAGCCCGGTTGACATCTGTGACATGGCACAGCGGCGGCATCAATTACAACATCTATGACAGCACAGCGTGAAATGTTTGTACATGTCTCGGCGGCGCTTCCGATGGGACCAATTAGCCCTAACTAGGCATTTCAATGGACTCTGCAATTAGCCAAAATCGAAGCCAACAATTTCATTTCATCATGCCCATCATCATTATCAGCAACGCTCATCGCCCAGCTCATCCCATCATCCGGCTACTCGTCCAGCTCACCCAGCTCTATGCAGCCCCAATTCGATGTGATCCAATCGATGCATTTCTTTCACCTAGGGCGTGCCCAGATCCACGTGCAAATGGTATTTGGTAACGCTTTATGGCCTAATGGAGCAACACGACTTGCCTCAATGTGCAGTGCGCAGCGTCTATCAGAGATGCTCAGCTGCAGTGAGATTTCTTCTTAAAAATTAATCTTATAAAATCTTATAAAATTTAAAATAAAATATTTGATTTTTTTATATTTCATTTTGAATATGGGAACAAATACTAACTGAATATGGAAAAGTGGGAATGATATAAAATATTTGTCTTTAATTTTAAATTTTTAACATGGAACTAATCCCAGTATCTCGGTGAATATAAGGAAGTGGGAATAATCTAATGTAATCTAATTTAATACTTTCCTGATCTCTTTCAATCTTTTCCGATCTGGAAAAACTAAACTATGAAGAAGTGGAAATAATCTAATGTAATCTAATATATTATTTTGCTGATCTCATTCTTATCTCCTATACTCTTTCCCGATCTGGCATAACTAATATAATTTAAGATCTAAAACTAATAAGCAGAAGTGGGAATATCTAATGTACTCTAATTTAATATTTTGCTGATCTCATTTTAATCTTTTTCTTTTTTTTGATCTGGCAAAACAAATCTAATTTAAGAGCTGAAACTAATATTAAGAAGAAGAAAAATCTAATGTAATATAATATAATATTTGACTAATCTCATTCTGATCTCCTTCACTTTTCTGATATGGCAAAACTACAATAATATAATTTAAGATTTGAAACTAATATGAAGAAATGGGAAATATCGAATGTAATCTAAAATAATATTTTGCTGATCTCATATTAATCTCTTTCTTTTTCCTGGCTAAACTGATATAAGTTAAGGTCTGACACTAATTTTAATAAAAGTGAAATAAAATCTAAATTGAAATTATTATCATTCTTTGCCGATCTGGCAAAACTGATATAAGTTAAGATCTAAAATCTTTTACTATATACTAAAAAATCTAAAAGTTTCTCCGTCTCTTAAGTTTGTTCTCTCACTCTCCATCCTTTCGTATTCGCTTATTTCTAATTTTAGTTTAGTTTGCCTGAGCTAACTTTTGTAGTTTGTCTAAAGATTTAAGAACATTTTCGATCCTAAGGCGCTACAGCATAACCTTAGTCCAGAGGGCAGGTCATATGTATTAATTAGAAAAGTTTTTGTTTCTCTTTCTGTCTCTGTTGCCTTTGGTAGTTGAAGCTCAAACACACATAATTATTAGGGGGAACAGCCTCGAGTGGGAACTCCTGCAATGGCAACACTCGAGAGGCCATAACAATTCTCGTAAAATGCGCTTTTAAGCATTCCCAGGTATTTGCCAACGGTGCTTCCTCCGCAATATTTTTGTTTTTTATCGATGCGGCCCGACTTTGGGTTAGTTAAATGATCTTTGAACACCTTAAGCTTGACTTCGGCTGCTTTATTACCTGTTGGCTCCTTGTTATTTCGCACGTGTTTCCATTGTTTGTTGTAATTGGCTTTAGCATCAGTTAAAGTCAGTTTATGATGCAGTATCTAATGCTAGATTTTCACACAAGACACCAGACGCGGCTCATCTCCGACTCCAACTCCGACTCCGACGGCCCGAGGAATTGTAGTCTGCGCTGCTGTCTGGGCTTTTCGTCTTGGATTTTCTCTTTTATTTTTATTTATTTATTTTCCTACAGTTTTTTTTTTTTTTGGGCACCTTTATAATAATTCGCCGTTTGCCGTTGCGGGCACGTTGGCAAATGAAATTACTTAGCCTGGCCGCGGCATTAACCGTAATATTATCCTTGAATGAATGAGGCGCTGTGGCTCAGCGCGCACTCAAGTTACTATTACTACTATTATTGCGGTGCAAATGTTATGGCCGTGTTATATATAAGTCGCGCGGAACGTCCATAACGCGACTATGGGCCCCAAGGGCAGCGTCACGTTGCTGATTTGATGGGCTTGGTGAGACCGATGCAGATGGGGATCGAGATGGAGATGGCGATGGCGATGGAGATAGCTGAGATAGAGAGAGCTAAGGCTGCTCTGGCGATCTGGCGATCGGCTGTTGATAAGCTGGGCAGAACTGGTAATGCGTGCATTGACCGCAGCCCTCGAGCTGAGGCTGGAGCTGCGACTGGAGCTGCGGCTGGAGCACAGCTGACGTAAGTTGAAATTAAATTTGAGGTAAGGCACGGGCACATTGGGACCGTTTGGCTGGGCAGTGAGTACAGTTAACCTCGTTTAAGTGCGCCACGCACATGGAAGTGAGGAAGCGAGGGGACAGGGGGGCCTGGAGAGACTGGGCGTGCCAGTGCAAGTCCAATTAACAGTACCCAGAGAGCGACGTCGCTCTAACTATGTATCGTGCCTGTCGCATCCCATCCTGAAGGAAGTCACAGTTGACTTGGACGGCATTTGTCGCATGCTCCTGCTTATAGCATAACTGGTTCTGGCGACCGACAGACCGACCAAGAGCAGCCAGTCAGCCAGCTATAACCAGCCACTCAACTAACCCAAGCAAAGCAACCAACACCTAAGCTTAGAACCGGCAAGCCGGCATATACAAGTTTATAGCGGATGCGTAAACGCATTTGGCTCAAATGCCGTTAGGGCCTTTGACTAAATTGCATGGCCATGGACAGGGCAGCGTCGCCTTCGGCAGGGGCACTCATACGATGGCGGCATTTGCATGCACAGCCAGAGCCAGAGCCAGAGTCGGAGCCAGAGTAACGAGATTTGCCATTGAGTTGGCATCTTGAGCAATGTTAATGCATTACGAGCAAGCGTAAGCAACAACCGCCCAGATCGCCAGCCCCATTTGACGTAATCAACACAATGGCCCAAAATGTTTGGGTCATTGAATTCTTCTGGCTCTGGCAGTATCTTTGCATCTTAACGGTTTTCTTTTAGTGGTGCGAGATCAATGTACCTGCCTCTGCCACTGCCGCTGCTACCGCTACAACCACCACTGCCACCACTGTGGTTGAGCGTACGCTGGAGTATCATTCAGCTGCTCTCATGCCCTTTTATGTACGAGCCCCATTGATTAAATAATCCCAGCAAAGTGACGAGAATGAATGTGTTGGCAATGCGGCTAGCTGAAACTCGAATACGCTTACTGCGCGGAAAATATAATCTAAATGCAAATAACGAGGCTTAAATGCCGAAGAACTTAAAGTCTAAATCAGCTGGAAGCTGCAGCTTCTATATGCTAGTCAGATTAAATATGCTATGTGTTAAGTTATAGAAAGATTGCTAAATGAGCCTGAACTAAAAATGCTCGAAATATAAATAATATTTTTAATATCATAGGTCCTTTGTTGAGCTTATCCATTGAATACGTTACTCTAATATTGCAAGTCATTTTTGGACATACTTAAAATATACTTAAGATCAATACCGGGTCTAGTCGACAATGAGAGTGGTCAGGAATTTGAAGAAACACTATTTGATTTTCTACATCTGACAATGCCCAATATTTATATAAATATATATCATATGTAGCAAATAAATTATCTGATTCATTGTATTCAATGTAGCGAAAAATATTTATATAAATTTATTATATTTATATTGATTTATTTTATTAAAATATATATATATGGATTTAATAAATATTATATTATATAATTTCATAGTAATATAATTTATAATATTAAAAAATTTTATTTAAAAATTATAAATTTAACTTAATTCATTTGAAAACATTACCAAAGCGAAACACATATCAATGATATAGACAAATATTTATATTATATTTAATAAAGACAAACATTTATATAAATATATTCTACGTAAGCAACAAATATAACTAGTAAAGATAATTATAAATATTTACATAATTATAATTCATTCAATTATTTACTTTAATACATTTTAGAGCATCATCAAAGATAAATAATATACACAAATATTTATTTTCAAGATATAGAAAAATATTTATATAAATATATTCTATGTATGCTACAAATAGATCTAGCATATTTAATTTAAATATATTTCTAGAAAATATAATTTTATAGGAAATATAGTTTTTAAATACTTATAGAAACATAAATTCATTTATTTAATTGAATACATTTGAGAGCATCGTCAAAGCCAAACACAGATGTATGATGCTCAGCCTTTAAGGTAGAGCATTACGCAATAGTAAACGATGTAGAGAATACGTAATTACTTTTTATGATCTCCAGTGAAATGGCTACCGACTCATCTCTCATCTCGCATCTCTCTACTCAACGCTCGTAACTTATCTCTGCGCCATTAGTTTTGGATGCCCCTCGTGTAGTTGAACTCCAAATGCCTTGAGTCGCACGCGTTCTATTGAATTGGGCCAAAGTGTTTCAGCAGCGCTAAGCAGATTGAAATATGTTTGTTTTCTTTTTCTACACTTTTGTGTTTGTTTACAGCCCGAAGCGAGGAAATGCAAGTTCATCAAGCTGTTACTTGATTGAGTTGTTGAGAGGAATGCAGGAGAAGTGATAGATATAGAGGGAGAGAGAGAGTGGGAGGAGCGCTCATTAATTGTAATTTATGTCAGCAGATGAAAGTGTTGGCTTATAAACTGTAATTATTTACTAATGGATCGCATTAGAGGGCATGGCTTAAAGCATTCTTTGATAGGCTCGATGATATTGCAATTAAATGAAAAGTCATTGAATGGTTTGTTCTATTTAAAGCTTCAATCACGACTCTCTGTGGCATCTGCTAATCCAAATCATCTTTTTCTAGAGATGTTCTATTCAGGTTTGCCAGTGGCTGCCGCCTTGCCGCCTGTCGGGCTGCCAGCCATTGTATGCAAAAGCCTCAAAACGTGCGCTAAATATAAAATTTAATATTGCAACCAGACACATGCTATATGTGTTATGCTCCCTCTTCCTCTCTGAGTTTAAGATAGTCTCAGCTGCAGCCTAGTCTAGTCCCAGATCTGGTCTGATCTCTGCTGTTCCCTTCTTGTGGGCTAATGGGCGCGTTTAGCTAAAAGCTCAAGAGTTCAAGTGCCTTTGGTTTGGGGTTATTTGCAGATCTTTTTACGACTATTTTGTATCTTAAAGATACAAGTTTATTTATGGCCAGCGCCAGGTTCACGATCCTCCGAGCCGTAAAGTGCAAAAAGTGCATAAAATGCAACCAATGACATTGCAACACCCGGCACAAGAAGCCGCATCAGCGTCACAAACCGAATCACAGAATCTGCCACTAAAGATGCAGTTTACACACACACGCACACCCATACTCCCTGTGTGTGTGTGTGTGTGTGGGTAAGTTGAATTTAATGTAGTTTGCCTGCTAAATGCAAACGCACAGCAGCCAGCAGAGAGCCAGCGTGGCCACCGTCGCAGCTGAATGCTAAAAGGGTTTTGGCTTGGATTCGTTTATTTTATTTATTTAGTTTTTTACTCTTGCCGTGATTTTTTATGCGCCTCATTAGGAGTGGCTGGAAACCAGTTTCCAGGGGCACAGATCCACAGACAATTGACAATTTAAACGAATTTCTTTCAAACACAGCTCTGACATGGCCCAGGCACATATGACGAATAGTCAGTCGCTGCCAGCCCGCCGCCTGGGGCCGAAGTTTACGCATGAAAAATGCAGCTCAGGCCATTTGGCCACCAGAGGCGGCAGGAGGCGGCAGGAGGTGGCGAACAGGAGGCGAGCAGGAGGCGAGCAGGAGGCCAGCAGCAGCCAGAACAGACAACTGCCTGTATGAAGTGTCATTCATCTGCCCATAAACGCATTATTCAATATATACTTGAGCTAGCTTGGGGTAGGAGCTGCATCAGCATCAGCCTCAGCCTCAGCCACGAGGTATGGAGGACTGCTGTAGCTATAGCTAGACAGACGACTGATCGGCAGACGAACAACAACGACGATGTCTGACTAAATGCCTCATACTGCGCTGGGGTCTTGTGGGGCTGCTGCTGCTGCAGCAGTTATTCCTATCTGTCTGTCAGCTTGTCTGTCCGTTTGTTCGTTTGTCTGTCTGCATAGTTTCAAGGTTAACAAGTTGCATTTGCAATTTGGAACTGCAGCCAGACGACCGTCGACCGTCGACCGACGACCGACGACCGGCGACCCTTCGACTGCTGGCCGCATCAATCGCTTTGGTGAGAATTAAATGTTTATGGCCTCAGTGTTTGCCCAGAACCAATTTAATGAGCGACCCGAGCCGATCCCACCGCCGCCTGGACACGTACAGCAAAAAGCACTCTCTGGCGCGGCAATTGATACGTTTGATTGCAGACATCTTAGTGCTAAAATGTTGCTCAAATTAAAGCCTAAACACTCCCGAACAATGTTGTACCACTTAACGACGAAGGACACGGCTGAAATTGAGCCATGTGCGAATTCCTGCCAGCTATTCAGCTCTCTAAGAACCTCATTAAAAAAGCGTTTGTCCTTTGCTGAGCTCGTTGATTAAACGAACTTTAAGTTAAGGTTCTTCAATGTTGGCATTACGTTGATTTGATGAAAATAAGTGGACGTATTAAAGACTATCTATGTTTTTCAGTACAATTTACTTTATAATTCATTACTCTCTATTTTATTTATTAAATTTCTTTCTGAAACATGAATACTCTCTAAAATGTCATCATTCTATAATGTCAGTAGTTAGTATTATTAGAGTAAGACGAGAAAGAAAACGAATGAGAGATAGAGAGAGAGAGAGAGAGAGAGAGAGAGAGAGAGAGAGAGAGAGAGGAGAGATGCGAGAGGGAGATAGATAGATAAAGAGAGATAGGAGATAGTAAGGCAGACAGAGGGCGAGAGAATATGATAGAGGAGGATAGATAAGGAGAGCGATACCGTATAAAAAAGAGACAGAATGAGATAAAAAGATTAAGAAGGACAAGTAAATGAAAAAGGAGAAAGAGAAAAACGAGGACGGCAAAAAAAGGAGAATGAGGAGGAGAATGAGAAGGAGAATGTGAAGGAGAACGAGAAGGATATGGAGATGGAGAAAGAGAAACAAATGATGAAGAATGAGAAGGAGAAAGAGAAACAGAAAAAAAAGAATGATAGAAGGAATCTTTAACTAATACGAAACGCACAAAGAAAAGGAAAAGAGAAGATGAAGAAGAAGAATGAGAACGAGAAGAAGTAGAAAAAGGAGAAAAAGAAAAGAAGGAGCGGGAAAAAAGTGATGAAAAAGAAGGGGCAGGAAAATAAGAAGCAGAAAAAGGAAAACAAGAAGAAAGGGATAGAGATAGACAATGAGAATGAGAGAATGAGATTGAGAATGAGAATGAGAATAGTAATAAGAATGACAATAAGAATCAGAATGAGAATGGAAATGGGAATGGGAATCAGATGAGAAGGACATAAGAGAATGCGAAAACAAAAAACAAATGATGGAAATAAGAGTGAGATAGTGTTTGAGAGAAGTGATAGAGAGAATCACGCAGAGAAAGTGATAAATTTACATAGTCAAATATACATAAGATAAAGTCTGAATTTTATGATCAACAGAGTATACAAAAAATTTTTTTATATCTCGATATCAAATTGATGTATTGGTTGGCCTGAGATTTGATGAGATTCGCATAGAACGTCGGCTCTACAGAATTATACAAATTATGATATTGGTTAGGCGACAATCGCGGTGTCAGAGAAGTGCGAGTGCCCGCTGTGGCAAAGGACAGTAACGAGCGGCCGGCAATAATGCGACGCTGATCTATTATTCACCAGATTGTAAAAATGTAAAAATCACGCTTTCGTGTTGTGTATAAATTGAATGCAATTTATAAATGTCCAGGCATTGAATTAAATCCCAGACCGCCACATGGCCACGATGTTCGGCCGGGCGTCTCTCAGCAGTTGGTGATTTTTCAAAATAAACAACCTTGAGCTGCAGCAGAGAACAATTGCCAGCGCAGCAGCAGCAGCAGGCACAATAGACAACAACAGCAACAGCAGCAGAAACGGATCCGCGGTTCCCCTTAAAGGCACTGGGAACGATGAAAAATTGCGCCAATTGAATTTGGCCAACGATTGTGCCCTGCCAGAAAGACGGAAGGGCGACGTTTGGGTGCAAATCTACTGGGCGGTCGCTTACTTTTCAACGCATTTATCAATACCCAAGTGGCCGAGTACCTTGGCCAGAACCTTAACCACGACCACGACCACCACCACCACCACCATCCACCACCACCACTAGCAATGCCTATGCCCATGCCAATATAGCCAAGGACCAGGCGTTGACAATACCAGCTTTTCATATATAAAACGATGCCGCCGCATAAAATGTGAACAAGCCGAAGGTGAATAATCGACTGGCCCAGACATAAACATATGCCATGCTGCTCTATTATCTTAGCCAAAGCTTCAAATAGTAATATATCTGATATATACTAATATCTGGGATACTATTTTAAATTAATTTGTATGAAATATATTCAATAAATTCAAATATTTGTATAAAAATTGAATTTAGATATGGGAAATTAGTCCTACTAAAGATTATTTACATTAATAAATGAAATCAAACCGAATCATATCTATATAATACCCTAATATTTCCATTTTACATAAAAAAAAACTAATATTTATTATAAAATTTAAATATTCTTAAAGCATACTTTCAGTCAATGAAAACAAATGTTTGTTCTACGGAATATATAGATGTGTATATATAATTACATATATAATTGAATATATGTATTTGTGCAATTTAATACAATAAATATGGAATCTATAAAAAGATATACATTGTAAACTTTATATGTATAAATTTAATTTGTAATATATTCGATATATTTCAAAGGGATTCGATTAACAAATAGATATTGAATAATAATATTCCATTAATTGTAGTCAAATTCTGTGTAGACTGAACTCAAAACTGTGGGACTAGTCAGCCTTGTTAGCTATAGGGTGGGCTATTCAATAAGTGTTTGATGACATCTATGAACAATTGCACATTTGAAATGAAATCATTAACAAACATAAAAAAAATTGCTTTTGCAAAGACAATAACACAAAACAAAATAAACACAAAATAAGTACATTAAATAATACGACAAAAATTGAAGCTAATTTAACATCTACTAATTATGCTAAATGACTAAGTTTAATGGATATGGCTGAAGTTTTGTGACTCAAGCCTTTTCGGCCACGGCGCGCAGCTCTTCCATCAGGGACGGCATGGACTCTTGCCGTGCTTTGCCTGACTCCAGACCCGCCAGCAGCTGATTGAGATTTATCATATCCTCGCGGCAAGCGGCCAGGCCGTTGCTCAGTTGGCACAAATTTGGCTGACAACGTTGACTACGTTCAATTAGGTCTAATATATAGCTATTGCGTGGGCGGCCCGTCTCCTGTGCGGTTTGCTGAATGAGCTATAAAATAAGATATAGTTGGATTGATTATTGATTATTGGATTGGCGAGTATATGGAGTGCGCACCTTTTTGTAGTCATCTATTAGATTGGCCACCTCATGAGCCGGCTCCAATGGTGTGGATTCTGTTGATTCTGACTTGCCCAAATCTGCAGACTCGAAACGAGCTTTTTCTGCGGCCAGACTTTGCTCTAGAAACTAAAGAAATCGATTTTGTGTAAATTAGTTTATATATTCAATTGTTCATTACCCACCTTGATTCTGCTCAGAGCCCCTTCGTATTTGCCTCCAACTTTAGCTAGCTTCACTTTAAGCATGGGCAGCTCTGCTGCAGCTTTCGCTGCGCGCAGCTCCTGACGCAGCAACTTGGTCAACTGTGGCCAGCTTTTGACATGCTGCAGCTTGCGACCCGTCTCCGCTTCCAGCACTTGCAGCAGGCTGCTGTGCTGTTTCCTGGGCGCGCACTGACGCTCCTTAAGCAGTGAATGCACTTGTGCCTGCAACTTTTTTAGATTGGCCGCATCGACAGCCTGTGCCTGCCTCAGCTTTTGCAGCTCGTTGCTGTTCTGGCTCTCATGGGCTCGACTCAGCAACTGCAACTGCTGCAGCTGCTCGTTTTGCTGAGCGAAGAGCTCATTCAGCTGCTGCAGCTCGTCCGACTTCTGCTGCAGCTGCAACTCCATTTGCTGCTCCATCTGCTGTGTGGCTTGCAGCGCCTCGAGTAGCTGCATCCAGTCGGCCTCCATTTCATTGGTATTTCTTATCTTATCGTTCTGCTGCTGCAGCAGCTGCTGCAGCAACGCAACTGTTTGCTGCTTCTGCTTGCTGACTGCTATCAGCTGCTGCTCCAGAGTCTCAATGCGCTCCTCTAGCACAGGCTCAGCGGCCATCGTTTGGGTGCCAGTAGATATGAGCTGCTTGTTCTGTGTTCGATTTAACTTCTTTTCCATTTCCGCCTTTGCATCACTGAGCTGATTGCATTGCTCCACATAAACTTGTAGCTGATCTCCAAGTTTATTTAGCTTTTCTTCTTTCTCATTGTTTTGTGACTGCTGCTCTTCGAGCTGGCATTTGGTGTGCTCGCATTTGGCGCTCGTCTCTGCATGCTGCCTGTGGAGCTCTAAAAGCTGCTGCTCTACAATTTGCAGCGCTTGCTGCGATTGTCTCAGCTGGCTAGCGATGGCTGCCTTCTCCGTTGTCAAGTCCTTTAGTTGAGCGTCTTTGAGCGCCTGTTCCAATTGCTGTGCCTCCAGCTGAAAATTCAATTGCTCCAGCTGCCGCTGCTGCTCTTCGTTCTGTGCCTCCAGCTTCGACATGAGCAACAGCTCAGACTGCAGTTCGAGCAGCGCGTGCTTAAGCGTAGCTATTTCACTAGTCTTGGCAATGATCGCGCCATGGAATGCCATGCTGTAGTTGTGCATGGCGTCAATGGTGCACTCGCTGCTTAGTTTTTGTTCGTAATGCTGCTTCATGTCTAGGAACTCGCGCTCTTTCAGCGCAAGCAGCTGCTCCTGAATTTGCAGCGTTTCATTGAGCTCCGCGATCACCTGGCGCAACTGCTCCCGCTCAGCCGTCACATTGCGAAGCGTAGTCGACTTCAGTTCCAGCTTATGCGCCAGCTCGCGCTGTTCGTCGATCAGCTGCTTGCACTGGCGCGTTATGTGCTTGTTTTCCAACTCGACACCTGCAAGCTGGCGCTGCAGTTCCAGATGTTTGCTATCGTGCTCAAGACTCAGACGTTCCATGTCGGCGAGCAGTTGCTTCTTTTGCTTACGCAGAACTTCAGTGAGCTGCCGCTGATCCATGAGCCTTGCCTGTTGCTGCTGTGCTTCAAAGGAATCAAATAGATGATCGCTTGTGTTAGTTCCTGATGCCGGCTGCACTGCCATAGTAGCTGACGCCAGTCCACAGCTTTCTAGCGCGGCGCATTTCGCTTGGAGGCGCTGGGATTCCTGTTGTAGTCTCTGATTCTCTAGCATATACTTTCGCTCCTGGACATAGAGGCGCTCTAAAGTTTCGAGACGGTTATGTTTTTGTGACTGTAGCTCCTGTTTGTACCATCGCTCCGACTTGCTTAGACGCTCCACTTCACTGCGCGACTTGCGCAGCTCCTGCGAGACTATGAAAAGTGAACCATGCGCCTCGAGAGGCGCTCCATCCTGCTCGTTGGGCTCTTTCCATGTTGTGGAATGATTTGTTGCATCATCTGCATCGCTGCTGCAGCTGAAAAGGCCAGAGTCATCTGCCAGCGCTACGCCCCCCGAATTGTCAGATTCCATTGCCTTGGCCGAGACCTACAAACGGAAATAGTCAAGGTCGTGCACTTAAAGGTTACTAGTGCTTACTTGCTTTTCACACCCGTTGCCAAAATATTTTAGGCAATGTCTAGTTTAATAATATTAGGCACGCAGGTGGAAAAACTACATTTTTCACGTTGTAAACAAAATTTACAATTTAATAAATTTTGCCAGCGGCGCAGCTGTTGACGGTGAAGCAATGTGACCGTTTGGGGTTAAAAACAGAATGCTGAATACGGACATAAAATAAATACCAGCATTGCAAGTGAGGGCTATATTGGAGCATTGTGTTAACGAGATATTATAGTTCAATATATATACATTTTATTTAATAAACTTTAAATGTTAGTCCATATGAGTAACTTTGAAGCATAAATATCTAAACATTTAAACTTATCCATCACATTCACTATGCATGTGTAACTTCCAACTTCTGTACCCAAATTTTGCTAGCTAGTGTATATTTCCTCGAATTGGATTATGATTATGTTGTGTAGCTACGGTCACACTCGGCAGCAAAACCATCACAAATAAGAAACTTATTAAAAATTTGCCAATTTAAAGTGCGAAACACACAATTGGCAATTCGCCTTGTAGTTTAAATCATAAATAGTCAAAATGTGCTCTTAGAACGCATTGAGCTCTTGGGCGCAATGCAATTAATATGTGTAAATAGAGTCTAATTAGTGTAGTTGCAATTGCGTGTTACAAAACTCGCAAGTGGAAGGCAAAACCACAACAAAAACAAAAACAAGGACGCGAAGAAGAAGCATGTCGAGCTCCAGCGAGGCAGCCCACAGCAATGGCGAGGCATTTGCCATCTACTACAAAGGCATGCCACTGCAGCTGAAGTGGAAGGGCGTGCCGCCGCTAACCCGCTCGCCTGCGCTGCGCCTCTGCTGCATGGGCAGCAGCATAAGCGACGATGGAAGCGTGGCTGGGCCGAAGGCTGGAGTCCAGTTAGATTCTGATTGGCTGCTGCTGCTGACGACAGATCACTCTCTGTATTCGGCCAATCGGCTCGAAATGCACGGTGTGCACACTTTGGAGCTGAGCTTGCTGCGGACGGATGTTGTTGACGTGGACTTCTGTCGCGGCAGCCGACAGCTCTTTGTGGTGCTGGCCAATGGCAGCGTAGAACGGCAGCTCATTGCAGGCAGCTATCGGCCGAGCGCGTGGCAGACGCTCAGCTTCGATCCTCTGGAGCTGCACGACGAGGGCGTCTGCATGCGTCGTGTTTGCTGCTCGGAACAGGGCGTGGTCTTTGTCAGCGTCCGAGGAGCAACATATGTGCTGGGTAGCTGTGGAGAGGTCTTCAACGCTGACGAGCCTCGTCACATGCGCCTCTGCGAGGAGGGGAAACAGCTGCTGGATCTCGCCGCTGGGGATGAGCACTTCGTGCTGCTCCTGGCGCCGCATCAGCAGGCCGACGACGTGCTGCAGCTGCAGCAGGAGCAGCCACAAGAGGAACAAGGCTCGCTGAAATCGTTACATAGCGGCAGCTCGGAGCGCAGCTTTGCAGCCAACACCCGCCATCTGCTCCACCAGGGCTATGCGCTGCTCCACACCCAGCTCTTTACATTTGGTGCCTCCAATGGCGGTCTGCTGGGCACAGGGGATCACATACGACGCGCCCACGTCGCTCGTCTCGAAAAGCTCGACGGCATGGGAGTTTGCAGCATTGCCGCCGGCAGGCAACACAGCGTGGCCCGCACGCTGGACGGGCGCCTCTATCACTGGGGCATCAACAATCGCGAGCAGCTGGGCGAAGACTTGAGTTCGCCCATGGAAATATGCTTGGCCGAGCAGCTGACGCCGGAGCAACACACCGCTCTGGAGGCCACCTGCGGCGACTATCGCACGTTAGTGCTGGATGCGGCGGGGCAAATCCAAACCCTGCCCCAATCCCAGTCCAGCACCTATGCGCAGACGGTGCTCCACCTACAGATGGGCGCCGCGTGGCCTCGCCAGCTGCGCCTGGTGCACTGTGCCGGCGGATACACGCTCCAGAACTGCCGCCAGTTCCAGCGGCAGTACCACTACTTCCTCAGTCACCTGGAGTCGCAGCTGCAGCTGCTGCTGAAGCAGCGCCAGGCCGTGCAGACGCTGATGATCTGGGAGTTTCCCGTCCTGGCGCCTCTGTTGCTGAACTGGGAGCGCATCGTCTGCCTCTTGGCGGCCACCTTGCACTCCCTCGAAGGCTTCTACCGCGCGGACTACGTGCAGCCGGCGGATCTGCTGTACATCTGCTACCATCGCGAGTACATCGAGCTGTTCGAGAGCTACACCAATGCCTACTGCGATGTGCTCTCCGTGAACGGCTTTGGCGAGGCGGTGGCCGCCATTTGCCTGCCTCCACTGAGCACCCACAATCCACTGGCGGAGCTGGGCGAGGAGAGCTACCTGCTGCGCCTGTTCCAGCAGCCGTTCGGCATTTACCAGCTGTTCATGCAGTTCATGGAGCTGCTCGTGAAGACCCAGCCCGAGTACGATGAGCACCGCGTGGCCTGGTCGGAGTTCGCGCGCAAGAGCTGCATCAGCCAGGAGCTGGCTGTGAATACCAAAGAGTTCTGGAGCAGCAAGGAGTGCACGCCACGCATTTCACACCTGAGGCAGCGCCAGCGGCGCGTCATACTCACGTCCAGTCTGGTGCCGCTCAAGCCCAACTCTGGCATCAGCATATCCAGCCAGAGCTTCATACTCTTCTCCGACTTCCTCTGCCAGCTGGGCAGCAACACGCTCTACACCTATCCACTGAGCGCGCTGTGGGTCTGGTCGGAGGGCGAGCTGGGCCTGCGCATCGTGACGCCCGAGAAGACGTTTGTGTTGACCACCAAAAAGGCGGAGTCGCGAAAGGTCTGGCTCGACCAGCTGCAGTCGAGCATTGTGGCCGCCTTGGGGCGACCTCTGGGCAGCCCTGTGCCCAGCGTGCGCTCCACCGCATACGAATACAGCCGCGAGCATCCGAAGTTCTCCAGAGTCAGGGCCTGCGGCACCTGGCGCAAGGGCGTGCTCCATGGCAACTGCTATCTGGAGTATCCCGACGGCAGCGTGTACTGCGGCGAGGTGCACCGTGGCGTCATTGAAGGTGAGTGGACTCTAAGGAATACAAAGGTATCTATAACCAGATTCATATTTATCCTAGGCTACGGTAAAATGGTGATTCCCTCGACTGGAGTCTACGTGGGCAACTTCAAGGGCGGCCGGTTTCACGGATTCGGCATCTACGAGCTCAACGGGAGTGCGGCGCAGGAGAGCGAGATCTACGAGGGCAACTTCTGCGAGGGCCTCTTCCACGGGCACGGCATGATGCGTAACAATCGGTACATCTACGTGGGCGAGTACGTGGCCAACACGCGCAGCGGCTACGGCGTCATGGAAGATCTGCTCAGCGGCGACAAGTACATGGGAATGTTTGCGGACAACAAACGCTGCGGACCTGGCAGCTGCATCACGAATCGTGGCGACTACTTCGAGGGCACTTTTGCTGCGGATGATCTCACTGGAAGCGGCGTGGCCGTCTTCGAAAACGACTACTACTACGAGGGCGAGCTGACGCTGCAGGGACCCAACGGTCGCGGCGATTACTATATGCCCTGCGGCGACGCTGGCACTGCTGGCAATGCTCTGGGCGCCAGCGAGGAGGACGACGACAATTATGAGCTGATAGGCAATAAGATGTTTGGCCAGCTTAGCGGCAGCTGGGAAACGGTGCGCATACAAACTGGGGAGCTGGCACTGAATCGACGCTTCCCGAAGTTCCCTAGGTAATGATGATCTCGAATCAGGATCATAGAATTATAAATAAAATTTATTATATTTATATTTCAGCTCTCTTGGCCGCATGGTTGTGGACCACAATCGCAAATGGCGCGCGCTGTTCCAGAATTTTGAATCTGACCTGGCGAGCTGCTGTGCCTCAAGTGGCAGCAACGGCGTCTTCTCCGGCATTTTGGGCGGCACCCTTAAGAAGCCGGCTAAGACCACGCTGAGCACGGCCCAGATATGGAGCTGCATCGCCGTGTATATGAACAAGCAGCGCTCCCGAGACGGCTCCAAGCCGGGCAATTACTTCAACAACATTCTACTCAGTCTGCCGCTGCCGCCGAAGCCCGCCACGCAGCCCTTGATGAGCAGCACGCCGACACTGCAGTCCACCATTGGGCCACCTCGGAAACTGGCGACTTCGTTGGACTTGTTCGGCTCCACGCCACGTCGCATTCAGTCGCAGGAGACACTGTGCAGCAAAGACGATGATCTGCAGCGCTCGGACAGCCTGCTCTCCATTGGGCACAACTCGACAATGGACACTAGGAGCCTGGTCAGCTTTGGCCTGAACGAGAGCCTGCTGGAACGCAGCTTCAATGGCGAACAGGACCCGGGCAATCTGAGCACCAGCTTCGGCAGCGTCCTGCAAAACAATAACAACAACATATCCAAGAACAGCAACTGCTCGATCACATCGACGACCTCCACGGCGAGCGCAATGCTGGAGCAGGTGCCTGGCTTTGGCATGGCCTCCACACTCACGAAGCACGATGTGAGCTGCATTCGGCTGTATCTGGAGCAGGCGTTCAAGGATCGCTACCATCCGCTGTATGCACTAAATGAACGGATCGCCAACTGCTTCCACTACTCCTACGGCTATTGGAAGGTGAAGCCCACCTCAATTCTAGCCAAGCAGGCGATGCGCGAGTGGGAGTCTATATCGAGGCGTATGTATCGGTTCGTGCGTAAAATGTTTCCCGCCCTGCCGGAGGACTACTGTCACCTCGAGGGCACTAGGGAGGTGATCTCCCACATCACGCTCCTCTACCCATTGATGCTGTCTGAGGGCATCTACTCGACGCTGTTTGTGCTGTACGCCAACAAATACAATCGCAAGGATGAGCTGTACCGGCACAACCTGAACCACGCGGAGAAGCTGAGCGACGGGGAACTGGTCCAGCTGCTTGGCCACGACAGGTTAACGAATTATAAACATTGCGTTTATTTTATTTACACTTTCGATGGCAATTCGAATTAATGGCCTCATTCGCAATTCTACGATTCGTGTTAACATAAATGATTTGCATGATCTTGGTATTATTTACCTGTTTGCGAGGGTGATTCGAAACTACATGGACTAGATTGAAGCTCTTATTGATATAATCGCAATATTTAACAGTAATTTGTCAGCATGTTTCGGCTATCTGATTGCGAATCTTTATGGCCATATTTTAATTGGCAGAACAAGTCTTTCCCGTTCCCATGATCCGTTCTGATTTGTCTAATGTTGTTTGCCTTTGCAGTTGCCTCAATGCCGTGATGCTGGACGCGCAGTTTGATGCGGCGGTACAGTCGCTAAAGCAGCTGCAGGAGAAGTTCAGTCCCCAGGATATGTTGACTGTGATACAGCGCAGCATGGAGCAGCTGTCGGAGGCCTATGCGCACGCCATGGCCAGTGAGTATAGCATTTCCACTGGTGACCACATCTCTAATGTTTTATTACTGCAGCCAGCGCCGCACAGCTCAATGCCGACAACATGATACCGCTCTGTATGCTGGGCATGCTGCGCGCCGCCGTGCCGCACTTGGGCGCCGAGCTGGCGCTGCTGGACGACCTGACGGGCGGACCCAATTTTCAGGCCGAAATGAACGGAATGGCTGGCTATTGCTACACGACCTTGAAGGCCGCCTACGAGCATATCACGATGAGAGCGCTGCAGCGAAGCTCCGTGCCTTGAGCTCGATTCCACTGGACCTGGCCCGTATTAATATTGTTACAATTGTTATGGCAACGATCAATTCGATTTCTAATTTACAAGATAACAAGATATCCCATGTAAACGTTATATAACCTGTATATAGAAAGTAAGTGCAACTGTCCTCATAGGCGTAGGCTTGTTATTAACTGTACAGTCGAGGGTCGATCTGTGTATAATGTATGTATATGTATATTTCTATAGCACTACAGATTAGCTACAGTTTAAGGACAACACATTCCGATTAAATACATTTATCATAACAATTTAATTTACAGTTAAACATTCCATAGTACTGTTGGAACTTACTAACAGAAACTGTATCCCTGCTCAATGGGAATACATAAACACGGCCTGCTTGTCCCGGCAGACATCGCAATCCGCGTCCTGCGGAAACAGCGAGTTGGCCAAATGCGTGACGAAGTGCATCTTATCGAACGTGTAGATGAAGTACTTCTCGGGAAAGGTGGTGCCCGCAGCGAAGTTGTAGACAATTATGATCTTGTCGCCCTGCTTGACGCTCTTGCGCGTGGCGAGATAGGCGAGCGCGAAGACGGCTTTGCGGAAGATATTGCGCTGATGGCCAATCATGACGGTGGTGCGGAACGGCAGCATGGTCACGTTATGGTAGAGGGAGACGTAGTCCTCGGCGGAGCGCATGTGGCTGACGAACACGATGGGCGCCTTGGGCCGGAAGTGCGCCACCTTCTGCACCATGCGCGTGGTGACGCCGCAGATGACAATGGCGGCGGCGTTGGCCTCCATGGAGGCGGTAACGACGGCGCGGGCCATGCCGTCGGCGCCCGTATGGGAGCTGTCGCAGTGGGGCATCTTGGACAGGGCCATTGGCAGGATCTGGTCGAAGATGGCGCTCTGCAAGAAGGTAAAGTAAAAGAGCTCCCGAAACTGGTGCGACTTGACCAGGTACTTGTCCGGATAGAAGAACACATGGTAGTAGTGGTCGGGGTCGACGCGCAAGCGCTGCTGGGTAATGTGCCACGGATCGAACAGAATGGGCTTCTTGGCGGCGTAGGTCAGCTGCAGGATGCACTGGGCGTCGGGACACAATCGCAGAATATCTGGCGGATTCGCGGGCCCCGATAGCTCCAGCAACAAACCGTCGTAGCGCTCAGCGACCCAGTTGAGTTCCCCTCCACAGCCTTCCACGTCGTTGATCACCACGCGGGCGTAGAGCCGGAGACTGTCGCACTGCAGCGACGCCATGACTTTCTCTATGTCGTTCACGTAGTTCACATTGCCAACGATGTTGGATATGACCACATGGATGCCCACCTCGCGGGAAAAGGTCAGATCCTCCACCTCCTCGTAGGAGATCCGGTATCTGCTGCAGCGCTGCGGGAAGAGCACGGGCATATACGACACGAGCGTGCCCGCTCGGCAGACGCAGCACATGAGATGGTCCTGGCGCACGGCGCGCACCATCAGCTGTATGTCCTGGCCGATCAGGATGATGTCAAACTTATGCACGTCAACCAGCAGGAAACGGGCATTCACATAGATCACGTGCGAGGAGCAATAGATGGAGTAGTCGCGGTCCGTGGTCAGGATGATCTTTTCGCCCTTCTTCAGCTCGATCTCCTTCTCATTATCGCCCAGATATCCGCTGTACTGATGGCGCGGCGACAACTTGGCAATGATGGTGGACACCACGGGAAAGCCGAATTCCTTCGACACGGCGATCTCTGCCTCGCGCAGTCTCACAATCAGATCCTGAGTCCTGCCCAGCGGTCCACGAAACAGATCGACCAAAAAGCAGCGCGCCCCAGTCTCTGCAATGAAATTATGAAGTAATCCTAGAGTTCTCCAGTCCAGAGTCCTTAACCGTCAGTCCCCAGACCTGAATCCCCAATCTCCAGTTCCCCGATCCCTAATCTCCAATCCCCAATCCCCCGTCACACTCACGCAAATACATATTCAGATCCTCGCCGCTGCTGCCGTAGCCCAGCTCGATGCACTGGTTGTTGCCATTGGGATTAACGCCCTCCGGAACGCCGAGGATTTCAAAGTCGGTGAAGAAATTGCCCCAGCGCTCCTCATCGAATGGCAACTGGCATATGTCCTCGCTCAGCCCCTCTTCGCTTCCCGTTCCGGCAGCCTGAACGCTGTCCACTTCCAGTGTCATCTGGCGGAGACTGTGCACCGATGTCAGCCGTTGCATGTCCTCGATATTCATCTCACTGAATTCATCGTCCAGGCCAAGCAGATTCCTGAAGGCCTTGCGGCGCTGCATTGAGGCCAGCAGCTCCTTGGCCTTCAGCACTTTGTCCACATCTATAGTTGCTATTTTGAGCTTCTTCCAAATATTGTCATATACGTCTATATGGCTCCCCTTGCCAGCTTCGGTCAACCTCGATACTGTGGATATCATGATCAAGTTGCGCCTATCTTCCAATACAAAATCAAATACAAAAGTAAAGCTGAACGGAAGGATTTACGAAAGTCAAATGTGTTTAAAATCTACATATATTATATATATATATATATGAATATATATCTGAGTATGTAGACCCGACACATGAAATAGTAAAACAAAATAATTCTTTTACAGAGGGATAACAAAGTTGATGCCATTCAAATATTTTATTTTAAAATTGAGTGGTGCATTTTATATTCTATACTAACTTAGATGTATTCAATTTTTTGTATTTATTTTTTTTACACTTTATTTCTGATTAAATTGATATATTACTAGATTAAGAGTACAGGATAAACGTAAAATTATATCGAATTAATTAATTAATTTTATTGAAATTAATTAATTAATTTTATTGAAATTATTTTATTGAAATTAATTAATTATTAGGGATAAATATGTACATATATAAAAACGCCATAAACTCAAATCAATTCCATTAAGAGTTCATTTATGCGTCTTGGAGTCTTGCAATAGACGAGTTCAACAGGGTGTTTAACAGGGTGTTGGGTGTGAAGGTAGTTGACTAGGGAGACAATCTCAATTTAGCTGCGCTGATGGAAATGTGAATAGAACTCGAAGTCAGGCTAGATCTTTGCCATTTTTATAGAAGAGCTGAAAGATTCAATTTGCAAAAGGAATAATAAATAGAGAATTACAAATTATTACTAAACTAATATACATATTTAAGGAACGCATGTTGATGTATAAGGTTTTGCTGTATTTGGGCTCTAAAAATTAAATTAAAATTAAATAATGGTAATAAAAGTAATATTAATAATAATAATTATAATAATAATAATAATAATAATAATAATAATAATAAGAATAAAATTAAAAATAATAATAATAATAATAATAATAATAAAATTATAATAATAATAATATTAATAATGATAATATTAATATGATAATAATTATGAAACCGAAGTTTTAATTTTACGAAGAACTGAACAAAGTTTTAGCATTCATTATATCTGATTTATATTCAAATTTATTCCTGACAGTATATTATGTATATATATATATATATATATATATATATATATATTGTAGTAAGTACTTCGAGAAAGAATAGGTAGACCAACGCAAAACTCAGATGGACAGAATACCTCTAACTTATCTTTCTTGTTGCTGCTGATAAACTCAAGGATTACATAGAACATGATATAATTATAATACTTTTTAGAATAAGTAATATATATGTATATAATATATTTGATATGTATTGTATATAAATACAATAAATAGAAGTTATGAATAGAAATTCATTTTTTTGTATTTTTAAACTCATTCACTCCTTTAATATAACAATTTGCTGTGAGTATTAAATTGAGCGAATAAGAGTGTTGGTTAGTTACTTAAACTTTAATAAATAATATTAATGCATAGATATATAATATATTATAAATAATATATATGTTTTGGGGAAAAATTAAAAAAAAAATAAATAAAACCCCCTTCAAAAAGAAACTAACTTGAATAGAAATAAAAAATAAATTGATAGAGAATTATATATAGTAATAAATAGAAATAATAAAATTTAATGTATATAATATGTATATATTGTATATAAATTTACGAATCACAAATAGTTTCTGGAAAATAAAGAAAATCGAATCTCTTTGATTTCGTTTATTTAGAAGAAACCGCACAGGTATTTTATCTTAATTTTCTATCATAGCTTGCTTTAATTTGTTTATTTCCGTAATTTATTTGTGTGTTTTGTGAAGCGAGAATGTTAAATTTAGCAACGCGTCAAGTGAAATGTTTACAATGTGAGAGAAAGTTATATGGGAGCTGGCAGCGCGGGTAACTGAGCATTTTCCGAGTTTCCAACGCCACTTGAAGCAGCAGCAGCAGTAGCAGCATCCCGCCGGCCCAGCGCCCCGTAAACATAAACAGTCGGAATGTTTAGAGAATAAAAAATTCATATTCCAGGCGAACAGTTCAGAGTTTTCCATGTTCAACTGATCTGTTCTTCTGCTGCTGTTATTGTTTATTTCGAGAGACACGGGCCAGGTCTTGGGTGTGGCTGATGCACGATCTAGTCTAAACAACGGCAGCAGCATTTCCCTTCTGCTACCTAATCACACTCGAGTGCAGGCCGCTTGAACTTTGACGTGAACTGCAGCCGTCGGATGTGGGCATGGGCATGGGCATGGGCATGGGCCTGAGACTCCTCCCTAATAAGCTATTTTGTCCGTTTTTAGAAACAATTCCTATGCCACAAGGCATAGCAGCGGAAACTAGCGTGTGTGGGTGGGAGATGATGTATAGAGTCCCCGGCTGGGGGTTGGGGCTTGGGGGCTGGGGCGTGCGTGGCACACTGCTGCGAGACCATGGGCGGCCAGCTGCTGAGCATCGAACATGAATTGCCGTGCTCGTCGTGGATCGTTCGTGCACTTGAGTTCCGGGCCACTCGCACGCTCAGCAGCTCGCTCGCTCGCCTGTCCATTTGGGCCTCTCGCTCGCACCGCTCCCGAAAATCTACCATCCACCTCTTACAGATCGTTTCGTTTCGTGTCGGCATTTCAATATTTTTTTGTTTCTTCTTCTTGCGTTTTGTGAATAGAATTTTTCAACAATTTGGCTGTCTTAGAGTTTTCGAAATTTTGGAGCGTAGTTGCAGTGTGTCGCGACGCGTCAGCGTGTACGGATCGGTGCGCTATAGTTTTTCAATCAATCCACCCACGCAACGGACCAACTTAAGGAATATTCTCAAAATTTTCAAAAATAAAATGGATAAAAGAGTTCATAAAAAGTTATAAACCATTTGTGGTTGTTCGAAGTGCTTTGCATATAAGTACTTCAGGATATATTTTTGGGTAGGAAGTGTTTCACTCAACTGCGGAAGTGGGCGTTGTGCCTGTTGCCAAGTTCCAAATGCACATACATCTATGTATATATAGACACACTCACACTCACACACACACACACTCACACATATACATATTTGTACACAATTTTCGGCTTTCCAATATTTTTACTCAACTCTGCTCTGCTCTGCTCTGCCTCTTGGCTAAAAATATTTTCCGTTAAAAACGTTGAAAAATCCAAAAAGAAATAAAACAAAAAAAGAAAAAAATCCACTCGTCTCAGCGCCTGGCTGCCGCCCGTTTTTCATAATTTTTCATCTTTATTTATTTATCGTATAGACGAAATTTTTGCTCTCGAGCCTCGCGTTGCCCATTCGATTTCGCATGTCGTCATTTTTGTTTATCCCCCAACCCCAACCCCAGCCCCAGCCCCAGTCGCAGCCCCAACGATTTGCAGCCTTTGTCTTGTGGGAGGAGCACAAGGAATAGAACTGTCTTCGCTGTGAAACAAATCACAATTTAATAGGCACAGCGCGTAGTTTACAACTTCCTTGAATATGTCTATATATATAGAGAGATATATATATTTATATGTGTTATATATATAATATATGTGCACATCTGTGTGGCATGGGAAGACAGCTGTGTGCTCTTTGGCAGATGCCATGCTGCGTATGTGGGGGAAGTCCATAAAAAATAAAAGCAAAAAAAAAAAACAGAAACAGAAACAGAACTAAAAACAAAATCAAACCAGAGCACAGTTATAAAAATAAAACTATTTTTGTATTTTCGTATATTTGTATATTTCTATGTTTGTATATCTGTATGTGTGTGTGTGTGTGGCCTGCGCGGAGCAGTCGATGATCAGAGTATTTGACTTTTCGCGAAGACAGTCGGCAGTCTCTTGGCACAGTTTTCCAGACTCCCCTGGCCTCGAACATAAATCAATCATGGCAAATTCAATTAATTCAATTCGAATACGAAATTAAAGCAATGTGGCAGCAGCAGCAGCATCTCTATATACAGACTTCAATGCTATAATATTTGATGGAACTGAAACGGTTTTTATATAAAGTTCTAGTCGATTTGTCTTTTTCCGCTTACTGACGTTTTATTGAGCAACGGCAGGGAAGGGAAAAAGGCGTATTTACTATGAATTATATCAACGAAATGCAAATTTAATATTAATCAAAA
This sequence comes from Drosophila meridionalis, assembly GCA_035045145.1. Lineage (NCBI taxonomy): Eukaryota > Metazoa > Arthropoda > Insecta > Diptera > Drosophilidae > Drosophila > Drosophila meridionalis. The sequence goes on from JAWNPG010000023.1 coordinate 419,235, forward strand.
ATCAGAGAGAGTGATGAGAGAGCAAGAGTGAGCGGGAGAGTGCGTACAACTGGTGAGTTCTTCTTCCTTTATAAGTCTGCTGTCTCTATTACTAAATAATTAGTCATCGAGGCCGACGCCTTCAACGAGGCTTGCACACACAATTTAATGCCTAATTTAATGAAATGATTAATCCGATTAAACACAAAGTTAAGCTGTTAGCTGTCTAACAGAGTTGAAATGTTTTGAATTATGTGCCTAAGGCATGATTTTTGAAAGGATGCGATGGCTGCCTTGCGAGCATATAAGCTAGCATATTATATATATTATATGTGGAAAATTTCTATGAATATTTTCATTATTAAATATATATAATAATAAATATATAAAAAAAAAAATATAAACATTTATATAATAAATATATATGTAGATATTTATTATATATAAAAACACTTTTTTTTTAGACTTTTCATAAAAAGATATTTTAATTTTTGACAGTTTTTGTTCTTTCATAATTTTAAATATTGCTTTAAAATTTTGTGTGTGTTTTTTTTTTTATTTTTGTATTTTATTAATTTACCTAAAAGTTTAGTAAATATGTTGATTATTAGATATTGTAAAAACAAATTTGTATACATTTTTCATAAAGGTTATTTTAATTTTTAAATTGTCATTATTTTATAGCTATATATACAGCTTTTAGTATTATAAAATGTAACGTGCTTTTTGAAATGTTAAATTAATTATATTACTTTTAAAAAATTTAGCAAATAAGTTGAAACTATGTATAATATATTCTAAATTATTTTCTAATCCTTTTATAAATATATTCAAATTTCCTTTTACATTCTTCGTTCATAAATATTAATAATATATTATATTTCATATTCAAGACAATATATTGATAATATTTATGAACGAAGGCTGTAAAAAGTAATTTGAATATATTTAAAAAAAAATATAGAAAATAGTTTAGAATATATATTATAGTTTCAACTTATTTAATGAATTTCTTTTTTGTTATTTGAGAATTTAAGGATATTTTAAGTTCTTTATATTTAATATATAATGATATAATATATAATATATTTAATTATAATGAGGTTACAGCACTTGGTAATAGTTTGTGCTGACTTTAGTTAACTTTTATTTATATAATTTATTTTTTTATTATTATATTTTTTCCTAATTTTTGAAAATTTTTCGTTTAACATTTTTATTTTATAAATTTTGTTTAAGCTGATTTTAGTTAACTTTCATCTTTTTTTTTTTTTGTTATTTATATTTTTCTTATTTTTTTTTATTTTTCATTTCATATTTTAATTTGCTAAAATTATATGTTTTAATTAATTTTGTTAACAAAACATTTTTACACAGTGAATCATAGTTTAGAGAATTTGTATATTCATTACGCTTAATGTGATCAAATTTAATTGCTAAGCATTTAGGAATTTAACACGAACATCATGTTTAAATTTGCTGCAAAAAAAAAATGTATTCATAGCTTGTTGTTTTTAATAATCACTGAGGAGTTCATTAATTCACTTTTACTTAATTTAAATATATTTCATTCAAAATATATTTTTGTATAGGTCCATCTTTAATTTATATATTATATATATTATACAGACATATTTATTTATATATACATATATTCATATTCATATTTTATATTCAATAATATAATGACATACGAGTATAAGTCAAATATTTTGTTTAAGTTAAAAAGTCCCAATGATTTGCATAAGTACTCAAATGTTTGTTAGCAATTTCAAAGGAATATTTGCCTTCAGAATTTGATTAACATATGCTTCAAAGATATATATACATATATTTATATCTAAAAATAAACCAATTGAACAGCTAAAACAAAACAGTTCCAATTAATATGGATCCATCGATTCATGCCTGTTGCTAACTGATACCAACAACAAAAGAAATATGAAATGCTTCAGTGCGAAATGAATGGAATATGAATTCAATGGTAAATTACATATTTAGCAAATATGCAGAGGAAAGTACAGCTATTTAATATGTGTATATAATAAATATATATATGAAATAAGTTCAATATATATAAGGCATAGTCTTGCACTTGGTAAATACTTCTATTGAACGCCCAATTGCTGCATATATATATATATAATTATATATAGCCTTATATGAGTAGTATGTATCTACTTATATAGTGGCATGCCACCCCCAATCGGAGCGCTGATATTTCTGTAGCATTTCTAATGAAACGAAATTAAATGTATAATTTATTGTTGCATAAACAAAAGGCACGAAACCGAATCGAAAATCGAACGAGACGCAACCAAAGCGCATGTGGCACCTTTGAGTGTTTGGATTCGTGTCTTGCCCTGGTCCGGCCCGGCCCGGCCCGGTCTATGTGGAGCGCATTGTGTTCAGCTGGGGCTGGAAAATTTCGTGCTCCCGCACGAACCGAGCCAAAAATAACAATTTCTAAATGGGAAGCGGTGTGTGGGAGCATAGATTTGTTTATAGTTTTTTTCATTTTCATTTTCATTTTCCTCTTTTTTTTCTCGTATAAACAATTGCAATTGAGAAATGGGAAAATCGACGTTCGAGAAAAATCGAAAACTGAAAAATCAACCAAGATCGATGCGAGATTCCTAGCCATTCGATTCCTGCTGTTGCAAAGAAAAAGAATGAGAGGGAACAATGCATGCAGAAATATTCGACGAACCGCATCATCATACACCATAAGCACATAATCATGCTGTATAATGAGTGCAAACCGAGGCTGAACTGGGTTGGCGTTAAGAGCAGCGCAAACAAGTGCAAGGAATGCGAGCTGCTGAGGGTAGAATACACAGATATACACAGATATATATAGGTATATAATGAGCATGGATACTTGGGAATACTTATGAATGTGGTCAAGTACTTCTGGACCCTCTCGCCCTCAGTGAGTGTGTGTATATCTGGATGATCTGAAATTGAATGCCTGAAATTGTAGGGCGTATCACGCTTTTAATTGATATTAAATTAATTCTTAGAACGAGTTTCAGCTCACGGATTTTTGCGACTTAATGTATGTCACAAGCGCAAACCGGTAAGGAAGATGAGCACAGTGAGATCTTTTTGCTCGATTTGCTGTGGGCCTTTATAAGGCCAGCGCTGACCCGGCTCCAGCTCAAACGGATTTGAGCAGTGGAACGAACAGCAGCATGTTGAAGCTCGTGAGTAGATCTGGCCTGATCCCATGTGAAGTCACTCACGCTCCCTCACTCTCCCTCGTTCTCCCTCACTCCCTTAGCTACTTACCCTTCTCGGAGTCTGCCTGGTTGGGGCCTTGGCCGTGCCCGTCGATGTGCATCCGGCGAGCTCGACGCCGCCGCCCGTGGGCATCGTGGACTCCGGACAGGAGAAGCACGAGGATGGCTCGTACCACTTCTTCTACCAGGGCGAGGATGGCACGCATCGCGAGGAGACAGCCGTGGTGCACAATGCGGGCACCAAGACAGAGTTCCTCGAGGTGAGCGGCACCTACTCCTACTTCGATGGCAGCGGCAAGGAGGTGGTGGTGCGCTACAAGGCCGACGACCATGGCTTCGTGCCCGAAGGCGACAACATACTGCCGCAGATCTCGCTGGCCGCCAAGCTGACCAGCGAGCAGCAGCCGCAGCATCAGCAGCCGCAGTCCGTGCCCGACACGGACTACATCAAGCCACCCAAATACTAATAAACACTGACCACAGAGGCCTCCGGATTCGTAAAAACCTTGTCGAGTTTTTATTCGAGTTTTGCTTTGATTAATGCAGAAACAATTTCAACTAACTACAGGTAGCTACGGGCGGCTCTACTAATCCGTAAGTGGGAACAGGACATACAACTAGGGATGGGAGCTGGGAGCTGGGAACTGAGGCGTTATATAATACATACGAGCGATACTTCGTTACAGAAAACAATGCAATAAATATGACATAAGCGGAAGCGAGTTTAGATGACCCGATTCCGGGTCTGGGTCCAGGTCCGCCTACTTCTTGACGGGTGTTGCCGGCGGCGAACGATAGGAGCCGATCAGGCCGACAGCATTCGGTTTGCGGTTCTTGAGCCGCTGCTGCAGTGTGTGCAGCAGGCCGGCCAGGACGTCGTGGTTTGGTATCTTCTTGGCGAATAGCAGACGCTTCACGGAGTCATCGTAGGTCAGCAGCGCCACCATGTTCTGCAGCAGGAAACACTGGCAGTACTCCAAAAGATTGTTGGCATTGTAAACCTGCCAGGGGAGGAAGATAAGAGATTAGGCATAAGCACAACCTGGTCGAATCATTCACCCACCTTTGCGTGGATGTACATGGCCACCACGTTGTCCACATCCACCATCTCGGAGCAGCGGGCCTCTGTGTAGCAGAGCAGCGCCTCCAGCTGGAAGAAGCTGGCGGCGGCCATCAGCTCGAGCACGTCGCCATGCGAGACATCCAGCGCCTGGCAGCCGCCGCTGTAGAGGAACTGCATCACCAGCTGGAAGATGTGGTAGCGTATGTCATTGATCTGCACGGTTGGCGTGCTGCTGGCGTCGCTCAGCTTGGAGCTGAGCATGCTCTGGAAGCGGGGCGAGGCAGTCACAAGCACTATTTTGTGGCCATAGAAGATCTTGCCCTCGACGCTACAAGCAAATGGGATTAGCACTGTAAGGGATGTGGAAAGTCGAGTGACTGGCTTACCGAAAGGTGACATCGCTCAGCTCCGGATTGTTGACGAACTTCGGATCGATGCGAGTGCCCTGCACGGGCTGCATAGGCGGCTGCTCCTTGAGCGGATGCAGCGCCTCCCAGCCGAAGCAGGTGGCGAAGATGTCCGCCAGAAGCAGGGTGGTACCTTCGTTTTTGTTGCGGAAGATGTTGAAGAGCAGCGGCAGGCACTCGCTGACGAACTGGGCGCTGTAGTCGTCCGGGCAGACCTGCAGGAAGTCCTGCAGCAGCTGGTCGATGACGGCGTCCAGGCGCAGCTCGTGGGCAGCCGAGAGCGCGTGCATCCAGCAGTGCAGGGTCCAGGGCACGCCCAGCTTGCGCAGCTCGATGGTAATGTCTGTGGGAAGAAGGAATAAGGATTGGATTAGCCATGTCCATGTCCGAATAATCCAAGATTCTGCTGCTCACCTAGGTGATTGTTCTCGGCGCTGTGGTACATGGCCTCCTGGAGGCGCTTGATCTGCGTCTTATTAAGCAGCGGCAACAGATCCTCGCCAGCAACGGCGCCCGCGGCAGCGCCAGAGCCCGAGCCGCGCACACCCACCACGTCGCCCTCGGCAAGCATCTCCTCCAGCGAGAGCACGTCCCGGGTGCCCGGCGAGACCGGGTGCGTGAGAAGCTTGCGCAGGCAGGAGCGATGCCCGTGGGCCGCCGCCACGGAGATGGCACAGAAGCAGCCCTTCTGCGCCGCGCCCGCGAAGCACAGCGTGTCCTTCTGCTGGGTGGAGAGGAACGCGTTGGCGCCGTGGGCCAGCAGCAGGGCCACCATCTCCAGGTTGCCCGTACCCGCAGCCAGCTGCAGCGGCGTCAGCGTGCACTTCTCCTCGCTGCTGCGGGCGCCGCCCTCCACCTTCCCTCCGCGCTCCAGCAGGATGCGCAGCGCCACGTAGTTGGCGCGGCTGGCTGCGAAGCTGAGCGCCGTCCAGTGCTGCGTGTCCGGCTGGATGGCCGGGTGGCCAGCGCTACCCGCCGCCGGAACCTCCACGTTGGGGTCGCAGCCGGCGTCGAGCAGGGCGTGCAGCGCCACCTCGTCGTTCCGTATGCTGGCGATCATCAGAGCGGTCAGTCCGGCGCTGTTCTGGGTGTCGTAGCGCGTGGTCGGCGGCAGCAGCTGCGCCGCCTGTGCCAGCAGCTCGGCGCGGCCCGTCAGCAGAAGCTTGAAGGCGACGGCAATGGTGGCGCGCCTGCCCAGCTCCGAGGTGTCCTCGCCAATGCTGCTCACGGCCGGCGAGCTGGAGCTGCTGCCGGTGCCCGTGGCGCCACTGCTGCCACTGGAGTTGCTGCTGCTGAAGTGCGTCTTCTTGGTGGGCAGCTCCTCGTCGTGGGCCACCGGGCGTATGGGGCAGTCCACGCCGGGCAGCAGCAAACGGGCAGCCTGCAAAAGGATTTATCTTGAGTTCAGAGTTCCAAGATCCAAGTACCGCATCACACTTACCTGCAGGATGTCATCCTTGTCGATCATCAGGCCGTTGCGGTGCTCCGCATGCGCCGAGGCCACGCGTAGCCACTCGGCCAGCGGCGGCAGCACCACGTAGGCGCGCTCGTAGCACAGCTCCTGCACGTTCTGGGTGCCGCTGTTGGGCGGCGCCTGTCCGGCCGTGGAGCTCTGGGCCGCCAGCTCCGTGTGCTCCAGCTGGGAGCAGCGCATGAAGTAGAAGAGCGCGCTGAGGGCCGCGTTGGAGAGGGCGGCCGCGTGCTGGAACTCCTGCTGGGTACGCAGCGCCTTCTCCTTCAACTCCCGGATGCTTCCCACGCAGGTGGCCAGCGAGAAGGGGCTGGCCCAGCGCGGCATGGCCAGGGCGCCGGAGGCGATGCGTCCGGCGTTCAAGTGGGCGAACGGCTGCAGCAGGCCCCAGAAGTCGCCGGAGCTGGCAATGCTCTGGTCTAGAGCTGCGGCTGTGGGCGTGCCAGCGATGCCGCACTGCAGCATGATCTCCTCGAGCAGATTCTCGATGCCTGCGCAGAGATAGACCGCCGCGTACTCGTGTATGAACTTGCCCAGCCGGGCATCCGTCATCCATCGGAAGAAGCTGCCCACAGACAGCTGGAGTCCGGCGCGCGAGGATTTGCTCTGCTTGAGCGCGCTCTCGCCGGGCACCGCGAACATGGCGGCGGCACGCAGGCACGCCTTGGTGCAGGAGTCGGCCAGCGTGGAGCAGAGCACCACCTTGAAGGCGCCGGTCACCTCCTGCTTGGAGCACAGGCCCAGTCCGGCCGAGAACCGCTGGATCTCCCGAGCAATGCGAACCAGGGCGCGCTGCAGCAGGTAGCCCAGCCTGGAGACGACCTCGACCGAGACGTGGTCCGCCTGCTGCTTGCAGCGCCCGTTGCGCAGCACGCGCATGATGCACTGCTGGCTCCACGGCGGGTGCTGCAGCTCCACGAGCCGGTTGTGCGAGTCCACCCAGACGAACTCGTCAGCGCTGGTGCTGGTGATGACCGTCTCCAGGGAGGAGTAGCGGCCCAGGCGGCGGGCCGGCTCCGAGCTTTCCGAGCCGGCGCTCAAGCTGCTGTAGGTGCTGCTGCTCGTCTGGGAGCGCATCGTCAGCTGCTGGATGGCCAGCTTGATGTCCTCCAGTCCGCTACCGCTCCAGGGCGCCTTGCCGGCGGGCATGATGCCGCGATGGCGCCGCGAGCGCGTGCTGCGGTTGGTCACGCCGGCGGCCAGCCGATCCTCCGGCAGCGGCCCAAGGGTCATGCCCCCTGCCGGCGACGAGCTGTGCCCGCCCGTGTCCGACATGCTGGCATGGCCCGAGCTGCGGTTCTCGTCCGAGGAGCTGTGGCACTCCTGCACCCGCTGCAGCGCTCGGAACTGCTCGTGCTGATGTGTGCGCGGCGCCGACGTCGCCGTCGCTGTCGGTATGCCCAGCGTGGGCCGACTGGGTGAGCTCTGCAGGCTGCCGCTTAGCTGCGGCGGCTGCGACTTGACCGGCGTGCTCTGCACCGTCAGCCTGGCGGGTCCGGCCACCGCCCGCTGCGGGATGCCTGCCTTAACCACTGGGGACGGCAACTGCTGCTGCTGCTGCTGCTGCTGTTGTGGCAAGGGGCTGTTGACCAGGGGCAGCGCGTTGGCTGTCCCTTTGGTGCTGAGTGGCGCCTTATTGGGCTGCTGCGCCAGCTCCTTGAAGACACGTGGTGCAGGCGTGGCCATGGCCACGGCCAAGCCAGCACCGCCAGCGCCCACCTGCGATGCGTGTGGTGCAAGCGCCGAGGGCGTCTGTTGCTGTGCCTGCAGCTGCGGCTGCAGCGGCACCAGCGGCAATCCCGTCATCTGTTGACCGGTCGCCTGTTGACCGAAGTTGGGCGGCAAATTTCCCGTGGGTCTGCGAGGTACAAGAATCAGGATGTTGGTTAAAACAATTATTATTTTATAATTAATGTGTTCTTAGGTAATTAAATATTATATTTTTAAATATAATAAATATAAAATCATAGTATTTTATATACATAAAATTAATAATAATCTAAAAAATTGATGACCGATTTAGTCGATAAAAACAACTGTCCTAAATATTTTAAAAGGGCTTGGAAACCAATTCTTAATTGTTTATCTCAAGTGAATTTGTTGTCAGTGAATTGGATTTTTAATATTCTTGTTATTTATTTATGTATAAAGCAAACTAAAACAACATATAATTTGTTTAAATCCTAATTAGTTCTTCAATAGTTTCAGTCATTCCTCAAAGATATTTAAATGAAATTAAATCCTGGTTCGGTTTTCGTAGAATTTTCAAAGTATTAGTAAATTATCTAAATAAATATTAATAAGTTTAGTTATCCTAGACTTTGGTAATGTTTACTATTATTTAATTTTGTTTAAACTAATAGTTAAACTTAGATCTATGTATGATCTGAAAATTTTAAAACCAGTTCCTACAAGTTGAACTAAATTGTTTATCTGAAGTAAATATGACAATAAATTTACTTCTTCGTTAGTATTTTATTTATTTATTTATGCATTGTGCAAATTTAAACTAAAAATTATTTAAATCTGTATAATCATTTATAAAAAGTTGATAATAGTTGGAGTGTATACTATTATTTATTTGAAGACAAATTTTATCTTGATATTCTCATAACACTTTCAAAACGAACTTTTAAGAAGATTTAAGAAAATTAAACTAAATTGATTAATCTTAATTGAATTTGTTAGCAGGTGAATTTAGGATTTAGTTTATATTATTCTTACTAAAAAAAATTCGCTAAATAATAAATTGGGTTTATTTTCCTTTTTATTTATTTTATTTTATTTTTATTTTTTGTTAAAATTGTTTCCGCAACACCCTAATACTTTACGAAATCTACTTTTCAATATCAAATCAAAGGTTTTCAAATAAATTGAACTCGTTTTTCTCCAACTATTTTCTTGTGGTTTTCAAATTTTTCTTACAATCATCTACATAAGCATATTCATTTTGAACCCTTAGCTCCCCTAAGAATAACCACACTTCACACGAAGTTCTCTCAAATACGATTTAAAAGAAGTTAAATAATTCACCCATATTTCATGCTTGCAGGTGAAATGACGTAACAGGTCGAGGTGTTGGACTATATGCTAACAAATAACTGGGAGCAGCGAAGACACACATCCATAAACCTGCCATAGAAACGTATACAAACCCCAAAAGACATAACTTATTGCAAATTATGAATTGTGGAATAAGCATAACGAAATATGCTAAAATATGCCCATGCTAAAGCTTACCCTAAGATATTCTAATATCTCAAAAGAGTATTATGAAACTCTGCAGCAGATTTGCAGAAAAGAGATCATGAAAATGGCTATTTGATGCTAATGCTTGAAGACTTGACCTATTTCAAGGCAGCAGCCCATCAGTTATGCAACCAATTAGAATTCAAGGGAATTTGTCAACCGAAAGTAAACAAAGCAACGCCTAACGGTCGCCTCAGCAGCCGCTGCCAAAGATTTATCTTTGTGTCTGTGTGTCTGTTTATCTGTCATATTACCGCTTATCTTTCACACCGTCTTGCCAATCTACTTGGTCATCTTTGTATATAACTAGCTAAGCTTGAGCTTGGCTTTGAGTTTGGGTTTGGGTTTGGGCTGGGAAGGTGGCACCTAATTAAAGGCAGATAAAAGTTGATGCCCTTGCTGCGTCTGGTGAAACTATGTCCAATTCTTTAAGCACTCTATAGAATATAAGGGACATTAGACTATCTGAAACTGTTGAACACGGTTGAATAGCTGTAGACAATATGAGATAAGTAGTTACGCGTGCCTGCTTGGCTCCATTAAATAAAATAATAATCTGTAGCTGAATTTTAGGCTGCATAAGGAATTCAATGAATTAGATGAGAAACAAAATTAAGTTAAAAATTTAAATATATGCTGGAATTAATTCAGTTGACTAAAGATTAGTTCTAGCTGGAATACATTCAAAATTTGATTGATGAATTCTTTGAATAAACAAAATTCAATTCAAAATATGATATGATACTAGCTAATTTTTTTTTTTTTTTTTTTAATTCTTTGATTTTCTGAATAAGCCAAATTTAATATAAAAATGATTTGATATTCGCTAGAATATCATTTGACTGAATCTTAGTTCTAGTTACATTTTATTTGCGGTTTTGAATACACAAAATTTAGTTCTAAATATGAAATATGTTTTAGAATTATTTGATATTCTGAATAAATCCAATTTGAGTTTAAAAATGATTTAATATTCGCTAGAATATTATTTCACTTAATCTTCGTTCTAGCTGGAATTTAATAAAATTTATTTGAGAATTTCTTGAATTTGTGAATAAACAAAATTAAAATAAAATATTTATATTTACTCGAACATTATTTTACTTAAGTTCAATTCTAGCTGGGATTTAGTCAATATTTTTTTAAGAAACTTGTGAATTCTTATAAACAGAATTTGAATTCTAAATATGATATGCTATTGCTAAAACGTCATAATTTTTGAGGAGTTCTTTGAGTTTGTAAATAAACCAAATTAATTTTAAAATATGAATTTCCCATTTGATATAAGTTTTGTTCTAACTTAAATTCATTCAACAATTTTGTTAAGGAATTAATTAAGTCTGTGAATAAATAAAATTAATATAAAATATGAATATTTACTCTTGAATATTTAAGCTCAGTTCTAGCTGGAGCTCAGTCAAAATTTATAAAATGCAGTTTTGTGTATAAGCAAAATTTAATTCTATTGCGAATATTATATAATATTAGCTAGAACATCATTTTTTATTTAGGAAATTCGACTTTGTGAGTATACAAAATTAAAATTTTAAAGTTAATATCGTGAATATTTACTCAAATATCATTTCATTTAAATTTATTTCTAGCTGGATCTCAATGAAATTTTGTGTATACATTTTTTAGACAAGGCGATTTGTGTTTCACCATCAGCCTCAGATAGAGTATCTGGGAGAAGAGTGTGGCGAATTCTGTGTGCTCGGCAAGATTAAAAGGTTTCGTTTTGTCTATGAAAGTGGGTTGCCATTCGTTCTCACATTTCTGCACTGTCGTCGGCCCCACTAACAAAACCAAACAGAAAGAAGAAAAAGAAGAAAAAAGATACAAAATTAAGAGCCAGTTACGAGCGCTCATTTGCATGGCGCACAGACCCAAGTTAAATCGTTTGCTTTTATTATGATTTTTGATTTCATGTTGTAACATAAAACGTCGTCTCCATGTTTGATTGACCCAGAATTTGGCCAAAGTCTATTTGTGCTTCTTTCCTCCAAAAAAATATCCATTGTTCTGTTGATGGCTGAGTTGAGTTGCGCTAAATACGATTTATAGCTCCTGAATTGCCTTACAATGCTGAGACATGGGCTCATTCGACCGACTGTAAGCGATCAGTGACCTCGCGACATTATTGACTCGGTTCGATATATAATGTCACTATATGTATATGTGACTGATTGATTGGCTCACTGAATGATCAATGCATTCAGTTTGTAAAGCGACATCTTAAAGTGGAGCTAGTTCCACTCGCGAGTGTAAACATTTAATGACAAACGGATGTTTGCATTGCTTATATTTACTAATCAAACGATTCAGCTAATTTTTTTCGGAATTCATTTGACACATGAGTTACACTATCTTTTACACTACGAGCAGAGGAAAGTGACTGTGTTTAATGCAGATTCAATCTTCAAATGCGTCGTAAAAGTATGTTGATAGATTAGAAATTGCTTGAGACAGATAGTTTGATAGTTTGATAGTTTTAGGTTTATTTATCTTACATTTAAAAAATGAAATCAATAAATAAATCTAATAAATATTTGGAACATATCCTATTTCTAACTCCGATTTAATGGTATTCACATTCAGCATAATCAATTGGTAGATCTCATCTAAAAGCTAATATGTTACTGTGAGTTAAAAGTCTATTGTGAATTTCAGTATCTGACTCTCTTGTCAACATATCTGATCTCCGCGCACGAACGCAAGCTTGTACATATTCATGATTTACTTTTCCTTTAATTAATTAAATCACTTCTCTTCAGTCAATTATTTACACGTTCATTAAAAATATTAAATAAAAATAAAAATTAATGAAACACAATGATGAAAAACCCATAGAAAACAGTGCTATCGCTCAAGAACAAACCCAAACCGAATGATTATAATTGATTCGAATACGAAAACCAAACAAAAAATAAATAATTTATTTAAAATGATCCTAGATTTTATTATACCCATTGAAAATGGGATATCAGGGTATAATGGTTTTGTTAAATGTATGTAACAGGTAGAAAGAGCCGTGGCAGACCCCATCAAGTTTTTATATTCTAAATCTAGGCGACGAACTGAGTCGATTTAGTATTTCCGTCTGTCTGTCCGTTCGTCCGTTTATCTGTCCGTGTGTGTGAGCCGTGGGACTCAAGGTTTTTTTTAGCACGCGCAGGTCAATTTTCTTTAAATAAATCGATAACTAATTTTGTATAATGTTATCGATTTAAAACCTTATTGACAACTAGTTTTTACATTTTAATATTTTTTATCATTATAAATAGCATATTTTCAAAAGATTAGAGATCCGTTTGTAAAAATCGATAGTAATTTTATTAACGGATCTCTAATTTTTTTAAAAATATGTTATAATCTATATTAATCCCGGTTAATTTAGAATTAGAATATTTCAAAAGAAGCTTTCAAATCATTTTAGTAGTTTTGGAGTCCCTTCAATACAACAACATCTTTTCTCTTCATATAAAAGTAAAGATAAGAATATATTCAAAATTTAATTGAGCTCGCTCGAGCCTGCAGCATTTTACAATTACTCTTTTAATTTATGATCTTAGATAGTCTGTGATTGCTGCAAGATCATCTATGCAAGTTGATTCATATTTCCTCTAATTAGATAAATGCGTTTCCATGAGATATGCAGATCTAAAGATTTCTGTTTTCGCTTTTACTCTCATGCATGGAAGACCCTCCCTTACCTCACCTCCCGCCCCCTGTCCATGCAAATGGAAACTAAGCCCAAAATGTTTTCACTTGGCAGTCTTTGGGCAAGCCCTAGCCGCAGTGGCTTTCACAGCGCCAGAATGGGAGCCCAGACAACAATTGATGCAAAAACGAAAACAGAGAACAACAACAGCAACGGCAACAGTGAATAAAATGGATGGAAAATAATGGCAAATCATTTAAAGCATTTTCACTACCGTCTCGCGGCGCGTCGCCACTCCTGAACGTAGCTCCAATCGCATGAATCTGACTGACTCGCGGTCTCCGCATCGTGGCCAGGGCCAGAGACGCTGTCATCATCATCATCATCGTCATCGTCGTCGTCGTCATCATCGTCATCGTCAGCATTATCGTGATGATCAGCTGCAGTCGGTTTGCTGTTGGCAGCATCGGATTTCATTTGGCCAACAACGGCCAGAGTTGGCTTTGCCACCGTTTCCACCAGCGCGCTGGCGCGCCGGTAATTGCCTTCAATTCTGATATTAATTACGCCATTCTGCACGCTCTCAATGTAGGGCGGCAGTTCATCATCAGCCTCCGCCCCCGCCCGAGCCAACTCCGGCTCCGTCGGGGGCTTGCCGCTGTCATTGGCCTGCAGTTTCTGGGACATCTCCTGCAGCAGCTGCGAGTGGAGATTGGCTCCATCTGCGGGCGGCTTCGGAGTCAATGCGGGTGTCTGTGTCTGTGGCAGTGGCAGTGGCTGTGGCTGTGGTTGCGCTCGACTCATGGAGTCACCAAAATAGATGACCACCTTGTGATTTGGTTTGACCTCGCGATCACCCAGATGCCCATTTCCATTTCCATTTCCATTCCCATCACGATCCCGGTCCTGCTCCCGCTCCCGCCTGCGCTGCGTGGCCGCCCAGTCTGGCAGCTCCTCGATGGGCGTGGGCGAGGGTGTCTGCGCTGGGCGTGGCAAGTCGCGGGGCTGCGACTGACACATCTCGCTATTGCGCAGCGACTGCGGCTGAAAGTTCTTCAGCGAAATGCCGCGACGCCTCAGTATGAAGTTCTCGTTGAGCATGCGGCCCAGCAGGGAGCTGGGGGGCGTGCCCTTGCCGGGCAGCTTCGCCTTCGACTTGGCGGACGACTGGAACGGCATGGCGGACTTCTTGGCGCTCAGCTTGTAGTCGCGCAGCTCGCGGCACAGGCGACAGGCGCAATCTTTGGTGCAGTACATGATGATGGAGTGTTCCAATTGGAATGGACTTTGAATTCAAGAAAATTCGAAATTGTATAAATTTAATGATGTTGTTTTGTTGTGGTGTTACGACTCTTGCTTTGGTTCCATTTCACTTTGCACTCGACTTGCGATTCTGACATACACAATTTAATACACCAAATAATAACAACAATTATGCAAATTATAAATTTTCATTGCTCTAGCGCCGTGCGCAGCGTTGCGTGGCCGACGTACGTATCCAAATCTGATTCCGAAACCGAAATCCCGACTCCGACTCCGATTCCGATTCCGATTCCGACTGCCGATCACCGACTCCGAATATTCAAAGCACTCGGGAAAGAATACTTAAACACGTTACCGCTCGCGCTCACACTTCGAGCTTGACTGAAGCTTGCCAACTGCCAGCCGGCGGTTCAAAGCCAAAGCAGTTGCTGCCGCTGCTGCCGCTGATGCCGCCGTCGGCGTCAGCAGCGCTGCCGAGTCATTGTCTAAGCGCGGCGACGACTGTTTTTCCTGATTTTCACAGAGTGTAGCGCAGGCCTTTGGGGCCCATGCCACCTTGCAGGTCTTTGGCTTGGGTAATTTCAGCTGCCGTGAGTTGTTGTTTCTCAGCTGTGTGACCAAAACAATGGCACAACTGTAACATCCAACAACAGCCAACAAACACCACCAGCAGCGGCAGCAGCAGCGGCAACAGCAGCGGCAGCCACAGCCACAGCAGCAGCAGGCGGAGATTTACTCCAGGGCAGAGCCCAACAGTTGTGTGTACTTCGCTTGTGAGTGATATTGTGATTTTCGAGTCACTGCGACTGTGACTTTGGTGTGAATAGAAATATGGATGGGATATGCATATAGAAGAACTTCATATCTATATATATATTATATCTATATATAATAACTAGCTCATATCTCTCTTCTCTTCTTTCATTCTGTCTCTTTCATTCGGGCTCTGGAGTTCAAATCTTAAAAAAAAATATTTTAGAATGAATTTAAATGTAATTGATTCAAGTTTTATATTGAACCAATCATAATATAATAATAAAATCTACTTCGAGGAATTAAAACTTATATATTTCTTATATATTAAAATAATAAGAATAAAATATAATATAAATTAATATAAAATAAATATAATTTTTTTTATTATTATTATTTTAATATACACCAAAATAAAAAATTTGAATAATAAAAATAATATAAAATAATAATAAATATATATAAATAAAATTATTATTTTTATTATTTTGATTTAATTATTATTAATTTCTTTTATTTTTATTTTTTTAATATCTATAAAATACAAGACTGTTAAGGAAAAAATAATTATTAAACAGAGCAAGAACAAACGATAATAAATAAATACAAATAAAAAATTTTTAATACTAAGTAAACTTTTTCCTTAATAAAAGGTAATAATAAATAAATTAATATTAACAAACCCAAAAAAATTATAAATAATAAAGGAGTAAAATTAAATATATATTATATAAATTAAATATTTAAAAATAAATGTTTAAAAATAAAGAAAATAAATATCAATATTTAAATTGTATTTATTGTAAAAATATAAAAACAATATAAAACTAAATTATTTAGTAATAATATCAAAATTAAATTATAGAAAAAAAATATATAATATAATTTAGGGGCCTGTATTTATGCCCAGTCTATCCTATAGGACATTCACCAAATTATATTAGCTTTATATTAACATTTATATTTTATATTGAGTGACCAAAGATAGATTAAAGTATAGTGGTTAAGGGCTCACAAGATAATATAAAAACACAAATTAGAATAAAATTTAAAAAAATACCAAAATACCAATAATTTAAAATATACATATAACGAAATATTTATTTCTTGTTAAGATTTGGATAAAATAAGAGAAATTTCTGTAAATCCTATTCTAATACAGTAAATGCTTTAGTGTTAATTAATTTATTTAATATTTGAAATAAGGCGTAATACCCATCTTCCTCACTTATATATTAGTTATATATTGCCCTTTGTATAATATCATAGCTCAAGGTTTTGTCTAACAATATTAGCCAAGTCGCATTTCAGCTCATCTCTATTCATAGGCTTCATGAATTTAATTATGCACAAGACAGTGAGGCATACAGACAGAGAGAGAACGATAGAGAGTGAGAGCGAGAGGGAGAGACGTGGCCTGGGACGCACTCGAAGGTTATACAATCTTGACACTTATCAGATCGTTTTGCCAGCTTCCTTCCGCCCTTCTGCCTGGGCCCAAGATCACGTTTTGTGTTCTGAGCATGTGCAGACACGCGTAGGTTTTCGAGATACATCTGGCAGATACATTTCATGTGTAGCGTAGATAAATCGCTGGCCGTAACCTGCTTCTAATGATTTATACCAGCTCATCTTGTTGATATAACGGTCTTTTGAGGTTTTTATTGGGCAGCCCGCAGTCAGCTGCCGGCAGCTACCTAGCTGAGGTTCTTTTGTGCCATTGAAGAATTACATCCTAGGGCCGTGCCAGCGAAACCACAAACGAACCCCGAACGCAATTAGAAAGTTAAGAGCGATCGCTGGTCATTTGGTCGGCAAGAGCCGAAACCCGCCCACGTAATGCGGAAAAACTTGGGGCGGGCGCTACCTCTAATAGGCGTACGGCGTACTCTCCGCCCGTTGGATTATACAACAACTTTCATCGTTTCTCTGGTGTTTTCCTCCGTTGTTCATGTTTTTCTTCTCTGCTTCTAGCCGCAGCAGTTGGCGCTGTTAATTATTTAAAACATTATGTTGCTCGAAACAATTTGCGCATTAAAAAGTTTAATTTACGGAATTGTAATGACAGACTGTAAATAAGTATGCGTA
Source organism: Drosophila meridionalis (assembly GCA_035045145.1). Classification (NCBI taxonomy): domain Eukaryota; kingdom Metazoa; phylum Arthropoda; class Insecta; order Diptera; family Drosophilidae; genus Drosophila; species Drosophila meridionalis. The sequence goes on from JAWNPG010000023.1 coordinate 436,411, forward strand.
CAGCCATTAAGCACCAACCAGCTGGTTGGCTGCAGCAGACCCCCAAAAGCAAAAGTAAACCAGAGAGTTTAATGTAATATTTGCGTGTTTATTAAACAACTCAACCAAAAACTTTAAGAAATACGAAACAAGAGAAGAAGTCGAAAAACTGGCCAAAGGCGGCAACTGCAGCTCAAAGAAAAGCCCAAAAACCTATTAGTTGTGCCCGGCCCCTTGGGCTGCACTGTTATACAGTGGTTATACTATCGAAACTACCCAAACTATCCGAACTATCCGAACTATCTAAAGTATGTGTGTCACTCTAGTTTGAGGTCGACTAATGGGATTGCAGTACATCGCGGCTTAAGTTACTTTCGTTTTCCGAGTCAGGAAATTGTGCTTCAGAACCATTAATAATTCCCTGGCCAGCCCCGTCAAGACATAAGCCAGCAATTTTTGCTGCTAATTAATGTTGTGGTTCTAGCCAAGGTTAGCGCGAGTCTTAAGCTCTAACTTTTTATTTTCTGCCAGCTGCCAAACTTAAGACTGCTATCAATAATCCACTATGCAAGAGCTTTCGACACTTCTTTGACATAAATTGCTTAAGACGAAATATGTTTTTTTTTTATGTCGAGTCATGTCTGGGAAAACAGAAAAACAGAAAATATTTTTGTGCACATATATAGATATAGGTATAAATTTTATTACAAAGAAACGCACTCGGATCTTAGAGATTGACGTGATTGTTGTTTTAGGAACAAATTTTAAGAGAGAGAGCTTAGATTTATTCTCGAACAGGTTTAGCTCGTTAATGACATATTCTTCTTTGGCTTGTTTTGAGTTGAAACTAATGTAGAGCTTGAAAACTTGAAGGGAATTCTTAATAAACATTTTTAGTTTGCGGTTAAATCAGTTGTGTATGTGAGAAATGAGAGGTAATAGGATATGAGAGTCAATATTATATATATTACAATATTATATGTATATTACTTGCGAAGTTTATAGAAGTATCTATGCTTAAACTAGTTTATATATATTTGTAAATGGAATATAAATTTTATTTTTAACTTCAACCAAATTACAAGATTTCATATTCAGATTATTCAAATAAACTTTTGGAGTTCAATAAACTAATAAAATATATATTATATATATTAGTTAAGATAAAGATATATATATCTGAAATTCTGAAATATGATCCAGGAATAATTTCCAATTCCTTATTTATTTTCAATATCCAGTCTAAAAACTAATAAATGATTATGAATAATTCGAACAAATCTATTATATATATAATCCATTTCATTCAAAGACAAGTTAAAACATACATATATATATTATTTGCCCGCCTCTTTCACTCTCCACTTTCTGCTCGCAAATATTAATCATAATCATCAACTGGGAGCATAGGTAATTCCACGCATGATTGGTCATATAAACATTATTTTGTGTACGATCTCAAACAGGAAACGTAAAAGAGGTCAAAGACCAAACCCCAATGACGACTTCGCCGTGCGTTGAGTCTTGTATTTTTTGGATGTTTGTTTATGCAGCTAATTGCAGTTGTTATATAAGGGCCTTAGCCCCAACGTACGTATATCGCACTTGTTTCATTTTTCTTTTATTATTATTACTTTTATTGTTGTTGTTGTTGTTGTGCGCGTTGCGGCTCTTATGAAACGCAGAGCGTTTTATGCATTAGTAGCTCCAAGCGAGCCCTATCATTACATCGCACCTGATCCACAGATATATAGATAAATATGCGCCGATTGTGCGGGGCGCTAACAAGATTTCCGCATTTGGCTGCTTTACATTGGCCATTAACCACGGAGCCAGTCAGAGCAGTCAGCAGCCATCAGCCAGCAGATGCGGTCATTGGATGCGACTCAGTTCGCTTCCGTTCATGCTCGTCCGCTACCCCGCCCCCGCCCCCGCCCCCTCCACGCACTGGGATTTAAAATTGAATCCCATTTGGCCTCAACGACTTAATTAGTTGAGCGTGTGACGTTTAGACGTTCGTCTATCTACAGCTGACTGCAGATATCAGCAGCAGCATCTGGCGTGCTGGGCAACAGCTGACGACAGTCTCAAGCTGTCGCGTCTAGTACTTGACTTGAGATACCCTATAACCAGCTCTACTGTGGTTGCCCTATAAGCATAAAGTAATCGTAGAAAGTGGCTAACAAAGTTGACAGAGGCTGCGCTAAACTAATAAATTCTAGCTTCAGTATTTATGGCATATTATGCACAAAATACCCTGTAATCACAGGATGAGCAGAGTTTGGGGAGTGTAAATTTGACAAAGCGAAGGTTTTCAGCTTGCTAGTTATTTTTTTTTGGGTGGAAATTGTATAAAACTTATATAGTTATTTTATATAAAATATGATTGTTAAATTGTAATATATAAATTTATTATTTTTTATTTATTTTTTTTATTGTATGTTATAATTTTTCAATATTTTATTAAAAATCCATTATAATATATTTAATCATTATTTCTTATATCTTTTATTTATATTATTATTTTTATGTTTTATTATTATATATAAATATATTAATATTTATTTATTTTTTTAAATTTATTTTTATTAATTATTTATTTAATTTATATTATTATTTTTATATATTTTATGATTATTAAATAATAACATAATAAATAAATAAAATAAATTGGTATTAACCTATATTATAAAAATATATTTTACTTATATAATTCATTTTATATATTTTATAAATATATATAAATATATTAATATTTATTTACTTTATCTCATTTAAAATTTATTTTTAATGTATTATTTATTTTGTTTATTATTTTTATATTTTTTATTATTATGAAATTATAATCAATTTATTCAATATTTTTAATAAAAATTTTTTTTTTCATAATTAATAATGTTATATATTTTATTTTTATAAATAAATATATTAAAATTTATTTATTATTATTATTCATTTTATGTATATTGTTATATTTATAAACAAATATTAATTAATATTTATTCATAATTTTTTATTTAATATTTGTAAAATTTTTATTTTTTAATTTATATTATTATTTGTATACATTTTATTATTATTAAATTATATTACATTTATTAATTTTTATTACTTATTAGTTTTATATATTTTATCATATTTTTTATGAAAAGAAATTGTATCTAAACAAAGGCTAAAGTAACTTTGCAAATAGAAAACTATCTAGATGATCATATAATTCATACATACATACATACAAATACATTAGTATTAATACAAATACATAATATATATTTTCTATAGTAAATTTTAGGGAGTATCCCTTAGTATATCAGCTTCAGTCAATGCCTTGCTGCATGATATTTCTATCTAAGCAACAATTTAGCTGTTAGCAGAGACTCGCATTTTGACAAACGTTAAAAGTATCTCACAGATACATATGGGCAATATGTGCATGTGTGTGTGTGTATCTGTGTGTGTGTGTGTGTGTTAAAGAAAGTGTTGGCACTGAGCATGGGCACAAGCACGGGCACGGGCACAGCCATGGACAAGGTAAAAAGGTAACAACATTTTCACTTGCCTCGCGTCGTCGTCGCATTTTTAATGCTGCGCTGAAGATGCTTTAATAAAAAATGTAACAACTATGGGGGTTTAATGCCCTCCAACTCCAACTCCAACTCCAGGCCCCAGAGCCCATACCTCAGACCTCAGACCTCAGAGCCCAGACTTGAGATACCGTGAGCCATGCCCATGCCCGTGCCATTGTCATTGGCGCAGCTGTTGATGTTACCGTAGCTGCTATAGATACAGATACAATTTGTTGCTGTTGTTGTTGGTGCTGCTGCTGTTGTTAGCTGGCGAATTGTGTATGGCGAATTTTTGTAAATTTTTCCTATTTCAGTTGAGTTCAGTTCGTTTGCTATGGCATTATTATTGTTTGCAGCTAATTATTCACATTTCGCGATTTTCACTTTCATCTGTGTGAATTTCTACTGTCATTTGTTTGTTGGCTACACGTATTTCAAAACTTTTAATTGTTTGTCCAATGCAAAAAGTTTCCAAAATGCCAGTCATATTTCGGTTTCCTGTGTACATCACATACACCAATACACCAACACACACACACACTCGCACTTAGATCTCAATCTGCAATTGTTGTTGAGGCTTTTGTTCGATTGAGAAATCGCGAAGGGAAATTGAAATCGCTTCAGCTCCAGCTCGTAGTTAATTGAATTTGTCTTGTGCTGTACGTATCGCTCTCCGAATTTAGCATCAAATATTCACATCGGCTTTCAAAAGTCGCAGCCTTATAGATATATTAGTTTTGGCACACATCCGGCGGCCAAGAGATCTTCTGATCTACTCGTCTCACTCTTTAATTTTCCCCCCAAATTAACCTTGACCGGCTTCACAATGCCAGTAGAAAAACAACTATAGATCTCTAGACGGCTTGTGCCCGTTTCTGCTTCTAGTTCGGCCACAACAAACCCAATTCCTAAAAGATAAAAAAAATCCGTCTGCCATTTGCCATTCTTCGCATGCGTCTCGCTGGTATTACTACTGCCACTACGTCGTACTACTTCCGAAAAGAAGTTCAGCGTCTCAGAACCAAACTCAGAAACAAAACAAAACAAAAAACGACACAAAAGTTTATTGTCCATTCAGCTTCGGACGCTTCACGCTTTTGTGCACAATTGTGCATGCAAGTGTCCAAGACCGAAAATAGTATCCATTGTTTGGCTATGGATACGCGTATCGGAAACAACAGAAAGAGACAAACACAAGAGAACCACCTGAATGGAAGAGCTATCCCTTCGAGTTCTATCCAAAATATACACATACTCTAGCCCAAAGTCTTTCGATTCGGCAATGTAATGTTGTCTAATATTGTATAATATTTTCATAGGCCTAAAGAAGTTTATGTTCGTCGAAGAAGATTATGAAATATTATTATAAATATATACAAATTGGAATAGAATATTGAAGTAGAATATTGATTTTTGACAGTTGAAAACTGCACATTATGAGTGTTAATTTACCGGTTTCAATATTCTTTTTTTTTTTTTTTTTTTTTTTGTTTAATAAATCTTTATTGCAGCTCCTTGTCTTACGACTCTACAGCGCATTTATAATTAAACCTTAACCTAATTTGTTGGCTAGAAGCCGGTATTTACATTATTTACAGTAGTAGTTGTTATGATTATTAGTTATTAGTGTATGTGATCCAACGGGTGAAGCCTTTTTAGCCTTCGCCTATTGTTGTTGTGTGCCAGGTCAGTAGCCAGTTGATTTGGGTGCGCTAAGAGCCTGTCCGCGTACCTTGAGGAGTGACGTCCGATCAATTCAGCAATTGTTGGAATTCTGAGATCGCTGTGCACAGTTGAAAACTGCACATTATGAGTGTTAATTTACCGGTTTCAATATTCTAATATATAATTGTTTAAGTGTATTCCACTACAAAATAATGTAGAGATTCTCAACATTTCATTTTTCAAAAAAAAAATCCTCAACAGAGGATTGGCAAATGATTGCCATGTTTTTTTTTTCAATTTTTTTTTATAAATAATTAAAATAAAATTGAATTAAATAATATTTTCTATCATGTATATAATAAAATAATGATTATAAAAATAAATATATCTAATCAATTCTTTACGCATTCATTTTTCACAAATTTCAACTGCAATCATTAATACAAAAACTGTTGCATACTTTCAGGCCGAACCTAAATTAACCGTTAGCGCCATCTATGGTTCGCTTTTAAGCGTTTATCAAATGAAATACTTAAAATGCTTGCTCAATCGATTAATGATAAGAAGAACAAAATACTTTAGATATTTATTTAAAGATAAGATATAATTTATATTTTTTTTTATAATAAATTAAAACATATAATAAATTCAGCTTACCTGCGTGGTTTTGGACGCAAGATCTCATGATTGGCATCTGTTATGCACAGCGGACTGAGTGCACCTGCCAAATGTGCCACGCCCACGCGCTCTGTATCCCAGTTGTGGCGAGTGGGCATTGTTCGAAGAGCTGTTTGTACAATATGCTTAAAGTGTTGGTCGCAGCATTTTATTGGCCCTGCAAATGAGAATGAGAAAATCAAAGAACTTATTAAACAAATTTAAAAAAAAATTGAATTCTGTTGATCGACAAGGCGCAGACAGTCGCAGCGAGTCAGTGGGAAGTCGAGTTGGGCTAGTTAGGTGTCTAGTGGTCGTCCGGCTCTACAAATTAAGCAGGCACAGCGAGCGCAATTAGCCGCTGCCAACGTCGTCTCCACTTCCTCTGCCCATAATAATTAAGCCGGCGTTGTCAGAGAAAGCCACAAAACAAAGTCACCAGACAGCTGGCAGAGACTGAGACAGAGAGTGAGATGGAGACAGAGACTGAGTCTGTGATTGAGACAAGGAGCGCTACGGCAAACGGTAGCAGGAGCGGGAGTGCCAGCAGCAGCAGCAAGGGGGCGGGAGCGGAAGGGGGAGCGGCAGCATTGCGTGCTTTGCGTCATTGCCTTGAAAGTTGATCGTCTGTTGATCGTCTTGCTACTCTATAAATGGTTACTTGTCTGGCTCTGGCTCTGACTCTGGCTGAGGCCCAAGCACTGGCTGCAGGTGTCAGGCAAGAACTTTGGAGCCACATTGGCATGCAATCAATGCCGTTCGATTTCATTTCGCTGGAAATTGTTGCCAAGCATAATGCCAGACATTTTCGCTATAAGTGTTCTGCTAATACCCAGCAACCTATGACAGTTAAGCGGAAAAAACAGGGTATATTAAAGTTTAGAAAATTATGATAATATGAAAAAGTAAAACTGAATTTACATTAAAACAGAAACCGAAAATTATGTAAATATATCAAAAAAATTCTCAAGAAAATTACTTGAATTCCTAATTGTGATCGAACGAAAAGATTAACAAAGCAAATTTAAATATGATTATCAAGCCATGTTCTGAGTCAACAAATTATTTATAGATTAAGAGCTTGGTGAGCTGCTTTGTTTGGCTTTGAATTGAGAAATATATTATATACAATTTTTGGGAGTAAGGTTTAGTTTGTTAATTAAATACGTATTCTTTTTTTTTAATTTGCTAAGAAATTTCTTGTTCTCAATGAAAATTCTTCAATGGATACAATTAAAATATATATTTATATTCTCTTTACACTGAAATTTTAGAATATTAAATAAAATTTATAACAATAGGAAACAAATTTATGATATTGTTTTTAATCACTGAGCATCTAGCTTATCATTATTATTTTTTATTTATTTTTCTTTAATTTGCTAAGAAATTTCTTGTTCTCAATGAAAATTCTTCAATGGATAGAATTTAAATATATATTAATATTGCCTCTACTCTTTTTCTGCATCTTAAATAAAATTTATAAAAAAAAAAAAAATGTTATTATTTAGATTTTTTTGTAATTAATTACTGAGTATCTATCTCATCATTATTATTTTTTATTTATTTTTCTTTAATTTGTTAAGAAATTTCTTATAAAAAATAAAAATTCCCTTATGGATTAATTAAAAAATATATATATATTTTTTTAACACGGATTTTAAATATTCTCTTAACTCTGATCTCTTCTGGATTTTAATAAAATATGTAAAATAATAAAAGTGTATATATATATATTTAAACAAAATACATTTTTTTATATATATAATATATTTATATTTATTTATTTTAAAAATTTTTTTTTATAATATCTTCTTTTTTTTTAATTAATTACAGAGTATCTTACTAATTTTTATTTATTTTTTTTTTTAATATATTTTTTTTATGTTGTTAAACATTTGCTTCTAGTAAATGCAAATTTCTTAATGGGTCCACTTAAAAAAACATTTAAAAATTAATATACATATTTTGCTAAAAATGAATTTTAAAATTTTCTTAACTTTGAACTTTTCTATATAATCAAAAAAATGTACATATAAAAAATAATTGTTTACAGAGTATCTAACTCATTATTATTATTATTTTTATATATTTTTTAAATTTGTTAAGAAATTTCTTATATTAAAAGCAAATTCTATGAAAGATTTATTGAAAATCAATAAATCAAAATAAATATATATAATTTTTTGTTCAAAATAATTTTAAGTATTCTCTCAGCTCTGAGCACTTTTCTTCACTTTACATAATTAAAAAAAAAAAAAAAATTAAACAAACTATTTACAGAGTATCTCAGGCTGAATCACTCCTCAACTTCTATTACTCCATAGACACTGTGTTATGCAGCTGGTTATGTTATCGTTCCCGGTAAAAATGCTCAGGCAAATAGCAGAGGGCTGCGTCTGCCTGGACAGCCTTCTGCTCTGCCCTGTTCTGTTCTGGTTTCTATTGAACCGCTGAGGCGATCTTATCGGAAGTGCCCAAAGGGGGACGTGGCTGGACGTGGTCGGTTAAATGGGTGTGGACGAGTGCGCTGGGAGTGCATTGTCTATTCCAGGCAGACGACTGGCGCGCAGATGCCAATGCCTGGGCTCTGCCGATATAGCCACAGAGCAAGACACGTCCACACTTAACGCAGAGCGGAGCAGAGCTGGGCATCCGTTAGACGCGTCTGTAACTATCCATAGTGCTGCATGATTAATGACTCGTGTCTGTCGACCTTGTTGCCAAACACGAAATTTCATAATTTGGAGCCGAGCCGAGCTTCGATTCGGATTGTGCGGGCTTCCGCTGAAGAGCACTCCGGGAGCTCGCATTAACCTCGACGATATTGTTTTACCATAATTTTTCGGCTCAATATTTGCCCAGCATTTGACTCCGCGGCCCTCTATCGATAGCCCCGAAAGATGGAGCGATTTCTTCAAGAGTTTCTTATTTGAGTTTCTATATCTTCTCCGCTCGCTGCGCATTAATTAGCCAAGTTGCTAATCGATAGCAGTCCGATAGGAGCTCAGCTGACGCATTTTTAAACGGCATTTGTCGCTGTCTCGGATCCCGTCCGCCAGATTTATGGCGCTCCGAGAAGCCGAGAAAGCTCTGTGAACCAAAGAAATGATTCTGCCCGATCAGCGATATCAATTTACTGAGTTTATTGCCTGCTAGCAGTTGCTATTGAAAGAATTTCATTCATTTTGTTTCTCTTTCTTTTTTTTGTCGAGCTGCGATCCCAGCTGGCGATAGGCTGGAAACCCACTTTACATCCATGTGCCTAAACTAACAAATTTTGTGGTTTAATGTGTTTTTATTAAAGCGGGACTGCCAATCAAAGTCGAGTCCAATGCGAGTCTTGAGGCTTTCTTTGTTTACTTGCTATTCCTTATCGAGAGGTTTTATACATTCGTTATCTAGTGGTTGGCTTTGTGCATTTTGTATTTATTCACTTGTGAAATTCGTATGAAGTTTTGGTTTATATGAAATTTAGTTTTGAATTTTAATGATGCATTTCTTTTTGTTATTTTTATTTATTTATTTCATTTATATACTATGAGAACTAGGAGACTATAAATTCAATTTGGAGAATATTCCCTGTCTCTGTGCAGCACTATAATAAATAAATTATATAAAAAGTCTTTTTGTTTTTCTTAATTTAAATTCATATAAAAAATGTTTTTTCATGAAATATGTATACATATATGTATACATTATAAAAAACATTTGTTTTTGCTTTATTATATTCTTTTTCGATGATATCATAGATTAGATGTCAATGCAGAAAAGATAATAAAGTCAGAACATAAACTTAAAAATATACACCAAAATATGTATTTCTTTTAAATGTAATGTGAATAGATAAATAAATAAAATAAAATATCAAATATTAATTTGAATAATATAAAATATTAAATTAAATACATATAAAATAATAGTAATATATATAAATATGTATTATAGTTCTATTAATAATAATAAAGTCAGAACTCCAAAATATTTATCAAAATATATTTATTTTAATTAAAAGTCAACAAATAAAAAATTATATAAAATATTGCATATTAAATTAAATTGTTAAATTAAATATATATAATAAATAAATAAATAAAAAAAAAACAGAGCTCAAAACTTTACAGATATGCAAAACCAAAATATGTATTATATATTATTATTTAATGTAAATCATTAAAATAAAAATAAAAATAAAAAAATTAAAAATTAAATATATATAATATAGGATGCCAAATTTAATTTAATGAGTATCAATAAAAATAAATAAATAAATGAATATTAAAAATCATATTAAATGAAATTAAATATATAATAGAAAATGTACAATATACGAATTATATAAATATATACATAAAATACATAAAATTTAAAAAATATCCAAATTTAATACATAATATACATATACACATATACATTAAATATATTTATATATATCGTCCTCGCTAATGGGGTCACAGCATAAATGCTTTATTTCCAATAATAAACGCAATATGCAGAGCGTTAAAGAGTTTTTTCAGTGTACCGCAGCACAAGCACATAATTTATTTTGAGTTTATGTTTTGCGAGCTGCGTAACTCCCGGGGAAATATTTGGGCAAATCTGATTGCACTGCTTACTGCTAAATGGAATCCGAGCTGACCGGCTTGTTTTTTCTGTGCTTTATGAGCTGCTTTTCGCGGCTACCGCATTCCAAAGTGAAAGGCCAGAAAGTCAGCGCGAGAGAGAGAGAGAGAGAGAGACCGTGAAAGAGACTCATAAATACACACGCACACAGAGAGAGGAGCAAGAAATTTCATAATTAATATGCCGCACATGGAACTAACTGTTTGCAGCTGGCCGCGGCGCATTAATATGCAACAATGTGGAGAATCCAGAGTCCAGGCGTTGGTGTTATCGGGGCTCTGGGCTCTGTTCTAGCCGCATAGACGTGACACTAATGGATGCGGCCATCGACGCCCTTAACAAATAATTTAAATAATGACACTCTGTCCCTTCGATAAGCCCGGCTAAGCTGGTCGCTCTGGCCACGGCTCGGACATCTTTCCATTAATCATACTAAAAGATATACGTTGAAAAATTTTTAAATAGTTTTCAGGCCTCGGGCGTGATTTGTGTGTTTGTCTTTCTGGTCGCGGCTCGATTTCTACTTATTACCAAGATTAATTGCGTTGCCTATGCAAATCGATTGTCATTAGCCATTTATAGCCAGATGCGGTGGCAGTTGCGCAGCTGCCTCTAGATACAGCCACAGATACGGCCTCAGATACAGATACAGATACAGATACATATACAGATTGCCAATTTGGATGTGAGTCGATCTATTTCATTGATATTTACAGCCAATTTGGTAAGCATTCTAAACTATGTGCCAAAAAAGTATCTGATTCCCAAATCATGATCTCTGCTCAGCTCTCACTATATGTCCGTCTGTCCATCTGTCTGTTTGCTTGGCTCATTTGGGACCAGGGGGCGCAAGCGCGTGTTTAAATAGCTCAAAACAAACAAATGGCCGACGATAACCGATCCGAAATTACTTTTCCAATGGCCACGGCGCAGTGAGGCAGCAAAAAATTGAAACGTTTTGTAACTGATACTCTCAAGGAATTCCATCGGCTGCGCTTTGCTGTCAAGCGTAGTGCAAACACTTGAAATGGGAACGAGTTTTCAGCTCAAACAATCGGACATACCACTACAGTTTATAGCTCTTGTAACTTCGCCTTGATTGGAGCATTACGGGTTTGCTACTCTGGCAGCCAACCAGCTGACACATTGGCCACATTGCCGACTGAACCAATAAATTGGTTATGAGTAAAGAATTTCACATACAACATGCGCAGCTCTCTGATTGTCTTTGAATCGAATCACATAAATTCCTTATATACATATATCTAGTTTTACAACTATTTGTTTTTTTATTTGTTTTACGATTTCGTTGGAAATTCCCATTGGTTTTTATATACCCGATCCGAGAATTTCTATTTTGAAACTCAAACTTATAACTTTGCATATAAGGTGTATTTGTATATCGTAATATTGTAAAGAATATCTACCTGCCATATATAACTATTTACTATAAAGAATTAATACAAAATTTAAGTGGATCTCATCTAACTACAATGTATACTATATACGGCCTAGTATGCAAGGCATACATAAGGAGTTTGTAGTTTAAATTTAGCTTGTTTTCTTATAATAAATAAATATAAACATTAAAAAAATATATTTATTTATTTTCTAATTTATTTATGTTCTAAATATCGCATTGATGATATTTCATAAATTACATTATATTATTTTATTTGGTTTATTTTACTTAAAATTTTCCAAATGTAAAAAGACTGAATATATTTTAAAACCCGAATTTCTTTGCTGCTTACAATATAGATTTTTTGTTTATATATAGAATTTGTTGTGTTATTTATTTGTTTACCTTTTTTTATTTAATTATTTTTAAAATATTATAAGTTTATGTTTAAAGTTTTTATGAATGATACATATATAAAAAATATATTTTTATATTATATATATTTCTCATTATATTATAAATTTTATATGTTTATACTTTATTTCTTATTCAAATTATTTTTATTCATTTATTTTGTAAAACTATTTATTTCATATATTATATGTATGTCAAAAAATATATGTTATTTTCTTATTATTTGATATATTTTATATGTTTTTTATTATTGCTTTATTTCAATAAATATTTATTTATTTTTTTATTTTTTATTTTTTTATTATAATATATATTTCATTGTGTTTATATTTTATTTGTTATTTTGTACTTATAGCATTATTATCTTTTGCATTTTCATAAATGATTCAAATATTTTTAATTTTATAAATTTGTAAATTAAAATGTTTTACTATACAATTAAGATGTATTTATTTATATATTTACATTTACCACAAATATAACATGGATAATACATATTTATTTGCATTTTTATTTTGTTATATTTTTATTCTTATATATGTATTTGTTAATATCTAATTAATAATAAATTATGAATGTAAACAAAAAGCATATTTTAGTTTATATACATTTTTATTATTGTATTATTCATCTATATTTTGTGTAAACTCTAAATATGTAAATATTTATTTTTAAATATTATTTGTGTCATCAGTTTACCTATTTCTGGAGAATCTGCCAAACAATTCAAAAAATTCCGTTGATTTATACAGTGCTGAAAACGTTAAGCGACTGAGCGGGGCAAGGAGAGAAGATGGGGAAAAGTTTGCACTGCCTTATTTATCATTCGTTAAAGAAGCTCAATCTATAACGTGCCTAATTATTATACCTTCTGCTTTCGACCTGAACTTGATTATATGCCAAGGCATAAATTATTTATTGTGGCATTTGCGGGCATCTCATACGAGAACAGGCAAACTCTTGATTAATGTCAAAACGAACGAGCCAACTGACTTTTGCTGCTGCTGCTGCTGTATGTTGTATGTTGTATGTTGTCTGTTGTATGTTGCACGCTCGTATTTTTCTTTGCTGTTAATAAGTTCAAAATTAAATTTTCTCTTAATTGCAGACGGTCGACGCGTCCGACCGGAGTCGCTCGAGAACCCGATCAAGAGAAAGTGTTTCTGTTTTGAGACTTAGCTGGCGACGCGCTGCGGGTCTGCAGGTCTGCGGGTCTGGGGGTCTGCGGGTCTGGGGGTCTGTCCGACCTGTTGCATTGGCTGCTCAAAATTGGGTCAGCTTGTGGAGCCAGCTTCCAGCGACGAGCTCCCAGCTCCCAGCTGCTGGGATAGCTAGATGTCTGCTCTTTTGCTCATTGACATTTAAATTATGGATTGTGGAGCTTTGAGTCTGTATCCACTTTGCTATTGGGGCCAGCAGAAATGCCACCGAAACAGCATCTTAGCAGCTCGACTGTCGCGTGATCTCCGCCAAGGGGCAAAACACTGAAATCTGACAGTGAAAAATCTGTTTCGACTTCCAGCTTATGCAATCGGAGTCGCACTTACTGGACAATTGGCTTTGGCTTTGGCTTCGACTTTAACAACCACGCCCTGCCTGACATGCACATGCCAGTTGACAGCTCCAACTGGGACAGTATCAAGTTGTCTCTAGAGCACAACATAACGGTGTCGATTATGCGCCCATCAAACACCACAAACAACAACAACCCAAAAGGGCTCCACTGGTAATTAAAACCAAGCTCGATCTATGATCTTTGATTGGAGTTGACAAAGGTGACTGTTTGTCTCACTCTCTCTCTCTCTCTCTGTCTCTCTCCCTCTCTCTCTCTCTCTTTCTCTCTCACTCTGTCTATGTTTTGTTTTGTTTCTTTTCTTATTTGTGTCCAATTCACACTCCGCGCATAAGTCTTTTGTGTCCCTTTCGCTTTGAGTGCGGCCCTATAAAATGATCTCGTAATGTTCCATTCGATCTGTCGATTGCCGTTGCCGTTGCCGTTGCCGTTGCCGTTGCCATTGTCGTTGACTCAGCTCTCTCAGGTGTGTCGGCACGAGCGACTTATGTCTCGTGTTACCCCAATTCAGCCCACTGGAGGGCACAACCCACAGTCTCGCGTCAAAAGTCTCCATCTCAATTGCCGACCAGCTGCGTCCAGTTGAGTTTCACAAAAGAATTATTTTGTTTCTCTCTGCGGCAATTGTAGAATGTTATGCTCATACAATTCGTTTTATGTTTGATCATTAAGCATGTTCAATTGCCTTTGATCATATTTAACAATATCGTTTCCCTTTCTATAATATAATTTGTTCACTAACCAAAAGGTCACTAATTGTTTAATTTATTTATTAATTTTGAGTTAATTATTAACATTACTTGTAGTGAGCTAGCTGATGCCTTAAGATTTATTGATGATTAACAGTTGTGAATCTCATACATATAAATAAATATACATATATATATAGCCAGTTAATGCTTCAGTGGGACGCAGCTTGTCATTTGATCTGGCGCTTATTGAGGACTATATGTCAATATCAAGATTCAGTTCTTTGATTTGCATTAATTAATTTTAGCATAAATACCCCAAGCGAAAGCATAGCACATAAAATATATATGTGTTGATGAATATGATATATCGTCTTATTTGTATATATTAAAAACATTTCTAAATTATACTTTTTTCTATACAGAAATTTCATGCAGTAGACTTACTTTAACTAAGAATTTTCCTATGATATATTTTAATATTTTTATTTTAATTTTTTTATTATAATTTTAATTTTTTTTTTTAATTTGCAAAGTATTTATAGTTATACAGTTGCTTCAACTTAACATATTTACTACAATATATTAAATATTTTATATTTATTTTCATTTTTATATTACATTTTTTATTATTTTATATTTGTTTCATTTTTTTTTTTAATTAATCATATTTTTATACTTATTTCTTTTTAATATTTCTTATGTATATTTATATAGTTGCCTAACTAAAATTTTTAATAAATTCCTTTTTTTTATTTCATTTTATTTATTTATTTTTGTCTTTTTAATATTAGAAATATTTGTATATTATATTTACTTGCTTCAACTAAAATAACAACATTTTTTCTATATTCCTTTTTATTTTTATTGTCATTTTGATTTTTGTTTATTATGTTTTTCTAAAATTTTACTACATTCATTTCATATTTCATTTTAATTTTTATATTATTTATATTATATTTGCATTATATATACATGTATTCAACATATATATTTAAATATTATATATAGTTTTCTTCACTCTTTATATGTGTCATATTAGTCACTATATATTCTCGTTACTTTGAATTTTATTAGAGCTTTTATTGCGGCACTCGAATACGTTTCACATTTCGAAATTCCACTTTAATGACATATTTAAGCATCGTTTGGCCAGCCCAAATGCTGTCATTCCCGCCCGTGGACCACACTTTACATGACTCTATACCCGAAAATAGAGAAGAAGAAGAAGAAAGCAATAAGTTCTATCTCATTGGCCGAGATCGTAAACAAAAGCGCAAAGGTGTCAAGCGCCCAAGCCAGAGTCAATAAAAATAGTTAACCAACGTCTCTGGGTATATGCATAAACATTTCTGTTTGTTTGTATGTTATTTCGAAACTATTTGAGAGCTTGTTTGTTTTCCACTTAAAACCAGAACAACGAACAACGAACAACGAACAGCGAACAGCGCACAGCAAATGTATCTATTTGATAGGCGACATATTTTGTGCCCGTTGCCAAAAAGGCCGCTTGACCGTATTGCCAAAGACTCGGGCCAAAGGCACAAATTTCGGTTGGCATAAATTTGCCGGAGATCAAACGGGCAAAACCTATGGAATTGGGTCTGCGACACAGTGGGGCCGTTGTAAGTTTTCAATATTTGCATAAACCTATTCAATTTTGACCTACAACCTGCTCTGGAGCTCTTAAGCGTATTCATCTATAATATCAGAGCAGCTAGAGCGTCAACTGAATAGAAATGGGTTCTTTAAGTGTGGAATATAATTTGCTACTTGACTTAGGATCCGCTAAAGGCTTATGCAAAGTGTACAGTTTAGCTATGAATTTGAAATATATAAATGTGAAAGATTATAAATATATATGAATACATAAGTATATCTTTTAAAAACCTATTCTAATCAAACGAAATTTCCAAGATATCTACATCGTTTCTGAGCATTCTCCCTAACAGTAAAGTTCAGTAACAACAAATATTTGCTTTATCTGAATTTGTTTCATTTCAATCTTCATCTCTACTCTAGCATAATAAATGATAAGAGCAACATTTTAGCTGAGCATCTCTTCTTCTTCTACTCACCTCAAGTATTTAGTTTAATCCACTTAGTTTCTCGACCAATCCCATCAATTCTATGTCGCAGACTGATGATTGTCTTAAATATATCCACTTTCGTATGCAGACTTCATAAACGATGCTCGCGTGCAATTAATTACAACAAATTGCTTTACTTTCACCCAACTGCGCGTACTCGAGAGATGCGTATAATTATTCATGCAGCATTTGCATATTTACGAGTACTTTGATCTGCTAGACGTTTAGCATTTAGCACATCACTAAACTCGCGCACACACAGCGCGAAGTTGGCCAAGTGGAGCGCGGAGGCGGCTGAGGGGAGTTGCACTCGACACAAAATTTACGTATGTTGCATTTTGTTGTTGTTGTAGTTGCTGTTGCTGTTGTTGTTGTTGTTGCTGCTGCTGCAGTTTTGGCAGGTTTCGTTAACAGGAAAATTGACTTTATATACAAATCTGTATGCATGCATATGGGTAGATACTATATATATATATATGTATATAAGTATGGCTTGGCAGCGAAAACAACTTTTCGCGAATATTACATACACACACACTCACATAAACACATATAAATACACATGTACACATACACCCATAAAACGCCCGCGGCGTCTGCGTTTTGCGTTTGCGTCTGGGCGTTAATCACGTTTAGAGCAGAATCGTTCTGCACGACGAAAAGTCAAAAACACAACTGAAACTTCTTTGGGAAAAAGTATTTTTACAGCGCACGGCACGCGCAATAGACCAACAATGGGTCTTGCTTGGGTCTCAACAGGTCTTGAGCTCAACATATTGAGTGAGTTTTTTTTCTCTTTATTTTTTGCCTCTGGTTGTTGGTTGGAAACCAGTTGATCTTGTTTTTGAGCCGATTTTACTGCGAGTGCTGCTCCGACGGCTGCTGCGGCTGCTGCGGTTGCTGCTGCTGTTACATGACTCGGCGGCTGCGCGCTGCTCCTTGTGGCAAGTTCGTGTCCTAAGTCTTTTGTTTTGCCTGCATTGCAATTGCTTTGCTCGCAAATGCATTGCATTATTATCTATGAGTTATTTACGCTTAGCATTTTTGCTCTTGTTATGACCAGACGTGGGCCTCCATTGCTCCGCTGCCAACGTCGCTGTCGCTGTCGCCGTCGTGGGCTTGGCACACGTTCAGCCTCCAACCCCGTACAGTGTTCGGTGGCCCAGGAATGTCCATGGCGGCGGCGACAAGTTTCCCGCTCTGCGCACTCCCCAACCCCACTGCAGTTGGCGTAAATCTATTGGCTACTGTTTCCAGTTGTCAATTGCCAATTGCCAAATGTATTCGATTTTTCCGCTCCTTTTTCTTATGTGGCGTAGGAGTACCTGGTTCAATGAACCGAGCCTGTAGAGAAAGAGAGAGAGAGTGTGTGTGTGTGAGGTATGCTTTGAAACGACCTTGTCGTGTGTGCGAAGCTTCAAAGATTTGTGCTGGCATCGGCCTTAACTTATTTCAGAATTTATTGCCCAGCCGTTGTTCAGCTCAGTTTAGTTTAGTGTGGCATTGTTCTGGCCAGCTCGTCGGTTCTTTTCAAATCTTATGACAATAAAGAGCGGCATTTTTCCCTGGTTTGTTTTTTGCTTGAAGCTGCCGCACTGTATAAAACCAGTCGCCGTCCGTGCGCTCTGTGCTGTGCTCTGCTCCTGCCAATGCCCCAAACGTGAACCGAACCCGAGCGTCAGGGCAGTCACTTGATCAACTGGCAGCCAACTGGTTAAGAGTTGCTGAAAAGCATGCGCCAAAGAATTTAACCAGCGATTTTCGGAATGTTTTCAATGTACCAAGTGTTCAAACACCAAAAACAAAAAACAAACTAACCAAAAATACTTCATTCTGAAGTTGGTGAAGGCGATGATCGAAGTAATATGCTCTAAACATGTACTGTATCTGTGCTCACTTGTATACTGTCT
Organism: Drosophila meridionalis; assembly: GCA_035045145.1. Classification (NCBI taxonomy): domain Eukaryota; kingdom Metazoa; phylum Arthropoda; class Insecta; order Diptera; family Drosophilidae; genus Drosophila; species Drosophila meridionalis. The sequence continues at coordinate 454,979 of JAWNPG010000023.1, forward strand.
GCCAAAGGTTTTTTTATGGGTAGATGAATGGGATAGGCTTCCTATAGATGAGCTAAAAGTTTTTATTTTATGCGTACTTGACTACTAATTCAATATGCCTGACATTCGTAAGTGTATCCATGGGGAAGACAGCTGCAGGAGCTTTACTTAAAGGCAAACAAAAGAGAGATCAAGGAGAGAGAACAGCTTAGTAACAATCAATTCCCGACAATATAACGAAAATATATACATGAATACAGTAATTATTAGCACTAAGAGCTCTGTTATTCTAATAGCTCAACTATGAAGCAGCTCTATTCGGATATAAAAATTTAGATATTAATGTAATTATATTATATATTTAAAAATAATGTATTTAATAAATATTTTATGTTTCTATATTTTATATAATTTAAAATATATTACTTATTTAATATATTTGTATTACTTAAAATAAAAATTTTATTTAATGTGAATAGACCTATGCAAAAGAACGAGGAAAAGCAACACAATGCAATACAAAATAGATAAATGCTTTCAAAAATATTGTCTACCAAATGTGCAAAAAAGTGTCTTAAAAAATAAAGTTACTCATAAAAAATGTCTTTAAAAAATATAAAAGCAACTCATAAATTTAATATTATTTTATACTTTTATTAAAATTTATTGATTACAATTTTATATAAATTTAAGGATGATTTGAGCGTTAATATTATTATTTAATTAGCATTCACATACCAAACGATCATTAATATTATTTAATATTTAATTTAATTTAATTTTTATTTACTATAAGTTTATTAACTTTATAAAAACAAAATAATTAACAATATATATAAAAATAAGAGATTAACAATAATTTTCCATCAAAATTTAAATTATTTCTTTTTTTCTCATTATAACATGAATGTCATATTTGATCAATATTTTGTTGACTTTTTTTGCTTATTAACTTTTTAAAATAATAACATCAAATATATATTAATAAAATCAATTTACACAAATTTAAAACATATCTCCGGAATTGTTTACAATTTTGTTTACTTTTTATAGTTACTTAGCGTCTAAAACAAGTTAATTTTATACAAATAATCAATATAAATAATAAAATTTGCTAATCAAAGCAAAAAAATAATAAAAATAATAAAATTTGCTAATCAAAGCAAATAAATAAAAATAATAATACAATTTGTCAATCAATGCAAATTTTATTATTTTTATTGTTAACAATTAACAAAACTAGATTTCTTTTTATTTTATTTTATTTTTTATTTGTTTTTTTTTTTTCTTTTGAAGTTAGTCAATTCTAAGCAAGAATTCGACAAAAATTATGTTAAAAATAAATAAATAAACGATAACAATATATATGTAGAAGTATAAAATCTAATGTATATTTTGTTAGCATTAAAAATGCCGTAACTAATTTGATAACACCTTGTAGAATCAGATTGTAGATCTTGTAAACTATAATCAGAGATCAAAGATGCCAAGCTCTAAAGACAACTCCTTGATTCATGCAATTAGTTGCTCAGAATGGACATGATATTGCATATGATTAGATGACAGAGCATATCGCAGTCGAGCAGCCAAGCAGTTGCGGCCAGCCCTGCCCAGCTCATAACCAACATTGTTGCGAGGAATTTCAATGCGGCTCATTAGTTGTGTGGCAATGCGTAGGGCACCGGTGGCACACCAGCTGTTGCTTTACCGGGGCAATTTAAACGGCATTAGCGCTAATAATTTGCGTTTACCTACGGCTACCTCTCGGTGCCCGGTGACTGTTGCCTGGTGACTGCGTTGGGACTGCGCCGTAATCTGAAAATCTCTTGCATCACTTGAAAATAATCATTGGGCAAGGACGTGACTGCATCGCTGACGTTTATTGTGACAGCAGCGCTGTGCTGACTGCTTTCCCTGGGCAACCTTCAGGTGCGGTTCCGTTCCGTTCCTGTGTCGCTGCATGGGGCATAAATCAACACGAGCCGCAAACTGCAACCACAACAAAGCCAAAGGTAAAACGCAGGTAGCGACACCAACGACGACGGCGACGACGACGACGACATCAAATTCCGAAGCCTCCAAACAAACGCAGCGTTCCGTTTGTCGACCCAACTCTAAACTCAATTAGTGCATTGGTATAAGTGTGTGTGTGAGTTATTGTGAGTGTGTGTGAGTGACTGTGTCTGTGTGTGTTGCATTCTTTGCATGCCAATGTGGCATTTGATTGATAATTTCGTTACGCCTCGAACATGTTTCAAAATACATTTTTGATAGCTTTGGGTTCGCCTTTCGTCTTCCCAGATTTATGACATATTATGTGTTCCCAGGCCTCTATTGTTGCTGCCATTGTTAGGCATTAGCATGATATTTGTCGCTGCTGATTCGTTTGGACAACGACGCGCTTCGAGCATGACTAAGTGCCCGCATTCGACTGGGAGCCTCTTATATAGAGTCTATCTCTTTATAGACATGCAACACAATTAGGTTAGCTCGCAGCAGAAGCCAACAAAAGAGATCCCGTTATCGTTCATTTGGACTGGCGTTGATTATGATCATGATTAGATTGAATCATTTCGAGGCGCTACTTTGTACAATCTCAATGGAGAACTTCAATAGAGCTAAGATTTGCACAACATATTTATTTATTATAAGATTTAGAACTTTAAAAATTGTAATTTGTTAAAATTTGTAATATTTTTACGCATGTATATATATATGTAAATTGGTATATCATAAGAAGGTAATTGGCATAATTTGTATGTATTTAATTATTAGCTGACTTTTAGTGGAAATATTTAAAATATTTCTAAATATTCAATTGGAGCATTATGTATATATTTATTTTAATTATTGCACTTTCTACTTAATTGTTAAAAAATTGAATTTCAAATTCTGCATCTATGGGAGCATAACTCTTTTTAATACAAATACTATATTCTTGAGATACAACAATTTTTATATTCATTCAACTACTTAAAATTTGGAGTTAAAGCAAATCCATAAGCAAACTTCGTAGAAAAGCTGCCTATGCCTATATCATGATTTTTCTTTAAATAACTTTAATGTATATATTGTTGGTTTGTAAGGTTTCGTCTCGTCGAACGTCCGCATCACGTTGTTTTCTTGAATGATTTGTTGTGGGTGTTTCTCGCAATATGACATCGACAGGCTAAGCAAAGGCAATCACGAAATCCATTTGAGAATTCCATCAGTTGTTAGACTTCAAGTTTCAGCTTGCCGTACTTCTGAAACTTGCTCATAAACTCATCTCATTTCTTCACGCCAACATACGACACCGTTTTGCCACTCTTGCGCAGCTGCGCCAACAGTTCGTCGGACGATAAGTTTGAGGTGACGGTTACTGTTTTCGCTTCCAAATTGATGTTCACTTTTTCCACCTTATCTGCAAAATGCAAAAACAGACTTTAGTTGGCAACCGCGACCAAACAAATGCCGACCAGCTGATAAGCGGCACTGGTATTAATATGTACTTAAACATGAATGTGTGTACATACATACATACCAGCGCAAAGCCTGACGCTTAACTACTTTATGTAAATATATACGCACCTCCTAATTTGGCTAAGCACTTCTCCACGGCGTTGGCACATCCGCCACACGACATTTCCACTTTGAATTCATGCACCTAGGCGCAAAATTGATAAATACGCCAATTAGTCTCGTTTAAATTGATATAAATGTTTATTTTTATCTTTATTTTTGTTTGTACGTACTGTCATCCTGTTGTTGCTGCTGCTGCTGCTTGGACGGCTCGAGTCAGCCGTAGTATGCTTATAGATCTGCGGTAAGTTAAACAGCTTGAAGAGCCTTTCTAATATTGTTATATTTAACGTGGCACAAACACACTCTACTCTCTCAAGCGTTAACAAACAATTAAATACTTTTTCTTTAGTGTTTGCGCTGTTATTAAGGCAATCGATGGAACTCGATAGTTGTGTTGTGATGTGTTGGGCTTATCGATGTATCGATTTTATTTTAGTACAAAAAGTCTGGCAGCACCGTATAAATGCTTAACGAAATTATGTAATCGGTAATGAATTTAAAATAAATTTCGATAAAAACATGATAAACTTGCTACTAATTTTTTTTTTTATCATTTATTTATATGTACACCTTAAACGTTGTTTATCAGATACCGAATCCTACACACGTTTCGGGCATGCTCCAAACCTGTAAACTACTTGATGATCATACAATTGACCCGGATTTAGAATAATCGTTGGAAAATCCGGGTTGTTCATGGCATCAGGATATTTTTGAGTTTGTAAACAGAATGCGCCGTGTTGTGCATAATGTACACCTCCCTTCCCAACATTCGGAATATCCCCGCGGTCCTCTTCAGGAAGGCTGTTAGCGGTATAGAACTGCAGTCCAGGTTGATTCGTATGTATTTCCACAAAACGACCCGAACACGGGTGAACTGCACGGGCAACCAGTTTCACTTGATTCGGATCCACATCAACGCAATAGTTGTTATCAAAGCCGCTAATTGGACACCGATAAACCTGATTGAGACGCTTTCCCAAATTTGTTAACGTCGAAAAGTCGTAGGGGGTATTACGGACTGGCATTAGCTTGCCAGTGGGTATTTGCTCGAGATCCGTGTCCACAATCGAACTTGCCTTGATCATTACCATATGTTGAAGGAGCGTGTCCCTGCCCGTGCCGTGGCCTGCAAGATTAAAAAGACAGTGGTGGCCTATGTTGATGCAGGTGGTCTCCTTCGCGCGCGCCTCGATTCTCAGCCCCAGGCATCCAGATTCATTGAGCGAGTAGTTAATGTTCACCGTCACCTCGCCCGGGTAGCCCTCGTGCCCCTCCGGCGAAACATGTTGGAATGTGACTCCGTCCTTGTGTATGCCAACCACATCCCAGATAACGCTATCGAAGCCCACATAGCCGCCGTCCAGATGACAAAGATCCTTGTGGTTTCGAGAGAGGTTAACATCCTTGCCGCATAGCTTGAACCGGCCACGTGCCACGCGGTTGGCAACGCGCCCAATTACTGCTCCAAAATAGAATTTCTGGTTGCGGTAATAGCCGGCGACATCGTCGTAGCCCAGACAGACGTCTTCCAGCTTAGCGTTAGCGTCGGGCACCTTAATGCTTTGTACAATACCACCCAATGTTAATATCGCCACGGACATGCCCTTTTCCGTACACAATGTGAAGCGGCGCACATGATCGGTCTTTTGGGTCATGGGATTGACGGCAATGCCAAATACATCTTCCACCACTCGCACCATCTTTATGAGATGATAAATTTGAGGTTTTAAGACAAAACAACAATTTCGAATATCATGGGTCAAAATGAAATTTAAAATGTAATTAAATGTATTGCTGGTCTCTCAATACATTCAAATTTTGCACAGCCAACTTAAACACAAGCCAAAACCAAAGATATTTGTACAAAACATACAAAATACAAAAAGTACGTTTACTCTACATAAAATTTCAATCTATAATGACCTAGCAAACATCACTTTTTTATAATTGAAGCATAACATTTTCGGATTCGAGCTGGCGCCCTTTTCAAATATGATGACATCTCGATATATAAATGAGTTAGTAAACAAGTTAATATTTGTTTTATAACAAATAAATGTTTTATTATAATTGAACATTTGGACATATATAAATCTTGGTCAGAGTGTTCTCTACTTAACTTTAAATGAAGAATACTTATTTTGTATGATATCAACCTTTAATAAATTTCCGTTTGAAATATCGTTTAGCTTAAATACGACTGTTCGATAAATTTTGTATAGTTGTGAGTGCTTACCACGGCTAACCATGGTTATTGCTGTGAACACAATATCGGTATTCAGCTGTTCATAATCGACTCACGACTTTAGTATTTAAACGACAAATTTGAAATCATCATGAATCGACTGCAGCATAAAAAACATAATATCAGCTGAACATCAGCTGTGCACGACTTTGGTATTTAAATTTCAAAATTAAATTTTAAAGCATCGATTAATCGACTGTAGCATCAATCAATTAAAAAAATAAAAGCTATATGCTTTTAGAATTTGTTGGAAGGCCTCACACAACCGGCTTAGTTGCTTTCGTATCGTGTCTACATTCAAAAAATACCATTTCTAATACACTTGGACGTTGCAGTATCGATAACAGCGGTAGCAATTATTGCCTTAGCAACATTTCAGTTGCATTTAAAAAAAAAAAAAAAAACGATGAAGTCAAATGTATTCTGAATACATGACTTAAATTGTGTGTCACATAGCTTGCTGTTGTGGTGACATGTGTCTGACACTTAAACAACAAAAAATCGGATTTGGACAAGTCAATATTCAAAGAAACTTCTATAATTTAAATGCCATAATTTTATACCATTATGAATACTCAAAATATATTTACAATCCAATTGGAGCCAGACGACACATCAGAGAGAACTGTGGTGAGCGTAGTTAAGGGCACTCGCTGAGTAATTAAGTGATATACGCCTGTTTTTGTACAGCCGCCGAACGAGTGGGAATTGTTGCAGGAAAATGCCTGCAGTACGATCTCTCAGCTGAAGAAAATTAAATTGTCGGTGTACAAGGAGAAGCTAAATTTATACAGCGAGAAATGTAAAATCAAAGATGATGTCATCTTGGCTCTGCAAACATGTTTGGAAACCTATAAGAACACAACTGAGAACAATAATGACCTAATATCATTCCTAAAGTCGAAACTCGCCGAAAGAAATTCGAAAATAGCAGCATTAAAGAAAGCACACTATGCTGAAAGCGCCGGCTACGAATCTACCATTCGCGAGAAGAACGAAATGATCGACACACAAGATGGCATTATTAGGGGAAAAGAGAAACATATCGAGGACTTGGCGGACAAAATTAAGCAGCAATACGAATTAACTTTTAAGACTGATGAGTTGATTTCTTCGCTTAGGGCGACTATTGACGAAAGTGATGCTAAGATCAAGGAAAGAGATCAGAAAATCGCACTGCTCGAAACACAGCTAGCAGCCGAAGCGGAAAGAATAAGAACAACTGAAAACCTTGTAAGTAGTCGGTCAACCCTGTCGAATCTAACTATATCTAGTTCTTATATAAGTTGAACTTCGATGCGGCACTTATGTTCTGTAATCAAAATGATCGTTTGATCGGCAGCACGATCAAGGAACTGCAGGAGATCCTATCCGGGGAAAACAGATCTGAAATCAAAATCATTTCCCTGCCCCGCATCGGTCCAATTAAGGTGGCGGTAGAAAATGTGGAAACTGGCCCCTGCTGGATGGTGATTCAGCGTCGCGGCTATAAGACAGTGGACTTCAATCAGGGCTGGTTTTCCTTTGTGGAGGGTTTCGGCAACTTGGACGAAGATTACTGGATTGGCCTGGACAAGATACACGCAATGACCAAAGGTCACATGCACGAGCTCTACGTCCACTTAGTGTTTGCCGATAACGAAACTCGATACGCCTATTATGATAATTTTGCCATCTCTGGCAAAAGCGACGACTACAAGCTGAGATCCCTCGGCAACTATGTTGGAAATGCCGGCGACGGACTGCGCACACACGAACACCACATATTCAGAACGATCAGGTACGACACAAAGACCACCGTGGAGTACAACCGCTGGTGGCAACATGAATACCCCAATTGGTAAGTGGAGATACGAAATTTAGAAATATCCAGATATATCTCAGGACAAACTGAATAATTGCAGCAATCTGAATGGAACATTCAATGAGAAAACTGAATTCGGTGTGTGGTGGTGTAGAGGCAATGGCACGTACAAATTTGTGGAAGCCGTACAAATGTTAATCAGGCGAAAGCAAGTGTAGTTTTATATAGTCAATAAAATTGTTTTTGTTATTTTCTTATATTCATACTATGTATACATATATGTATGTGTGTATTTCAAAATTTACAAATAATATTGAACCTATTGGAAAAACAAGTAGTTGCCGTATATGATATATGTATGTATATTATTGATAAGAAGGATGAGCTGCATCGATTTAAAATTCTTTTTATACTTTGAGCCCATTGAAAATGGAAAATCAGGGTATAATCGTTTTGTTAAATGTATTTTAACAGGCAGTAGGAGGCGTGGCAGACCCAACAAAGAATATATATATATATATATATATATATTTTACAGGGCGACGAGCTGAATCAATTTAGTCGTCTGTCTGTCCGTATGTTTGATCGCGTTATTTTCAGAAACTAGACTAACTAGAGACTTGAAAGTTTTGTTGTAGGTCTGTGTATAGCACGCGCAGGTCAAGTTTGCTTCATATATTCGATAATTATTTTTGTTGTAATGTTATCGATTATAAAGCTTATCAAAAATAGGTTTTCAAATTATATCTCCTACATCTTTACAGCCTCCAAATTTTGCACATAGATTCATGTTAATTTTATGCAATTTTGATTTTTGTTATATTTTGGATATCTGCACCCAATTTTACAATAATAATAAATAAATAATTTACTAGAGTCACATTCTGAAAGTTTTATTAAATTATTTTGAGTTAGTCCTAATTTATTAAAGAAATTTGTTTGTAAATTATTACACGCACGCGGAAAGCAGAGAATAGTAGCGTGAACACATGTGAACACTATGTCCATACGTTCACCATCAACTAGAGCTTTCTCATTTGTTCATATTTAGTTTCCTATATATCGTACTGCCAGAGAGCTACGAGTATAATAATCTTCTCTTCGATCTATAGGGAAGTTTAATAGAATCCTTTCTACTCACATATAACTAAAGACTTCCAACTATCAACAAGACCTTGATTTACCCACATATAATATAATATTTATTAACGGAAACATGAGAAATTCCCTTAGGTGGGACCAAGCATATTTTCCGGACGCACCCATTCGTCGAAATCTTGTTCCGAGATGCCAGATATGAGGGCCTCCTGCTTCAGGGAGGTGCCATTCTTATGGGCTGCCTTGGCTATTTGGGCTGCCCTGTCATAGCCAATGTGTGGATTGAGTGCAGTCGCCAGCATCAGAGATTCGTTCAAGAGCTTCTCTATGCGATCCTTGTTTGGCTTCATGCCGACAACGCAGTTCTGGGTGAATGCGCTGCAGCCATCAGCTATAAGGAGTCAAACACTTAGTCTCTAAGATTCAACGGGAACTCTGGATACACAAATACTTAGCAGCTTTATGGAACGCAGAACATTGGAAGCTATCAACGGCGTGAACACATTCAGCTCGAAGTGTCCGTTGGAGCCGCCCACGGATACAGCCACCTGATTGCCCATGACCTGAGCACAGATCATTGTCAAGGCCTCGCATTGAGTGGGATTCACTTTGCCCGGCATTATCGAGCTGCCCGGCTCGTTCTCCGGCAGCGAGAGCTCGCCGAAGCCGCAGCGTGGCCCGGATGCCAAGAATCGTATGTCGTTGGCAATCTTCATGAGGCTCACAGCAATCGTGTTCAAGGCCCCGTGCACCTCGACCATGGCATCCCTGGAGCCCAAGGCCTCGAAGAAGTTCGGAGCACTCACAAACGGCAAGGATGTGAGCTGGGCAATGCGCCTGGCGGACTTCTCTGCAAATCCCTTGTGGGTGTTCAGCCCGGTGCCCACGGCAGTGCCTCCCAGAGCCAGCTGATAGACATGGGGCATGACCGCATCGATTCGCTCCAGGCCATTGGTCAGCTGCTGCGTATACCCGCTGAACTCTTGCCCCAGTGTCAGTGGTACCGCATCCTGTGTGTGCGTGCGTCCCACTTTGATAATGTTCTTCCACTCCATGGACTTGGCCTGGAGCGCGTCGCGCAGCTCGGTGATCGCCGGCTTCAGTTCCTTGACCAGCTGCAGCGCCACCGAAATGTGGATGGCCGTAGGAAACGTGTCATTCGAGCTCTGCGATTTGTTCACATGGTCGTTGGGATGCACCGGATTCTTGGAGCCGAGCTCGCCGCCCTTCAGCTCAATGCAGCGATTGCTGATCACCTCGTTGACATTCATGTTCGTCATTGTGCCCGAGCCCGTCTGCCAAATGGGCAGTGGAAAGTGGCCCTCGTCATACAGCTTGCCCGAGATGAGATCGTCGCAGACAGTCGAAATGGACGAGCAGATCTTGCTGTCCAGCCCGAACTCCTGGTTGACCTCAGCGGCGGCCTTCTTCAATATGCCCATGGCCTGAATAATGGTCTTCTGTGGAGATCACATGAGCATAATGATCACATCTATATCCTTGGGGCACTTACCGGCATGCGTTCGCCCGGATCACCAAAGGGAAAATTGGTCAGGCATCGCATGGTCTGGGCCCCAAAATAACGATCCACGGGCACGTCGATGCTCCCGAGCGTGTCGCTCTCAACGCGACAGTGCGGCTTACTCATCTTGTCTTCAGTGTAGCCCTATCCAATTATAGTATATATATAAATGTATATATGATATGGAACAGACTGACTTGAAAAGGAGTCTTGGAACTGTTAAGCCACGCCTACCTGATCGGTGAGTATCGCCTATATTATATAATATGTATACTTCTGATTTCCCATCTCTACCCCAGTGCACGTCGTCGATCTTTGCGAATGACACAGCAATCGTTTGCTCTGGCCAATGTGTTGCAGATATGTCGAGGAACCTTCAAGAAGCCTATAATTGCTTAGATCAATATTTTACCAAATGGAAAATTATAATTTGCTCAGACGAGACAAAAACTATATATTTTACCCAAAAACGGAAGGATATTTTTGTTCCTACAGATAATATCAGATTAGGCACCGACATACTTAGGTAATACACTAGACAAAAGGCTGACATTTAAGGACCATATATATTATACCTAAATAAAACTCAAATTTACTGTTTGTTCTCTTTACACATTTATCAATAGAAATTCAGGACTAAATAACGAAAACAAAATGTTTCAAGCAGTTTTACGGTGCACCAGTGTAGGCGGATATAGCCAAGTGTCATATAAACCAACTACAAATCTGTAAGAATAAAGTGCTTAAATTAATCTAGAACCTCTCCTGGCATTACTCTACTTTTAACCTGTATTGTCGAGCCAATATTGAAATGGTAGAAAATAGACTAACGCGACTATCGCAAAATTTCCTTAATAAATGTGAAGAATCAATAAATCCATATTAATAGATATTTGGTATAGCATATGTTTTTAGTATCTTAAAATTTATCCCCAAAAGAAAATATTATTTAAAATAAAAAACTGTTTATTAATATTTAAGAAGAAAAGGTTAGTAATTAACCTATACTCTAAGTTTTGTAATTTTAATTGACAACAATTTGCCAAACTAAAAGGTGTGAAACCAATAATAATAATAAAAAAAATAAAAATAAATAAATAAATATATAATAAAAAACTCTTACAAAATAAAGATAATTTTCGGTTAATGTCATATACTTTATTGATCTCCAAAACTGTTAATTATTTAATTCAGTTTATATGTGATTTCCATCACTTTATCGGTCTGCAACCAGTTGTCGAGGTCGGCATTGGAGAGGCCCTTCTTGTAGGCCTCCCACTTGATGGTGGTTCCATTCGCATACGCCAGTTTAGCAATTTCGACAGACTTATCGTAGCCGACGTAGGGCTGCAGTGCAACCGCCATTACCATAGATTCATTCATGGCCTTTTTAATGTTTTCTTCATTCGCTCGGATGCCCTTGAGGCAAGAGTTGGTAAATTCAGTCAGGCCGTCGCTCAATAGGGCGATGGAGCGCAGCACATTGGAGGCGATCAGGGGCATAAAGGCGTTCAGCTCGAAGTGTCCATTGGAGTTGCCAATGGAGACAGCCACCTGGTTGCCCATCACCTGGGCACAGATCATGGTCAGAACGTCGCATTGCGTCGTACTCACATTGCCCGGCAGTAACAAGCTGCCCGGCTCCTTCTCCGGCAGCGAGAGCTCGCCAATGCCACAACGCGGCCCGGAGGCCATGAGCCGTATATCATTGACCATCTTCATAAGGCTGACAACGATGCTGTTCAGCTCGCCATGCAGCTCGACCAGGGTGTCCCGGGCGCTGACAGCCTCAAACATGTTGGGCGCGGAAACGAAAGGCAGCCCCGTGATCTCGGCGATGTGACTGATGCACTGAGCTCCAAACTCCTCTTTGCACGACCTGGATATACAGGTGGCGCCAGTGAGCGAGATTTGATGCAGTCTCACCATGCACGAGTTGATACGCGAGTTGTTGTTGATCATCATTTGCTTGTAGCCGCCGAACACGTGTCCCAGGCTCAAGGGCTCCGAGTCCATGAGATGGCTGCGGCCGATCTTGATGATGTGCTTGAACTCCTGCTCCTTGTTGTCTAGGGCATGGATGAGTTCATCAAATGAAGGAAAGAACCTCTCGTTCAGTTGCATGACAACTGCAATGTTGATGGCCGACGAGAAGCTGTCAGAGCAGCTCTGGGACAGATCCACATGATCCACGGGATCCACTGGTTTCTTGCTGCCCACCTGGCCGCCCATGATCTTGATGGCGTGATTGCAAATCACTTCGTTGACATTCATATTGGTTGACATGCCCGAGCCCGCCTGCCAAATGGACAACGGGAAGTGATTCTCATCATACAGCTTGCCGGAGATGACATCATCGGAAGCTCTCAAAATAGCATCGCAGATGGTGGATTCCAGTCCGTTCTGCCCGTTGGCTTGGGCGGAGGCCTTCTTTATGATGCCCATGGCAACGATAATGGGACGCTGTAGGGAACGGCTGGCAGCGGCTTATGCTGGGTCGCTCAATCGAAGTTCTCTACTTACCGGCATGCGCTCCCCCATGCCACCTATGGGAAAATTCCTTATGTTACGCATTGTCTGCGGTCCAAACAGACGATCCAGGGGCACACGCATTGCACCCATCTCATCATATTCGATCCTTGTATCCGGCTCGTTCATACGCGCCAGCTTGTACATCAGATTAAACATTTCCTTCTGGTCAAACGACATCTTAGATCTAATATGAGAACCTAACTCTGTGTGATCGTAATGTGGAAAGTGCGAAGGAATTGTGTGTAGAGACTACTGGGATCGAAGTATAGAATATAATACATCAATCTATTTTGTTTAACCCTAGATATAATCTGTTTCAATTGCTACAGAGACTACTATATATTATTGATCCTTCTTTTTAATAAATTGGAAGTAAACAAAATGAATCCTATAAATCTGTCAGCACTTTTATTAAATTATTATTTACAACAGCATTTCCAGGATTGCTCCACGATGAACTTGTATATGACTTCATGCATGTACTTTTCGTTGGGGTTGAGAAAGATCGAAGGAAACTCGGGATGTGGATGGTTGACAGCATCCGGGAATTTTTCGGTTTCCACACAAAAGGAGCCGTGCTTGCGATAATGAGAACACTCCTTGCCAATCATGGGAGCATCCCCTTTCTCCTCGTCTGGCAAGTTGTTGGCCGTGTAGAACTGCAGACCTGGCTGATTGGAATAAATTTCCATAGCACGGCCGCTGGGGGGATGGGCCAGCTTGCCAATCAGATTGATGCCCTCCTTGCCCTCGTTAACTACGAAGCAGTTGTCGTATCCCTTGATTAGACGATTGTCGAACTGCTTGAGCCGGTCTCCTATCAGCACGGGTATACGCATATCGAAGACCGTGTCGGTCACATCTAAGAATTCACCGGTCGGAATTTGGTTGTCGTCCGTATCGATAATCCTTTTGGACGCTATCTCGACTGTGTGTTCGGCCAGCCCCTTGAAGCCTGCGTTGTGACCAGCCAGGTTGAAGTAGGCATGATTGGATAGGTTGATGGGAGTCGTTTTGTCCGTAACCGCCTCGTAGCGTATACCCAAACGGTTCTGATTGTCCAGCCAGTAGGTGACAGTCACAGTTACCTTGCCCGGATAGCCCTCGTGCCCATCGGGTGATACATGCCTAAAAGTAATGCCCAAATCTGATTTACGTACCACCTCCCAGATGACGCTATCGAAGCCAATAAAGCCGCCGTGCAGCTGATACGTGTCCTTGAAGTTCTTGGTTAGCTCGTACTTGGTCTCACCCACAATGTACGATCCGTTGGCCACACGATTCGCCACACGGCCCAAGGTGCCTCCAATGTAAGCACTCTTGGCATTCACATAGCTGGCGATGTCATCAAAGCCAAGGCACACATCCTCAATCTTCTGGTAGGCATCCGGCATACACACACTCTGGATGATGGCGCCCAGTTGAATGACCGAAACGGACATCTGGTTCTGGTTGGTCATTGTGAACCGGCGCACCATTTCCGGTACCTTGGTGAAGGGGTTCTTCGCCAGGCCAAAGATCTCTTCCGTAATGGTAACTGTCATTTTCCTAGCGCTGTGGTTGGCTCCTGGCTTAACTGACAAATTTAATAGGTTCTTAGTCGAAAAATAATTTAACAATAACTGCCAAGCAGCCTGACACACACCTTTTATTATTGTACTTGAATTCCGTAAAGGTCGCGCGCTGTTGCAGCAAAGTCAAAAAGGGCAATGGATGCAGCTCGCCGGCGCTTTATAGACTGATGCATTTTGCAGTGCAAGTGTTTTTGTTTTTTATTGTTGAAGAGCGCCGTGCTGATAAGCTCGTAGATCTATCTGTGTGAATATATATGTATGGCAGTTGTGTAACTCAGGTAGTAGTTGATTAGCACACTCTTTCTCTATATCTATCTCTATCTCTCTCCCTCTCTGTCTGTGGAAAGGCCAAAATGCCGATGTGAGCAATCAATTAATAATAATATAAATTGAGACATAACACAATGCATATGTATAAGTACATTCTGTGTACGTATCTCAGTTATATATTTGTCCGTATTTTGATTACACAGTTTGTTTGAAATAACCATCTTCACGACAGTTAAAAATCGATAGTTAATATCGATAAACATTGGCCAGTAGTAAACAGAAGTATATTTACAAAAACAAAACAGCAAATTAAATGCCAGCTACTTGCTTAGTCTATTATCTATAAATAATATATACACAGGCCCATTTCATTAGTGGCCCACCTGGCTGGCAGAAGTTATTTACATTCTTCGTACATATATGCGACAGCATTTTAGTACTTATTAATATTAAACAAACGAACGCCATGGAACTGAGGTAACTTTGGCAGCGTGACCACGACCAAGGATATAAAATTAGCTATGAAATGTTCGGTGCTGTTACGGGTGTACAGACAAGTTAGAAGGAATCTGCAATGAAGAGATTCAATGAGTAATGAGAACAGTATATGTATAAATGCAGACGTACAGAACAATTGGCACAGCGGTTAGAAATTTGCGCGTTGGAGTTAATTGAACGCCGTCGTCTATCTGCTCCCAGTGTGTCCATTGCCGACTGGCATCATTCTCGATACTGAGCCAAGGAGCTCCTTTGATTATGTGCAGAAAATACAAGTGTGCCTGCCGAAAGTCAGTCGATATTAATTATACCAAACTCTACGTAACTTCCATGGAACATCAAT
Source organism: Drosophila meridionalis (assembly GCA_035045145.1). NCBI lineage: Eukaryota > Metazoa > Arthropoda > Insecta > Diptera > Drosophilidae > Drosophila > Drosophila meridionalis. The sequence goes on from JAWNPG010000023.1 coordinate 470,411, forward strand.
ACTTACAACGTTATGCAGTAAATTAGTAGCTGTCCAGGCGACCGAAATTGTAACAAAGGGCACTGATAAGAGCAGTAAGTGCACAAAGAGCAGTCCAAGAAAATAAGCAAGCCAGAAGCCACGGGCACTCAGCCAAGAGCTGTTTGGATTTGTTTCGCCATGTCCGCCGGCAATAGATGTCATTTTTGTACGGAGTTGCACTTTAGTCACTGTGAATTTTGGAAATTGTTTTTTACAATAGAGATGAGTGCAATATACAATACAAGAATAACTACGAACTATCGATTGTTCTATTCAACATTATTTTTATCGATATTACAAAATATCTACGAATCTGAACCTGTTCAGTTCACAGTCACTAATTGCATTTTCCAATGAGTGGCATATTTCTCCAAGCCAAGCGACAGACATATTTGATACATAAGTAGAAGCAATTTCGCTAAGTAGAATTGGATGTTATAATGTCTTCGTGAAACAATAGAAAACAATAAAAATGAGTGGAAATCATTCAAAAAACAGTGGTGGAGGTAAGTACTTGAAGTGAAAATCAAAGCGAAGCTTTTTCGTCTAATTTACCCTGATACATGCAGCCGGCTACAGTGGCCAAGCACCCACCGCGATTCCCATACCCAGCATTGAGGAGAAGAACAAGAAAATGCAACAGGAGACGCTGATGGAGAAGCTGCGCGCCAAGTATCGCAACAAGCCAAGGAGCTACGACGACATCAAGAAATCGGTGCGCATGTACTTCATGGAGAAGCATTATCCACTCGACCCGCTCTGCAAGGCAGCGCTGCAGTCGGCACTGGATAAACTGCAGCACTATATCAAAGTAACATCGCGGCATGGACTTGTGAATCGCTTGGAGAGTCTCTCTCGCCAGCTGGGCCTCAAATTCATGGAGGATCAGCAAACACTATTCATTTCCACAGACATGTTCTACGTAGAGATCCTGCTGGATGCCAGTGGTAAACTCAGTGATGTCAAGGTCCACCACGAATGCAAAATGGAGCCGCAATCGAGTTCCAGTGCCAGCTCGACGGAGCTGCTCAATTGCCTGAAGGCAGGCGACTTCGCAGACTTCACAGTCCAACTGGAGGGCCTTTCCTCCATTTATCAGCTGAACGCAGAGCCGAAAGTCAAGAAGAAGGCCTTTGTAGCGCTGCAGGCCATGGAAATGGACATTCACACTCTCTATCAGCACCAGCTGCAACAGCTCAACAGCAGCACTGACAGCTACCACATCATGAATAACTCTTCGGTGGGCCTGGTGCTGCAGCGCCGAGGTGGACACCCGATGAAGCTTACCTACTTCTGTCCGCCCCTTCACCTCATCGAGCAGAAGGCGAAAGACGATGGTGCGGCCACTTCCACTTCTAGTGGAACTGCGAGCAGAGACTTCAGTATTGAGCAGGTGATCAACAGCCCCAACGGACTCAACGTCACGCTGAATTTGGAAGCCTCCTCTGCCAACAAGCTTCAAATTCTGCCGATTGTGAGCATTACTAGCGAGTCTGGACAGCCCCTGGAGCAGCCCGTCTATGCGCCGCTCACGCAGAACAATTCAATGCTGATGCCGGCTACCTACGTCCTGCGTCTCAGCAAACCCATGCCCGTCTGCATTGAGTCTTTGCGATCTCTGGGTCTGCCAGGCCTTGCCAGCACAGCAAGTGAGGAAGCTACGACAGTAATGAATCTCATTGTGCAGACGGCCTCCAGCCAGTTGATAAAGAGCACCCAGAAGGGCTTGTATGTGAATCTTCCGAAGGAGACGCACTGCTACTTCTTCACAGACAACCGCCGGCTGAAGGGAACTCTGATATCGTCGCTGCCATTCACGGAGCCTGCGCAGGTACTCAAAATAATTGCCTTCCTCAAGAAGCAGGCGCTCTTCTACACGCTCCTCTCCAGCTGTGTCAGGGAGCAGCAGAAGCAATACAATGGTGTGTAAAATCCTTAAGAAACAGAATAGTATGTAATCTAATATCCGTTTACCTTTACAGACATGGAGAGCACCGTTATCTTGGAGGTAACTGCTGTTTCGCTTAATCAGATCACAGTGGAACTGCAGCATCCGTACGAGGAATCGTTGGCCACAGTCGACTTTCTGCTAGAGGACGGCCAGCCAACCTGCACCATCTACTGTCTCAGCGACGAATACGAAGCGCTCTCCCAGAAGCTCACTAGAACAGTGCGGCAGGTGTTCTCCATTCCGATGGTTATATACAAGCTGCTCAAGTGCTGGGATGAGGAGCATCAGCAGAAGCTGCACGGCAGTCTGGCCCCAGGAGCGGGCACAGGCAGTGGCACATCGGGTGGATTTAGCAGCACAGGAGGAGGAGGAGCTGGAGGTGCAGGAGCAAGCGGAAGTGGAAGCGGAAGTAGCGGCATGCATGGCGCAAGCAACTTCGGACAGTTTGCAATTGATGCAGCAGGAGAGGGCGGCAGTGGAACTGGTGGCGGATTTAGTAGTCTCGCCAATCTCAAAATGGACTCAAAGGTGCGCTCCCTGGCAGATGCATTCGCCGCATCTACTTCGGCTGCGGCGGCCATTGCGGGCTTGATGAATTTGAAGCGTGAAACCGATCCACAGTCAACTGGAGGAAGCAGTCCCGTTCTCCCCTCTACCTCCAGCTCCGGGCTGGAATCCAAGGCCAGCGAGCACGAGATCGCCGACAAGTACAAAAATATTTGGAAGGATAAAACGCCCAATCTGAAGCACTGCGTCAGCATCACGCCCATTGCTGGCGACGGGAAATCGCCTCACCAGCAACAGGTGGATGTGCAGCGCACAGGCGGCATTGAGATCATACCGCTGAATGCGCCAGCCACTGTGGGCGCCACACCCAGCACGGGGTCTCCCGCCACAACAATCACCATCACGCCCATCACTGGAGCTGGCAAGGAGACGGGAAAAGAAGCGAAGAAGCCAATCCCCAGTGGAAGTGCCACAAAGCGACCCCACGATGGCGCCTCTGCCTCGCTCTCGAGCAGCAGCACCTGCCCCGGCACCTCCAGCGAGGCCCAGAAGGAAAAGAAGCGCAAGAAGAAGCGAGATGACTCGCCCATGGGGCCTCCCGAGAAGGTGTACTCGCGCCAGAACTCGCCAGCGGCTGGCGGGATGGCGGATGCCTCAGCAGGAAGTGGAGTTGTGCGCAAATTCTCCTCGCCCTCCACCTCGTCTTCATCCTCGCCCAAGGGCGGCAGTGCTGCAGCTGCAGCTGCCCTGGGCCTGATGACCGGCCAACCGTCGGCGCGTCCCAGCCCCAAGCACTCTCCAGTGTACAGCAGCCCGAAGCACAGCAGCAGCAGCAACACAGCCTCGAACAGTCCCAAGTCGCCGTTCGGGACCCTCTCGCCCAAGCACGGGTCCTCCGGCAAGCCAAGCATGTCCACTCTCAAGAGCGCGACCGCGGCCACCAGTCTAAGCCTCAGTCCCAAAGGCGAGAAGTCCATCGCCGCAGGCGCCGGAGGCGGTTCCAGTTCTGCTCACAGCATTCCCCTGACTGCTGCTGGCTCTGGCTTGGGGTCCACTGGCAATCCTCCCATGTTGCGGCCCGTGCCACCACTGGCCAGCAGCAGCCAGTTGCCCGCTGCGATCAAAAAAGACAAGTCCATCGCTAGCAGCTCAACCTCTGCTGCCCCACCGGGCGTGGCAGCTGCAGTAGCTGCACTCAAGAGCTCCCAGCAGCAGCAGCAACAGCAGCTGAAGTCATCTGTGGCCAGTTTATCGCACCTAGCCGCAGGTGGGAGTCTGAGCAGCTTTGGGGCTCCAGCCGTGGCCGCCTTGGAGCTGAATGCCCTACGCAAGGGAATGGCGGGAGCAGGAGCGGGAGTGGGATCGGGAATGGGCGCAGCTGCGGGAGCGGTAGGTGCGGTAAGTCCGTTTTCAATTTATGAGTAGCTCTCGTTGTGTGCCCACCTCCGCCTCCAACTCAACCTCCACCTCCACCTCCACCTGCACCTCTAACCCCTAGTTGATTACCCGTTTCCATTCCTGCATACAACTAAAACTTGATCCGAATGCAAATATAAACCGAATAATTGTACTCTATTATATTATTCTTATTATTACAATTAATTAATGCTGTCACTGCTGTAGTTTTTGTTTTTGATCTGATCTGTATGTTCTGTTTGTAAATATATTTACTTTTATTACCTATTTTCTAACTGCATCCGTGTTATTTGATCTTATTAATCCCTGTGATGGGCTGTGCTTCAGTAGTCCCAAAGATCCCTCCTCTGCAATGAAGTATTTATTTGATGTAGTCTCTGCACGCTTCTCTTCAGTTCTGACTACGTTAATATTTCCATTCCTAGAAATTATTTAGTGTAATGTGGCTCGAGAGAAGTCTCTCTGGAATCACTCTATAAAAGGGTTTTTGGTACCTCTGATAAACTTTATACTAACGAGTTACTCACTCTCTTTCTCTCTCCCGCTCTTCCTGCACTCTCGCTGCGGTCTTCGCATGATTCGGGACATTAACCCTCAATCGACACTGTGCTACTTTTTGATTGTTTTAATTTGCGTTCTCGGTTCGTTTTCTCGTTTTTCGTTTCTCATTTGATTGGCTTCACACACACACACACACACATACACACACACACACACACACACACACACACACACACACACACACGCACACAACCACGCGCTTCCTTTGTCAGGTTAGTTCGATGACGTCGACGGCAGCTTCGACGGCAACCATCCCAACCACAACAACAGCAGCGGATTCCTCGGGCACCGCAACAGCAGTGGTGGAGGCGGGAGCAGCAGTGGCAGCAGTGCATGCAGCAGCAGCAGCAACAACAACAACAACGGCAATAACAACAACACAGCAGCAGCAGCCGCAGCGAGCAGTGCCACATAGTACCGACAGCTCCAGTTGTACTAGCAGCAGCTCCACTGCGACAGCGGGAGCAGTCTCTGGCCTCTCCACGGGGTACATGGTGAAGCCGAGCAGCCAGGAGGGCCTCAAACTGACCATCAATAAAACGAGCAGCGCAAAGAGGGAAAGCAAGGGTGGAGCAACTGGGCCAGCGACAGGTACACCTACAGCTGCAGTCGCATCCACATCCGCAGCCGCAGCTGCGTCCTCCTCGTCCTCAACTAGCAGCAAGAAGCAGCACACGGGCTTAAAGCCAGGCGTCAACAGCGGACCAGCCTCGAAGAAGGCACTCTCATCAGCCTCAGGTGCAGGGGCAAGCAGTTCCAGTGCAAGCAAGCACCTCTTCCAGAAGGCGAACTCTTCTGGAAATCTGAGCAGTAAACTCTGCGGCTCCGCACCTTTGGGCAGTGGTTTGCCGCTAACCAAGAGCAACAGCACCAACTCCTTCCAGGAACAACAAAGTGTGCCTAAGCGCCGGCCCAGTATGTGCAGTCCGGGAACTAGTAGTGGGAGTGCGGGTGCATCGCAGCGGAAGGCATCATCAACAGGTGGGCCGGGAGGGGGAGCAGGCAGAATGTCACCTGCAGCCTTGACCGGGTCAATGTCACAGCCACCACCGCGCTTCGATCACCACACAGACATGATGACCATTCTGCAGTACGCCTCGCCCACCATGGCAGCCAGCATGGAGGGCTTCATCAAAGGACTGCACAACAAGTTTCAGATACCCAAATTGTCCCAACGGCCAAGTGGCAACAATGGCGGAGGTGGGCAGACGCAGACTACCAGCAGCACAGATCCGGCGTTAGCAACAGGCTTAGCGCCTTCATCCTCCTCCGCCGCCTCCTCGCTGGAACAGCAGCAGCAGATTAACGCGGACCTGAATGCCCTGGCGTCCAGCGTAGCCTCCACTTCTGCGTCCAGCAGCAGCAGCAGCAGCAGTGGAGTGCAGAAACCACCAACAGCTCCCTCTGCAGCGGGCGATGTGCTGCTGAACCTGGCTAGCAGTGGCACAACAGAGTCAGGGGATGGCATCGACGAGGAGCTGCTCGCCAGCTTGGCCGGCGAATGACAACTAGAGCTGATTCAACCACTCTCTGCAATCGCAACTTAGTTCAATTAATGTGTTAACGGCCCTTGGCTGTACTCTGGCAACGTGCTGTTGATTTTAAAATGTCAAATAGAATAAGAATTAAATATTCAACAAATTTCTCCGCATGAAATTGTCTGTTTTGACCCACGATGCATCCATTGCATATAAACCCTTTGTATGAGGTAATGTAAGTATAAAGCTTAAAGCAATATTTACTTTTAAAATCTATCAATGGATCGCGCCAAAAAAGTTCATTTTATAAGTAAAAAAAATACCAAAGTCGATTTTTTCATTAACGCTGAATAATCGTATATCGATATGGTAATTGCTCTGGTAACAGCACTGCGATGGGAATGCGCAACATGTGGTATTTTTTTCTCATTAGTAAAAAATCTATTCGCGGGTTGTGTAGTTGAGGTTACTACGTGGAGTAAGTGGAAAATTAATAAGAAAAATGTCGACCAATTACGAAGGATACAAGTCTCCTCTGAGTACACGATATGCCAGTAAGGAGATGCAGTTTCTGTTCAGTGACCAGAACAAATTCTCGACCTGGCGGCAACTGTGGGTTTGGCTGGCCAAGGCGGAACATTCACTTGGCTTAGAGATAACCGAAGAGCAGATAGCGCAGATGGAGCAGCACATAAAGGACATAGACTTCGAGGCGGCAGCCGCCGAGGAGCGCCTCACCAGGCACGATGTCATGGCGCACGTTCACGTCTTTGCCAAGCAATGCCCAATCGCCGCACCTGTCATTCATCTGGGTGCCACCTCTTGTTATGTGGGGGACAACACGGATCTCATTGTGCTGCGCGATGCACTGCAACTGCTACTGCCACGCGTGGCTACCGTTGTGGGACGCCTTCAACAGTTCGCCGAGACGTACAAGGCCCTGCCCACACTTGGTTTCACGCATCTGCAGCCGGCACAGCTGACGACAGTTGGCAAGCGGGCCTGCCTGTGGATCCAGGACCTACTAATGGACGAACGTGCCATTCGTCGGTGTCTTGAGGATCTGCGCTTTCGCGGTGTGAAGGGCACCACGGGCACGCAGGCTTCTTTCATGGAGCTGTTCAACGGTGACAGCGAGAAGGTTAAACAACTGGACAAGATGGTCACTCAGCTGGCCGGCTTCAGCAAGCCCTACGCCGTCACCGGCCAGACGTACTCGCGCAAAGTGGACGTCGAGATAATGGCTGCCCTGGCCAGCCTGGGCACCACTGTCCATAAAATGTGCTCCGACCTGCGCATTCTGGCCTCTCGCAAGGAGCTGGAGGAGCCGTTCGAGAGCACCCAGATTGGCTCGTCGGCGATGGCTTACAAACGCAACCCGATGCGCTCGGAGCGTTGCTGCGCCCTGGCTCGTCACCTTATCACGTTGTTCAGCAATGCCGCGAATACCCACGCCACGCAGTGGCTGGAGCGCACTCTGGATGACTCGGCCAACAGAAGACTGACATTGTCGGAGGGCTTCTTGGCAGCCGATGCAGCTCTGCTCACGCTACTGAACATCTCCCAGGGCCTGGTGGTCTACCCGAAGGTCATAGAGCGCCACATTGCCCAGGAGCTGCCGTTCATGTCCACGGAGAACATTATCATGGCAATGGTCAAGGCTGGCGGAGATCGCCAAGTGTGCCACGAAAAGATTCGAGTGCTCTCCCAGGAAGCCGGCGCCCAGGTGAAGCAATATGGCAAAGACAATGACTTGATCACCCGCGTGCGCAACGACTCCTACTTCGCGCCCATCCTGGATCAGCTCGACCACATACTGGACGCGCGAACCTTCACGGGTCGTGCCAGCGAACAGGTGGGCGAGTTCATAGCCGAGGAGGTGCAGCCCGTGCTGGCCCGCTACAGCGACGCCCTAAGCAGTGTTCAGGACGTCGAACTAAAAATCTAATATAGATGCAAGCAATTGGCGCAACATATTTTATATTATATAAACTTTTTAAGCTCAAAGCATTTAAATACATTCACATATTTTATTATGACGTATCTGTTTCATTAATCTACCGCTCTGCACCTCCCCCGGATTGGGGTTATCGCTGCAGTTCTTTGACCCACAGACCCAAATGCAATTCCTATTAGCTCCATATTTTTCTGACGCACTCGAAACCACAAGCATCCAGCGTCGATTGCAACCGCATCAGATAACCCCAACATTTGTTTACACTTTCCCAATCGCAGTCTGGAGTATACATAAACATTTATTTTGCTGACTATTAACACTTCAAGGCATAAGATAAAGTATATAAAGATACATTAGATAATACAGCATTTCATTGAGTTAAGGCAGCCACTTAGTAAGCCATCCAACCAACACTTAAATCTATAAAGAACAGCTCGTTGCCAGAGTACAGCCAAGGGCCTTTAACACATTAATTGAACTAAGTTGCGATTGCAGAGAGTGGTTGAATCACCTCTAGCTGTCATTCGCCGGCCAAGCTGGCGAGCAGCTCCTCGTCGATGCCATCCCCTGACTCTGTTGTGCCACTGCTAGTCAGGTTCAGCAGCACATCGCCCGCTGCAGAGGGAGCTGTTGGTGGTTTCTGCACTCCACTGCTGCTGCTGCTGCTGCTGGACGCAGAAGTGGAGGCTACGCTGGACGCCAGGGCATTCAGGTCCGCGTTAATCTGCTGCTGCTGTTCCAGCGAGGAGGCGGCGGAGGAGGATGAAGGCGCTAAGCCTGTTGCTAACGCCGGATCTGTGCTGCTGGTAGTCTGCGTCTGCCCACCTCCGCCATTGTTGCCACTTGGCCGTTGGGACAATTTGGGTATCTGAAACTTGTTGTGCAGTCCTTTGATGAAGCCCTCCATGCTGGCTGCCATGGTGGGCGAGGCGTACTGCAGAATGGTCATCATGTCTGTGTGGTGATCGAAGCGCGGTGGTGGCTGTGACATTGACCCGGTCAAGGCTGCAGGTGACATTCTGCCTGCTCCCCCTCCCGGCCCACCTGTTGATGATGCCTTCCGCTGCGATGCACCCGCACTCCCACTACTAGTTCCCGGACTGCACATACTGGGCCGGCGCTTAGGCACACTTTGTTGTTCCTGGAAGGAGTTGGTGCTGTTGCTCTTGGTTAGCGGCAAACCACTGCCCAAAGGTGCGGAGCCGCAGAGTTTACTGCTCAGATTTCCAGAAGAGTTCGCCTTCTGGAAGAGGTGCTTGCTTGCACTGGAACTGCTTGCCCCTGCACCTGAGGCTGATGAGAGTGCCTTCTTCGAGGCTGGTCCGCTGTTGACGCCTGGCTTTAAGCCCGTGTGCTGCTTCTTGCTGCTAGTTGAGGACGAGGAGGACGCAGCTGCGGCTGCGGATGTGGATGCGACTGCAGCTGTAGGTGTACCTGTCGCTGGCCCAGTTGCTCCACCCTTGCTTTCCCTCTTTGCGCTGCTCGTTTTATTGATGGTCAGTTTGAGGCCCTCCTGGCTGCTCGGCTTCACCATGTACCCCGTGGAGAGGCCAGAGACTGCTCCCGCTGTCGCAGTGGAGCTGCTGCTAGTACAACTGGAGCTGTCGGTACTATGTGGCACTGCTCGCTGCGGCTGCTGCTGCTGTGTTGTTGTTATTGCCGTTGTTGTTGTTGCAGCTGCTGCTGCATGCACTGCTGCCACTGCTGCTCCCGCCTCCACCACTGCTGTTGCGGTGCCCGAGGAATCCGCTGCTGTTGTTGTGGTTGGGATGGTTGCCGTCGAAGCTGCCGTCGACGTCATCGAACTAACCTGACAAAGGAAGCGCGTGGTTGTGTGCGTGTGTGTGTGTGTGTGTGTGTGTGTGTGTGTGAAGCCAATCAAATGAGAAACGAAAAACGAACCGAGAACGCAAATTAAAACAATCAAAAAGTAGCACAGTGTCGATTGAGGGTTAATGTCCCGAATCATGCGAAGACCGCAGCGAGAGTGCAGGAAGAGCGGGAGAGAGAAAGAGTGTGAGTAACTCGTTAGTATAAAGTTTATCAGAGGTACCAAAAACCCTTTTATAGAGTGATTCCAGAGAGACTTCTCTCGAGCCACATTACACTAAATAATTTCTAGGAATGGAAATATTAACGTAGTCAGAACTGAAGAGAAGCGTGCAGAGACTACATCAAATAAATACTTCATTGCAGAGGAGGGATCTTTGGGACTACTGAAGCACAGCCCATCACAGGGATTAATAAGATCAAATAACACGGATGCAGTTAGAAAATAGGTAATAAAAGTAAATATATTTACAAACAGAACATACAGATCAGATCAAAAACAAAAACTACAGCAGTGACAGCATTAATTAATTGTAATAATAAGAATAATATAATAGAGTACAATTATTCGGTTTATATTTGCATTCGGATCAAGTTTTAGTTGTATGCAGGAATGGAAACGGGTAATCAACTAGGGGTTAGAGGTGCAGGTGGAGGTGGAGGTGGAGGTTGAGTTGGAGGCGGAGGTGGGCACACAACGAGAGCTACTCATAAATTGAAAACGGACTTACCGCACCTACCGCTCCCGCAGCTGCGCCCATTCCCGATCCCACTCCCGCTCCTGCTCCCGCCATTCCCTTGCGTAGGGCATTCAGCTCCAAGGCGGCCACGGCTGGAGCCCCAAAGCTGATCAGACTCCCACCTGCGGCTAGGTGCGATAAACTGGCCACAGATGACTTCAGCTGCTGTTGCTGCTGCTGCTGGGAGCTCTTGAGTGCAGCTACTGCAGCTGCCACGCCCGGTGGGGCAGCAGAGGTTGAGCTGCTAGCGATGGACTTGTCTTTTTTGATCGCAGCGGGCAACTGGCTGCTGCTGGCCAGTGGTGGCACGGGCCGCAACATGGGAGGATTGCCAGTGGACCCCAAGCCAGAGCCAGCAGCAGTCAGGGGAATGCTGTGAGCAGAACTGGAACCGCCTCCGGCGCCTGCGGCGATGGACTTCTCGCCTTTGGGACTGAGGCTTAGACTGGTGGCCGCGGTCGCGCTCTTGAGAGTGGACATGCTTGGCTTGCCGGAGGACCCGTGCTTGGGCGAGAGGGTCCCGAACGGCGACTTGGGACTGTTCGAGGCTGTGTTGCTGCTGCTGCTGTGCTTCGGGCTGCTGTACACTGGAGAGTGCTTGGGGCTGGGACGCGCCGACGGTTGGCCGGTCATCAGGCCCAGGGCAGCTGCAGCTGCAGCACTGCCGCCCTTGGGCGAGGATGAAGACGAGGTGGAGGGCGAGGAGAATTTGCGCACAACTCCACTTCCTGCTGAGGCATCCGCCATCCCGCCAGCCGCTGGCGAGTTCTGGCGCGAGTACACCTTCTCGGGAGGCCCCATGGGCGAGTCATCTCGCTTCTTCTTGCGCTTCTTTTCCTTCTGGGCCTCGCTGGAGGTGCCGGGGCAGGTGCTGCTGCTCGAGAGCGAGGCAGAGGCGCCATCGTGGGGTCGTTTTGTGGCACTTCCACTGGGAATTGGCTTCTTCGCTTCTTTTCCCGTATCCTTGCCAGCTCCAGTGATGGGCGTGATGGTGATTGTTGTGGCGGGAGACCCCGTGCTGGGTGTGGCGCCCACAGTGGCTGGCGCATTCAGCGGTATGATCTCAATGCCGCCTGTGCGCTGCACATCCACCTGTTGCTGGTGAGGCGATTTCCCGTCGCCAGCAATGGGCGTGATGCTGACGCAGTGCTTCAGATTGGGCGTTTTATCCTTCCAAATATTTTTGTACTTGTCGGCGATCTCGTGCTCGCTGGCCTTGGATTCCAGCCCGGAGCTGGAGGTAGAGGGGAGAACGGGACTGCTTCCTCCAGTTGACTGTGGATCGGTTTCACGCTTCAAATTCATCAAGCCCGCAATGGCCGCCGCAGCCGAAGTAGATGCGGCGAATGCATCTGCCAGGGAGCGCACCTTTGAGTCCATTTTGAGATTGGCGAGACTACTAAATCCGCCACCAGTTCCACTGCCGCCCTCTCCTGCTGCATCAATTGCAAACTGTCCGAAGTTGCTTGCGCCATGCATGCCGCTGCTTCCGCTTCCACTTCCGCTTGCTCCTGCACCTCCAGCTCCTCCTCCTCCTGTGCTGCTAAATCCACCCGATGTGCCACTGCCTGTGCCCGCTCCTGGGGCCAGACTGCCGTGCAGCTTCTGCTGATGCTCCTCATCCCAGCACTTGAGCAGCTTGTATATAACCATCGGAATGGAGAACACCTGCCGCACTGTTCTAGTGAGCTTCTGGGAGAGCGCTTCGTATTCGTCGCTGAGACAGTAGATGGTGCAGGTTGGCTGGCCGTCCTCTAGCAGAAAGTCGACTGTGGCCAACGATTCCTCGTACGGATGCTGCAGTTCCACTGTGATCTGATTAAGCGAAACAGCAGTTACCTCCAAGATAACGGTGCTCTCCATGTCTGTAAAGGTAAACGGATATTAGATTACATACTATTCTGTTTCTTAAGGATTTTACACACCATTGTATTGCTTCTGCTGCTCCCTGACACAGCTGGAGAGGAGCGTGTAGAAGAGCGCCTGCTTCTTGAGGAAGGCAATTATTTTGAGTACCTGCGCAGGCTCCGTGAATGGCAGCGACGATATCAGAGTTCCCTTCAGCCGGCGGTTGTCTGTGAAGAAGTAGCAGTGCGTCTCCTTCGGAAGATTCACATACAAGCCCTTCTGGGTGCTCTTTATCAACTGGCTGGAGGCCGTCTGCACAATGAGATTCATTACTGTCGTAGCTTCCTCACTTGCTGTGCTGGCAAGGCCTGGCAGACCCAGAGATCGCAAAGACTCAATGCAGACGGGCATGGGTTTGCTGAGACGCAGGACGTAGGTAGCCGGCATCAGCATTGAATTGTTCTGCGTGAGCGGCGCATAGACGGGCTGCTCCAGGGGCTGTCCAGACTCGCTAGTAATGCTCACAATCGGCAGAATTTGAAGCTTGTTGGCAGAGGAGGCTTCCAAATTCAGCGTGACGTTGAGTCCGTTGGGGCTGTTGATCACCTGCTCAATACTGAAGTCTCTGCTCGCAGTTCCACTAGAAGTGGAAGTGGCCGCACTATCGTCTTTCGCCTTCTGCTCGATGAGGTGAAGGGGCGGACAGAAGTAGGTAAGCTTCATCGGGTGTCCACCTCGGCGCTGCAGCACCAGGCCCACCGAAGAGTTATTCATGATGTGGTAGCTGTCAGTGCTGCTGTTGAGCTGTTGCAGCTGGTGCTGATAGAGAGTGTGAATGTCCATTTCCATGGCCTGCAGCGCTACAAAGGCCTTCTTCTTGACTTTCGGCTCTGCGTTCAGCTGATAAATGGAGGAAAGGCCCTCCAGTTGGACTGTGAAGTCTGCGAAGTCGCCTGCCTTCAGGCAATTGAGCAGCTCCGTCGAGCTGGCACTGGAACTCGATTGCGGCTCCATTTTGCATTCGTGGTGGACCTTGACATCACTGAGTTTACCACTGGCATCCAGCAGGATCTCTACGTAGAACATGTCTGTGGAAATGAATAGTGTTTGCTGATCCTCCATGAATTTGAGGCCCAGCTGGCGAGAGAGACTCTCCAAGCGATTCACAAGTCCATGCCGCGATGTTACTTTGATATAGTGCTGCAGTTTATCCAGTGCCGACTGCAGCGCTGCCTTGCAGAGCGGGTCGAGTGGATAATGCTTCTCCATGAAGTACATGCGCACCGATTTCTTGATGTCGTCGTAGCTCCTTGGCTTGTTGCGATACTTGGCGCGCAGCTTCTCCATCAGCGTCTCCTGTTGCATTTTCTTGTTCTTCTCCTCAATGCTGGGTATGGGAATCGCGGTGGGTGCTTGGCCACTGTAGCCGGCTGCATGTATCAGGGTAAATTAGACGAAAAAGCTTCGCTTTGATTTTCACTTCAAGTACTTACCTCCACCACTGTTTTTTGAATGATTTCCACTCATTTTTGTTGAATTTTAAGTCGATATTTAGTAATAATTTATAGAACTCACACATCCAATTTATTTTCTGCGTCCATCTTTTTTTTCATGCAGAAAGAACTAATGCTGTGCAGAAAAATGCCATTCACTTCGATTAGCTCGATATATTGAACCAGTTCGCCTGTTAAAAGTTATCGTTTTTTGTATTTTAAATTATAACGTTTATTTATTGTGTGTGTTTAGCTTGGTATAGGGTCGAAGATTATTTAATATTAATTATATTCGTGATTACTTAAGGAGTAAGTAGATAGCGGAAGCTCTTGAATGCTATAAAAATGAAAGATTATTTTTACCAATAGATTATATTCATTTTAATTTTAAAAATAAATAAAAATTTGTGAGTAAGTGGTTTGTGTAATAGTATAATATAATGTGATATTAATTTTTGATTAGCTAAGATTTTATGTGCTCTTGGATGACAGGGTATTAGCTAGGAATCAAAAGCCATGCAGCAGTAAACCAGTCGGGTGGAATCACAGATTTCCCCATCTATTACTACCGCATGTGGGACACAAGAAGCAGCTACGTTAACTTCATTAGGCTCCAACAAGAGTAACCTGTGAGCAGGTTGCCTGTCAGTCGTCTGTTTCCGCTCGGTTACCGGAAGCTGCGTCAAGTATCCTAACTGCCAAAACAAGCAGCTTCGCTTATAATTCAATTGCCCTCCGGCTTCCAGTCGAGCCTCACACACTCAGATGCTTGCACACATCATCATCTATGACATACGCTCTGCACCATTCGATTTCATCTTTTATTTACAATTTCTTTATTGCATTTTCAATTTAAATTTCCAGGCTGACTTGCTCGACAGGCCGCCTGTCTGGTTTCATACGAACGCGAATGAGGCATGAAAGCCGAAAAGCCGCAAAGCCAACCACATTAACAATTTAATGAGTACTTATGGAGCTGCTTGCCACTTGGCTAGTCAATCAATGGCTGTACAGATTGTGTGTGCTGGCGAGGTACTGGTACTGGTGTACTATATAAATCAAATATTTTCAAATTTATCAATTGGCAATTTGTTTCGGGATATGAAATATATTTGTTTTAAATTTAAATATATGTTATATATTTTAGATGTTCATTTTTCAGTCTCCTTTAATGTAGGGTATCTAGTGTGCCGCGCTGCTTTTCATTCACACTTCAATTAGCTCACAAAAAAGTCGATGCAGTGATAGATAACCAACACAAATCACAAATGAAACGCTTCAACTGCTCCCCTACTGACAGCAGCATCCAATTTAACTTGATTAACGCAATCATGTGCATAATTTGGCCTGGCTGGAGCTCGGCTCTGATTTAAGATGGCCCTGGCCAAATGTTTTCTTAAAGTTGTAACAACCTCATCGGTTCGGCATTAGGCCAACGTCAACGTCACGCCCCACCCTTTGTTGTCGCACACAAAGCCAACAAACAAGACCCAATTTACATAGAATAGCTGGCGATTATCGCATCAACCCTGCCTTCTGGCTGCCACAAAGTGCGCTTGCAGCGTTTTTAATATGCACCAACATTTGCATCATGTGGTTGCAAATACAGCTGTGGCCGTGCCCCATACACTTCCGCCTAGAGATGGCCTCTACCGACCGATTGTCTTAAGAGCTAATGCTAATAAAGTATTAAATAAAGTATGCTTCATCATTTATTAACTTACATTTATATTTATATTTTATTTTTATTTATTTTTATTTTATCATGTATTTATTTTATTTTACTTTTTATTTTTATTTTCTATTATTTATTTATATATTTACATAATGTATTACATAAAGTATATTTCTAATCTCATTTATTTATATAGATTTATATTTATTTTGTTTTTATATATTTATTTTAGTACTATACTTATTATTTTTTAATGTATTTATTATGTTTTATTGTTGTTTTATTTATTTTTGTTTTTAATTCTTAATTCATATTATTTATTTATTATTTGTATTTATATTTATCTTTATATATTTTCGTTTGTAGTAAATATATTTTTCAATTTTATATATGGAATATTTGTACTATTATACATAAAAAATATTTATCATCAAGATAAGAAGAAAATTTATTATTGGATGAGGCCTAAGATAGTTTCATATTTTTAAACTGATTTAAGTTTGATAAAAATATATTATGGAAAAAATTATATTTGCAATACTAAAAATGTATTTAAATAAAAACAAATTTGAGTTATTCCCTACAAGAAGAGAAACCATAACTTCAGTATTGGCTAGACAGAGCTTCTATGATTTTCATTTCATTATTTTTTTTTTTTTAATTTTCTATTCATTACAAACCTTTATAATTAATGCAATTAAACTGTTCCCTATTTCATACTTTTTAGAAACTGTAGTCAAAGCATAATAATTAAATTAGTATAGTAGAAAAAAGTCTGGATTCTAACACTGTAAAAATATTTCACGAAGTAATATATTTTATAATATAATGTGAACAAATAAAAAAGTTCAATATTTGTAAACATATTTTAATATGTATATAATCATTTCAGTATAAATGAATAATTCCTGTAGAATTTCTGATCATGATCATTAATGAATTATTATAAAATAAAAGAGTTATGAGTCAAATTTGGCCGAATCTAAGTATCGTAGATATTTTTGTCACACATTTAAATATTCTCCAGCTTGCACCATTTATAGTAAGTGCCTGCGTCTGCGTGACACTCGTGTCACGACACGCGACCGAGTTCAGTTTTGCTAACCTTCCTCCCTGCTAGCCGCAATGGCTAAGTTGTAACAGCAAGCGGAAAAAAGGATGAAATTTGTATGCACTACACTTGCATAACATTGACGAAGCCGCTGCTGAAAGTTTCGTCCTCTGCTTGGCTGGTTACAATGGGCACTTGAAGCTTCAATCAGCTCCGCCCTCCCCCTGATGATCCCTGGGCGGCCGACGACGTTAACTTCGTTGATATTATCCCTGCGGCAGCTCGATTTACACCAGCCCATAAACGTTTTGCGATGTAATAATGTTTAATAGGATTATATTTGGGACTAGTGGGGGGCAGACTTAATGCAACCAAGAGAAAGAAGGTGACAGAGAAAGAGAGACAGAGTGAGGGAGAATACACATAGTAGTTCCTGTTGTATGCATTGTTAATAAATATAAAAAGACTTCGATACTTAAGTGTGTGCCCTAACAGCGTCTATTGCTTGTTGGTAATCCGACTGAAAATATTTTGGCCAATGGATCTTAAGCTTCTCGCTTACGCCTTAAGCCGTCATAAGCCCGGGCACATACCGCATCACCTTTAAGCGCCACGTAAGCGCCGAGCCGTGCCTCGCATGCATTTCAAATGCAATTCAATTTCCTTTCGCTGGCATCGTCCTGGGTCCTTGGAGTCATGTCGCTTGGCTGCATTGGTTATTGATTGCTCGCCTTAATTCTCCGAACAGCTCCAGAAAGTCCCGGTTGTCGTCATTCCCTTAATTTGCAATTGTCTCAACATATCCCGAATGAATCTTCCTTGAACCGTTTTAGCAATTACCTGAAAATGCGTGTGGCTTAAATTTAATTTACACACATTTAAACTGCAATCACGTAATGCATTCCAAGCAATTAACATGGTTTAAAGTGGCGTTCAGACTGAGACTGAGAGTCGTCAGGGATACGAATCGGATTTAAATGCAGTCTAACACGAGATTCCCGGTAAATGTCACAATATTCTCAGTAGCTGCACATTATGCTTATGCATTTTGTAATCATATGTTAGCCAGAAGTTAGCTAATGCCAGGTGTGTTGACTAACAGGTAACCTGCCACCTAAAGCTGCCTGCATAAGCAATCATAGCATTTATTTAGCTTGTTTGTCTTTGACAACTCACTATAGTAAATGCATTCTCAGCTGATTTACATTACATGCTTTAGCTTTTCAACTGTGAATGAAATGTTAATAAATAAGCAGGATGAGGGAAAAATCGTGTGGGGAGAGTGTGCTTGAACCACTTGAACATTTTTGTTGAGCAAATGCTGCAGATGAGGAAAGTCTATTTAGTGTTAGCAAATTAATGATATGAGAATCTTAAATGTAAGTATAAGGTGCACGAAATTGATAAATAGGACACTATGTTCTTTACTATAAAAACTAAATAGATCACGATATTTAAAAAAAAAACCAAATTGCTGCATAAACTTAATAAAATTATTCATTTACTCAATCTTACTTATTGAAAAAGGTAAGGATGCTACGTTAGGATAACTATTAGGAATGCTCGATGAATGTTCGATGTTCGATGTTCGATAATTATCGATGTTAAGATATTTTAACATCGATGTTGGGCTTTCGATAATGACATCGATGTCGACATCAATATTTATATCGATCATGCATAGTAACTAATAGTCGGGCGGTTTTCACTGGAGTGAAAATAAGGATATAGTTGACAGCTACTAACTTATTATATTTTAGAAACATATGAGTCGTATTTTGATTAGAAAATCAAATGACGGCACTCTGCAGTCAGTTTTTACAATGATAAGACCAAGAATAATTTATTTACCAGACAAAACCAGTTAGTTTTGAATTCCTTATCAAAAATAAACTTTTCAAAGCATTTTGAAAGTCATATTTAATATTTTCTGTTCTGCTAAATCGATTATTATCGATTACAAGACAACACATAAATAATAGTTTTATGATTTGTATACTAAATTTTTAAAGTCACAGCTTATACAGATTGAATAGACAAACTCATATATATATATATATATATATATATGATTAACTCATATTATTGATATTTAAATATAATTATTTTATATTAAGGATATTGACAATATCAATTAAAGTAGTGTAGAGTATGTATAGGATGTATGTAGATGGACTTGGTTAGATTTACATAACTTGTTGCTGATGTTCATTAAGACTCACAGTCACAGCAATCAAACTAGTAATTTACGCTCTACAGAACGTTACACTATCCGAAATCAAATCTATCATACAAAAAAACTATATTTAGCTTTGTATATACGCACCTCAAATAACCTATTTAACGAGCTCCAATGTATAACATTTTTACAGCCTTGACTTATTATTGTAGTATCCCAAAGGTTATGTCCTACATGGTCAACTTTGTAAGGTTAGTGCAGTGGGGGTATCTATGCCAGTATCTGCGTCTGCTTAACTATTGATTGTTGTTGTTGTTGACGCTGTCAGGTGAAAAGTAATTGAAGTTTCACAACTTTTGCCATCAAACAAACCGACAGCTGCTCGCTTTATCTGTCATCAGCGACACCGCCTACGGCTCTGTTTGGCTCTTTGATGTATTTGGCTCATAGTTTTCGCCACCCCCACTCCCCCCTCCATCCAGGTTGGCCTCAGCCCAAATGCAATGCCGCACTCCGATTACGCAGAGTGTGTCAGATTCGAGAAAACTTTTCAGCAACTTTCCGTCTATCTATAACCCACCGAGTTGGCCGATTTGTTTACACGTTCTGTTCGCCGCAAATTATTTGCATGTGGAAAGGCCAACAGCCTTCATCCTGGTAAATCTCGTCGATTAATCTTGTGCATATGTTGGGTCCTTCGCAGTGTTTGCTTTGCAGTTTGAAGTTTTCAATTTTGCACTTACAAGATTTTATGTTTGGTCTTAAATTCCGTCAGGTTCTTTTTCTCCTTTCTCATTTCTCGTTTATCGTTTTTTGGTTTTTTTGTTTATTGCTCTTGGTTGGCTCTTAGTTTGTTTAGCCTGTTGGTTTTGGCCGACTGCCAACTGTGGGCGTGGCACACAGCAAGAGTAGCATACGCAGGGCTTCGTTAGTGTTGCGTAACACAACGTAAACTGTGCAGAAACCACGTTTAAACAAGAAGTGAACATAACCGGAATATTGATTTATAAGATTGAAATTATTTGCAATTAAACACTTTTAGTGCAGAATTAAGTAGCAGTTACACGTAAGTTGTAAAGAAATGATCTTAACTGACTTTATTTTAATTCAATTAATAAGAATAGAACTATTTTATTCAATTTAGTTAAGACATAACTTAAGTTTGATATAGAGCTGCACTTGTCAGGTCTTGGCTGGCGGCTTAAGCGTGGCCGAAGTATGACTTTGCATTTAATTTCTTCCGTTCTAAATTTAAATTTATATATATCATTTCTATAAAGATAAATGCCATTGGTGAAAAGAGAGATGCTGAATTCGTAGGCGATTTAAGAATTAAATAGTTTTAATTATACAAAATAAATTTAAATTATTATTTTATTTTATTTATTTAATATGTAATTTATATATATGACTTTAATTTTAACTTATAATAGTCTTTTAGCTTTTTAATATGTATATTAACTTTTGTTTTTATTATTTATTTTATTTTATTTAATAAATAGATCATTTATAAATATAGCTTTAATTTTAATTTATCATAATCTTTATAATAATTTGTTTTTATTTTATTTAATACATATTTATATTATTTATTATTATTATTATTTAATACATATATGTAATGACATTTTTATAAATATGACTTTAGCTTTAATTTTCAATATTCTGTTATATTCATTTTTAATTTTATTTTTATTTTTTTAATGCGCTTATTAAATATGTATATTATTTATAAATATGACTTTAAATATATTATTTATAAATATTACGTTATTTTTAAATTATAAGATTTTTATATATTTTTTTTTAGTTTTATCTTTAATGTATGTATACATAGTAGGACAATTTTTAATTAAAATCATCTATTTCATAGTTTTATTTGTATTTTAATTTTTATTAAAGTTTATAGTTTATATATTAAATATTATATTTTATTAATTCAATTTATTATTTGTAAATATTACGTTAGTTTTTATGAATAATAATTTTGTATTTGTAATAATATTTGTATTCTTATTTTTACTAATTATTTTCTGTATTTATCCATTCATTCATTCATTCTCATTCATGTTTATAGAGCTCTGGCACTTGAGCTCTCATTTTCTGCGCATCTCTGTGATGAGCTCTGAAAACAGTTTGGCAAAGAATTTCAATCAGCTCTCGACACGTTTTTGTTTGCATTGGCCACACGTTTATGAGCTGGCGGTCGTCTGCTTATCAGGTGATTAGTGCTATCAACGCTGCTGGCCGTGTTACCAAGTTCAATAAAAACAGGATCAAACCGAGAAGTGTCGGTCTGTGTGCATGTGTGTGTGTGTTTTTGTTTACGCCTTTGGCATTGTAATCAATACAAAAAAAAAAAAATTGGTAGATGAAGAAAAAAGCCTGACCGAGAGAGCAGCTGAGTAGGTGGGCTTGACGTTTGCCAGGGCCAGGCAAGCGTGTAAATGCAATTTCCGTTTGTTGCAGCCGGAATTTCGTGCACGCCAAGGGAACTCCCAGTGACTGCTTGACTGACAGCGACCAACAACAACAATGGGAGCAGCAGCAGCACCAGCCCCAGCAGCAGCACGACTGGCGTCAGTGGCAGCCACAGGGCCAGCATGGTGGGACGCCATGCTGATGCACTTTCTGCCTGGTGCCGCACTCGATGCGCGAAAAACATTTTTTAAAGGCTCACATACAAAAATTTATATTCAATTTTCGAGCTGCGTTGCATTTCGTTCACATATATCAGACGTGAGACATTTATAGCCGCGTCAATAGAATTGTGTTTGGTTTTCCCCTCTGTCATCTTCTATTTCAAATAATACGTTTTTCCTTTTGTGAGCACTTTGGGGTATGAAACTTGGCACAGGCTTGTGTTATTTAAAAGAGTTTTATATTTTTGTTTTTATTTTTTTATTTTTAAATCGAACATATATAGAAATAGAGAGTTTACCCAAATATAAGATAGTTTTGTAAATAGAATTATAATTTGATATAAATAAAATTTAAATTAGTAGCATAGGAGAATAATATATATAATTTATATAAATTTAAGTATAAATCATATTTTAAATATAGAAATATTAAATATTAAAATTGTAGAGTAGGAGAATAATAATATATATAATTCATAAATTTTTCACGTATAACCAATATTAAATTTGAAGAATATGAAAATAATAATTTATGTAAAAGTCACCTTAGCCTATAATAGTATTAAAGTATATAATACATTTTGTATATAATATAAACATTATTTTTTTCGAATATTTTCAATATTGAGTTTGCAGAATATACAAATAATAATATGTATAAATTAAAATATAAGATTTAATTTGATTCAGAGAAATATTAAATATTAAGAATAGTCATTAACAAATTTAAATAACTTCAAATAAATAAAATTTATTTATAATTTATATATATATATTTTTGTTTATCAATTTATCACATTTAATATTTCTATATTAAAGTAAATTATAATATATTATATTATATTATATTGTATTTCAAATTATGATTCTCTTACTCTTCTATGAACTCATCTCTATATCTATATCATATTTATATTTATATTAACTTTTTCTTCAGGGCATATAAACTTCGGCTTCCACCCAATCGTTACAGTTCCTTGGTTTTAATATCTTTTTTTTTAAAGCTCATATTCCGCACATTCATTTCGGCTCTCGCTGAACTCATTTCGAATCACAGTGCAGCATTATTGGAAGCATTCGTTGTTGTCTTCTGTGAATAATGTGGGTTATTGCTTTTTGTAAATATTGTTGCAGCGCTCAGTGTCGACCCCAACTGCTGTTGCCACATTTTTTGTGATTTAAGATGAAAAATAAAAACCAATAAACATTACATTTGTAGTTGAGCGCAATAAATTAATGTGCGAGCACGTTTAAAATATTAAAATAAGCATTGCTTTCATTTTGTATTTTGTATTTTGTTTTTGTCTTTTATTTTGTAACAGAGACGAGATCAAAGAGCAGCTCTGCTGTTAATATCTTTCGGTTGAATAAAACTTGTATTCAAATATTTCTTTTAGTGCGCAATTTCGCACTTTAATACCGCTGTCTTTTTTTTCCGCCGGACGTATAGCGATGCAAACGCATTTTTATTGCTTGTCGGCGGAGCCGCAAACGCTGTGAGAACTCGTAAAACACGCGTAAGAATCACCTTAAGTGCAGCCATCAGCGGAGCTGCGCGGAGTCCACGTTGATGTCGGCCTGGCTGAAATGCGATTTTGTTTGCTCAATGCTGCAATTTGTATGCTGAATGCCACACGCAACAAACTGTGGCAGGCCCTGAAAGCCGAACGAAGCGAAAATGAAACTTTAAAATGAGCTCTCGCCACTGGCAATTAAAAAGGGAATTCTTATCACATAAAGCATTCGTTTGTACTTTAAGCAAACATGTATTAAAAATCTCTTTCCTTACAATTGCTGTTGATGAGTTTCTGGCGGAGTCCCGCCTCAAGCTGCCATCAGCCAGAAATGTAAGCAACAATGGGCACGAGCCACTTGGTTAAAAGTAATTTGTGCGGCAATTAGTGTGCGAGCAGGAAGGAAACACTTAAAGATGGCCTATGCCACACACACACACACACACACACACACACACACACACACACACACAGAGAGAGCTCAGCCAAGCTGAAGATTTTCGCAGTTCCGAGACTCTGCTAGAATTTGCTCTTTAATAGGGCTGTTCAGGCACAGAGAACTCCTCCAATGCGCGCAATTATGATGCCCTCTTCAAAGTCCATAATAAACACATGTGTTTTTACTTCGCTGCCCAGAGAGCTCTACAATATTGTTCATGTTGGCAATAAATATAATGGTGCGCTTCCTTCGATACTCACGACACATCTCTAAGCAGCATATATAAGTATATATATAAATATATATATAAATGTATACATATGTACCTTTTATATTATCCCTTGTGGCACTTGAGACGCCTTCGTATGATAAGCAATGCTGGCGACAAAAGCGACAAGTTGAAAGCAAACATCACTGCCACAAAACAATGCAAGCAACAACAGCAACAAATACAACAGCAACAACAACTACAACAGCAACATTCAATGTAATGTTAAAGCAAAGCACTTACAATAAAAAAAAGTGTCGAGCGAGGAGTCATAGAAGTCGTTTCACGAACGTGGACACACTTAAATGCTCGTCCAGCACTTGATTCTTCTGGTTGCCTTGGCTGCAGTCAGTAGCTGCCAAATGCTTCCTGCTGCCCGTTGGCTGCTGCCTGCTGCTGATGGTATTTCAGCTCTGGTTGTTCCGCTTTGCTCTCCTCGTGTTGTCGGAATGCCTTTATCGTTGACTTCCGTGCAGTTGTTGTCCACTTGGCGGCGGCTTCCGTCATGGTTGTAGCCATTGCCGTTCCCGTTACCGTTGCTGCCTCAATTGCAATCATATTACAAGCCACATTTAATTTAATTTGTTGCGGAAATCAAAAAGATACTCTACCCCAGTCACCACACACGCACATATATGGATAGATAGACGCAAACAGAGTTCCTTTGGCGCCCCGTTTGATTTGAGCAAACCTCTCGCATCAGCAGCTGCAGCTGCAGCTACAACTGCAACTGCAACTCCAATGCATACGCATTTTGCGGTCAGCTTATGGCATTCGGTCTGTGCTTTAATGTGCCGGAAAAAACATATCCGACTCTGGCAACTGCCAACAGAACGGTCGTTGCTCTGGACACCCAAATCCTTGTCTTTGTTCTTTTCCAAGTTGCCCGCATTGCAGCAGTCAAACGAAAATGAAAACGCGCTCAGATCAACTCAGCTTCACTGAACTCAGATCCACTCAACTTAACTCAGTTCCACTCAACTCAACTCAGCTCCACTCAACTGAACTCGATTCCCCTATTTATTGTCCTTTGAGTGTTTGTGCTTAGCGCCTGCGCCAACTTTAGGCTCCGATGTTTACCAAGCATCTGCCCCACTGAGGCGACAAATTTCTATGTTTTTCATAGAATAACTCAAACCTGTTGCTTAAGCTAGAGTGTTACGGTTAACTGCGTAAATATTGTTGCGAATTGATGCTTGCAATTATATTTTAATGAAACATTGTTGATGTTGAATTGTTATAGTAAATGTACAAAATTTGTATTTATATTAAGATTATTTTATTATAGCGCATTGTTAAAATAAGCTTTATTATATTTAATTTAACAATATTTTATTTAATTTTTATTAATATTTAATTTGATATGTTTACTATTGTTAAGTACAATATATTATATCTATTCCTTATACATGTTATATAAACATCACAGATCTTCTCTGCCTGCCGAATCCAGCTGAATTTACAAAGAAAGATGGGCAGGGAAATGAACCAAAAAAAAAACTGCCGTTGAAGCCAAAGTAACAACTAAAGTAGAGGAAATGTGAAACATTAGAAGATTATGTGAGTTCGTTGTTAGTAAAAATTCTCTAAGTAACAAGTAAGAGTGCTCTAGTCGAGACTGCTCGACTAGGAGATACCCTGAGCCCTGTGAAGCAAATGGGGCATCCAAAATCTAATGATTACGTAATGTCCGTATGCATTACAGGAAACTGCGTTATGTAAATAGCCTCTTATTATGTTTTCTAGTTAATGTATACAAATTATATACCTTACTATAAATTACTAAAAACACAGCTATATTTAAACAACTCTGAGTTAGAGGGGAAGTCGAAGTGGTAGTCGGGCTTGTCTGACTAAAAATTGCCTTAACGCAGATACGGACTGCTAAAAATATAAATTAAAATATATTATATTTACATTAAATAAACATTAGAAGTATAATCTTTACATTTTTGCTTAACATATTTAACAATTTTAATACTTACCAACAGACAGAAGAGGAGAAGCACCGCGCTGCACTGGACGACTGACCACCAATAAATGATGAATGCGACTGAAGCTGCGCTGCAGCAGGCTTGCCTTTATATAGGGCAGCGACAGCTCCACTCAAGTCAAGCTCAACTCTTGAGCCTCTTTCTGTGTCAGTCTTCACACTCGATCATTAGGCGACCAATCAGAGCACTTTCTGCTGCTACTGCTGCAAGAAGCAGCTCTTCTGATCTTCAGCTGCCTTTATATAGGGCAGCAAGACTACCACTCGAAGTCGAGCTCAACTGTTAAGCCTCTCTCTGAGTTAGCGTAAGCTAAACTCTCTATCAGTTAACGACCAATTAGAGTATTTTCTGCTGCCTCTGCTGCACACCTCCTCCTTATAATCTTAACTCTTTTTCAGCTCTTCTTCTTTCTGGTCTATTGATTAAATTTGAAACATCTAGTTCAAAGGATGTACAAACCAGCCCTTAAAAAGCAATACAAATTATCGATAAATGCTGATAAAATCGAAATGGATTGAATTCAATCGAAAATAAATAAAGAATTAATTAATAAATAAATAAACAAAATAAAGATAAGAAAAACAAACATCACCGCACCTGGACTCGAACCATTTTATTTACTACATATGTAACGTTAAAGCGCATCATCTCAAGTAGCACAACCACTTCATATTTATAAATAAAAAAATAAAAAATTAATCTTAGAGTATGCTGAAATGCGTGGTGGTCTGAATGTATGTGAGTAAAGGGCGATATATGACAAATACAAAACTAAAGAACGCTTTAATGTATATGTGTGAATCATTCCATCCGTGAATCTCACCTTCAGATTCCAAAACTGATATTGCTATGCTCCTGGTAACTTATCTGCATGCCAATACCTCTCAAACTGAATCCGACTATTTTATCAAGTACATAGATATTATAGCGCTCCATAACAACTTATAGCGAAATCGTCTTATAAATTCCTTACGACGGAGCACGCTTGTCAAAGGGAGCTGATGGAGTGTCTTTGGCCAACTGTTGATCTGCAAAGTGTTTACGATTGTCTTTATGCGTCTTTCGCTTGAGCTGACTACTTTGTGGCCATTGACCACGTGCCGAGCGCTGGAAATGAGCCTTTTTGATCCGCTGCCAATTACGTGGGCAACAGACAGCTTACGCCCGGGGCCACAAAGGCGACTCTCTAGACGGAATTTTGCGCTTTGGCGTAAGCGGCGCCATTATTTCTCGAAAAGCGAAATGAAATGCTTGAGAAAGCCTTTGATAAGTAGTAGCCAGCCCGAGGGACAACACAGTCAGCTTTATGCTCCTCCGATGACCAGCTCCTCGTCCGTTGTCAGTTGGCCACGTCCTTGCCCTTGGCCGTGAAACGTGCCACACCTGATAACGGGACTGCACAACGACACGTCCCTGTTGCTTTGAGCTACAAAGTTGACTGCATCTGTGCAGCAGACACATTGTGTCGTGTCGCAGTGCAACAATTATTGAGCTGCCAATGCGATTTGGCATTGAATTCGCTTCAAAGTCGCTCAGCTGTCGAATAGCTGCAAGTCGACTCAAGCAAACCAGAGCAACGACAGCTGCAGCTGTGACATGTTCATTTAAATACAATTTTTGAGTTTGAATTTAGTTTCAATTTAACATCGAATGAATTTGCATTTGCATTTGAATTTGCCTTTGGCATTGAGGCCAACCGCAGCACCACAAATATCAGCCACCAGTTGCGAATAATAAATTTCTTTGTTGAGTCCATGAATGAAAATCGTCAGCTTATGGAAACTGTAAATGTAATTCGATTAATTAGTATTTAATTATTGTTTAACTTTGTTAGTTGATTTGCTTATTGATTAGTTTATCAAAGTTAATTATTCTACAAAAAGCGTAGACAAAAAGCCAATCACAGATAAACATTAACAGGGGCTGGCCTTAGGATATTTTGTATTTAAAAATTTTTTTGCTGAAATACAAAATGTCAATAAGAATTGATTTAATATTCTGAAATATAAATTTATATAAGGTATTTAATTAGAAAACACGTGTATAACATTTAAGATTCTGGTACCTTACATTTTATTTTTTTAATTTAAAATAATTTTTAAATTTATATATTTTTATGCCAGTCTATATACATATCTCATCAATTAAACTTGATAACTTTAACGGTAAGCCTTTTAGTCCTATTATAAGGTCAATAATATCATAGTTTTAACTTTCATTTTATTTCATTAAAGTAATTTAAGCGAAGTTCTTCCTACAAATACCAACTTCTGACTAGAGCTATGAATATATTCCATTGGATTGTTAGACGTGAATCTCTAATCACCTCATCAATGCATTTTCCTATTCCGATTGCCATTTCATTAACAGTTATAAACTATAAACCTACGCTTATTATGAATAAGACTTTTTAATATTTTAAAATTTAAATACAAATTTAATAAACATTTATAAAATATTTGTTCAGAATAATTACTTAATTAATGCATTTTCCGTTGCTCAAGCTATACTATTACCATTTTATTAATATAAATAATAAAGCTTAGCTTATTACGAATAAATCTTTTTAAGATATTTAAATATAAATAAAAATGTATTATTATATATTTAAAATTTTGTTATTTAAAATAATTACTCACAATAAAAGATGTTATATACAATATATTTAAAAATATAAATATATGTAAATGTTATTATATTATTATTATTATTATATTTAAAATTATATTGTTTATACAATAATAAAGAGAAAATATAATTTAAAATTTAATGTAAATTTTAAATATATATAAATTCTTTTACAGTGAGTAGTTATTCAAAAATATGTTTATATTCATAAAATAAACACGACATTTATTGCAATTGCATATGATTAAACGCTCGGGCAACGCCTATGGGCGAGTTCTGTGTGAAGCTGCGGCATTTACGAAAGTTAATTTCGTAACGCTCCAAACATTATTCATCCTTCATAATTTAATTCATCAGCGTAAAAATGTGCAAGCGAAAAGTTTTTGTTGAAAAAAACAAGGGAAGTGCACGGAATGAGCTTCGCTTATTTAATATGCATTAAACAAAAGTTCCATAACTGGAATACCCTAGCTAAAGGGTTGGTAGAGGTGTTTCGATTGTCGTGTTTCAGCTCGTGAAATGTAGTTTATATATGCAAAAATTTCAACTTTTATAATACTCAACTTGTACTAGAGTTGCCCTTACACCTATGTAGATATGTAATATATATGTTTAATTTTACCTTTAACATATCTTGAATACTCCATGTTATACATATATTTAATTTCCATAACAGACATAACGTAGCTAAAGGATTGATAGAGGTGTATCGATAGAAGTATTTCAGCTCGTGGAAACAAATTTAACATATACATTATATTGTACGTGAATGTATATGCAAAAATCGTAACTTTTACAAAAGTTGCCCTTATACATATTTGTGTAATATATGATTACCTCAACCTTTAACATATATTTAATACTCCATATTACATATATCTTCAATTTCCATAACTGAAATAAAACTGAACTGAAAACTGGAGGTGTTTAGATAGAGTTGTTTCGATAGAGGTTTATCGATAGAGCTGTTTCGATAGAGGTGTTTTGATAAAGGTGTTTCGATAGAAGTGTTTCAATAGAGGTTTTTCGATAGAGGTGTTTCGACAGAGATGTTTGAATAGAGGTGTTTCGATAGAGGTGTTTCGATAGAGGTGTTTCGATAGAGGTTTTTCGATAGAGGTATATCGATAAAGACATTTCAGCTCGTGAAAGTACAATTAACATCTTTAACCTCCGGCTTGTGTATATTATATTGTACGTCAATGTATTTCATATATGCAAAAATCTCAACTTTTACTAAAGTTTCTCTTATACTTATGTATGTATGTCTTACATTTCTACCCTTACCTTTAACATACCTTTAATGCTCCATATTAGCTTCTTCAAATGTAAGTTACAACAGTGTATTCAAGTTATATTTTCCTCGTAGCAGCTCTGACAGCTTACCCGCCCCCAGAGCGTTGCACCTGACGCGCCCCATTGGATTTCTTAGTATTCCCGCTGTCAAAGTCAGAGCTCTCTCTGTCTTGTGCCGGTGCTGGAACGTGGACACGCCTACACAGGAGCGCAACGTAATTGCAAGGGCGTTGAGCGAAAAAAGTGTTGCTCTTAGTCCTTTGTTTATTTTTTTGATTTTTTGTGTGTTGTTGCTATGGTTTTTCCTCTTCTGCTTTCTTGACATTTGCACTTTTACTTTAAGCTTTGTTCTGGCTGTTGATCGTCGTGTGCAGGCTGCAATATGTACAGTGAAATAGCAATACACCTATCAACACAAGCACACCCTTAGAAACACACACGCATACACACAGGCTGCCATTTAATGGCACTGTCAGTCGCGCATTGAACAACATCAATCATACGCAGCGTGGTACACCATTCATATAACGCCTCAAGGCACAGAATAACTTGAAGTGTGTTGCTGCTGCTGTTGCTGTTGCTGGTGTTGTTGCTGTTGCTGCTGGTGCTGTGTTTGCCCATGTTGCAGATAGTACTCTGACTTGACAGCTGGCACCTTTGACAGTCTGTTGGAATTGGGATTGGAATTGGGATTGGAACTGGGAGTGAGTTTTTTCGGGGTGTGACTGCTGTCCATTTGGTTGGCTGTCACTCGTCGCTTCTGCTGCCGCACCGTGATGCCGCAATGTGATTAATGAAGCAAAAATTGACCTTGATTTCAGTGGATACCACACCCAAGTCTGCTCAGTACACCGCCATCCCATTACAAATAAATATATACATATATATTCAGTTCGAATCAGCACACTTATTAATTAATTAATTATGATTAAGCTACGCCCTCTGCTCGGGTCAAACAAAGACGAAAAAACTTACTTTCTACTTTGCTTTAGTTCGATACGTTGTTAGGGCATAAAGTGAGGCATATATACTATATATGTATATGTATGCAAATGAAAATATGAAAAATATATACATGTTATCATTAATTAATTATTAATTTATTTATAAACAATCATTAAAAAATCTGCATGTTTTTATCAATGTTTAAACCTTTTTCTGTATATATAATATATAGTATAGCATATTAGATATATAGTATATGTATATGCTTGTATATATTATAAAAAAGTATTTGAAAAAATCTATTTTATATTTGACCAAGATCAATGAAAAATTCATCACAACATTAATAAACTGAAATATATTTTTCGTAATAAATATATACATATGTATGTATGTATATACCATTTTATAATTATTATTTTTTTTAATGCCATTTAAAATTCAAGAAACTTTGTGAGCGCAATAATAATAATATGTGTGAGCAATATTATAATGATATGAGAGTAAACTCGTGATGAATGAATGATTATGATATGAGAAAATGAATCATGGCAATTTTTAATACTATTTTTTTTTATATATATATACTATTTATTATTTGAAATAAAAAAGTTAACAAAAACATAAAAAATAGTAAAGCAAAACAAAATAATGAAATATGTTGAAATAGTAAATATAATTTTTTTAATATATGTATAACAAGTCTCAAAATCAAACACATAAAATATTTTTATTGTAATAATTATATTATTTATATTTGTTGTTATTTTACATACTATTAAATATTGGTTTTACAATATACAAATTATTACAAATATTTATTAAAATAAAATGATTGTCCGAAAATGTTAGAGTATTCCCATTTCAGCTAATGGAGTAGACTAAGCGTCTTGACTGACGTCTTTTGTTGGTGCTTTTGCCAAAAAGTAGTTAGATTTCATTTGGCTTGCTTCATCAAGTTAATAAGTCGAAATAAGCCCCATTTTGTGACGAGGGTAGTACCCTCGGTTTACCAGAAAAACTGGCCGTAAAATGATATCCATCAGCTGAGCATAGTTTTCGGCTGGGGCGCATATTGCGTAGGCATTTCTAATTATAGCTGCGTGCAATTTCTAATTGCTCACGGCAAACAAACCAACAAACGGCAACAAGGGCCAAGGCAAGGGCCGGCAAAATAAATAGCCACATTGTCACAATTCGGACACGCATTGCCAATGCGGGCCAGAGCGCCAACTCGACCAACTGCTGCGTGGGCGGCGCTGTTTGTGCAGCGCACACAAATTATGCTCAAAATTATCAACAAGCAGCAAAGCTGAGCTGGTGCCGAATAGTGTATACACTGGGATATCCTTTGCATTTTCCATGTAAGATACATATCTATATCTTATATATAAAATTGAATGGTTGCCGGTATGTCATCGATGAACTCAAAAACTACTGCATCGGTTATTATTAAAGTTGGTATATACATATGTGTATTTTTTTGCGAAGAAGGTTTGTATAATATGCTTATTGATGCCACTCACCACCAGGTGGCGCTGCTGAGTAGCAACTTCTGTCCCGTTCTACCGATTGTATTGAAAATAAATGTGATGATGTATTTTTAATGGGTAAGATGATATTGATATATATGATATATTCTATATTTAATATATATGATACGGATATATATTATTTATATTAAAAAGTTGCCTCTAAATGACTCTTCCATGTATCAAGTTTAATACTGAATAATAGATATACGAATTCGTATAAATATACATAAGTTCGAAAAATATATTTTATATATAATATATTTTATATAATATATATGGTGCAGTAAGTAAAATAAAAAAATTAATTTTTTTTTCTTCTATACATCTTCTTCTCTTCTCTTTTTCTTTCTCTTCTTCTTCTCAATTTTTTCAACATAAACTAAACAAAATAAAATAAATTGAATATTTGTGCACTGATATTTCTTTAAAATTATTTTATTAAATTTATTTTAATATATTTCCGTAACAATGCGTACCGGGTACAGCTAGTATCTATATATTTGCCTTATTCTTATCCATTTTTAATTGTATTTTCTCTAATGGTTTCGCCTTATATTTGCTTTACTCGTTTGACTAATATGCTCTATCGAGCATACTCTTCATCTGACTATTTCTTGCCCGCATGTAAATGTGTAGCACACGCACGCGAACAGCATTTCTCTGCCTGTTTCTATATACATTTGTATATACTATATAGCATTCTTTTCGGGGTGCGCTGTCAGCGCCTTTTGGGCATTTCGCTGCTTTGCGCATTGTCCGAACTGTTTCCTTTATCCTTTGTGATTGTAAGTCCTCGTGTTGTTGCTGTTCCGCTTCTGGGGTCAGACTCTTTAGATGTAATTAGAAAATCTGAACGGCTCCATTAATAATGTGTCAGTTTTGAGCGTGGCAATCGGCCACGCGCATCGACTGATTTATGTGAGCCGCATGGCCTAAAGGCGCATCTAATGTCCTGCCATTTGATTAGTCAATATGAGGGAAATGGCAGCGGCTTTTGCCACTTCCTGCCAGATGGCAGGAGTAGACGGCAGACGACAGACGACACTCGGCTCGGAGCGACCCTTTCACTTCGCATCTTGACTACTAATTGAGTAATTTATGCGTATTTGTCGTTGCGTCTGCGTTAGCCAAAGACCAAATCGCAGCTACTTCATAGCCCACTTGCGTCGGCACACGGATTTGCTGCTACTGTTGGGCCCCCAAAGTCGCTTGAGCCTCGCGGCACATTATCTAAGCTGACGCCGCGCCCCGTCGGCAATCTCGGCAGTCAGCTCGTTTTTCCGCCTGGTCTTAGGCGAGTGAGCCTGTCGAGCTGCTGTTCTGGGTCGCTGGCAGCCGCAGCGAGTTCATGAGACGTGACAGACAACGCCAAGAATTTGGGCATAGTCGGCATTCGACTCGGCTCAGTCTACGGCTGCTTCAGCCGCTGTTACCTTGATTGAAAAGCCAAAAGGCGCACACAGCGTTTGCTGGCTGCCAACTGCCGACTGCGTGCTAAATTAATTTGACATTTCTGGCATTGTTGCGGCGTGGAGCATCCTCAGCCGGCGCCAGCCTAGCCCTGATTTATGCCAAAAGAGTTGACACACTCCTGCATGCCACAATGCCTGCTCCAATTGTGTCGCAGTCACATTTTGGTTTATTAGCGGTTGCCTGTGCATAAATTAGATTTGGCTCGCGGCACAGCTAATAACATTCTTATGTTGGCCAGAAATGACTGCTGCCAGCAGACGATGCTCCCTCCAAGCTTGCTCTGCGCCAGCACATGTATTGACATTCGCCCATCGAATCTTTGTATTGATCTCAACTGCCGCCGCCATTCGCTCACTTTTTACTTTGTTCATTCTCTATTCCATTTAAATTCTTTCTTTTGCTCTGCTATGCAAATTTCTATGCGTTGTCATTTGTATCATTAGCCAGTCCTTTTTTACGAGTTTATTTTCCCTTTTTTAGGTGCAAAACAAAGCGCCGAGCACGGCCCTCGGACTTTGTCCAGATTTACTGATGCGTGGCGCGGCTTTATGCTTTGTTATGCATTCGAGTGATTTTTTTTTGTTAGCTGCTGTTTGGGGATAAAAAAAATACACTTCAATACTTTGTTGTTATGCCTGCCACGGGAACTGAAAAGGGTATATTGGTTAGGTGTCATGTTCTTCTAGTTGTTACATGATTTATATTACGCCACGAAAATGATTTATTGCATGGAAATGCCCGCAATTTTGTAAATGAGCTTTATTTTGAGTGAAGATTACTCAAAGTTGGATTTATATATGTATATGCATATATATTCTTTTTTTTCACAAGCCTAAATTGAGTAATCAATAAGCCAGCTCAGTCTTAGGGCTACTATGTCAAGGAAAGCCAATAAAACTGTTGCTAAAAGCTTTAGCTACTAGTTCTTTCTTTACACGTGGCTAAAAGTTTTAAACTTTGCCAAAATTCAGTTAGGATTCGGTCATTTCCTGTGTCGTGCAGCTCTCAAATCTCATTGCATGCTGTGCGTTACCCTCTCTCTCTCTCTCTCTCTCTCTCTCTCTCTCTCTATTTGTATATCTCTCTGTGTCTTCATATATATTTTTATATATAGTACTTATTTACCTTGTGCATCTGTAAGTAATTTCCTGTTCTATACACTTTGCCTCCTGTCCACGCTGCGCTGTTCAGTTTGTATTGTCATTGTCAGCGTTCTCCCCAGTTTTTTATTTATTTTTATTTTTATTTTTATTTTTTGCCACATCAGCAATTGAGTTTTTATTTCTATTTAACTTTTTTAGTTACAGCTAAAATGTGTGCACATTGTTATGGCTTGAATGTAGTTTAAACTGTCAAGCGAAAAAAGTTTATTGCCAAGCGAAAAATGGTTTAAACTGCTGAAGCTCATTTAAATTCTGTTTTCCCCTTTTTTTTAGGATTGCTAATGATATTTTTACTATAACTGTGCATGAGCTGCCCTAATTTGTATGTAAGGAATGTTGGCAGCGAAATGCCAAAGTTATGCAAAGGCTTCTGCCCCAACATCAACTATACATTGTGGGAAACTGTGGCAATAGAGGTGGGTTATTTTTAGAAAAAGTATTATTTGTGAAAGCATGATTCCAATTAGAGAAGAATTTTAGGTAAAGATGAATTGGGAGAGAGATCTCTGTAACTCTGAATACAATATATCTTTCTGATTTATCTCATTACAACAGCGATATCAGTCCTTGACGCAAACGACAATAGCAGGTGCAGCGTAGTATATTATTTGATATTAAGTATATCAAATTGGTATTGGTGTTATGTGTATCAAACTCAAAGTTAATTTCGTCAAAGATAAAATAGGAAGAGAAACATACAAATATAGAAAAAACTAGAAGTACATGAAAATTATTTTTCTGTAGAATTCCAAAAAAAGACCGAGCAAACGCGTCTAAAATGGTTTCACGTCCTAGACCTTTTCTAATAGACCATAAATAAACAATGGATTATTTATTACACATATGAAGGATAAGATCCAGTTTTACTAGCCATGTCTATGGGGTTATTATAGTCTACAACTTTATATTTATTTAGATTGAGTTTAATCACATTTGATTCATTGCAATTGTTAAAATAAAACGTGATCTTTTCTTACGATCAGCCGGCTTATATTCTACTTTTATATATATATCTCGACCACCATGATTTGCTACTTTCTTTTTTTTCGACGGGAGACCCTGCATTCTTACTAACGAACCACTCAAAGAACTAGTACAAAACTTGCGTTCATTACGAATGAGTCTGTGGTTGATGGGATGCCACAGTTTTCAAGGATCCCCCACATATATTATATGGTTTGATTTCAATGGAACTGAAACCATCCGGTTATTTATAATTCGTGTCAATAAAGTTTCATCTTGTTAGATTAATAGATTGTAAATAAAAAACATGTATATATCAAAAAAATACAAAATTTGTCCGAGTCCAGCACAGATCAGTCTAGTTCATCCATCCTCTGGAAATTGTGTCTTGCATTGTTTATTTTATGTTATTTTTATTATTATTTTATTCACAGAAAATTCTCATATTTGTGTGCCTAGTTTTCAACTCCTAAACGCATTTTATTTATGTACTCGAATCAAACGTTTCCCAACCTTGACAAAGCACTTAGTGTTTCGACTAGTCAAAAGGATGACGATTTCCTCCATTTTGTGGCTATGTGTGCTAATTAGGACTAAAAGTTTAGCGGATGCGTGCGTTGGCTTTGCGCTGCGGTTGCAAATGTCTAAAAAAGTTTTGGACTATGTGCTCGAAAGTAATTAGCGCGCGGTTTGTGCGATCTGTGACCTGAGTCAGTGGCGTGTGGCCAGAGCTATCTAAAAATATCTTTTAAATTGTTTTTCACTGTTGCCATAGCATCCTCAGCTCAGTTGGCAAAGAGATGAGCCACAACCGACCACTAAAAAGTCATTTTCAATGTGCATCGAAACTCAATCAATCATTCAAAATGCATAATACACCCAACCGCACCCCTGGACAACGGCGTGAGTGGAGCAGAAAATTGAAAAATAAAATATTGCAAAGGGTTTCGCTTGTGCCATCTGATGTGCGCGTGGTCCATTACGTCATAGTTTGGACAGTTGTCAGGCCGTTGACAGGTAGCCCGACGAGCAAAAATTGAAGCATAAGGCTACACGTGTGGACTGTTCCCTGAGCTCATGCCCAGGAGAGAAAGTATAAATAAATGGGAAAGTATGCTCAGGAGAGAAAGTAGAGAAGTAACGTAAGTAAAAGCATTGTAGCTTACACTTTTACTTTCAAATAGTACTATACTTGAAATCCTGTGGTTGTTAACAGAATTTTGTCATTCTACATGGTTCACATCAAATCTATTTCTTCGACTATCTTACATTATAAGTGTTAGAGTCAGAGAGAGGGAGACGCATTTGCCTGCGAGAGAAGGAAAGAAAGTAAGATAAAGTTAGAGAGATAGAAAGAGAGAGAGAGAGAGAGAGAGAGAGAGAGAGAGAGAGGGAAAGAGGGAGAGAGAGACAGAGACAGAGAGAGAGAGAGAGAGAGAGAGAGAGAGAGAGAGACCGACAAGATAGAGAGATCGTGACCGACAGGATAGAGAGAGAAAGCGAGGTAGGAAAAGAAGAACTAGTAAAAAAAAAACAAAATGGAACGAAGGAGACACAAAGAGCAAGACACAAAGAAATATTAAGAAAGAAAAAGAGTTAAAGAGTGACTGAGAGAGAGACAGAGAGAGGGAGAGAGACAGAGAAAGAAAGAGAGAGAAAAAAGAAAAAAAAACGAAGAAGCGAAAAGACAGAGATAGGAAAAAAAGAGATAGATAGAGAGAGTTAGAGAAATACGGAGAAAGATTAGGGTTAATAAGAGAGAGAGAGAGAGAGATATGAATTGAGAAATAAAATCGATCTAACTTTGTAGTTAATCTTTTTTTAAACGAAGCATTATTATACAGCCTCTCTATTTCATTCTCATTAAATGGCATCCCCCTGTAACTCAAATATATAACTAATTATTCCCCTCTGTAACTCAAACATAGTTATTTAGAGACTTAAACAAGTATCAATAAATATGTTTTTACTTTTATTTATTTGGTTAAGCTAGTATCTATAAATATGTATTTATTTATATATTTCATTTTCAATATTTATCTGCCGATAGGGACATTTCGCCTGAATGGCAATTCAAAAGCAAAGCCTATGCAAATCAAAGCTCGTGGCAAGAAGGCACAAAATATTTGTTGGTAATTTAAATTCTTTTTAAGCTGCTCGAACAGCTCGTGTATGGCATAGACTTGCACAGCCTTTGAGCACACCCAACACATACCCCAACTCAATTTAAAGCCATAAATCCACAACACATGCCAAGCTGAGGCGCAAGAAGCAAATGTAAACAGCAAACAACAAACAAATCCAAAAACTACTTTTGGCAACTTGACACGCACCGAGTAAAGACCCTTCAGAAATTTACATAAAAACTCTGTCTCTCTCCCTCTCGCCCATTCTCCGTCTCTCTTTGCCAAGAGCGAAAGATAAGTGCGATGAGTCAACTGGATGTCTTGCCCAAAAATCTGGCTAATTTTCTATGGTCCGGAATGCCTAATGAAGTCCTCGAATTGTCACCGGCAGATGTTTTGGGTCAGGCTGCGATAAAAACTTGGCTAACTAGCAAAATATGCTAAGGTCTGGCAAATCACAGGCATTCTTAGCGGAAATTTATGTAGAATAAAAAATTAATAATTGAAGATTGAATTAGGATAGAAAACATTTATGTGGATAGCTGACATACTCTAAATATTTTGATTGTGGCTATAAAAATAATTAATAAATAAATAAGGAAAGCAAAAGCGAGAAATGTGTTAAAAGTAATTAAATATTATTGATTAAATATAATAATTATATTCATATAAATTTACTAAATATATACATTTATCTAATTATCTAGAGTCGAGTGGGTTATGATCATGATCTGTCAATTATATCTTCGACAACTTCCTTCAACATATTTCCCCAGCTAATCCTTTCCTTTGGAGGTCCCCATGAAATTACAATAAATATATGAAGTCAAATAAAATTATATCGAGCTGATGATGGGCACAGCTGCAGGCTTAAACGCTGCCCAAAATCCAATCCAGAGTCAAGTTTTTGCTGATTGAGTTAACGGGAACGAGGAACGGAGTGCAGGAACACAGCGCCGCCCGCTGCGAAGGCCATGTGTGCCCGATATTGAATTAAAGCGATAACAAATTGTAATTACTGGGCGTGGGCCAAAGGTCGGAGCTAATGGAGTTTGGCTCGGGCGCTGGAGCGCAACACTGTGGCAGCATAAATAAACAAATTGACATAAATTAGTAGAGATTGAAAAAATTGCGTCCACTAGCGCTAGTGGAGGAGCAGCTCCGGCTCCAGTTGTCCCTGGCCTGGTTCGCCTCAGTTATAAATGTCGCTTTTATGGCTGGGCACGTGTAAATCTTGCGAGGCTGGCAGTGCACATTAAGTGCACATCTGCTGAGCCCTTCGCTGGAATCCGTGTGTGGCATAAATTAAACGCCAAATAAGGTCAAGAAATAAATTTCACTTTGATTGCCCCAGAGACATTAGCTGCCGCCAGATCATCAACAAGTTGCCGGCAGTTAATAAAAAACACTCCAACAGCTCGGATTACCTGAAGCACTCTACTCGAGCATTGCCGTGCAGTTCTCCAGCCAAGCTGCAAACATAAAGTCAGTAGTCTAGGAAAAAAGCTGTACATTGATAAATAGATGAGCCAATAGAACGTTGCTGAACTGAGATTTACTAAAACACAGCTATATTTAAACAACTCTGAATTAGAGGGGAAGTCGAAGTGCTAGTCGGGTTTGCGTGACTAAAAAATAACCTGAACGCAGATACGGACTGCTACAGTCCTTGATATTTACACATATGAAGACTTGCTTTGCATTTGCTAAATGATCGTTATCTTAATGATCGTTAAATACTTTATAATATTTAAATTTAAAATATATTATATTTACATTAAATAAACATTAAAAGTAAAACTTTTACATTTTCGCTTAAATTACTTAATAATTTTAATACTTACCAACAGACAGAAGACGTCTGACCACGAAGAGATGAAGAAGATGAAGACTGAAGCGGCGCTGCAGCAGGCTTGCATTTATATAGGGCAGCGACAGCTCCACTCGACTAAAGCTCAACTCTTGAGCCTCTTTCTGAGTCAGTCTTCACACTCGATCATTAGGCGACCAATCAGAGCACTTTCTGCTGCTGCTGCTGCTTCTGATATTCAGCTGCCTTTATATAGGGCAGCGACTCTACCAGTCGAAGTCGAGCTCAACTGTTAAGCCTCTCTCCGAGTTAGCGTAAGCTAAACTCTCCATCAGTTAGCGGTCAATCAGACTATTTTCTGCTGCCTCTGCTGCATACATATACCTTTCAGCTCTTCTTCTTTGTGGTCTATTGATTGAATTTGAAATCTCTAGCTCAAACGATGTACAAGAATTAAAAACGAATTAAAATTATCGATAAATACTGACAAAATCAAAATGGAATGAATTGTCGAAAATAAATAAATAATTAAATAAATAAACAAAATAAAACAAATATCACAGCACCTGGAGTCGAACCTAGATCTTTTTACTAAATATGTAACGTTAAAGCGCATCATCTCAATTAGCACAACCACTTCATATTTTAAAATAAAAAAAAATAAATAAAATAAAAAAAAATTAAAATTGCATAAAAGTCACATGAATCTATATGAAAAAATTTTTTCTAGCGCTAAAGGTGTTGGAGATATAAACTTAAAAACTTTGTTCGATAAGGTTTAAAGTCGATAACATTACAACAAAAATATATATCGTTTTCTGATAACAAACTTGACCTGTGCATGCTATATACGGACCCACCAAAAAATAATTAGGTCTATAGGTAGACTGGTGTATGATATCGACGCGTGCAAGCATACGGACAGACGGATGGACGGACAAACAGACAGACAGGGCTAAATCGACTCAGCTGATCGTCGCACTGATCAAGAATATATATACTTTGTGCCACGCCTTCTTCTGCCTGTTACATACATTTAACAAAACCATTATACCCTGAGATCCCATTTTCAATGGGCTCAGGGTATAAAAAGGAAACTTTTGCAGTAATAGTTGATATTCAGTTAACATTGACAGGAGATCGCTTTATTAAACAATTGTTTGTCATTAAAACATATTTTGTATAACTTCTAAGTAACGTTAATTTCTCTCAATGTACTCGAATTTGCCTTCATCAATGACTGAAATTTGCTAAGCCTTCAAGCAACCACAGCCATCTCTGACATGCTTTAACGAATGAGTGTGTAAAATAATGTTAATTAAATGTAATGTAAAAGAATGTTAATTAATAAGCACACAACCGAAAGGAGAAGATGTCAGCAATTGCTGACACTTTATATTTTGACTTAAACAAATTATTTTTGTTTCATTTAATTAAGCAAAGTGGTTTAATTAGCCATCACTGCTTATTTTGATTAATTAATTTAATTTAATTACTTTTTGTTTATTTCTATTATTTATTATTCATAAACTGATGGGCTGCCTGCTTAAAGAGTTGAGTCTTATCAATAATGTAAGCTGATGCTGCAATGTAGATCTCCAACATCCGCCCATGCACTATACAACTCGGGTATCCTATGTCAGCTCACCTCCTTAAGTCCCCTTGATTTTAAATCTAACTACGCTTTGACATGCGTGTTATGAGAACAATGTAAACCCAATCCGCATCGGTCAATTATTTAACATGCGCACTAAACAAAGTCAATGAAGTCTTACATTCAACTTATTAATCCTTCACTCGACGGCGTAATACGCTTATCGGATTAGCAGCAATTGAACAAGTGCAGAGTTAATTGTGCCGCGCCATTACATCATCAGGTGCAGGCATGCACTGCATATGAATATGTAATTGGAATTTACGCAATAACGATTCGATGATGTCTTATACGTTATTGAAAATTGCGGTCGTGCTTCCATGTTCGCCTTGCAATTAAGTTCAAGCTGCCAGGCTGTGTTGGCATTTGACATTTGACAACAATCCCACCCACTCACATATGTAAATGCACACGCAGAGTGAATGAGAGAGAGATAGAGAGAGAGAGAGATAGGGAGTGGGAGTGGGAGTGGGAGGGAACACAGTTGCTAAGCCACAGGCACCGGGTTGGCAATATTAGCGGTGATATGACAAACAGCGAAGTGGAAACCATCGCAAAGCAAACACAAAGTGGCCCGTTTGTGCAGCACAAGAGCAACAACAAACGCAACCTCTCAGAGAACAGAAAACACCTAGACGTGATCAACAAAGAGATACTCCTCAATTCCTCAAGCCGAAACCTAAATGAACTCAAACAAGTCAAAAAAAAAATCCTTAAATAATATTTTGATTCTGATTCTTTTCTCATTCTTGACTACTGAAAAATGTTGAAATTGAAATATAATATTTATATACAATAATATATATGTAAATCAATATTTAAATAATTTAAAAAACTTATAGTTCCTCATAGCTCACATTCTTCGATTTTATCTCACTTACACGGTATCAGCTCGCATCTAATCCGACCCATCATAATCTCTGCTGAGACGTAGCCGACATATGTCGCCGCCAATGAGCACTATGTGCTTTTGTGGGTTTTTAAGTTTAATTAGTGAACGCTGCTTGGCAGGCAGGTCAAGGAGGTGGAGCTGACTCTGCGCCGATAAAATTACGTTGTCGATTCGGTTTTGAGGTTGGCGAACGACCCCACTGAATGCGAGATGAGATGCGAGTGTCTGTGTAAGTGTGAAGATGTGTGTGTGTATGTGTGTGTGTGTGTGTGTGTGTGTGTGTGTGTGTGTGTGTGTGTGTGTGTGTGTGTGTGTGTGTTTGTGAATGTATTTTGGGTTCTAATAGCTAAAAGGTGGCATTCACTTCAAGAGTTGCCAACGCAGTTACGTCGTAATAATGAGGGGTTCTCAAATGAGCTTAAGCTACCTGTTGGGACTGGTAAAAGTACACATATACACACACTTACGCCAACTCACCCACACATATATGAATTTGTTGCTGCTGATGAGTATTGGATGCGCTTTTGAAGTTTGCGCAGCTCGTTAAAAAGTTATTAATGTTGAAATGTGTTCAGCCAAATAGTATCTGTGTGGTTGCTAGCCAAATAATTTTGGGGCCTAGTATGTGTTTTGAAGTTCAGTCCGAATTTCACTCTCAAAAATTATTAGCTAATCAATTTATGTGCTAAATTATTTTCTAAAAAAAAAAAAAGAAGAGATAGAAATTGAATGCGGAATATAGCATACTATTGACCGGACTATTTTTGTTTTTAAGACATTATGAACCGAATCTTAAACTATGCTGCAGGTGCTGCAATTGCACAGGACATCCATTTATACACAAGACATTGCTGTCAAGCAGTTGGAAATGCTAAATTTTATGGCAATATTATGAGGCTGAAAGTATTTTTCTTAGCCCACAGCAAAGAATTGCGTCCGAGCCTATTGGGATGTGAAATGTAGATTGCATTGATAAATTTATATATCTATAAAATGAGATTTGTGTACAACTAAAATTAATTTGATAAGAATAATAATAATATTAATATTAATAATTATAATATTAATATTTATTAATGTAATAATAATATTAAATTCTTTTTAGTCACATATAAGTGATATTAATTATTTTGGCGATCAACCATATTCCAATGTCTTATTTCATTATCTACTATGCTATAATATGCTAAAGTTGTAGTACTCAAATAGAAATTTGTCATAATAATAATTCCCTACAAATGAGAGATTGTTATAAGTGAGACTATTTTTGAAATAATATTATATTCTATATATACATATGTAAGATGGTGACTAAAAGTCACCATTTAATGGATTTATTGTAGTCTACAACTTTATTATATTAATTTATTACTATTATTAGTTTGATTTTAGTTACACTTAAGTCACATTAGTTAATAAAATTAAACGTGATTTTATTCTGGTTATCAACCAACTTTCTCTTATTTCACTACTTTTGTATATTTCTCGATCACCACGACTTGCTACTTAGTTTTCTACCGACGAAATACCCTGCATTTCTCACTCACGAACTACTAAAAGAACTAGTACCAAACTTGCGTTCATTACGAATGAATCTGTAGTTCAAGGGACGCCATAACTTTCAGGGATCCCACATACACATAAATGCAACGCATTTTGTTGCCTGTTCACTTAGCAAAATATTACGCATACGCCGTGTTTGTCGCAATGCACCAAGTGCCTATCGCATACAGAAATTATCAGGTGCATCTCTATACGAAATTGTTTATGTGTTCAGCTGGATTTACGCAACTGCGGAATTATTTATACGCTCTTATATTTTACTGTAAAAAATTTAAATAAAATGTTAAATATTTGTGATTAATGAGTGAGCTTTGAGTAGAGTAAAAATTAATGTTACAATTTAACTGAAATTCATTAGGAATATGTGATAAATTCAAATGCTTGTCTAGGCATTTATTTGTCTGTGTTTTTGGCTTCTATGTTGTGTTGAAACTATTGTTGAGTTTAATTAGGCTGCCTTCAGCTGAAGTTGACACACGTACAACCCACTCTGTAGCGTTCATTAATAATGCACTCCAGCAACGTTAATAAAATTGTGAAAGCAATTAATAAGATGGCCCAGACTGGGGCAAGGACTCGGCCTTGCTGCTGGCGGCACAGCGCGGCTGATTTATTTACATCTAAGCCAGCCTCAGATTGAATTGAGCAAACAGCGGGAAACTTCAAACATGCAGCATGGAGCACACAACACAGAGCACAGTATTGGGCAATTGTTCGGCTGCTGAGTTGGGTCGATGAAAACTTTGGCATTGACAATACTTTTCCCGCGCAGAAGGTTATTCGGAACACGAAAAACGATAACAAACAAGTAAGAAAACTCTAGTCGGAGGTGCCCGACTAGGAGATACCCTGAGCCCCGTCCGACTTGCATTGTTTAATACGCTATATAGTTTGCATATAATATTAAATTTTCCAAAATTAAATATAATTTTGAAATTTTATTC
Source organism: Drosophila meridionalis (assembly GCA_035045145.1). Taxonomy (NCBI): domain Eukaryota; kingdom Metazoa; phylum Arthropoda; class Insecta; order Diptera; family Drosophilidae; genus Drosophila; species Drosophila meridionalis. The sequence continues at coordinate 514,967 of JAWNPG010000023.1, forward strand.
AACTAGAATTTATGTAAATAAAAAATAAATAAATAATTAAACAAATAAACAAATTATAAAAAAAAAAAAAAACAAAAGAAGATAAACAAACATCACCGCACCTGGACTCGAACCTGCATCTATTTACTACATATGTAACGTTAAAGCGCGTCATCTCAACTAGCACGACCACCTCATGTTTAAAGATTTAAAAAAAAATTAAAAAAGTTACGCTGTCGTCACCGAGTTTCGAACTCGGGACCTCTCGTTCACGCGCTTCGCGTCTACCCACTACGCCACACCAGTATTGCGTTCCTTGTTAGCAAAACGCAAAGTAGTACTACAAGGGCGATATGTGACAAATACAAAACTCAAGAAGCAGATCAATCGCAATTGTGATTCTTAGAATATGCTGAAAAGCGCACATATGAACGTATGAGTATGTGTACATACAAAAACGGTGATCGTATGAATGTATGCGTGTAAAGGGCGATATATGACAAATACAAAACTACAGAAGCGGCTGAAAATACACAGAAGCGACTGTGCACATGCATAAGCAGACGCGCTTGCACGCTTCAATGTATGTGTATGTGTAAATGTTTTTTGCTGCGCGTCGCTGCTTGCCACGTGCGTGTGATAATTGGCCAAACGTTTTGTTTAATAACTTGGGACTGACTTAACGGAATTTGATTAATCTTTTAGCATATGATTCTATTGAATTTTTTACATTTTATAAAAATGATAATTTATTCACATGGTTATATTTGGAACAGACTCTCAAAGGGACGATAGGTGAGTGGGGGGGGGGGGTAATTAGTAAAAAAAACGGTATCCAAAAAATAAAAAATAAAATTGTATAAAATTCACATGAATCTATATGCAAAATTTGAGGGGTCTAGCTCTAAAGGTGTGGGAGATATAATTTTATAACCTGTTTTCGATAAGGTTTAAAATCGATAACAATACAACAAAAATAGATATCGTTTTTTGGTAACAAACTTGACCTGCGCGTGCTATCCACGGATCCAACAAAAAAAATTCAAGTCTCTAGGTCAACTACGTTCTGAGATCGACGCGTTCAAGCATACGGACAGACGGACAGACGGACGGACGGACAGACAGACAGACAGACGGACAGGGCTAAATCGACTCAGCTCGTCGCCCTGATCAAGAATATATATACTTTGTGGGGTCTGACACGCCTCCTTCTGCCTGTTACATACATTTAACAAAACCATTATACCCTGATTTCCCATTTTCAATGGGCTCAGGGTATAAAAATCTCGCTCTCTTGGTTGCACGGCTTAATTAGCACAAAAAGGCTGCTTCGGCAAAAAGAAAACTCAAACAAATTGGTTTTAAATTTCAGCATGAAATAGGTTCACATCCCGCCACTCGAACCCTTCGACTTCGGCCAACTTTCCCAAGCAAAAGTAATTATGCGCATAAAAGTAGGCAATACTTTCTATTTGTCGATGGCAAGACGGATTCCTGGGCCCAGTTTGCCTGAAACTTTCAAAGCATGAATCCGTATTCCGAACATGCAAAGTGTAGAAGCATCTATAACGGAGTCTACCATGGAATCTGCCCTCAATTTTCGCAGGGTATTTAATTGGCTACTACTCGACCGTCCAAAGCACAATTTACTGCCAGTTTTTGCAAAGTCAATTTTTCAAAATTGAAATATAAATTATTGAAGCATTAAATGATATAACTGCGGGCAGGAGCTGAGCGGACTATATAAAATGCAATGCACAGCAGCCGCTGGTATGGCTTATTGACAGTTTACCAGTTGCTGGAATAACCATTCGTATTGCCACACTTCATATATGTATATATTCTAGATCGACATAAGAGAGCGTATCAAATACGTTACATAACGCTAAACACTGCGAATTCTGATTAGATTCAGCAGCTTCTGATTAGACACACATTCGCACAGTTCCTTTCCGCTATATAAAGGGTGACGGGCCAAGCTTCAGTAACCAATATAGAGAAGACTAGAGAAACGTCATGAAGTGGATTCTGCTTATCACGTTTTCGATGGCAATCGCTAAGGCAACCAGTTACGCTTTGGATTGGCCAGCAAATACGCCCGCCCTCTACCCAGGATACGAAATTGATCCGGATTTTACACGAATTCCTATTCAAGGCTAATTAAAGCGCTTCTTTTACAGAATCGAATATAAATATTTGAAAATTAATAAATTGTTATTTTGTTTTGTTAGTTTGAGGATACGCTAGAAAAGTGCAAAAGAAGTCAAGATAGTTTCACAATATACTCTAACATGCATTAGTTGAAGTGTTGCGATTTAATTATTGCCAGGCAATTCTCACAATCAACTCTGACTATTTTGCTGAGTTTTTATAATTTGTGATACATACATATTAATGTGATTTTTTTAAAGGGACCTCGAACATTCTATTGATATTGAACATTTTATAATATTGGAAAAGTTTTCTTGTTTTTATACCCTGAGCCCATTGAAAATGGGAAATCAATGTATAATGGTTTTGTTAAATGTGTGTAACAGGCAGAAGGAGGCGTGTCAGACCCCACAAAGTATATATATTCTTAATCAGGGCGACGAGCTGAGTCGATTTAGCCCTGTCCGTCTGTCTGTCTGTCCGTCCGTCCGTCTGTCCGTATGCTTGAACGCGTCGATTGAAGCATCTAGACAAGCTAGAGACTTGAATTTTTTTTGTTGGGTCCGTGGATAGCACGCGCAGGTCAAGTTTGTTACCAAAAACGATATCTATTTTTGTTGTATTGTTATCGATTTTAAACCTTATCAAAAACAGGTTATAAAATTATATCTCCCACACCTTTAGAGCTAGACCCCTCAAATTTTGCATATAGATTCATGTGAATTTTATACAATTTTATTTTTTATTTTTTGGATACCGTTTTTTTTTTACTAATTACCCCCCCCCCCCACTCACCTATCGTCCCTTTGAGAGTCTGTTCCAAATATAACCATGTGAATAAATTATCATTTTTATAAAATGTAAAAAATTCAATAGAATCATATGCTGAAAGATTCATCAAATTCCGTTAAGTCAGTCCCGAGTTATTAAACAAAACGTTTGGCCAATTATCACACGCACGTGGCAAGCAGCGACGCGCAGCAAAAAACATTTACACATACACATACATTGAAGCGTTCAAGCGCGTCTGCTTATGCATGTGCACAGTCGCTTCTGTGTATTTTCAGCCGCTTCTGTAGTTTTGTATTTGTCATATATCGCCCTTTACACGCATACATTCATACGATCACCGTTTTTGTATGTACACATACTCATACGTTCATATGTGCGCTTTTCAGCATATTCTAAGAATCGTAATTGCGATTGATCTTCTTCTTTAGATTCTTTAGTTTTGTATTTGTCATATATCGCCCTTGTAGTACTACCTTGGGTTTTGCCAACAAGCAATGCAATACTGGTGTGGCGTAGTGGGTAGACGCGAAGCGCTTGAACGAAAGGTCCCGGGTCGAAACTCTGTGACGACAGCGTAACTTTTTTAATTTTTTTTAAATCTATAAACATGAGGTGGTCGTGCTAGTTGAGATGACGCGCTTTAACGTTACATATGTAGTAAATAAAAGCAGGTTCGAGTCCAGGTGCGGTGATGTTTGTTTATCTTCTTTTGTTTTTTTTTTTATAATTTGTTTATTTATTTAATTATTTATTTATTTTTTATTTACATAAATTCTAGTTGAATAAAATTTCAAAATTATAATTTAATTTTGGAAAATTTAATATTATATGCAAGCTATATAGCGTATTAAACAATGCAAGTCGGACGGGGCTCAGGGTATCTCCTAGTCGGGCACCTCCCACTAGAGTTTTCTTACTTGTTTTCATTGGCTTTATTTTTATATATAGTCACCAACTTTGGCATTTGAACTTTGGCATTTGGAGAATGAGAGAGCGTATCAAATACGTTACATAATGCCAAACACTGCGAATTCTGATTAGATTCAGCAGCTTCTGATTAGACACACATTCGCACAGTTCCTTTCCGCTAAATAAAGGGTGGCGGGCCAAGCTTCAGTAAACAATATAGAGAAGACTAGAGAAACGTCATGAAGTGGATTCTGCTTATCACGTTTTCAATGGCAATCGCTAACGCAACCACTAGGTGGCCACCGATTTGGATCGGTTAGCAAATACGCCCAGCCTCTACCCAGGATACGAAATTATTCCGGGTTATGGAGTTCTTCCTCATGGCTAATTAAAGCGCTTCTTTTACAGAATCGAATATAAATATTTGAAAATTAATAAATTGTTATTTTGTTTTGTTAGTTTGAGGATACGCTAGAAAAGTGCAAAAGAAGTCAAGATAGTTTCACAATATACTCTAACATGCATTAGTTGAAGTGTTGCGATTTAATTATTGCCAGGCAATTCTCACAATCAACTCTGACTATTTTGCTGAGTTTTTATAATTTGTGATACATACATATTAATGTGATTTTTTTAAAGGGACCTCGAACATTCTATTGATATTGAACATTTTATAATATTGGAAAAGTTTTCTTGTTTTTATACCCTGAGCCCATTGAAAATGGGAAATCAATGTATAATGGTTTTGTTAAATGTATGTAACAGGCAGAAGGAGGCATGTCAGACCCCACAAAGTATATATATTCTTAATCAGGGCGACGAGCTGAGTCGATTTAGCCCTGTCCGTCTGTCTGTCTGTCCGTCCGTATGCTTGAACGCGTCGATTGAAGCATCTAGACAAGCTAGAGACTTAAATTTTTATACCCTGAGCCCATTGAAAATGGGAAATCAGGGTATAATGGTTTTGTGAAAATGTATGTAACAGGCAGAAGGAGGCGTGCCACACCCCATAAAGTATATATATTCTTGATCAGCGCGACAAGACGAGTCGATATAGCCTTGTCCGTCTGTCCGTCCGTCCGTCCGTCCGTCTGTCCGTCTGTCCGTCTGTCCGTCCGTGTGAACGCTGAGATATTTTCAAGTACGCAACGTAGAGACTTGAAATTTTACATGAATACTCGATAATACCATACGCTGCACAAGTTTATAAAATTTTTCCGATAACTCATTCCATTTCGATTTTATGAGTATTTATCGATAATTTTAATGTGTTTTTAAGGCGTGGTTTGTACATCGTTTGAGCTAGAGACTATTTGAGACAAATTTGCTGTGTAGTTGCGTGTAATGAATACGGAGAAAACGCTATCTTTAGATTTTGGATGCCACGCCCCATTCGCCCACAATAGCCCCCTATTTGTAAAAAGCGCAAATCAAATACTAGAGACTTGTGCTTTGGCACATACACACATATGAAGGAGGCGTGTCAGACCCCACAAAGTATATATATTCTTAATCAGGGCGACGAGCTGAGTCGATTTAGCCCTGTCCGTCTGTCTGTCTGTCCGTCCGTCCGTCTGTCCGTATGCTTGAACGCGTCGATTGAAGCATCTAGACAAGCTAGAGACTTGAATTTTTTTTGTTGGGTCCGTGGATAGCACGCGCAGGTCAAGTTTGTTACCAAAAACGATATCTATTTTTGTTGTATTGTTATCGATTTTAAACCTTATCAAAAACAGGTTATAAAATTATATCTCCCACACCTTTAGAGCTAGACCCCTCAAATTTTGCATATAGATTCATGTGAATTTTATACAATTTTATTTTTTATTTTTTGGATACCGTTTTTTTTTTACTAATTACCCCCCCCCCCCCCCACTCACCTATCGTCCCTTTGAGAGTCTGTTCCAAATATAACCATGTGAATAAATTATCATTTTTATAAAATGTAAAAAATTCAATAGAATCATATGCTGAAAGATTCATCAAATTCCGTTAAGTCAGTCCCGAGTTATTAAACAAAACGTTTGGCCAATTATCACACGCACGTGGCAAGCAGCGACGCGCAGCAAAAAACATTTACACATACACATACATTGAAGTGTGCAAGCGCGTCTGCTTATGCATGTGCACAGTCGCTTCTGTGTATTTTCAGCCGCTTCTGTAGTTTTGTATTTGTCATATATCGCCCTTTACACGCATACATTCATACGATCACCGTTTTTGTATGTACACATACTCATACGTTCATATGTGCGCTTTTCAGCATATTCTAAGAATCGTAATTGCGATTGATCTTCTTCTTTAGATTCTTTAGTTTTGTATTTGTCATATATCGCCCTTGTAGTACTACCTTGGGTTTTGCCAACAAGCAATGCAATACTGGTGTGGCGTAGTGGGTAGACGCGAAGCGCGTGAACGAGAGGTCCCGAGTTCGAAACTCGGTGACGACAGCGTAACTTTTTTAATTTTTTTTAAATCTATAAACATGAGGTGGTCGTGCTAGTTGAGATGACGCGCTTTAACGTTACATATGTAGTAAATAAAAGCAGGTTCGAGTCCAGGTGCGGTGATGTTTGCTTATCCTCTTTTGTTTTTTTTTTTATAATTTGTTTATTTATTTAATTATTTATTTATTTCTTATTTACATAAATTCTAGATGAATAAAATTTCAAAATTATAATTTAATTTTGGAAAATTTAATATTATATGCAAGCTATATAGCGTATTAAACAATGCAAGTCGGACGGGGCTCAGGGTATCTCCTAGTCGGGCACCTCCCACTAGAGTTTTCTTACTTGTTTTCATTGGCTTTATTTTTATATATAGTCACCAACTTTGGCATTTGAACTTTGGCATTTGGAGAATGAGAGAGCGTATCAAATACGTTACATAATGCCAAACACTGCGAATTCTGATTAGATTCAGCAGCTTCTGATTAGACACACATTCGCACAGTTCCTTTCCGCTAAATAATGGGTGGCGTGCCAAGCTTCAGTAAACAATATAGAGAAGACTAGAGAAACGTCATGAAGTGGATTCTGCTTATCACGTTTTCAATGGCAATCGCTAACGCAACCACTAGGTGGCCACCGATTTGGATCGGCTAGCAAATACGCCCAGCCTCTACCCAGGATACGAAATTATTCCGGGTTATGGAGTTCTTCCTCATGGCTAATTAAAGCGCTTCTTTTACAGAATCGAATATAAATATTTGAAAATTAATAAATTGTTATTTTGTTTTGTTAGTTTGAGGATACGCTAGAAAAGTGCAAAAGAAGTCAAGATAGTTTCACAATATACTCTAACATGCATTAGTTGAAGTGTTGCGATTTAATTATTGCCAGGCAATTCTCACAATCAACTCTGACTATTTTGCTGAGTTTTTATAATTTGTGATACATACATATTAATGTGATTTTTTTAAAGGGACCTCGAACATTCTATTGATATTGAACATTTTATAATATTGGAAAAGTTTTCTTGTTTTTATACCCTGAGCCCATTGAAAATGGGAAATCAATGTATAATGGTTTTGTTAAATGTATGTAACAGGCAGAAGGAGGCGTGTCAGACCCCACAAAGTATATATATTCTTAATCAGGGCGACGAGCTGAGTCGATTTAGCCCTGTCCGTCTGTCTGTCTGTCCGTCCGTATGCTTGAACGCGTCGATTGAAGCATCTAGACAAGCTAGAGACTTAAATTTTTATACCCTGAGCCCATTGAAAATGGGAAATCAGGGTATAATGGTTTTGTGAAAATGTATGTAACAGGCAGAAGGAGGCGTGCCACACCCCATAAAGTATATATATTCTTGATCAGCGCGACAAGACGAGTCGATATAGGCTTGTCCGTCTGTCCGTCCGTCCGTCCGTCCGTCTGTCCGTCTGTCCGTCCGTGTGAACGCTGAGATATTTTCAAGTACGCAACGTAGAGACTTGAAATTTTACATGAATACTCGATAATACCATACGCTGCACAAGTTTATAAAATTTTTCCGATAACTCATTCCATTTCGATTTTATGAGTATTTATCGATAATTTTAATGTGTTTTTAAGGCGTGGTTTGTACATCGTTTGAGCTAGAGACTATTTGAGACAAATTTGCTGTGTAGTTGCGTGTAATGAATACGGAGAAAACGCTATCTTTAGATTTTGGATGCCACGCCCCATTCGCCCACAATAGCCCCCTATTTGTAAAAAGCGCAAATCAAATACTAGAGACTTGTGCTTTGGCACATACACACATATGAATGTCATAAATAAGTTGTAAAAGTTTGATGCACTTAGTCCATCGCTAAGAAAAGTTATTAAACAATTAAGTTTCCATAGTAATGCCTACATTGCAGCCCAAGCGCAGTCACTGCGTCAACTGCGCAGTTGGCAGAGCGCGCGCTTATTCGTGCGTGCATATGTGTGTGTATGTGTTGTTTGTATATATGCATAAAAAAAACGTTGAATGATTTGATATTTGGCTCTTCACAGGGCTCAGGGTATCCCCTAGTCGAGCAGTCTCGACTAGAGCACTCTTACTTGTTTTTTGTTGGGTCCGTGGATAGCACGCGCAGGTCAATTTTGTTACCAAAAACGATATCTATTTTTGTTGTATTGTTATCGATTTTAAACCTTATCGAAAACAGGTTATAAAATTATATCTCCCACACCTTTAGAGCTAGACCCCTCAAATTTTCATATAGATTCATGTGAATTTTATACAATTTAATTTTTATTTTTTGGATACCGGCTCTTTTTACTAATTACCCCCCCCCCCCACTCTCCTATCGTCCCTTTGAGAGTCTGTTCCAAATATAACCATGTGAATAAATTATCATTTTTATAAAATGTAAAAAATTCAATAGAATCATATGCTGAAAGATTCATCAAATTCCGTTAAGTCAGTCCCGAGTTATTAAACAAAACGTTTGGCCAATTATCACACGCACGTGGCAAGCAGCGACGCGCAGCAAAAAACATTTACACATACACATACATTGAAGTGTGCAAGCGCTTCTGTGTATTTTCAGCCGCTTCTGTAGTTTTGTATTTGTCATATGTCGCCCTTTACACGCATACATTCATACGATCACCGTTTTTGTATGTACACATACTCATACGTTCATATGTGCGCTTTTCAGCATATTCTAAGAATCGTAATTGCGATTGATCTTCTTCTTTAGATTCTTTAGTTTTTTATTTGTCATATATCGCCCTTGTAGTACTACCTTGGGTTTTGCCAACAAGCAATGCAATACTGGTGTGGCGTAGTGGGTAGACGCGAAGCGCTTGAACGAAAGGTCCCGGGTCGAAACTCTGTGACGACAGCGTAACTTTTTTAATTTTTTTTAAATCTATAAACATGAGGTGGTCGTGCTAGTTGAGATGACGCGCTTTAACGTTACATATGTAGTAAATAGATGCAGGTTCGAGTCCAGGTGCGGTGATGTTTGCTTATCTTCTTTTGCTTTTTATAATTTGTTTATTTATTTAATTATTTATTTATTTTTTATTTACATAAATTCTAGTTGAATAAAATTTCAAAATTATAATTTAATTTTGGAAAATTTAATATTATATGCAAGCTATATAGCGTATTAAACAATGCAAGTCGGACGGGGCTCAGGGTATCTCCTAGTCGGGCACCTCCGACTAGAGTTTTCTTACTTGTTTTCATTGGCTTTATTTTCACCAACTTTGGCATTTGAACTTTGGCATTTGGAGAATGAGAGAGCGTATCAAATACGTTACATAATGCCAAACACTGCGAATTCTGATTAGATTCAGCAGCTTCTGATTAGACACACATTCGCACAGTTCCTTTCCGCTATATGAAGGGTGGCGGGCCAAGCTTCAGTAACCAATATAGAGAAGACTAGAGAAACGTCATGAAGTGGATTCTGCTTATCACGTTTTCGATGGCAATCGCTAAGGCAACCAGTTACGCTATGGATCGGCCAGCAAATACGCCCAAATTCTACCCAGGATACGAAATTGATCCGGTTTTTGGACGAATTCCTGTTCTATATCCGCTTGTTTTACAGAATCGAATATAAATATTTGAAAATTAATAAATTGTTATTTTGTTTTGTTAGTTTGAGGATACGCTAGAAAAATGCAAAAGAAGTCAAGATAGTTTCACAATCTCCTCTAACATGCATTAGTTGAAGTGTTGCGATTTAATTATTGCCAGGCAATTCTCACAATCAACTCTGACTAATTTGCTGAGTTTTTATAATTTGTCATACATATTAATGTGCTTTTTTTAAAGAGACCTCGAACATTCTATTGATATTGTTCAAAGCAAGATGACAAATATTGGAAAAATTTTCTTGTTTTTTTTTTCATTGGCTTTATTATATAATATCATATATCCCTTATAAATGCGCTATAGAGTCCACGACAAAAGCTGCAATAAAACTATATTTAAAAAAAAAAAAAAAAAAAAAAAAAAAAATCATATATAATCACCAACTTTGGCATTTGAAGTTTGTCATTTGGAGAATGAGAGAGCGTATCAATTATTTTATATAACGCCAATCACTGCGAGTTCTGATTAGATTCAGCAGCTTCTGATTAGACACGCGTGTTTCATTCGCCTGCTAAAGATCCAGTAAACCAATATGCAGAAGATTACAGTCCCGTTATGAAGTGGATTCTACTGATCACATTTTTGATGGCAATTGCTGAGACATGCAGTAAGCCTCGAGTTATAGGTATGAAACCGAGCTGCTGCAAAAAGCGTTGCTATATGCTGCCGTGCAGTCGTTAAAAGTGATTGATTGTTTTAAAAAATGAAATACAAATACATGTATGTTATTAGAAAATATGAGAAGGATTTTTATTACATGATTCAAAAAGTCCAAAGGAATCCGCTGATAGCCAGAATACGCATTCATTATTAACTGTTTCATGCTCTTATACCATTTTTAGTTAAGGCGTCCAAGCGATGGCTGGCCACAAGAAAAAGGATTCGATTATATAAATCGGAGTGGCCGAAGTTCAATAAATATGAGTGTTCGTAGAGTATTCGTAATATATTAGTTTGCAGATAACAGAATGACAACGATATGAACTTCTTGTTGCTCCTGGCACATTTCATTTATTGAAATATTAACACTATTTAATGTATGTGATGCGCTTGCAAACAAAAAGCTTTTGCATGCGCCGCGTCTTTTGTGATATTCAGTTTTCAATTTATGCATTTTCATGGGTGAATGTATTTTGTTGTTACGCAAACCTCGTGGCAGGGAAAGCATAGGAAAATGTCGAGCATTGGCGACTGGCAACAATGCCAACACATTTCACAAAAATATAAATATTTGCCTTTGCCACATGAAGGCGACAGGGAAACCCAAACAAACTGGCTGCCAGACAGACACCCTCATGAATTTTGGAAACGAGTCGCGCAAGCTGCGAGAGCGTAGAGCTGCCACAATCGAGCCCCATTGCCATTGCCATTGCCATTGCCATTGCCATTCCCGACTCTAGCTGCTTTTGGTGTATGCAGACACCAATCGTAAATAAATATTTTGATTTATTGTCTCCTTTAATATTTCCGCACAATTTATGCTCGCAGCTCGAGCAGTGGGAAGTCGTACAATTAATCTGTTTTCCCGGCGTTATCTCAATTGTTAAGCATTTCCCACTTGTACCGTAGAGATTAGGCTTTAAGTTCAGTCTCGATTTTGTCAAATATTCAAATATTTATGAAATCTATTTATGAGAACCGTATTGTGGATAGTTTTTCATATCCGTAGCTGGTAATACTCTAGTGTTTGCTGTACTATTTAATTTAAAAGCTTGCAATTTGAAATTCGTAGAAATTCCATGCCAGTTTAAAATTTCCATTTGGCAACTGTGTATAACTATAATTATAACTGTGGAGAACAGATCATTCACTGCAAACTAACTTTATAGATTCACAAACAATTGTATATATGTATATTATACGACTTATGAGGTGTGGCAGCTTCGTACTGTTCATACCTAGATGTAGCAGACGTTGCACCGCAAATGCATTTAATTAACAAAAAAAAAAAATCCAGAGCCGCTCTTCTTATAATATATGCAATGCAAATATTTTATATTACAATCAACTCAGTCAATTTACGAATAATACAGTTTATGAATTACGTTCAAGAACATTACTTAACGGAACATGCCAATTACAGCAACTTTTGATTATATTAGACACGCACTTTCCAACTGGCTATATAAAGAGCGGCAGACCAAAATTCAACTGACCAATATACAAAAGATTACAGTACCGTTATGAAGTTGATTCTACTGATCACGTTTTTGTTGGCAAGCGCAGGGGCAAGCGCTGGGGCAAAAGCTGGGGCAAAAAATGAAACCTGGATACCGCTCTGCTGCAAACTCGGTTGCCTTCTTAAAGAGTGCGACAATATAGATCCGCTTGGACACTGATCGTCGCTATCGAAGCGTGCTGCTAACACGGTATGAGCCGCATTTACATATGTGAAAATCTCCCACACTCAATATACGTATCTTAAAACCCAATAAAAGAAATATAGAAAATTTTATAAAAATAATCAACAAACTAAACATAGATCTATAATGTATATAATAAAAATAATGTATATAATGTAAATAATATATATATTGTAAATAATGCCTGGAGGCCTTTGTCGCTCTGCCTTAAAAGAAATTGTTATTTAGAATTAATTCTTGGTAACAATAAAACAAATAAATAAATAAATATGTTAAAATAAATAAATTGTTCTTCATTATGTGACAAGTCCAAAATAAGTCGATACAGTTGAACGCTCTACTGGAATATGCATTAGTTAAAGTGTTTCAATTTCATTGTCATCAGACAATTATCACAATCCTTAACTATAACTAATTCATTAAGTATTTACAATTTGGCATAACCATTTTTCTGTTTTTTACAGAGACCTTGAACATTCCATTGATATTGTTCAAAGCAAGTTGCCATTGCAGTCAAAGCTTTAATTTTTATATATTATCAAGAACCTTAGCATTTCAAGATTGAGAGAGCGTATCGAACAGAAATTTACATAACGGAACACGCCAACTAGAGGGACTTTTGATTAGCACTGTCTTCTCACCTATCTCCACTGCCAATAGCGACCTCTGCAGATACGGCTGTGCTCCCAAAAAACCGCCGCATTCTACAGGCAACTGATGCACTCCAGCAATATCTCGACGCATTCCAGAAATAGGCTCAGCTCAGTGGAAAGCTTGCATCCATGTTGGAAAATGTGCAAATATGACATTCACAAGCTGCTAGCATAGCCCTAGGGTCTCTTCAAGCCGTAAAGTGCTGCATCACGCATTAGCACAGAAGTACCTTGGTGTGATTCCGGACACTCAGAAGATATGTCAAGTCAAAAAGTATCTAGAGAGAATAAATTCTCATCTAATACCTGGTGACTTTTTACTACACCTAAAAGCTCTATCAGTTCTGAATGTCTACAATGAGAAGACTCAGAAGCGACCCTCAAGACCTGCTTGAGCGTGTCTTGTTCTAAGCCATATCAAATTACTAATAATAACTTCATATCCTTTTCGTTTCTTCCCTTTGATACTTATCCTACTGTATTTAATAGCTTATAGCTGATATAATTAATTATTTCATTTCTGTTTAAATTAATTTGCGTAATAGTTAACCTGTAGATAAACATTAAAAAAAAAATTCAACTAAGACCGATTAGATCGGGGGTGCCTGATTTTTCGAATAGTTCTCGAATTTGTGAGGAAGACTTGATCTACGCGTGCTATACACAAAAGAAATTTCAAGTCTGTAGCAGTTATAGTTTCTAAGATAGACGCATTCACATATACGAACAGACAGACAGACAGAATATATATACTGTGTGGGATCTGCCACGGGAGCTTCTGCCTGTTACATACATTTAACAAAACCATTATACCCTGATTTCCCATTTGCAATGGACTTAGGGCATACAAGTTTTCAATTAGAGTCTCTGAATGTATACGCAAGTTACATGTGGCTAATTAAAGGTCGGCAGGTCAAGTAACTAACCAATGTATTGAAGATTACAGTATCGTTATTAAGTGGATTATATTGGTCATATTTTTTATGGCAAGCGCTGCAGCATTAAAGCAATAGTCTAAATCTCCAGTTTTGAAACCATTTTGAAATTATCAGTTTCAAGCCAAAACACATATTTGCCAGTTTAACAGCTGGCCTTAGTGAGCCGCGTATCTGAAATATTATACAGCATTAGATTTTTTAGATATGTCAGATATATGTGGAGAAATCATAAGAAATAGTTCAAGTGATGCTATTTTCAACTTGCTGGCTTAAAGAACTTTTGTGATGCTGAAACAAAAAGCCAAACGAAAAAAAAAAATCAAGAACACCCAACTAGTAACTAACTAACAACAGAGCCCACAAATATGCCCAAACGTTTGGGCATTCGACATGTCAGTTGGCCACAGACGACAGTCGGCAATCAGCCAGGCTGGAATTGGAAAGGGATTTGCTTAAGTCCCACTCTCCCCACCCCCCAATAGCCCTTGACAGGCGCTTCATTGTCGCTATCATTGTTGTCAAGCGGGCCTGAAAAAACAAGTTGGGGCACAGCAGAAGGCAAAAACTTTACGCACGATTCTCGTACATATGTCAAATCTGGCTCTGTTTCCTACACTCTTCCAGTGGGTATTCAAATGATGTCACGAGATGTGAAAGATATGTCTCCGATTATATAAATTACAGTTCCTTGTTTGCTGCAAGCAGGCATTACTCAACTCTGTCGAAAGAGTAGAATATATTAAATTTGGGTTTATCGAAGTGGGAGATTCTGTTTCTCATGACACCTCAATCGAATGTCTATTCAGTCATAAATCTAAATAGCATTTTCTTAAACTGAAAATCTATCAATATCAAGTTTAAGTTTTAGATAGGGTATACACTGTTTGGCATATTGTTGTATCTGTTCTTCTTCTTCTTCTGCTCTCTTCCTTTTTTGGCTTTGTTCGTTTTTGGCGTTCGGTCGGTGCCCCAAAATGATGAAGGGTTTCATTTGATTTGGTTGGTTTGCCATTTTTCTGGTTTCACCGCCTGTTACACTTGTTGTACTTACTCTGTGTGTGTGTTTGTCGTTTCTTAATGTTGCTGTTCTCGTTACTGTTGTTGTTGTTGTTGTTGTTATTGTTACTGAAGAGAGCACTGGGACCATGCCTACATATAGACTCATGCAAAAATCAACATTAAACATATGTTAGTGTTGAGAAAATCGCCTAGGCTGCTTCCATATGGCAACGGGAAAGGCCTAAGGAACGAAAACAGAAAAAGTATATAAAAATTGGACATATTTTTATACACGTTCTAGATATCTGCTTAACAAAAGCAAAAGCATTAGTTATCACGTTATGATATGCATTTTATTACTTTATTTCGCTGAAAAACAACAGTGTGGATCCATTTAAATTATAAATACTGTAGAGTTAGAGAATAAAAATTAAAAAAAATAAATATACAATTTACTCTTTACATATATTTAATTAGTTCGGGGTTAAAAAAAAAAAGAAAACGTAATTGAATTGAATAATTTTTATAACAGCTAAATTTTCCAGATTTGCTTCGCATGGACTTCGATTTATATAACATGCATGCAAAATGCCGCCGGAAACTCGATTAAAATTTGAATTCTCTTATGTAGTCAAAGCTATTATTGTTACAGTTTATGCGATTGTATTCGATGCTCTTTGGTGGATGTTCGACAGGTTCAGTCGCATCTTGCCCAGAGCATGTTTAGATTTGTCAAATAAATATGTTAGCCATGCCTTAAATTTAGTTAAGCTAACTTGCATCCTTATTAGGATTAGCATTAAAAAACTTCGAATCTTCTCCCATTTATTTAAATATAAGTTTAAATATATTAATATTAATATTAATTAATATTTATATTAATATTATTAATAAATAAATATATTATATTTCAAATATAAATTTAATAATTAATCAATTTGAATTAGTTACCCATTTCATAAGAGATCATACTTCATAGTTGTATATTTACAATAACTTTTGCGTGCGTCAATTTAAAAATAATTAAAGAAATCATTAAATAAATAAATAAAATAAATATATAAAGTAAAAAAAAATAAATAAATAAATAAATAAATAAGTAAAAAATTACTATGGGAATTTAATTGTTTAATAACTTTTCTTAGCGATGGACTAAGTGCATCAAACTTTCACAACTTATTAATGGCATTCATATGTCTGTATGTGCCAAAGCACAAGTTTCTAGAATTTAATTTACGTTTTTTGCAAATAGGGGCTATTGTGGGCGAATGGGGCGTGTCATCCAAAATCTAAAGATAACGTTATCTCCGTATTCATTACACGCAATTACACAGTAAATTTGAAGTCTCTAACTTAAACGATGTACAAACCACGCCTTAAAAACCCATTAAAATGATCGATAAATGCTCATAAAATCGAAATGGAATGAGTTATTGGAAAAATTTTATAAACTTGTGCAACGTATGGTATTATCGAGTATTCATGTAAAATTTCAAGTCTCTACGTTGCGTACTTAAAAATATCTCGGCGTTCACACGGACGGACAGACGGACAGGGCTATATCGACTCGTCTTGTCGCGCTGATCAAGAATATATATACTTTAGGGGTGTGGCACGCCTCCTTCTGCCTGTTACATACATTTTCACAAAACCATTATACCCTGATTTCCCATTTTCAATGGGCTCAGGGTAATTGAATGAATTAAATAAATCTATATATATATAAGAAAGTCGTGTTAGTTACACCACTTATAACTCAAGAACGGCAGAACAGATTTGGCTGAAAATTAGAAGCTAGAAGTCGCCGAGCTTATCGTACAGACGAACAGAGGAATAATCTTCGAAGTGCAAGAAGAAATGGTTCAAGTATTGATTTGAATCGAGCAGCGTTTCGATATGATTGCACAATAGCGCCACAAACGCGCATTGGAAGCACTTGACCGAACATTAAAAGATCTGCGCAATGACTCGAGATGTTTTGGTGGTTCATTGATTTTATTATCTGGCGATTTCCGACAAACACTACCAGTAATTCCAAAATCTACTGCTGCTTGACGAAATAAACGCTTACCTCAAAGCATAAAATCTGTGGCAATATGTAAACAAACTTCAACTGTCTCTAAATATGAGAATTGTATTGTTGAACGATCTATCTGCTGATGATTTCTCGAAGCAATTGCTGAATATCGGCAATGGCCGTGTTCCTGTTGACGAATCAAGCGGTTTGATTTCATTTCCTCCAAATTTTAACAATTTCGTCTCATCAAAAGATGAGCTTATCAACAAAGTATTTCCGGATATCATTGCAAACCACAAAAATACTAAATGGTTAAGTGAGCGAGCAATTTTGGCGGCTAAAAATAAAGATGTAGATGACTTCAATTTTTTAATTCAAAATCAAATCGTAGGTACTCTGTATTCAGTCAAATCTATCGACTGTGTAACAAACGAAGAAGAAGCCACAAATTATCCAACTGAATTTTTGAACTCCTTGGATGTGCCTGGTTTACCAATGCACAATTTACAACTGAAGGTTGGCTCGGTAGTTATAATGCTTAGAAATTTAAATCAACCAAAATGATAAGAAAACTGATGAGCAATGTGATTCACGCGTCGATACTTAAAGGAAAATTTAAAGATGAGGAAGTTCTTATTGCAAGGATTACTATGATCCGAACAGATATGCCCTTTGAGTTTAAACGAATTCGATTCCCGATTCGTCTTGCCTTCGCCATGACGATCAATAGATCACAGGGCCAATCCTTGACTATTTGTGGCCTCAATCTAGAAAATGCGAGTTTTTCTCATGGTCAATTGTACGTGGCATGCTCACGTGTCGGCAAACCATCCGCATTATTTGTTCTTGCATCTGACCAAAAAACGAAGAATGTCGTTTACCACAAGGTGCTTGAATAAAAATCCGAAAACATAATTATTTCTTTTTTTTAATTTTTGTTCTCATTCTGTATGTTTGAATGATGTTCATCATAATAAAATACTTTTATATTTCTATCTATATTAATATTGTTTTGTATTATTGTATTACGTTCATTATAGCCTAAATTAGTTCAGTTAAAAGATAACACGACATTCTTTGATTGTTAGGCGGGATGAAGTTCGCCGGGTCAGCTAGTAATTTAATAAATAACTTATTGAACCTTAGTTATTTGGCCAAATTTAATGATACAATCACAATATTTTTTAATCGTACGGCTCCTTAATTCACTTATTTCCAACCTTCACAGCTTTGAATAGTTTGTCCTTTATACTCATTCCGCATTCTATCTTCTTTACATAGTCCAACAAAAACCGATTCCTGTGAAGCAGGGTATATTATAGTCGGCTCTGCTGCAAAGGTCACTTCCAGGCTGCTGCATTTGCTTTCAAGCAATTTCACCATCAAGCTTCAACCATTACGATTTTTACAAGCAAAAACTTAACGCATCTGTTGCCACTTGCAACCTGCTGTTGAGATGTTTTTGCATATTGCAGTAACAGTTACAACCTGTAGATGGCGCTGCATGCTGAGCTGCGTATGCAAATGGGCTGGCGCTGGCCCTGGCGCTGGCTCATTGAAATCAATTTCGCATGAAGGAAAAGATTCAAATGGCGCCATATGAGATCCACATTCACATTCACATCCAGATGCGAGTGCAACACACGTTGCCAGCGGTTAAATGAACCGGAAGTGTTTTATGCAGCAAAAGATGCAATTATTTATATGTGTGTACATAATCTGTCCGAGTGTGGGTGTGCACACGCGCACACGCACACACAGACAAAGATATGGATGCTGCGCTATTTGTGTTTGTGTATGCCTCGGCAAATGCCAACAAACGTGCAGAGCGTTTGGCATTTGCATGCAAACGCGCAAATATGAGAAGCCAAGTCCAATCCTCCATTTAGTGGATAGCTGCCACTTTAATACCCTGTACGCCACTGTTGAAACGGCTATATGCATTCATTTGTGATTAAAAACTGAGTATTTAGTTTAATGTTGATTGATCGACAGATAACTAATAATTAATTATATAATCTTCTCTTTAAAACCCAGCTAACTATTGACTGGAAATTTCCTTAGTTTTTTTTTCTCCAGGATAGCATTGCAGTCCAGCTTATCCCACCGGCGCACACTTAGCTGATAATTCTGCAATTCTGCTTTCTCTGGGCATCGCGCTCGTTCTACTCGTCGCCTCCATAGCCCGGGCAGACAGAGGATGCTCCGCATTGCACTTAAGTGCTTCAGCGCTTTGTGTGGCATTGTGTTTGGTTGACATAGCTGCTCTGCTAAACGGCTGCCGGGCAGACGTGCCAGCCTCCGGCTAAAAGTCATTAGTTGCAGTCAACGTAAACACGGACAAGCCGGACAACAGTTGGACAGCGGCTCACAGCTGTCTGACGATGATTCCCACTGTGGCCTCACTTATCTTTCTTCGTCGTCGAATGTGCCCCGCATACTCGCTATTTAATTTGCTAATGTGTCGGCGACAGCACACACATATGCATCTGCCCTGTAGAGAGAACCTCAGCCAGCTACAAATATTTTATTTTAAATATATTAAAGACTGAAATGCGTTTAGATTGTATTTATATTGTTGCTTTATGCTTGTGTTTGCAATTGCCTTTCATGGCATGAACTGAATGAGTGGATGTGGGTATGGATAACAGCTGACAAATCTGAGATCTATCTTTGGCTTATACTCATTATAAGAAAGATATTTCATCACTCTGGGAGAGGAATGTGGTACGCATTCTATGTATAGTTTACAGTCTGTTAGATTGTTATTCAACAATTTTTGATAAATTTGTAACTTATCTTTTTAATATTAATATGAAATAAGAATACACAAAACATCTCTATATATGTACGATAAATTTTTTTCAATCAGAAACCTGGAGAATGGGCTATGTTTATTGGTAACATAAGCTAGTCTTACATTTAGGGAAATAAAGCATTGTTCAGAGTTGATATATATTTTAGTATGTGAAAGATTATTACTTACAAAAATTGAAATAAACATTATGGGAGGAATCTTGTTGAAAGCTCTCACGTGTACAAGGAAAAGACTCAAACTCCACCACACTCAAGACCTGATGCATCGTATCTTAACCTAAACTACATCAATTTAATAATAATAAATCCAAACTCATGCCCGTACTTCACCCTTATAACTTTTTAATCCCATAGATATGTATCCTAATATATAATATATTCAATAGCTTATAGAATATATATAGTTTTAATTTCTATTTAGAAACAGTTTCGCTTGTACGTTAACCTGTGAATAACCATTTGCTCAATAAAGCAAAAATATATTGACACGGACACGGAAATTTAAAGTTGCCTGAAAGTATGCAAACAAATTTTTAAAAGTAATTTTACCTAATTCAATATCCAAATAAAAATCAGCAAAACCACAATTAAAAATATATATTTCAAAATGCATATTCAGGGTATCTACTAGTCGAACAGTCTCGACTAGTGCACTCATGCTTGTTTATTTTATTTAAAAGAATCTTTGATTATTATTATAAATCAGGACATAATAGTTTAGAACGAATACATAATTTGAATTAATCTAAATTTCATCAAGAAAGTGGTATTAAAATTAAATTTTTTTTTGGGTTTTTTTTCTTCAATTTAATTTTTAAACTTCTTTTTGTTGCCAATCTAGCTTTATTTACTCGAAATATTGACAGCATTGCTCGTGCCTAGAGTTTTCTACCCGATTTCATATTACTCTAAGTTTCGAAATTTATCACTTCCCAGCCCTAAGGCTCATCAAATTTAAATGGCAAATTTAATTGAATATCTCAATAGCTGCATGTTATTGATAACTCGAACAAGTTATCCAAAATAGTTGCACCCGTGTCTGGTCACCCTGTGGCTACACACAGCTTGTCCGTAATCGACTTTGTTAAGTGCCCGCAGTCAGCGTAACTTTTCACTTTAAAAAACCATTAACGCAGAAGCTTAATTAGTTAAAGTCCTTAGCTAATACTTGTTGTCAAAGTTGTAATTGCAACACGACAGCCAGCTCCATCCGCAGCGATCGAAGTGCACCTAATCAAACGAAATTCCATTGACTATAGTCAATTGAAAAGTTTCCCATTTTCATTCTTTTTCCTTTAGCTTTTACTTAGGTTTAATCCGTGGGCTATATCGCCTAACTTGCTACAACTTTGCTACTTTTCTTATTTTCCTCTCCTGTTTTTGAATGACATTTTTCGCACCGAAACTTTTATTCAACAACGCAACTTCAACAATGTTTTGCCCCTCTTCATCTTCTTCTTGCCGCTGTTGTTGTTGTTGTAAGTCATTTTGGTTAAGTGGTTTTACGCGCTTTTCGCACTTGCGAAACAGTTCAGCAAAGTTCAGCTGTTGACTCGCTGTTTACATGTGAAAATTTGTTATTTGATGAAAATAATTTCACACCATCAAACTTACTCGCGAAGTGAGAAGAGTATATGGGCTTTGTGTAGTGCTTTGTCATGCTGTCAGTGAATTTGTTTGAAGATGTGCCTCTATACTCTCTCTACTATCATAAACATATCTTGCGTATTGGGGGCATGAAAAATCAAAAAAAAAAAATCGTTTGATACCCTGAACCCATTGAAGATAGGAAATCAGGGTATAATGGTTTTGTTAAATGTATGTAACAAGAAGAAGGAGGCGTGGCACACCCCACAAAGTATATATAATCTTGATCAGGGCAACGAGCTGAGTTGATTCAGCCTTGTCCGTATGTTTGAACGCGTTGATTTCACGAATTAAATTAATTAAATTGGAAAACTATTTTTGTTGAAGTATTATCGATTTTAAACCTTATCGAAAATTATATATCCTACATCTACATTGCAATCAGCGGGGTTCGGGGATCTCCTATTCAGGGACTACCGACTAGAACTTTGTTACTTTTTAACATTAAAATCAAACAAAATCGGTGACCTTCTCTATCGGCAATATAAATGCATCAGTTTAAAATAGTTTTTAATACCTCTTGCGGGCATGGGAAATCATTAATATTCCACAGCTTTCACAGTTTATGAGCGAAAATCGACAAATATTGCAGCGAAGCTTCTCCACCCGTAGTTTAATAATTTATAGAGTCGGCTCATCGAGGCCTGACAAGTTGCAATATATTGATTTTGCCTTGAATATGCCTATTTATAAGTAGGGAATGGTTATTCGGTAGTCGATTTTATCCAATTCAAGGCTCTTGCATGATTCCAGCCTTGAACTTTTGACAACGAAATATATACAAATATTCAGAAACATATTTCCCTAGGCATTGCATTTCTGCGGCTGTCAGAGAGCGAGAGGATAACAGAATATTTAAATCAGATCAGCACTGGCTCCAGGGCATCTGATATGCATCGCACACTAGAGCAGAGTTTTGAATATATTTTTAAAAATTGTATTTATTTTGTATTTATTTAACTAATTTGTTAAACTATAGAAATTTAGAAATTTCTATTTACCTATTTCGATTGCGTTTAACATTTGTTTCAGCATGTTTAGCTCTCGGCATTAGCTTTAACCTGCTGCGTGCCGTAACTTTAGCCTGGCATTATCCTGGCATTCTGTGGGCCCACAATGAAATCCCGCTGAACATGATGCCAGTGGGCGAGCCTGAGGCTGAGCCACATGAATTGCAGCAAACCAGTCGAGAGCAAATGGAGACACATATTTTAAAGCTTCAGTGAGAAGCACAGAAACCTGCCACAGAGTCGCACACATAATGGCCATTTGTTTGTGGCCGTGTGTGGTTGTGGCTCGGAACGCTTTGGCACAATCAACTACTGAGTTGGCAATTTTTTGGAGCTGGCTAACAAACCTTTCGGTAACCCCAAACCTAACGGGCGGAACTGAGGTATCCAACCAGAGACTCACCTCACTCTCTCCCTCTCGCTCTCTCACTCACTCTGACTGGTTCTGGCGCTGTCTCTGTCTCTGACGTATTTGGGTTGTCTAACGTATGATGCTGTTATGGTTTCCGGTCTAAAGAAAAATTGTAATGTACTCAGTTGGACAGACCGGGCCACTACGACTGGCAGCTGCGCCCCGGCACGGGCCCCACATGAGTTACGGTCGCACATTCGTAATGATTATGTTGCAGCTGCTGGCAGTCAGTTGGTGGCCTACCTGGAATCACAGAAAGAGAGAGAGGGGGGAGAGAGAGAGAGGGAAAGAGAGACTGAGGCAACGCACATTTTCTGTATTCACGCTTTCAATTAGTGTCCCAAGTTGTCGTTCCCTGTGGACCTGGCCTGGTCCAAAACTGTTTATTAATTTCGGCTTAAAATTTCCACAGTTCTATTATTAACGCCGTTGCCGTGGCAGCATCTAAATCTGTTACTTGACTACCGCACCGAAGACAATCAGCCGTCTGATTGCGGCTAAAATCGTACAAGGCCAACAGCCCCGACCTTGTGCGCTGTAACCAATATATTCCTAGCATTTCGTCTGATCGTTGTGAATTTGACATTTGATTTGCATGGCTGCTGCGAGGCGAATGAAGTTCGAGTTCGAGCCCAAATTAACAAGGACAATTGAATTAAAGCCCATGCAGTTTATCCACATGATTTATACTAAATCCACTTAGCAGCAGCCACTATTTTAGGCTTGATTGCGTAATTGTGCAAATTACTGACTGCGCAGCGGTTGCATTGTGGCCAGCCAGTGTCATGCGTAGGCAACTCTGATGGCAATGCGAATTATCACAAATTGAACCAACGCCAATTATGGCTAAATAATAAGGGAGACCAAATGCATTGCCCAAATAACTAAATCAGAATTTGGCATTATCTAAGTGCAGCTAAGCTTGATAGTTGCTGCTAATGCTATTAGTTAGAGATTAAACTTTGTATTATTGATTAAATTTTTTGATTATATTTTTTAAGCATTTATTGCTTGACATCAAATGCTTTGTATTGTCAATTTGACAAATTGCATCAATTATTGATTGACCTCTACCTGCAGCCCATTTTTGTGAGCCGTTTGTAGCTCAGACAAGTCTCCCCAGCGAGTGCTGGGAATTTGTCAAGCCTTGTCCGTCAATTCAATATCCAATAACAAATACAATAAGGCTGACATTTCACTGCAATCAACTCAGCCAAATGGTCCACAACGGTCGTTGGCCACTCGCCATTCAGCTGAGGGCCGAAACGCCAGATGCCAGCAGCCAACTGAAAGAAGCCAGCAGCCAGCAGCCAGACGCCACTTGCTTATTCCAAGCGAAATTCAAGTATTTTCTCTCTTTTTGTGCTCTTCAGTCTGTCTTAAATAAATAAAGCAAAATATATATTGAATTTTGACTGCTTTTAATCAAAAAAAGGTTACTAAAATTTTAGTTTATATATATATATATATATATATATATGTATATATATATATATATATATACACAATATATATATATATATATATATATATATATATATATGATATATATATATATATATATATATATATATATATATATA
The DNA here is from genome assembly GCA_035045145.1 of Drosophila meridionalis. NCBI lineage: Eukaryota > Metazoa > Arthropoda > Insecta > Diptera > Drosophilidae > Drosophila > Drosophila meridionalis. The sequence continues at coordinate 539,321 of JAWNPG010000023.1, forward strand.
TATATATATATATATATATATGTATATATATATATAAATAATTAAATAAATATATATAAAAAATGACTGAATAAAATGTATATTATATTTATTTTTAAAAAATGCCGTATAATATATTTTAGATAAAATTTTAAAAATGTTCGCTTTTATATATATAAAAAATACAACAAATATGTACACATACACACACATTCATATGCGCGCATTTCAGCATATTCTAAGAATCACAATTGCGATTGATCTGCTTCTTTAGTTTTGTGTTTGTCACATATCGCCTTGCAGTACTACTTTGCGTTTTGCCAACAAGCAACGCAATACTGGTGTGGTGTAGTGGATAGACGCAAAGCGCGTGAACGAAAGGTCTCGAGTTCGAATCTCAGTGACGACAGCTTAACCTTTTAAATTTTTTTTTTAAATTTATAAACATGAGGTGGTTGTACTAGTTGAGATCATGCGCTCTAACGTTACATATTTAGTAAATAGATGCAGGTTCGAGTCCAGGTGCGGTGATGTTTGTTTTTTTTCTTTTCTTTTTTTTTGTTTATTTGTTTATTTATTTAATTATTAATTTATTTTTGATTTACATACATTCTAGTTGAATAAAATTTCAAAATTATAATTTAATTTTGGAAAATTTACTGTTATATGCAAGCTATATAGCGTATTAAACAATGCAAATCGGACGGGGCTCAGGGGATCTCCTAGTCGGGCACCTCCGACTAGAGTTTTCTTACTTGTTAAAATAGATTTTTAATGAAATTAAATGTGTATATGCCAAGAAATACTTAAAAATATATTTTAAAAATATTATTTTTTAATTAAGTACTTATTGCAAAGTCAACTATAAAAGATTCTATTGCACTGAAGCAAGCCACAATAACTCAAAGAGACCAACGCACTCTCGCAACTCTTACACTCATTAGCCAAATGACCTGAACATTAGGATTAAATCTACATTTAAAAGTCTATAGAGATAAACTCAAATAAACATTATTGACTGCGAAATACCCTTTGACCATATGGCCGACAATTTGATTGGGCTTAAAGTGGTCAAGCGTTTATTTCGCTTATGACACTCATTATAAATTCATTTCACATATTAAAGTTGCATTTCACTAAGTGGCCAGCACCTACAACCACATAAATCTCAAAAGCGTGTGAGTGTGTGTGTGTGTGTGTGGTGCGCATGTGGTTGCCCTGACGGGCTGGCCATAAAAAATTGTCATTAGCATGCCATGAATACCGAAAAAAAAGCAGGAAAAACGAAACCGAAAAGCTAAGGGACCAAAATGCAAAGAGGATGCCACATGCGAGACTTTTGTGGTTGGGAAAATCAAAAAAAAAAAAGAAAGAAAGAAAAACAAAATTTAAGTACATTTGTCAGAGAAACCTTAGAGAGACTGTGCTCGAGTTGAAGCTGTCACTAGACGGATACAATTCATATTTGTTTGCGGACATCCCAAACACAGAATCTTGGACCACAAAGCAGCTCGAAACATAAATCAAATAATTTGAAAGAGCTCACAAATATTATTGTTCTTATAGAGCTCAAGCAAATACCCTTTGCGATGTCATCACATTAATTCCGGCATCTCTCGGGGCCCCGAGAGGCGCTTAAGTATATTTTGGGTGAAACTTCCTTAAAGAGTCAAGCTGCTGAGTTATGTGACTTGAATTAATATCATAATTATTTAATACGCGCTGACAAAGTTTCGTATATTTTTTCTTTTGTTTCTTGTCTCTCATGTAATTTCGCAAACTTTGCCGCAGCTCCACAAAGTTTGGCCATTTGGAGCATTACGTATACGCCCCGTGTCGAGCGTTGTCAAAACTTCTTGGCATGCCAGCATTTTAATTGAAAGTAAAACAAAAAATACCTGCCCCACCTCAACATAAGCCGAATAACTTGTTGCTCCCGCCTGAGTACACTTGGGACTGCTCGATATGGCCCCCGCCCCTGCAGCTGCAGTCGGCCCAGTTTATTTGGCCGTAAATTATCAAGTGACAAATCGCTTGTCTGCACATTTGTCCTATGTGTTCTGGCACTTGTTTGTTTGCTCCGCAAACCCACAAACACGACTAGCTTGGCATGACACACAACACACACAAAAATACACAGTAGACAATGTCTACATCGAGCGCTTTACACACGCAACAATTGGCACATTTGGCATCCACAAATGGCTCGAATGGAGTGCGGAAATGTTCATCTGAGTGCGAAATGTGCAAGACAATTACTTAATTGACACAACGTACTAATTGCTTGGCAATTGTAAATAAATCTATGATTTGAATAGAGAACTTATCATAGGGGGAAGAATTGCTTCAGTCGGATATTTCACAGTTCGGTAAGCGATATTTGATTAGAATTGAAATTTATTTGAGTAGTAAAAATGTTTGTGCTCTTGCTTAAATCTATTTATTGAATAAAAGTTATTTGATTTTAAGCTCAGCTAGAGATCTGGGTATGAAGTGCCACCACAGGGAATCGAATGAGAAACTTTGTGCCTATAATAACAATTCCCTATAGACTGTCTGATTGCCCGAAAGCAAAAGGGAACTGTTTGATCTAAGGTTATTTTGGGTTTAATATAAATACAGAGCAGCTCAACCAAATAGGTTTTACATTTTTTAAAAGTTTGAGAAGTTATATATACTCAACGAGAGTGTGGGGCATCAGCAGTTCCGTTTGCATATGAATAGAGAAAACAGAATTGAAAGAATGTAAATCGAAGCAGAATAAAATAATTTAAATAATTCAAATAGTATGGAGTGTGAAATGTCTACTAGTAATTGTATCTGGAATCCATTCTCTACATATATGTATGTATATGTATCCATTTTTTGTTTAGACCTGTCGAACTTTTAACACTGACTGTGGGAATATTAATAATAAACTTATTTTATTTTGTTTTATATATTTTTTTTTTTATTTCTTTAATTTTTTTATTTATTTATTTTATTTAATTATTTATTTTTTTAAATTTGTTTTTTTCTAACGATTATCGATTATTGTAAGTGACGGTTTCATCATTAATGTAATAGAAGGAATGGCACATTATTTATAACATGTTATATTTGTGCACTTATTATTATTATAATTATTATTGTATTATATATAATATAATTATTATTTTATATAATATAATTATTATGCTATAGTCACAAATAGAACAAAAATTCGAATATGGGCTTTCCCTTAACTCTTATTCTTGAATACCTGACTGTTTAGTAGAGAAGTAGCTAAACTGTTCCTGGGAAGTAGAGAATCAACACATGCGCATTGTTTAACTTTTTCAAGAATGTATGTAAATACTTACTGCGTCAAGCTACAGCAGCAACAACTGACAACAGCAACAGAAACAAAAATTTAAACATTAAAGTTTCAAGATATAACATATTTCGCGACCTCCGGCAGAATGTGCAAGCATGTAATTGATAATATCCGATAGTTACAGTTGCGCTTTATCTTACATGCAAAATTCTAGGTAATAACAATGTCATCCTTAAGGTGCAGTTAAGATAAATGTAAAATGAGCCTTGAGCAAGATGTAATAATAATAAAGAGGAAATATATGTAAACATGGGTGCATGAGAAATATGACTGGAGGTAGTTTAAAGCTAAAGCATAGGTATATAAAATTACGACTTTAAGTGAATAAATTATGGCAAAATCGATGCTTGAATTTAACAAATTTATAAATATTACTTTGGTATCCAAAAGAGTTTTCATACAAATGTGAATTAACGGGATAAGAAATATCACAAATTTCAAGAATTCATTCTTTTACTAGGCTATAATCTATTTATACATTTCCAAGCTAACCAAATAAATTTGTCTCTCCCCGAGTATAGTTTACTTAACGACAACTTGGCCTTCAGCTGTGCTCCGTTAGTTTTTCCTCAATGTGCATTGATTTTTAAGCATTTATCAAATATAATAAATATAAACTGCAACATAAAATAGTCTCTAACTAACACTGTTTACTTACACTTGCAGCTAGAAACGTGCTCATTGCCGAGGAGAATCGATTTATTTTTAAATATTTATGCATCATTAAATTCGCATTTGTTGCGCACTTTGACAAATAAATAAATTGCACGAGTTTTGCTCATTTAAAATGCTAACCAAAGTCAACAGCAACGGCAATAAATCGAACGGAAGAAAAACCGCATATTTATTAATTTTTTATTCAACATTCATTATTTATTAAATATTTCATTTAATTTAAAACGCATTCTGTATTTGCCATTGAAATTAAAATTAAAATCTGTATTTTAATTGGTTTTTATTGATAGCTAAATCAATTGTAATACTCTGCTGTGACGGCTTCTTTGTTCTCTTTCTGTTTTTTGTTTTGGTTTTTGTTTCTGTTTTTCTCTTCACTTAACGCTTCAAATTTGTATGTTGTATAAACACATATATTCATATCTATATATATATATTTATCCATATTCATGTATTTGCCAATTGAAATCTAATTTCGTTCATTATTCGACTTTATGCTTGTGGTTTTGTTCAATTTAAAACATTCTAATTGGCATATTGTTATGCACAATTAATTAATACAATAGAAATTGATTTTAAATTTAATTATTTTCATATATTTTCATTTAAGTTTTGTATACTTTAATTACCTTGTCAATGTTCAACATACAACAAACATTCATAAATTTTGGTTTTAGTTTTCGTTTTCGTTTTCGTTTTATAAATCTGCCTAAGTCTACGATAAAATTATAAATTCTTTTAAAATTATAAAATGTTCGAATATTTGAATATTTATTTATTTAATTTGTCTGAGACTTTTTACTTATGAGTCTTTCACATAGAGTTTGCTACACATATACACTAGACATATGTATGTTTGTTATCTAGCTTAGTTTGTCTTTAGAGTAGTCTAGTTTTAAGTAGCTTAAAATGTTCCTTAACTGAGTTACAATTAACACAAACCTTACGAAATAAGTTCTCAATGAAATAGTTCTCCATTTCAATGCTTAGCCTAGGTCTATTAGATGTATAGTATTTATTTATTTGGCTTAATTTTTAAATTTTATTTATTTTTCATGTTTAAATAAAAATTCTTTTAGGAATTCCATTGAATTCCCTGCTTAAGTAATAAAGTTTAAAAATTGCATTTGTGCTGTGAGTATTTATATATATATTATCTATTCATATTCATATATTCATATTCGTAGTCACATTCACATGAACCACAAAACAACATTTCATATGTCAACATTGGCTAAGTTTTACTCCTCTTAACAACTAACACACACATTACGTATACGCCGTGTAGCTCTTCACATTTGACAAACCAAAAGTACACAAAAATCGCTGACATTTTTTTGAAAGCTCAATTTACAGGACATGCTTGAGTTGCAGTTGCTGAAAAACAATTTGAGAGTGTAATTGTCTGTCATCGTTGCCAACATGGCCTGACATAAACTTTCAAAAAAACTGGGGCTCATGGTCAACAGGACTTTGAATACTTTTGGTTATTTGGCTCGCTCTCTCCACATCCACGTCACTTGCAGCACTCGAGACATGTTTTGTAGCTCGAAATATGCAATTTTCTCTCTTATGCTAAATTATTCTATGCATGCAGACACTTTGCCCTTACAGCTAGTTAGCTTAGACGTCTAGATTAATTAGTTTCTCTTACTTCGCTACATATATTGAATATTGAAATACACATCGATATAAGGACTAGTTCTTGATTACATTTAAGAGTTTCCATTTGCTTTGCACGGCGACTGCTTGTGAATGCGACTGATTCCCAACAGATAGATTTTAGTATTTGGATTTTTGCTGACCCCATTTCAGATAGTCGAGACTCTTTAATCTCTCTGCCTGAACTAAGTTAAATTTCAATTAATTGTCTTTGAAACATCCATCAATTGGGAGAGGAGAAGGACAGGGAATGTTGTTCTATTCCCATTTGCTTACTTTCTATCAGCCTGTCAGTCGGTCGAACAACAATTCCCCTCCACTCCGGCTGTGGCCTGCCCAAATCCCATCAATGTCAGGCTTAGGCTTACTCTATTTGGCCAGCCATTGCTTGCGTTCCTTTTGGCATTTTAAGTTGGGCAAATTATTTTCTTTGGTTTTCAGCTATTTACCTTTTGTTTTGCTTTTTAAAGCCAAATGTCTGCGCTGACAGATTTCCGCGCAATTGGCCCAAAAACTGCCAAGCGAAATTTAATTCCAGCAAAATGAAAAACAAGAAAAATGAAAAAAAAAAAATAAATAAAAAAAGAAACAAAGCAAAATAAAAGAGGGAAATCGTGCGACAGTTATGCGAAAATTTGAAATTGAAATGGAAGTGACGCATAGAGGCGAACCGTAAAGGATGCCAGCATTTTAATGGATTCTCCCGACTGCCTGCGAGGTAACCGAGGAAGTGTGAATACATATACATACATATATATACATAATAGAGAGTGCGTTTAGAATTGGTTGTTAACGCCTTTGGGGCCTGCCTAGATGACACACAGACATAAACTGACTCCACTCGGCGCACTTAGAGGCTTGATATCAACGATTTGAGAAGCTGCTTGAGCCAATTGCTTGGGGGCTCTGTTCGCTGTTCGCTGTTCTCCGTTCTGTTCTCTGTTCTCTGCTCTGCTCTCTGCTCCAGCGCAGCAATTTTCGCATCGTTGTCACTTTATTTGGCATTTATCAGCACTTTGCGCGCCGCACAATAGGACTACAGCCACACCCACTCGACGAGACGCCCATGCTCCGCCAATGTAGTTTATGCCACATTCCCAGGCACTTCGCTGTCGTCGAGCTGCGGCGCCTAGAAATGTGTTTCGAAAATCTGAAAAAAAAGAAAATAAAATGAAACACTTTAACAATTTTTTTGCATATTGATTCGAGTTTATAAAGCCAATAAATTGGTTTACATAAATTTTACAAATTCAGATCACACGCCCACACCTGACACCCAGATATGCTGCTAGAGCAGCTTATGCCAATTTGGCTAACGAAGCGCCTTACAGCCAAATGCATTTTTCTGACAGCTCTTAACACCTTCTGTCTTCTGCCTTCTGCCTGCTGCCACAGCCTGCCTTTGGTTGGCCGCATAATTTTGCTTCTGGCGTCCATTTGATGGCCATGTCATGGCGTGTTAATCGCCACTGCCAAGGCCGAAAGGGAAATGAGCAGCAAACGAATGAGTGCATAAAAATACCTCCAGTAGCCGCGCCCACTCTGTCCGAGCGGCACCCGCTGGCTGCAATTAGCATTAGCCACTTGTTGCAGCTCATTCGAGGCCATAGCCGTTGGCGCTCCTCTTCGTCTATTCTTTGTTTTCCCACTCGCATTCATAATAAACTAATATTACGTATACGCAGCATTGACATTCCACAGCGAAGCTTATTAAAATTATAATTACCGACCATAGTTAAAGTTTTTTATTCCCAGCTTAGAACGGAGACAAATCGACGTGGACAACAGAAAAAAAAACAAATAAAATAAAATATAACGAGTTGGTTTAAAAAAGGACCATATATTATATAGGACGTTATATTTTTATATTATATAAAATTGTATTATTATATTTATTTTATTGATTATAAATGTATTATATATTTTTACATTATTATATGATATATTATTATTTTTTTATTTTATTAATATTTTAAGGTTTTGATACAAATAATTGCTGAACACAAAACGCAATATTTTATATATTGGGATTTTATATTGGGATAACATAAGTTTGAGGAGCTGTTAAGTAACATTATGTTAACTATGCAGAATGAAAAAAGAACGAACCAATTAGAACGCCTTATAATAATTTTTCTGGTATTGAAAAGCTGTCTCAACAGACGAGGTGTGCAGCGCAGCTGTATACGAATGTCGACCACTTCGGTTGAACGTTGGAAGTGCACTGATGTTGAGCTGGCGTCGGTTGATCGAGCCAGCAGGCAAGGCACACGAGCAAATACGAATCTGAGTGCGACTGAAGCTTCGTTTATGTTTTGTATGGTTACCGGTATTAGTTCAGCCCATCAGCTTTAGGCTCAACCTCAACATACGACGTGTAAGATAGAGAGAGAAACGACACCATTGCTGTTGGATCGTAGCAAAGATGGTGCACGCAACAAGGAGGACGAGGGGAGGCACAAATATATATATATAGAAGCGACTTTACAGAACTAAATAAAATAAAATACAATGCATTCTGAGGTGCCTGCGAAAAATGCATAAAAATTACTCACATCTCAAACATATACATATACATATAGATACAATATATGTATATACATATGTATATCTCTATGAGTAAATCTTTTAAATTTGACAAACAAATATAAATAATAAATTCTAGCAGCTGTAAATTGCAGGTAATTACTAAAAATTTAATAAAATATCTGCAATAAACACATTAAAAAAATCTATGCAAAGATACTTTCCACAGCAGTGGTCTTTCGAACAAAAATCTTCTTAATTATTTGCGCAATTGTTGTGGCTAAAAATATATCAGAATTTTATTACAAATTGTGAGCTTGAGCTATATTTCTGTTCATGATTAAACATATTTGTCGTCTGCCAAATAACAAATAAATAAAATCCCTGCCAAAAAGGGACAGAATCTTAAATGAAAATATTTTCTTGATTTCTTGTGTTTTGATTGCATTCCTGGATATTTAATTTGATTTTCAGCGCTGTTGAAGTGCACACAGTCAGGTGAGTGCAGATTCACAGTTTAATATGGCACATGCCAAAAACTCTGATGAAAGATTCAACCAAAATTTGTTTTTGTGCTTTGAATTTATATTATTTCGCACTTCGACTCAGTCACTTCCAGGCAACCTTTGGCATTTAGTTGTTGGGCGCCCAGTGTCGGCTCAGTTTGGCTGGCATTCAATTAATATTCATCGAAATGCTAAAAATAATGAGCAAAATTCTTACGTGAAGCAAAAACAAAAATTTAAATATATATAACGTTATATATACATATAAGGCTCTAAATATAATTTTATAATTTTAGATGAAGACTCCAGTGGATTTTGAATTTTGTATTAAAGCCAAATTGAAGAGATTGGATTTTAAATGGATGATCTTAGAGAAATTTAAGAAGTTTAAGTGCTTGGGAGCAAATAAGAAGCTTAAAGGCAACTGATGAATAATATATAATTTGTTAATAAATCCATACAAGATTTAAGCGAGTCAGGTAATTCATATATATATCTACACATATATTCACAAGTGCATATGTACATCCAAATTTACTTCTTATTGCCAAAATGCAGGTCATTAAGGCTTTTTAACATTCGCTCTACAATTCAAATTAAAGAAAATCAATTCAATAAAAAATCATTGCCTTTGGTTCGCTCACATAATCAGCAATATCGAAACATTTTTAATTTGGCTTAATACAATTTCCACAGGCAGCTAGAGTTTTGCACGCAGGCACAAAAATGCTCATATAAGTATGTGAACAAGACATTCACTCATCGTGAAGAAGTATTCTTTATGTGCATCAACGCTTTAATACCCTTTCTCACAAATAATAAAGAGAATGTTAACATTTAGCTTGAGCAAGGCAATCTCTTTCATGATGTTAGTGTGATCATCTCTCAGTAGTAAAGAAACCGGGACTTCTTAGTGCAGAAATTTCAATTCGGGCATTGCTACACACATACACGTGCATAAATATACATAAACACATACATATATGCACACATTTGAGAGAGCAGAAAGCGGAGAGTAAGAAAAAAAACTGTGTGTAGCAAAACTTTATACGAAAGTCGACTACTTCAGCTGAACGTTCGAAATGCACTGATGTTGTGCTGCCATACTTCGCTTGATCGAGCCTGCATGCAAGGAATAAGAGCAAATACGAAGCTGAGAGCGACTGAAGCTTCGTTTTCGTCTCGATGTCTTATTTATGTTTTGTATGGTGAGCGCTATTAGCTCCAGACTCAACCTCAACAAACGAGGTGTGAGAGAGAGTGAAAGTAAGAAAAAAATATGGTGTGCAGCAAAAACTTTGACGAATGTCGACCACCTCCGCTGAACGTTCGAAGCGCACTGATGTTGAGCTGACATACTTCGGTTGATCGAGCCTGCAGCCTGCAGGCAAGGGACACGAGTAAATACGAAGTTGTGTGCAACTGAACCTTCGTTATCGTCTCGATGTGTCATTTATGTTTTGTATGGTTAGCGGTATCAGTTCAGCCAATCAGCTTCAGGCTCAGCCTCAATTTGTCCAATACAATGGCTAATGTATTAATTTAAAGCTTTCTGATTTGCTATTCTCTTCTTATACTTATCTAAGGTTCTCCAACACATAAACACGCCAAAGCCTTAAGCCTCCAAATCTCATTTTGTTGATTTGGTTGATTGTTTATAAAAATTGTAATTGAAGCCTTGTCCATAAGATTTCGAAAATGAAATTTCAAATATTGTTTATCATCTGCCGGGGCGCCACAATGCTTAAGTGTAAAGTGTTTAGCATTAAAATAAATATTCATTAAGAAAACGCCAGGGCGGAACCTTTAAGAGCGGGCCACAACTCGCATTAAGGCCCCATCCGACCCGAAGGCTCCATTGTTGATAATTGAAATGAAATTTTCTCGCCAGCCACAACTAGCAAATAAGAAATGCCGAACCGAGTCGAAGAACAAAGGTAAACTTTGCCTTGAGCCTTCAATGGAATTCGGTCTGTTAGCCGCCTTTTGCTCAGTGTGCAGAGTGCAGAGTGCAGAGTGCTGGAACGGGATCCGGGCAACTACCTTTAATGCCACTTTATTAAGTATTCATTATTGTCAACTTGCCTTGTGGGGGAATCTGGGGAAGTCGAGAGGGAGCTGCGAGAATTGTGGGTTCTGCGGCAAAGTTGAGGCCAACCGAACCGAGCCGCGGGCAAGAGCTGACCCAAGCTGTGTGTGTGTGTGTGTGGGTTCGTGGAGCTTCAAGGTAGGTGTGTTGTGGCCCGCTGAGGGGAACTACATCTGCGAGGTGGAGCATTAATTGCCAGCGGCACATTGATGTTTATGTAATTAATTTTAATTGCAGTACTTTTCTCCAGCTCCGCTTGGGCGCCGAAAGTTTCGCTTTATTGTTTTGTTGTTTTGTTTGTTTGCTCTTTTACAGTTTTATTACCAACCAACATTTGTTTTCATGTTTGCAGTTGACAAAGTGCTCGCTGCTAACAGCCCAACAAAATCAATAATAGCAGCAATAAAATATTTAGCCACACGCCCCACGGCACACAGCGCGTATGAGCAATAAATAAATCATTAACCATACGGGCAAATAAAGCGGAACTAAGAAACGCTTAACAACTATAAAGCATGACTTTGATACACAGTGAGCACTGTAGCTACGTTGCCATTGTGCTTGCTCGACAAATAACAAAGAGCGGCGCACAGGGCGTATACGCAATAACTAAATTATAGCTCAAATACAATAGAAGCGAAAGCAGTCATTGTGTGAGCAGGCTCAGAAATAGAGCAGAGCAGCTGAGAAGGGCTGTGATGCATGACTTTTATATATACTAGATTGATTGAGGACTATCACATACCCTGTCCGTCATTATCTATATATAAATATATTATGCAGCATGTAATTAAATGCAAATGAAGCTAGACAGGCAATAAGTTTATGATAATTAGTCGCTCTATCATCTCTTACTCTTTGCATCCCTTTCTCCACTCATTCCTTTGATCCTGAACCAAGGTGCGGTCCTGCCTAGCTGGCCAAAAATGACTCTCTATTAGGCAGCTCATCTTGAACTTTGCTTTACGGCGTCAACTGCCCCGGGAATGGTCTTTAAGTTGCCTTAATTAGCGGGCGGCCATAGACAAGTTGTTTTTCTGGCCAGACGGCCCTTTTGGGCCTGAAAGCACGGCACATGCAGACAGGACATGCACAACCTGCGGACGTGCTGGCGAATGTTCATTTTAATGAATCGCATGCTAAATATAGTCGACGGCAGGCGCCATGCCAAAATATATGAGTTGCTAATTAGACTGACGGACACACTCACACAGAGAAAAAAAATGAAAGTAAATAAAAAGGAAAGGCACTTGGAATGAAAATATAACACTCAAACTGATAGCCAGGGCTATTAGCAGGCGAGAGTCTGCCGAACGTGGACTGTGTGACATCATCCGTTTGATGTTATTATCAAACTCTAAAATCCTCTGTCATCGCGTTTTATAATTATAGCAAGTGCCGGGCGAAAAAGGCAGTTAAATATTACAAATGCAAAGTACGGCACGGCAGCAGAACATTTAACACGCACAACCGACCCACCCACACACACACACACAATGAAATTTAATGAGTTAAAAAGATGTCGCCTTAAATGCGCCGGAAGTAGACAGTGTGCTAGGCCCCAGCCTCTGCACGGCTCACAAAAGTAAACTGATGTATTTTTAATTGTTGCATATATTACCATATATTTAAATTACATCATGGGACCCATGAGGCAGTCAAATTATGTTTATGTGTGTGTGTGTGTGTGTACCCACGCAAAGGCCAAAGTTCAAGCAGATCCTCGTATAACTTGACGAGTTAATGAGTGCGTAAGCACGCCCAGCACATTATAGATATATGTATATGTATATGTTAACATTTTCGCTAAGAATATGTATATATATATTCCATATTATATCCAGACTCATTTTCCTATTGCTTTAAAATCTACTTCAAATTCTATTTCAATTACTAAACAAAATATTCTATTTGTTTTACTGCACTTTTGCAGCTCTTTTAGTTGTTATTGTTTTCGTGCTCGGCGAGTTCATTAAAGTGTAGTTTCACTGTATTTACATAAATGTATATTCCGGGCAGCGCAAATGCAAATATTTGTTGTGCTTATGACAACACAACAGACAAGCAAAAAGGCTTCAACAGGCGCCAGCTCTCCGCCGTGGAGTGGGCTCGATTCGAGACCTTTTTATGTTTTTTTTTTTCTGTTTTGTTGTCAGCTTGAAATTGTTTGATATCAAGTTTCAAATGCTCGTCAGCTGCCAGTGAGATAGCATTATTTGCTAATTAATATATAGCTCCTGCCGCTGAAAACTTTATCTACTTGACCTAGATCAATAATTTTTATCTCTCCATCGACACGTATTGAAATCGATTTTAGAAATGCCACATGCCACAGCTGAAAGAGCTCAGCTGATTGAGTTAGCTGGCAAATGCACATTTAACTGTATTTCTGTGTTGCCAAATAGTTTTTTAATGACTCCACGCTCTGCTATGCGATTCTCATTAAGTCATTTCTGCTTTGATTTGATGTGGCGCGTGAACAAAAAACTAAAATACTACTCTTCTCTACCTCTTCATATTTACATAAATGTATGTGTGGCCTCTCGTATGTAAGCCGCTTTGGGGTAAACATTCATTCACATATTTAGGACTGGCTTAGGCCAAGAGTAATTCAAATAAATATAATATTTAAAAGAACAAATGCGCAAGGGGAATTTCCGCTATGCTCACATGATTTCCTAATGCAAGAGAAAATCTGAAAAATTTCAAGTACTAAATAACTGTCCGGCAGAGGCGAGAGCTGGAAGAAACTTCATTTATTTGCGCATTCCATTACTTATGAAGGCCGGCGCTTAATTTGGTTGCCGTGCCAAGAAAAATGACGAGCAATTTACCCGGCGCTCTAGTCCGGGCCCGGTCCCGGTCCCGGTCTCTAGCTCCGTTAACTTGGCCGTTGTGAACTACTTCGTCCTCGTGTTGTCACCGCGGCAGTCGCTGAGATATTTGTGTTCATAAATTGCGAATGGTCCAAGTCGCTTATGTGCTCAAATTATGTGGCATTATTCAGAATATTAACTTGAATTCACACAGGGACATCGAGGACATCAAGGCACTTCCTCTCATATTTAAAACAACCTTAAATTACTTCTCTCTCTTTCTTTACAAGTTCATCTCTCTTGCAATATTTTGTGAAAATTATCACGAACTACCCAGCTCCGACTCGTGCTTAGACCCTCGCTGCGGTTTGTTTGAGAGTTTATAAAATTAATTTGGCTGCGTACAGTGCGTATTAATGTATGTGGACAGGGCGCAAAACCGACATCAGCTCACAGAGAATTTCAATTTTAATTCACTCACAGCGATTAAATAATGTATAAGTTACCCAGGCAGGGATTTTGCGGCAGGATTTGATTGATATGCTAAGCACGTAGAGGGGCGGGGCCCAGAGCGGAAAACCTAGCGACAAATCGAACAAGCAACAGGAAGTTGAAGGCTGGCAGATAATATTAAATATATATATTATAATGATATTTGTCTCATCAATTGCTGTGCCTGACAAGTGCTTCAAAAAACATTCAGATTAAAGCGAACTAACTTTGATTAATGCGAAAATCTTTAAATGAAGTCGAGCTATTTTTTAAAGCACATTAAAGTCTGAGCAAGTTAAATATAATTATGTAGTCAAATCTGCCAGCTCAACACTTGTTTGAATTCAACTACGATTTTATATACCTATCATCTGCCGCCACATAAAAAGCCAGCTTCATCAACCGCCTCAGAATTGATGTTGTTTGTGGCGCTGGTCCAAAAAAGCAAAAAATCCGCTCGTAAAATGAATGATTATTTCGCACTCATGTGTGGAAACGCACACCCTCTTCTAAGAACCGAAATCCCGACCCAGTCTCCCTCGAGCCATAATGACATGCAGGTCCTCAACATGTTGACGAGCTGTCGCTCGTAAAATGAAATAAAATAAAATCAAATACAAATACAAAATAAAGCGAACCAATGGAATAACAGTGAAGCATAGTTATCAGCCCCTCAAGAGCTGGGCACTGGCTGCTCCTCCGACGCTGATATCTATCGCAATCGAGCTGCCAACTCTGATTAAAATAATGATAATGTTCAGTTCGGTTTTTGTCATCTTGTCCATTGCTGTCTCGAATCTGATTACTTTTCCTTCAGCTACGCTCTTATTGTGCTAATGCGATTGACTCTGGGCCAAGAAATTCAGCTGCATTAATTACAGCCGAAAAAAAAACGCCTAATGACTATTTCAAACCTTAAGTTTTTTCCTAGCTATAAGAAGTTAAGTAACAAAAACCAAAAGCAAAAAAAAAAAAAAAAAACAGTTAGGTATATACAGGGTATCGCTCAGTCTTTATCGTTATTCCTTTTGTTCGAATTTTTTTTACTGTAATACCTTGAGGCAGAGTAATGTATGTACCTGGACCATAAATTATAGGGCGTGCAGCTGCCAGCTTTTCCAAACACACGCATATATATACATATTCATATATATATATATATATATATATATATGCTTCTTCTTTTCACTTTTTTCCTGCACATTTTTGTGCGGACACGCCCAGACAACTGGCCTGCCTCAAAGGGAACGTGCACAGCTGCCTTTCTGGCACATTTATGGTTATATTTTTAACAACTTTTGTAATGCTCTTTGCCAGGATTCTTTGCCTTCCAACTGAGTTCTCGCTTGTTGTTTTTTTTTCGACTTTCACGAAAGTTTTCAACTGGCATTTACCAAAGTAAAAGTTTTTACTACTTTTGCATAGATTTACTTTTTGCGTTGCACGCAAGCTGATATACCTACCCTTGGCGAGTGTTACAGAGTATACTGTGCGTAAGCCAGGCGGATCAACTGCGTTAAGCTTATATAACTTGAGACAAAAGGCTGAAGAGTTTTTTTTTTCTTTTATAAGAGTTTTATAGGGTATCTGAAGGCATTGCCACTTGCGGGGCTGAAATTGTTTTGCATCATGCTTAAAATTATGACCACCATGTTGAGAGAGATGTCTTTGTTTATTTTCCCCATTCAGTTTCAGGTTTCTTTTCTTGCGCTTTCCTTGCTGCTCGCACATAAATTAAGAAATGACGTTGAAAAAAATAAACACTGAAATGATTGTCGTTGTTGTTGTTATTGTTGTTGTTGTTGTTGTCGCCTAGTCTGACAGCTCGTGAAGAGGCCTGCCTTAGCTGGGCAACTTTGACATGCTCCGAAGTTCCGAACCCGAGCAGTTCATGCGCCACCCGCTGACAGGTGTTTCGTGCTTCTACGCAATTACAACGCCTCGATGAGTTGTACCAGCCCCAAAACATACACTGAGAGAACATTTCGAAAATCCATTGAAAATTAAAAAAAAAAAAAAAAACAAGTAAGAAACATCAAGTCAGAAGTGCCCGTGTTGGATATCTCCTGAACCCCGCCCGATATGTGCATTTAGTTTATTACAAGGGCGTTATTTATCAAATAAATAAATGGCCGTGTGCTTAAAATTTTGAGCCCATATCTAAAATGAAAAACAAATCAAAATTGTATAGGGTTCAAATAAATCTTTGTGCAAAATTTGGACGCTCTAGTTCCAAAGATGCAGGAGTTGTAATTTTATAACTTGTTTTCGATCAAATTTAAAAACGAAAACATTAAAAGAAAAATAGTTATCGATTTTTTAAACAAACTCGACCTGCACATGCTATACACGGACCTACAAATAAATTCCCAACTTTTGGCTCTTATAAATTCTGAGATCGACATACAGACAGACGGACGGATGAACCGACAGGACTAAGTCAACTCAGCTCGTCGCCTTGATTAAGATTATATATACTTTATGGCCTTCTTCTGACTGTTATCGACTTTTAACAAAGCCACTGATTTCTCATTTTCAGGGTATAAAAACATTTTTAACATAACAATACGAATTCTTTTCAGTTAAACTACATTAATATAAGTTTGAATACCTAACACAACTTTAACTAAATTTTTCTGCCAGTGTATCATCCCGTTGGCTACACCTGTTTACATATTGTCTCCATGGGCTGAGCATTTCTCTCTGATTCTGTATGGACTTTTTATGCTCGCCGCTGCATAATTATTACGGCAGCGCAATGACAAAGCCCAAATCCTTGAGAGGGGCGACGCGTCGCCTCAGCCTCCGGCTGGAGGGCTTAAGTATTCATGCAGGCACGGATTGTGTTAACATTAAGTATACGTATTATGATGGCAGACGCAAGGGTTTTTTGTTCGCCCGGACGACGAGGCAGATATAAAATTACAAGTAGTTAAATTGGATTTGAAAGGAAAGCTGCCAAGGTAGCCCGAGATTGACAAATGCTTTCAAATAAGACTCGAATTTCAATGGAAAAAAAATATATATACATAATGTGAATGTGAATATGAATCGGAATGTGAATCAACAGAATTTAAAGCCCAATTTGGTAAAATAAATAAAATTTAGATAATAATTGAGGAATTGCACAGTTTAGCAATTGCTTCACTGACATGACTGAAGCAGACTCGAACCTCGGCCCAAATTGTTAGCCACTTTGGCCTATTGCTCAGGCAATTATTAAAGGGCATTTGTCGTTTTTCGTTTCATTTAACTTGTAATTATTAACTTGGCCATTGCCAGGCAACGGGCAATGCACTCAGCTGAGCCGAATTGGCCAAGAATTGGCTTTTCAACTTTAATAGGAGCCAAGCCACAAGCATTTCGCCAAGTTGGCTTTGCCTCTGCCTCAACTCGACTTCCGACTTCTGCTGCTCGACTCATTAAACACGAAATTTAATTAACTGTTGATAAAGTTGCTAATAAACGCGCATCCGCCTCGCACCCAGCGGAGCAGAGCCCGTGGCTCATATTAAGTGGCATTAAGCTATGCTGTCAGCAGAACTGCAAGAATTCGAGGAACTGCCAACTGCTGGAACTGGATGTGGAACGAGCATCCCCCAATCTGGCGACCCAGCGCCACCACTGTGGTCAGTGGTATGTGCCGTGTATGTGCTGTGGCCATGTGTGGTGCTTGGTGGGTCATAAATTATATATAAGCAGTCACTATTTATGCTGAACTCCGTCGAACTGGACAATCTTTCGCCAGCTCCGGCCACGTGCTGACCAATGTTTGCCATCCGCATCCGCATCCGCATCCGCTTTTAGCACACCTGAAGTTCACTGGGAGAGGGCGCACGTGTAGGCAGATCCGATACGCCCTACAGTTATACATACATATATATGCGTGTGTTTTTATAACTCGATTCGACACTTCTTGCCAAATTTAATTGGGCATAAACGCCGTTCGTTTTTATAGACGTTTCCCATCAATAACACAGTCAGCTGCAACTGCCCATTAAACGTCGTCACGCACTCTGCACACTAGACCCAAAGCAAGAAAGCAAATATTTTGTCAACAAATTTATTGGAATGTTGATTAATTGTCAACAACGTTTGAAGAACCTTAAGCAAAACATAAAAGTGTAAAATAGAGAATCGACACAGATAAAAGCAAATATAGCCATGTAATGAATAATAATTTGATTAAACCTCCACTAAAGCTTTAATAAACTCTAACTGTTATGTTTGCAGTGATCAATATACTTTTATTTAAAAGAAAAATAATAATAATAATATAAGTTTTATATAGGTTTCTCTTTCAGCAATTTATAAAGTGAAATTAGATCATATTCAATTTTGAAATTGTCGCTTTGCGTTTGAGAGGAGATCGCTTGGATCTTTAACAAGTTGTTGTTTTTGGATGTTATGTATACAGATTTAAATATACGTTTCACTCAAATTAACATTTCAGCTATTTTTTTTAATTACAAATCATATTTTATTTTATAAATTGGGAAACTAGTTTTTTTTTTCCTTTCCTAAAAAAAATCAAATAATTTAAATTTTTGCTTGGATCAATTACTATTAATGGATTAACTCATATTCCATTTTATCGGAGCTTTAATATGAGAAATTCTCTTTTAAAGCTTTCACAAACTTTGGCTTTTGTGTTAAGCGATTTCGATGTACTTTTACTTAACAGCAACCAAAATAATTTTAAATTTCACTTTAATCAATTTCTATCAATAAATTAGCTCATATTTCATTCTATTCACTAAAATTTTTGTTTGAGGAGTGCTTAGACTTAAAACTTGAATGAGTTTTGGCTATTATGTCAACAGAATTCGATATTTTTTTTTAAGGAAAACCAAATGATTGAAAATTTGACACTCATTAATTTCTATTAATGAATTAATTCATATTCCATTCCCTTAACTAACAATTCAGCTTGAAAAGGGCTCCCTTAAAGCTTTAATCAGATTTGGCTGTTATATTTACATGGTTCGATATAGTTTTCTTAAACAAAACAATCAAAGTAGATTCATATAAATTTTCAACTGCTGGGATTTCTCCAAAAATATTTTTTGGTCAATGAAATATCAATTTGTGGAACACTCACTAAAAGCTTTAATGAGCATTGATTCTTTTTTCTACGAAAAAGACCCAAATAGTTTTAAGAAAATTTCCTTCTCAGCAATTTCAATCACATATTGAAATGTGATGTGCGAGCTTTTTGTCTTAGTGGCATTTTGTTTGCCCAACTGCCGCATTCAGCCCAGTGTGAATCGACAGCAAGGCGAAATGAAAATTTGGCACTGCTATGAGCTACGTGACCGGCATACGGAGCAATATTTTCCGCTTCCTTGAGGCCATGGCAACAGTCGTTTGATGAGTGAGTTAAATGCTTCAACTGTTTGTTTGCCCGACAGACAGACAGACGGACAAGAGGCCACCCCAGTTCCCGAGCCAGCATAATCGCTATCCATGGAAAGATGGCCCAAATGTGGGTATCTCTTTTGGCTAGGAAGCACATTCCCATATTTATTGTATTTTGGCGTAATTTTTATGATTTATTTATCATACACTCGTAGTAGCCGGACAAACTTTGGGTTCCTGCCCCCACATTTTATCGAATACAATTTATGGCCATCAATTTTATTTTGATGTGGGCCCAGAGTTCTTGTTTTAAGCGCCCAAACACTGCGGGCCTGACCTTGTGGTGCCAAAAAAAAAATAGAGAGAGAAGAAAAAACGGTTGGCAGAAAAGTTTAAGCTCATAAATTCTGTGTGGCATTCGGCAGGTGTCGGCACATGTGGGCGGGCAGGAGAGGCGGGCTTACCACGTCGTGATAGCGCCCACATTTGCGGAATGCCTTTCTCACCTAATCCCGGCCACTTTCAATCGTAAATGTGTTTTCATCGGCCTAATAGTTTCTTGGCCATGTTGGTTTTCTTCCTCGGTTCCGTTTAATTGTTTGCTCAACACCTTGGCTAACTTCCTGGCTGACAGCGCGGTCCTGGCCCGCAGCGCTCATTGTTGCTGGCTGCCTCGCTCGCTGGCCATACAACATAATAAAAGCTTGTTAACTTAATTGCTTAATTGGCCAGGCCATGTGCCATGGCCAAGGGGACGAACGAGGCAGCTGAATCGGGCGAAAGCACAGCGCACAGAGCTCTAATGAAAATGTTGTTTTCCCTTTTTACCTCACACATTAGGCTGATTAGACACGGGCAACGGGAATAAAAATAGAGCCATGTGGATATAAGTACATACCACACACGCACACACACACACGCACACACACATACACATGTTTGCGTGGAACGTGTCGAGTTTTACATTACTAAGCTAACTCTAAGCTCACGCCCCTTGATAAGTTGTAAAGGTAAAACGGCAATTGCATTTGTATTTAATTATACTCTAACGAAACTTGTGTATTATAACTGAATGCAGGGTTTAGTTAGCTAATGCAAAGGATAGTAAATACATATAACTGAATTTGCATTAAATATATGAGTTGAATTTAACTGAAACTGCACTTGGCAGCAGTGTTTAGTGCACTCCTTACACCCATCAAGTTATGTTAACTCATACTTATGTTAATACATGTTTCCTAAATCTGTTAAATTACAGCTGTTAAGCCTTAAAAGAAAACGTATCTTATTGTAATGATTTTGCTGAACTGTTATTGATATATACATATTTAATTCAAATGTATGTAAGCTAACATTGTAGGCTGTGCTAAAGACAGTGTTAAAAGACTCACACTGTTAACTTAACAGATTGATATAGAACACAATCTACGATTGTGTGAATCTCTTAACAGTGCATCACGATTAGTAGCAGTGGTTTTGCATAAACTAATGACACTGTAAAAAGACACCAGGTTATGCAAAGAGTAGTTCCGTTAATATTATTGTTAACTAGCAGCTCTGCCACATTTTCAGTTTATCCACCAAAAGAGTCAAGACAGTCCATAGGTTACGTGATCAATAATACCTTAGAAGGGGGCTTAGAAAAAAGAAAAGATACCAACCCTTATATTGTCAGATTCCTGAATCTATATAAAACTTGTAATTAGAAGCGCAGCTCCTTTTATTTTGGGTACTGACTGTAAGATAGATAACTTACAGGCGACTTCTCATCACCTACAAGTAATAGTAGTAATCATGTAAAATTAATGTAAGCTAACATTATACGCTGCGCTAAAACCATTGTTAAATAATACACACCATTAACTTAACTGGCTGATTTTCATCCTGATCACGATTGAGTGATAGTTAACAGGTGCCTTGGACAACCTAATATCATACAATTGAGTAGATTATGCAAAGCAGTCTGTTAAGTTAACAGTGTGACGTTACAATTTCAGATAATGTTACGCTCACGTTGATTTGTCTATTGAAATGAGTCTTTTAATAGTGACTTATTCGCACTCAATCGTACGCTAAAACTAATATATTCAACTACTATATATTTTCTACATTTATGTAAACGAAACCAGCTGCCCACAGTTAAAAGACATTTTTTTTCAATCATGACTTTATGTTAAGTTTATATTTATGTTAAGTTACATTTAAGACTAGTTTGATCTAACATATGCGCAATATGCTGCAATAGTGCTGCCATTAACATATGTTTATTTACATGATATACATACATATACATATATACATGCATATATTTGTTATCATATATTTATTATATATTTATTGCATACAATAAATATTTATTATATATTGTATAATAAATATTTATTAGATATTTATTATATATTATTTATATATTATATACTTAGTATAAAGAGTAGTCATAATTCCACTTACAACACGCACAACTTTTAGTTAAGAACAGAGATTTGCCTTCTAATGCCAAGCTGTCGAGCAAAGGGCGCAGCTCGTAAGTCCCCGAGACAGCTGCTGCTGCGCTATCGATTACAGTTTGTGCTAAGCCAGTCGCCTCACGGACGCACATGAGGGACAGCCGATGGCAAACGTCAATTAGACATTTACCATTTGCCATTCGCCATTCGCCATTTGCCATTTGGCATCGGGAACTTCATTAATCGCTTTTATTTCCTTCAACTGCCAGCCTGTCGGGCTGTCAGTCAAGCTGGCTTATGCACCAGCTGTCGTCGGCATCAATCCGTTTTAGCTACTACACATATTGATGTGAATGTTATAAAATATAAATGCGTTTCATTAGAGACACCCACGCCCACACACACACAGACGGACTAGTGGCGTATAAAACACATGTTTCATGACACGTCAAAACCGAATTTAAGAACTGAACTCAAATCGCGCCAAACTCACACAAAACTGAAAGCAGAGCAATCATTTTTTTTATAGCCAAAAACATTTTGCGCTGACTGTAAGTACGTATTGAAATCATATTATGTGCATATGTCTGAGTGTGTGCGTGTGTGTGTGTGTGATAAGCAGGCAACGACCTTCTTATTGTTGCCATTAAATTCACACACACAAACAGCAGAGGAGGCGTGGCGCATTATGCTTGAATTTTATATGCAACGATTTAGTATAGGTTTAATCAGGCCCTTTCGATTTTGCAGCGCACTTGCGCCCTTTTAGTGTGATTGATTGACATGGGCAAAACGTTTGGCTTTTAGACTAAATTAAAGCTTTACGTAGCAGCAGAAATGTCAAATTGCTTTTCGTGTATATGTGGAATTATTTAAGTGAATATTTAAATAAAATATGCAAGATCTCAAATAAAATTCATTGGGCCAATAGAATACGATTTTTCAGCATTATATATCAACTGATTGATTGTAGAATGCAGCAACTCTTGCACTAAATACTGGACTATAGCTCAGGCAGCAGCAGCAACAGCAGTAACAGTAGAAGAAGCTGCTACAAGAACAGCAGCAATCATTGGAATAGCAGCAGCAGTAGCCGCAGCAATAACAGGAACAACAGCAACATCAGAAGCAACAAAAGCTGCAGCAACAGAAATAACAGCTGTAACAGCAACAACAATAATAGCAGTAGCAGCAACAGCAACAGCAATATCAGAAGCAGCAACAGCAATAATAGCAGTAACAACAACAGCAACATCAGCGGCAACAACAACAGCATCAGCAGTAGCAATAGCAATAACAACAGCAAGAACAGCAACAACAGCAACAACAGCAACAAGAGCAACAGCAACAGTGACAGCAGCAAAGGCAGCAACAGCAGCAGCAACAATAATAGCAACAGCAGCAGCATAAGAAGCAGCAGCAGCAACTGCAGTAACAGTAGAAGAAGCTGCTACAAGAACAGCAGCAATCATTGGAACAGCAGCAGCAGTAGCCGCAGCAATAACAGGAACAACAGCAACATCAGAAGCAACAAAATCTGCAGCAACAGAAATAACAGCTGTAACAGCAACAACAATAATAGCAGTAGCAGCAACAGCAACAGCAATATCAGAAGCAGCAACAGCAATAAACATCAGCGGCAACAACAACAGCAGCAGCAGTAGCAATAGCAATAACAACAGCAAGAACAGCAACAACAGCAACAACAGAAACAAGAGCAACAGCAACAGTGACAGCACCAAAGGCAGCAACAGCAGCAGCAACAATAATAGCAACAGCAGCAGCATAAGAAGCAGCAGCAGCATAAGAAGCAGCAGCAGCAACAACAGCAGAAGCAGCAACAACAACAACAACTGTAGCAGCAACAACAGCAGCAATAAAAGGAATTGCAGCAACAACAGCAGCAGCAACAGAAACAATAGCAACAACAGCAATAACAGTAGCAAAAGCAACAGCAACATTATCATCAGTATCAGCAACAACAGCGACAGCACCAGCAGCATTAGTAAAAATAACCCAAGCAACAGCAACAACAACAACAACATCATCAGCAGCAGCCGCCATTGCATTGTGAGACGCATAACTGATGGCATTCTGAGACTCAAACAAACGCGCAACATCAGAAAACAACTACAAAAAAAGCAGACATAGAAATATGATCACAATTGTAAAGTTGGCATTCTAAAGAGTCAACTTTCTCAGGTCCCCCCCCCCCCTGCCCCCTTATTCACCACCCTCCCCCACTGACCGAGTTCGGTGCCATTTGCCATTCGCAGCAACCAGACAGCAAACAACAAAATACAATTTAGTTGTAAAAAAGTTTAGCACTAACTCGCTCTGGCAAACTTGTTTACGGAGAGAGCGAGAGGGGTGGAGAGGGATAGAGGGGGGAGAGCGGGAAGCATTTGGTTGGTAAGCCCCTGCTGCAGCAGCTGGCTGCTTGAAGAACTCCCACAACGAGCGCAAACTTTCTCCGACTACGTCTGGTCTAGTCCGACAATTGCCGTTCACAATTCCAGCTGCAGTAGTTCCAGTTGCAGTAGTTGCAGTTCTCATGCATAATGCATCAAATGTGCTGCTGGCGCCCGAGCCGGGACCATCAACTCTATCACTTACCGTTCAGTCAGCAGCACCGTGATTCCACTGTTTGGGGAACACAGATACCGACGGTTTATGTGTGTGTGTGAGTGGGTGAGAGTATGTCTATGTGTGCATATCTGAATAAAAGTATTCAAGGCATTTTTTGTTCGTTTTGTTTTATTTTATGCTAAGTTCCGTCTAACACAAGCCGTGCATTCAGCTTATTTACTCACACCACGCCTCCACCCACGCCCCCACCCACACACGTTGTCAGCCCACATGCCAGTGGGTAATTAGGATCTGGGTAACGTAGTGTGTGTGCCACTACTAAATACGACCCGACTGAATAATTCATAAATTAAAGGCCTCTCGGACAGCTCTGAAATTGCGTTCACATGCTCAGCTCATATTCCCGCCTGCCTTCAAAGCCAACCGCAAACATGCCCAAAATGTAAATACCAACAGCAGCAACAAGCAGACCTTTTCATTTGTATGCATTTAGATTTTGAGTGAGAGCGCGTCAGATAAAAGAGAGAGATATTAAGGAGCATGTTTGCATAGGCAACGACCCATGCCAAACTCTGCTTGATCTCTTAAGAGGGCCAGAAAACAGTTGCCAAAATGTATATATATATATATATATATATATATATATGAAAACATTTCAGTTAAGTTAAGTCAGCAACTTTGAGGTATTGGGAACTCAATTAATACTTTAATTATATAAATTATTGATTGATAATGTTAATCACACATTTAATAGATGTCTGGATGGGCATAGGGCAGGCTCAACAATACTGACTTCTATATAAACTGAAGATATATTTATGTATATAAACAAATATGAATATCTTATACTCTATTACTCAACAATAGCCATTACCAATATTTAGTTTCAGTTCTAACATCTAGCTTGAAATAGTAATAAAATAAAATTGTATCAACATTAGCAGCTGTTGCTGTTATTGCTGCTGCTGTTGATGTTGCTGTTGCTGTTGCTGATGTTGCTGATGTTGCTAATGTTGCTGATGCTGCTTCTACTGTTTCTACTGCTACTGTTGCTGCTGCTGCTGTTACTGATGCTGCTTCTATTACTACTGTTGCTGCTGCTATTGCTGTTCCTATTGCTGCTATTGGTTCTAGTTTTAATCCTGTTGTTGCTGATATTCTTACTATAGCTTTTACTGCTACTGCTGTTGCTATTGCTGCCTCATTTTGCTGTTTCTACTATTGCTGTTGCTTCTGCTGCTGCTGTTGCTGCTGCTGGTTCCAGTTTTACTGCTAATGTTGTCGCTGATGTTCTTACTGCTGTTGTTGCTGTTGCTGCTGCTTCTGCTGTTGGTGCTGCTGTTTCCACTACTGCTGCTGCTGCTACTGTTGCTGCTTCTACTAGCTACTGTTGCTGCTGCTGCTTCTACTCTTATTGCTGTTGTTGTTAATGTTCTTACTGTTGCTGATGATGTTGCTATTGCTGATGCCATTGCTGCTTCTACTATAGCTGCTTCTACTGCTGCTGCTACTGCCGCTGCCGTTCCGCTAATGTCATAAAGAATCTTTTAATCAAATAGAATTTCAATGCCAGCGTTATTTATACATTTTATGATAGGCCATTCCGGCGCAGAGCCCCAGACACAGACAGTTAGCCCATAATGTGTTGGCCATAAAAATTATAAATAAATAAGCCAAATGTAAATTGTACTGCGTCAAGGCTTCATATTTATGGGGGGAGTCGGCATTATAATAGCCAACGGCCGTTGGCCATTTACCAAGCTATTTATTCGACTATTGCAATTGGCTATATTTGGGTGCATATACTAGAATAGAGTTTTTCAATAGCGGGCAAACGGTTGGGTGGATCAACCGATACAAAGGATTGGCACGTTTCATATACTACACTTATCTGTTGCAACTTTTTGACAGGTAACTTGGTTTGAACTCAACTTTTACCTTAAAATGTTGCATTAAGTTGTAAAAAGTGGAAATAAAATATATATAAATGAAAAAGTTTAGGCAAGAGAGAACATAAGAATAATGAAACAGAATGCTAAAAAAAAAAAAAAAATAAAAATAAACAAGTAAGAAAACTCTAGTCGGAGGTGCCCGACTAGGAGATACCCTGAGCCCCGTCCGATTTGCATTAATACGCTATATAGCTTGCATATAATATTAAATTTTCCAAAATTAAATTATAATTTTGAAATTTTATTCAACTAGAATTTATGTAAATAAAAAATAAATAAATAATTAAATAAATAAACAAATTATAAAAAAAAGAAGAAGATAAACAAACATCACCGCACCTGGACTCGAACCTGCATATATTTACTACATATGTAACGTTAAAGCGCGTCATCTCAAATAGCACGACCACCTCATGTTTATAGATTTAAAAAAAAAATTAAAAAAGTTATGCTGTCGTCACCGAGTTTCGAACTCGGGACCTCTCGTTCACGCGCTTCGCGTCTACCCACTACGCCACACCAGTATTGCATTGCTTGTTGGCAAAACGCAAGGTAGTACTACAAGGCGATATGTGACAAATACAAAACTAAAGAAGCAGATCAATCGCAATTGTGATTCTTAGAATATGCTGAAATGCGCGCATATGAACGTATGAGTATGTGTACATACAAAAACGGTGATCGTATGAATGTATGCGTGTAAAGGGCGATATATGACAAATACAAAACTACAGAAGCGGCTGTGCACATGCATAAGCAGACGCGCTTGCACGCTTCAATGTATGTGTATGTGTAAATGTTTTTTGCTGCGCGTCGCTGCTTGGCACGTGCGTGTGATTATTGGCTAAACGTTTTGTTTAATAAATCGGGACTGACTTAACGGAATTTGATGAAACTTTCGGCATATGATTCTATTGAATTTTTTACATTTTATAAAAATGCTAATTAATTCACTTGGTTATATTTGCATCAGACTCTCAATGGGTGTTTGATGGCAAGAGGGGGGGGGGGGGTTAATTAGTAAAAAGAGCCGGTACGCAAAAAATAAAAAAATAGAAATTGCATAAAATTCACGTGAATCTATATGCAAAATTTGAGGGGTCTAGCTCTAAAGGTGTGGGAGATAGAATTTTATAACCTGTTTTCGATAAGGTTTAAAATCGATAACAAAAAAACAAAAATAGATATCGTTTTGACCTGCGCGTGCTATCCACGGACCCAACAAAAAAAAATTCAAGTCTCTAGGTCAACTACGTTCTGAGATCGACGCGTTCAAACATACGGACAGACGGACAGACGGACAGACGGACAGACGGACGGACGGACAGACGGACGGACAGACAGACGGACAGGGCTAAATCGACTCAGCTCGTCGCCCTGATCAAGAATATATATACTTTGTGGGGTCTGACACGCCTCCTTCTGCCTGTTACATACATTTAACAAAACCATTATACCCTGATTTCCCATTTTCAATGGGCTCAGGGTATAAAAATTAACCTCTAAAAAGTATTTATGAACAAAAAAAAACATTTACAAACAAATTTTGTATATACTATTTAACTTTTATTAATTTGTTGTATATATTTATAATGAGAAAATAAATAGTTCAGTTTGATTTAATTTTTAATAATTTATTATATTTATTATATAAATTTATTGTATGAAATTAAGATAGTTCAAGTAAGATAATTAAGTTTTTCTACTTGTCTTTTCTATTATTATTATTTTTTATTGCAATAAAAATAATTTTTACTTTCACAAATAATATTGTTGTATATTTTTATAATTATTCATTATATTCATTATATTATTTATTCAGTTATATAGCGTTCTACGGAGAGCGCTTTGATGAACAGTTGAGTGATGTGAATGAGTGTAAGAAAGGAAATGCAAATGTGATCAAAAGGAAAATTTAAAAAACAATAAACAATGTTTTGTGTTAATTATGATGTTTGTTGGCTTTATATTGTAAATCGGATAAAGACTTTATAATAGAGCCTTGTCATGTAAGAATGCTTTATATTTTAGAGTGAACTAACAGTTAATAAACTAAGAGATGACCATATTGTGAAAATTATAACAACAAAATTTTAAAAAAACTTATAATATTTTATTATTTTATATAATAGTTTATAAATTCGTATTAAATATACATTTATATTTAAAAAAAATAAGACATCTATATAAAATTATATTTAATTTCAAATAATAAATTAATATTATTTTAATATAATAATTTATTTAATATATAATTTAAAATTGAAAAAAACTCTTAAACTTTCCGTTATAAAATAAATATTTAATTTAATTAATTTCTATTACTTAATTCATACACAACTCAATTAAGAATATTGTACTTTAATCCTTGTACTTTACTAATCTAACTATGCTTTCAATACCATCGTAACCTTATGATACAAAGAAATTCAGTATATTTTCTTTCCGGCTCTCACACACTTTAAAATTTAAAATATTGTCTGAGATTTTCATGTTAAAGAGTTTCTGGGAAATTCATAAAAAGAGCCTGCAAAGCTTTTATAAATGCGTCCTATGAGAATCAGTTCTGAGTATATTTACTTTGTGGAACTGCCTTAAATATTCTTGAATTGATATTTTATTTATTTGCCAAGTTTTAGTTTTGTTAAATTTGATTTAATTGGCGAATGCCCCCAGGAGCTTGTTCCAACAAATGTTGTTCGCTTTTATTGCGCTGGCTGGCGCATAGCTGCACACGATTTGTTCAAGCAGAGGGAATTATTTTTGCGCTCACTGTTGACTTACTACCTGAACTGAACTCCAGCGAAAGTATGCGTACGGCAGACCAGACTTTGCCTTTGCTGCGCTACAAATGAAATTTGCCAGCACAAAAAGCATATGAAACTCATGCCAAATGTAGTCTGTTCTCTCCTCTGCTCTGCTTCAGCTCTGCTTCAGCTTCAGCTTCTGCTTCATCAGCCAAAGAGCCAAGCTGCATGAGCTCTGCTTTATGCTACTGCAAATTCCATAAAAATCATGCAGGCTCCTAACTGAGTTTTATTGGGCAGCGCTTTGTGAGAAAATAGATTGCATCATCGAAATATTTCCTCTAAATTTTTCTATCATTTCTCCCTCTTTCTCTATATCTCTATCTCTTTCTGTTTGCTTTCTGTGGTGAGCAGGTTGCTTTTTCCGTTTTCCATGTTGCCGTCAAATGATGAGTTGGCAAAATACTCTCGACATTTCTCTCACTAAATTATTTATGCTGCTGCCTTTTGCAATTCCAATAAAATATGAAAAAATTGAGTTTGAGTGACATTTATCTGTGGAGTGCATTAGCTGAACAAAGTTTTCAATATTTTGCATATCACTTGAGAATTTCTTTCTGTCATTGATTAAATGTGCTTTTATTGAATATATATATAAGATAATATAGACAAGCAGCAGTTATGCTGATAGAGAGAGAGGGAAAGGGTCAGATGGAGTATAGAAATGGTATACCGGTAGAGGCAGAAGCGGAAGCCAAGACTTCACGACAGAGAGACAGACAGAGAGAGGCAGAGAGAGAGAGAGAAAGATAGAGTATAGAAAGGACTAGGATTTCCAGCGAAGATAGAAGATCGTATCAAGCCTTCAAGAAGGAGTATAAAAAGGGCTAAGATTGCCGGTAGAGGCAGAAGCTCAAGCGAAGTCCTCAAGAAAGAGAGAAAGAGAGAGAGAGAGAGAGAGAGAAGGAGATGGAGTATAGGAAGGGCCTGTGGAGACAGAAGAACAAACCAAACCTTCAAAAGAAAGAGACAGAGTGACAGATGGAGGAAAGAAAGTACTAGGATTGCCGGTAGAGTCAGAAGCTCAAGCCAGGCCTTCAAGAGAAAGAGAGGGAGAAACTAATGGAGCATAGGAAGGGTCGAAGGAGACAGAAGTCATCAATAATATATACCACACATAGGCATACACTCACCCTGTCTCAGTTACATCGCCTACTGGCATCGGCTCCATCAGAGCCAACCACGACAATGTCCAGCTCGGGCAGCTCGGCTGCGTTCTGGAACAGGCACTCGCTCGTCTCCAGCATGCTGATGCCCGTCGTATTGTCGGAGCTGACGAACGGCGTCTCGCTGAAGCGCACCTCCACCGTCTGCTCGTCGCCGGAGTCTATGTAGTCGCCGTCCTCGTCTGTGCGCCGGCGAATGCGACGGGTTAGCTCCACTTGCTGCTGTTGGGGCTGCTGCTGCTGGGGCTGGGGCTGGCAGCCGTGCAGCAGGGCGGCGTTGATGCCGCGTCCGCTGAGTATTGGGGAGACGGAGCCGTTGCCGTTGCCGTAGGTGGGCTCGCGCGGTATGATGAGCAGCTTCTCCTTGGGCAGACAGGTCTCCTGGGTGATGCCGTTGTCATCCGGATCGTCGGCGTCCAGGCTGCCGCCCGGGCCGCCCTCGCCGTTGCCGTGGTGCAGGCGCGGGCCGCAGGTGTTGCGATCGCTCCGGTTGTAGCCTCGGGTGATGTTGATGATGTTGTTGTTGGAGGGATTGAAGCAGGGCAGCACGTGCTTGAACTCCTTGCGGAAGTTCTCGTTCAGCCAGGCGTACAGGAAGGGATTGTAGCACGTGGAGCTCATGGCGATCGAGTGGGCCACGAAGAAGAAGAGCATGTAGAGGCGCCACTCGTTGGACTTGTCGTCGAAGTCGTCGAATATGTTCACCAAGTTGATGGGCAGCCAGCTGAGGCCGAACACGGCCACCATGGCGATCAGCATGCGATTCGTGCGCTTCTTGCGATCGCGATCCGCCTCCTCGCGGCGCGACGACTTCGAGCCCGGTTTGGCCCGCGCCCTCTGGTTCAGCTTGACTGAGATCCACACATAGCAAATGGAGATGATGATGAACGGCAGGACGAACTGCAGCGTCGTGGTTATGGCGCCGAATATCTTGCGGTACTGCTCCGATGGCCAGTTCTCCTCACAGACAGTGACGCCATCCTGGATCACCTGCATGTAGGCCTGGGCAGCCGAGGTGGCGTCGGTTGTGGGGTAGCCATAGCTGCTGCGCAGGCTGCTCGTCTCATTAATCCCGAGCAGCTGCGTGGTGTTGTCCATCACCTCGTTGGTCATCTTCATGTACATGCCGTAGGGCACGGTGGCCAGCAGCGCGATCACCCAGATGCTGACGATGATGCCGATGCAGGTGGAGAGCTTCATGCGCGGGTGAAAGGGGTAGATGATCACGAAGTACCGATCGATGGCAATCGAGGTGAGCGTCAGCGTCGATATGTAAATGCTGCAGCCCTGGGCGAAGGACACCAGGTGACACAGCGTCCGGCCGAAGGCCCAGCGGCCCATAAATGTGTAGAGCGGCGTGAACGGCACGGCCAGCACACAGAGCAGAATGTCGGACAGAGCCAGATTGGTAATGAATATATTGGTCACCGTCTGCATGGCCCGGTTCCGCAGCACCACGTAGCAGACCAGCACGTTGCCAAACACGCCCAGCACAAACACCGTGGTATAGAGCACATAGAAGAAGATCTGCACGAACTGATTGTGTATAATGCCTGATTTATCGCCATCCGCGGCATCCGCAGCCAGGCTGCCAATGGTGGGGGTGGTGCTGCTGCTGCTGGGGAAGGTCATGGTGGTTGTGGTGGTGGTGCTGCTGCTACTGCTGCTGCTACCGGGCGTGGCCAGCGTGCTGGTGCTGCTCCCACTCCAATTCATGCCCAGCACATGGGGCAGCTGCGTGCTGACCGAGACCAGCCAAGCGTTAACCGTCTCGTTGCTAACATTGGCCATGCTTAAGGACTTTGTTTGGATACCTAATGAGTCGCTTTCCAGTTGGCGATTGAGATTAGGGGCGGATGGGGGGTGTCGCTGTAGCTCTCACTGTGGCTGTTGTTGTTGATACTGCTGTTGAGTCCTGTCCGGTTTCACCGGAAGTGCGCCACTTAAGCAGCCATTTCCGTCGTCTGGGCCGGGTCACGTCTCAAGTTTATCTTTATCTGTATCTTTAATGCTTTTTCACTCGCACTCAAAAAGTTCGTCTTAATATTTGGCTCATTGCTAATTGCCCCAATGCTGAAAAGAAAGAGGAATTCAACAAAAATCAGTATAATACAACTTGCATTAGATTTGTATAAATGTAAAAGTTTGCCCGACCGGAATCGCTTCTTAGTTGGAATTTGAAACTTAGTTTGCTTACTGTTCGCTCCCCTCGCACTCTCGTTTATAGCTATTGTCCCGAAGGATTAGGCTATCCCCTTGGCTGCCATCTACTTAGTTGCTGTCTCCCTCGCACACACACACACACACGCTGTCCTTGTCTAGCCATATCTGTCTGCCATCGGCGAGCGAGTCTGACGCTGGCTTTATTAAAAACAATGCGGCAGCAGCCAAATGCGCCAAGGCGGAAACCAAACTGTGCCATCGGAACTCATGTTTTGTATTGTCTAAGGGCAGTTTATATAACTAGAGTTGAAAAGGTCACCGCGATAAGGACACCACAACCGACACCTTGGCAGCTCATTGCAGCTGATATAGAACAATGTAAAATGACGTGAATTCCTATTAAAGCAAAGCATTATTCAAAAAGAAGTCGTGTATTTATTTTATTTCAAGAAATTTTACGTTTCTTTAAAATATATATACTTGTCTTACGAAACAAAAAATTAAATCGAACTTGATTTGGTTCATGCCTCAACTCAAATCACAAAATCATTTGTTTTTTATTATTTATTTTTGCAGTATTTTAATATTATAAAATAGTTACTTCTTATTGAAAATTTACGTTTTCCATAGAATTTCTTACGCAAATGAATATAAGTAAATATTTCCATAAATTGAATTTCTAGCCTTTTAACAATGGCCAATATATGTATGTATGGTTAGAGCATGAAAAATTAAATTATTAAAAAAAAAACATTTCTTTTTTAATACAATAAATGGATTTTTTATAATTAATAATTTGACATTCCATTAGAATTGTCGTTTAGCTTTGTGTCTTGAAAAACAATTTATTCATGCTCAAATATTTATATCTTATTAAATAAAAAAAAACTTCACACCTATTACCGTGTTAGCGGAGGAGGACAATTTGTACAGGGTCTGAATCCGCCTGCGATTGCCATCGAAAATGTGATCAGTAGAATCCACTTCATAACGGTTCTGTATTCTTCTGTATATTGGTTTGTTTGATCTTGGTCTGCCGCCCTTTAAATAGCGGAATGAAACGTGCGTGTCCAATCAAAGGCTCCTGTATCTAATTGAATCTCGCTGTAATTGATATGCTCCGTTAAGTAACGGTCGGTAACGTATTTGATAAGCTTATTATGCTCTGTTCCAAAAGGGTAAAACGGAGGAACGCCTGCAGCGTTCTTACATGCTTTACTTGATTTATAAAAACTTAATTAGAATTTCTTTTTGCTTGAGATCCCTTAACTTGCATTTACTGAAAAACGAATTCGAATTCATTTGAGTTGGCTGAAAACAAAGCTGCACTTAATTTCCTCTAGCCAAGGAACGGAATCTGCCATCGAATTTTAGCAGTGGGGCAAGCACATGAACATGAAAATCCAAGGTCTAATCATGATTAGATCAAGTGCCTTAGCTGGCAACACGTGCTCCCTGCAGATGCGAACCTAATGCGGTTTGACTGGCCCAATTTCTGCGGAAAATTCTTCAATGTGCACAGCCAACAGCACTTTGGTACGGCTTACACACCTGAAAGGAATGGATGGTGTGTGGCAAGCAAGGAAGCTAATTTCAGCTAGGAATACAACATTTTACTGCACTCAATTTAATTTTAGAACTACATTCACAAGGCAGCGCAGCCTCTGGCTTATTTAGAAGTAAGCATACTTATTACGTCGTGGAAGGCAGGCATAATACATCCCAGATGACACAAAGTATAGCTATATTCCTAATCTCTCAGTGTGAATAGCAATTTGTATTAAGAGAGATCTGGCTTTGTACTGCAGACCGCATACTTGAGTGTACTTTATCTATATGATAAAGTAGACTCGAGTATTACTCTTGGTCATACTCATAAACATATACATATATACCATATATTTCACTCAGTTCTAGTTCAAGAAATGCGCTGGGTGGAAATTGTTGAAAAGTCCCCCAACCGAAAACACTCCACAATGCCACTCTCCAAAAATTCCTCTTGGCTTGATTTGCCTTTCGTTCTCCTTTTCAATATTGAAAAATACCTTTAAGCAAATCAAAGCTCAGAATGCTGGGCTAAGAAAGTGAGAGAATGTCAAAAATGGTTGAGCACCGCGGGCAAGAAAAATATAATAACTTTGATAAATTAATAGACGGAAGTGTGCTAAAACGATGGCCCGGCATCCGAGGCAGGTTGGCAGCAAACGGCCGCAGGATAGGTTGCAGTACGGAACGAACTGCGACAGCCGGAAATTCCGTAAAAAATGGCAGTTAAGAATTTTATATTAACGCATTTGCCCGACAAAGGGTCCACGGTCCACGGGCCACAACAAAGGCGGTAACTACTCAAGCCGTAAACATCATCGAAATCATTGTCATTATCAGGCAGCAGCAGCAGCTCATCATCATCATGAGCATCATCGTCGCCATCGCCATCGTTGTCATCGTCCTTATCCCGCACATTATCTCTACTAACAAGGCAGCACAAAGCAGCTTGAGTGTCATCCTGTCGATTCCTCCAACTGTCCGACAGTCGCTCCTGGAAGCTCCCCGCTAGGCGGCTTAAGCTGCGCCACTTGGTAATTTTAATTTTGATGCATTTGTCACCATTTTTTTCAGAACGATTTATCTTCCAGATGAAGCTGCGCCGTAATGAAACAAGGCGTTGGTGTCACAGCCAACCGCTTACTTTAATGGGATTTACTTTGTTGTTTTTCCTTTTCTTTGTATTTTGTATGGGCGGACCTCTCCCTCTGCTTGTACTTATAACAACATGTATTGCCTACTTATAGGCGTACGTGAAGCTTTTATGGATTTCTATCAGAGGAGGACGAGGAGTAGACTCTAGTCTACGTGGCTGACCCTTTGGAGTGGAGAGAGACGATTCAATGGTATGAGGCTTAGCTTTATTCGCTTTTCACTTTTACTTTCTCAACTTTCTCGCCCTCCATCGCACTTTGTCAGACATTTTGTTTTATTGCTTTATTTGTCAGAGTTATCTAGATGCTGTGAGCCACAGGAATTGTGAGTGAAATGTTTATGATTTTATGAGAGCTCATGAAATTAGAGGAAAATAATTTAAACTAAATTTAAAAATTTAAATAATGAGCCCAATGAAAATCGGAAATCAGGGTATAATGGTTTTGTTAAATGTGGTTTGAACTATGATAATAACAAGTTTGACTTCTAAGTCTCTCATCATGTCTTGGGTTGGTGATCAATCCTCCGACCTTTCATAGTATATTAATATATATCATTAAAATTCAGCAGAAGAAAACAGCTCTGAAGATGAATATTATTGAATAAGATGTGTTTACCATGATTTACGGGGAACATATATTAACAATTTTTCTTTTCTAACTTTGTTTTTGACAGGAATCAATAAATCAAAGGAAACATTCCATTTGACTTACAAATATTCCGAGTAACACTATATTCTTTTCATCGCATGCAAAGCATATATAATAAATAAAAGCAAAGTCATTCAAAGTTTATATGCACACGAAAAGAAAATAAAACTAATTTTTATACTCTGTTTGCAAAGGGGATAAGGTATATTGGTTCTGTGCAAGAAATCATATTAATTGAGGAGCTAGAGAGTTTTATTTCGTATGTATATTCACGTTGAACACTCCAGAATAAAAATATATGGCGGATATATCTACACCCATTGGTGGCGTGACAAATCGGGTTAAACTGTATCTTTAACAGTTTCTAAGCTAGAACGCTGAGCTTCAGCACGTACTTTAATGTTCCAATTCCACACACAATGGGAGCGTGGCAAATGATTTTTTAAATTTGCTATATTTTGTGGCCTATTGATTCTAGAGTCTCAAATTTTGGTACATATATTCTCGGATTAAAACCCTAAGATCAGAAATATTTAGTGGATATATCTACACCTATAGGGGGCGTGGCAAACGGCAAACGTTTACTTCTCGTACAGTTTTAGAGCAAGAAGCTTCAAATTTGGATAGTTGAGTTAGTAGAGGCTTCCTCCATCGATTACCCAAAAATAATCTGTTGATTTCTGTGGGGACATGGCATAATTTTAACATTTTTGGAGTGGCAGCATTAAAATTTTACGTAACGTTACGTTACTCGACTTTTTCTAAGAACTTTCCATTTATTTAATTTATTTAAATTTACGTTTAGCTGTTTTTTTTTTTTATTTTATTTATTTTTATTGTTTAGCCTTCATTGGTGAAAGGTAAAGTTCACAGAAGATAAAAAATTCTATACTCGGTTAAAACAGATTTGCTTCACAGTTGAATTCGGATTCTTCGCTTTTTGTTTTTCTTGCTTCTATACTCGGAACCCACTGAAAATGGAAAATCTGAGTATAAGCTTCTGTGAAAATGTATGTAACGGCACATAGCTGTTCAATGAATAGATATTCCAGTAGACTGTTAAGCTCTCTTGACTTCTTTTGGACTTGTCGAGTATCCACATAATGAAAAACAATTCATTCATTTTCAAATATTTATATTTGATTAAATAAAAAAATAATACCATGTTGGCAGCAGAACGGCTAAAGGAGTATAGGACGCAAATAAGGACACTGTTCACCTACACAGGGTCTCATAAGCGCCTTGCTGCCCCTATAAGAACAGAGTACTCGCACTCGGTTACGCCCAAATGCAACGCTCTTACTGGTCTTAAATGGATTGCTTAAATTCGACTTAAGCACACAACATTATTGTTTATTCAAATATGCTCGTTGCTCGGCCATTTTCTTTCACTTCATATTCATTTGTTGTAGAGCAAGGCTTGCGTGTTCAAGTGGCTCAACTCAGATGTATTTAAAGGAGAAAAAGTATTATGGCCAGAGAGACCCTTAACTACTTTTTAAGCCATTTCTCACACAGAGTAAACTATGCCATTAACTTGGCCATAAATTCCACTAATGATGGCAGTAGCCCAATAACCCAGTACAAAGTTTTCAGCTGCTACGAATGATCTATGCTCAACTAGCTCTGATGATGACGATGCTGCTGCTGCTGATGATGATGATGATAATGATGGGAAGCACACGCCTTTTAACATTTTCTTCTAATTAACTTGGCTATTTTTATGATAATCAATTACAAAGTTTCTGATAGAAACTTTTGGCTAAGTTCTGTTTGTTTTTGCATTGAAAAGTTTTGGCACGCATCAAAGAAATTACTGAACGGTTGATGGATGAATGGGCAGGCGAATAGATGGACAACCGAGAGACGGAATTGTAAACATGTGTTTAATGTCAGTGTCAAGGCATAGCGCATCGTTTCTCATCGCATCACAATGTCTCGTCTCGCCTCGCCTCGCCACGTATCGCATCAAATCGAATCGAAAATTTAATTAAAATTCACAACGTCAACCACTTAAAATTGTTGCCCCATTCCGCTCGAGTGACCCAAGAGCGAAGACCACTTTGCAAATTGTTGAAATTTCGAACATTATTCATACATATGTGAGTATCTATTCATATTCGCACACACTCACAAACAGACAGACAGACAGACAGACGGGCAGACGGGCAGACGGGCAGACTGAGCATCATATATAATTGTGGGAACTGCGACGGGAATATTTATTTGCTGATTTATGTGCTCAACAACTAATTAGAGAATTTATTTCCATTTAAGCGCACAATGCACTCGCACTCGCACTCGCACTCGCACTCACAATGAGGCCAAGTCGTTAAACATTTGAGTGACTCAGTATTTGCATTTAATTTTTATGATATATATTCCTCATTAATAAAAATGAAATACATATTATGAGCAACGAGCTCAGAGCACCCTAGATAAGTGTACATATTTATATATATTTAAAAAAGTGTATTTATATTCGAAACAAGCGAGAAACTAAAGGAATATCCAGCTGTCCTTGTCCTCATCTGAGTTATCTAAGTGACCTAGTTATTTGAGTAACTGATGAATGAGTGTTCAGTTGATTGATTGTGGATTCGACTGATAGATGGATAAAGTGCTGTTTTTTATTGTTTGATAGGGAAATTTGCTGTGGTTATTTAAAATAAAAAACTTTTTTAATAGCCGAACTTTTGTTAAGGAAAACTTTAAGCAATAAATACAAAATAAAAAAGTAATAAAATACCAATTAAATAAAAATTTACAATTCATTATTGAGTTTTTTTATAAAAAAAAGGAGATAATTTTTTTAAATTAAAAAGATTTTTAAATAAAAAACAAATAAGTGTATATAAAATAATAAGAAATTTATAAATCGATTTTCAAGTATTATAATTTTAAAATTAAAACAAAAACATTTTTTTTACAATAAATATATTGAAAATCTCACAATTCATTTTTGTTTCATTTTTTATATATATTAAGTAGTAAAACTAAATAATATCAAAAACAAAAATATTACAAAAAAAAAAAACACAAAAATAAATCGTAAATAAAACGAAAAATTTTAATTTCTCTTTCATTTTTATTTTATGTCATTTTAAAATTTTTGACACTACATTTATCTAAAAAAGATAACAACTTTTTTAAAATTTTGTCTTAGAGGTTTACAAAATAATTAATAATTTATTATTATAAACAAACAAGTAAGAGTGCTCTAGTCGAGACTGCTCGACTAGGGGATACCCTGAGCCCTGTGAAGAGCCAAATATCAAATCATTCTACGATTTTTTTATGCATACATACAAACAACACATACACACATACACATGCACGCACGCATAAGCGCGCACTCTGCCAACTGCGCAGTTGACGCAGCGACTGCGCTTGGGCTGCAATGTGGGCATTACTATGGGAACTTAATTGTTTAATAACTTTTCTTAGTGATGGACTAAGTGCATCAAACTTTTACAACTTATTAATGGCATCCATATGTATGTATTTGCCAAAGCACAAGTCTCTAGTATTTGATTTGCGCTTTTTACAAATAGGGGGCTATTGGGGGCGAATGGGGCGTGGCATCCAAAATCTAAAGATTACGTAATCTCTGTATTCATTGCACGCAACTACACAGCAAATTTGAAATTTCTAGCCCAAACGATGTACCAACCACGCCTTAAAAACACTTTAAAATTATCGATAAATGCTCATAAAATCGAAATGGAATGAGTTATCGGAAAAATTTTATAAACTTGTGCAGCGTATGGTATTATCGAGTATTCACGTAAAATTTCAAGTCTCTACGTTGCGTACTTAAAAATATCTCGGCGTTCACACGGACGGACGGACGGACGGACGGACAGACGGACGGACGGACGGACGGACAGACGGACGGACGGACAGACGGACAGGGCTAAATCGACTCGTCTTGTCGCGCTGATCAAGAATATATATACTTTATGGGGTGTGGCACGCCTCCTTCTGCCTGTTACATACATTTTCACAAAACCATTATACCCTGATTTCCCATTTTCAATGGGCTCAGGGTATAAAAAAAAAGAACTGTAAAAATTTCATATTTTTCATAATAAAAAAAAAGTAAACTTAAAAGTTTTTTATGTTTATGTATTCTATATAAGAATAAAAAAAAAACTTTTAAAAAAAAAATAAATTTGAACGTTGTTTTATGTTTATATAAACATAACAAATTACAAACATACATACAAAAAATAATAATAATATGATATAATAAAATAAATTGTAATTATAACTCATAAAAATGAAGCAAAAACCTGCCATTTGCAGCTCAGAAGATTGAGTATTATTAATATTCAAAAATGAAGTTAAAGTAATAAACATTTTGTATAGTAAAACAGTAAACATTTGCTTACATTTTTCAGTTAAATAAAATAAATAAACTATACCACTTATTTTATTTACAAATTTACAATTATTATTAATTTTTAATTTGCTGAGCTGCAAGGAAAATTGCTGGTTAAGCTTACAGTTTGAATTGTTATATTTTAATAATAAGAAAATTGTTACAAAATTCACTAATAATAAGAGATTTGTTATTGCATTCAAATTCTGCTAAATAAATTTAATATCTCATTTACAAAATTCACTTTATATTTGATATGTACTTGCAATTAAATATATGATATGCTTAAATATGTAGAAAATATACATCATTTATTTTAATTTACAAATAAAAGTTTTTTTTGTAGTTAGTTCAATCAATTAAATAGCAGCTCAATAGGTATCTGATTAAATTATTATTTCTATTTGCTTTAGTTCATAACTAAACAAACCAGACCACAGCTTAGCTGTATTCTTAGCCCTAAACTATAATTATTTTAGAAGAACTCGGTAATTCAGAGAAAACAAGCTCAATTATTGTTTAAAGACTTTCAACAAAAACCAGTTTGACTGCAAAATATGCAGAGTAACTAGAAAATAATCAAATGCACTATAATATTCATAAGAAATGCAACAGCCTGCTGAGTTGCAAACTCTATGCATAAAATTTGAATGCCCTAATTACTCATATCAACTATGCAGAGCAGACTAGAGCGAAGTGTGCCCGGGGCTCACGCATTCTGTGATAAATGTCGTGCCCACTGTTGGGCCTTAGGGCCATTGGGCTAAGCCCATTACGGGCTATATGGGGCGGACGATAAGCGACAGCACATAAAGATAACGCAGAAATCAAACTAAATGGCTAAAATTGGCAAACAACAGCAGACAGCAACAGGAAATCTAGGCAACGATAACAAAAACAAAAATCTAAAAAGAGAACAGAGAAAAGCAACAGCAAAAAAAAAAAAAAAAACAAAACAGAAAAAAGAGAAGAGAAATAAAATAAAATAAAAATCGCAGTTAAACATTATTAACACATTCTATGTGC
Source organism: Drosophila meridionalis (assembly GCA_035045145.1). Classification (NCBI taxonomy): domain Eukaryota; kingdom Metazoa; phylum Arthropoda; class Insecta; order Diptera; family Drosophilidae; genus Drosophila; species Drosophila meridionalis. The sequence continues at coordinate 580,663 of JAWNPG010000023.1, forward strand.
GGGCATGCGGTGTAGCTCGACTCTTATAGCCATTAATAAGATTGTTTTTGCATGAATTTACGACCAGGGGCATGATATTGAGTGACCCGAATGGAAACCAATCCCCCTAGCCACACGCCTCTGGCAAGCAAACACGAATGAAAAAAAAACAAGTCGAGCAAAAGTAAATAAGGCTGTGCGTAGGGCCTGCCTGTTCTATGTCGTTGTTCGGTTCGGTTCCCCAGTTCCATTCGAAAATTGAAATGTTTGCTAACACCGGAGCACTTGCGAGTATTCTAGTCCAAAGGCAAATTTTATACAAATTACAGGGCCACTTTTGGACAAGGTTCAACGAGCCATGCACTGAGTGAGAGGGACTGGGAGACTGGGAGAAGGTGGGGTCAGCCAAGTAGTCTGAAGTCGAAGTACAGCCAAAACTTGGCCCACAATGGACTCTGTTCTTTTCAAGCTTTTGTTGAGGATTTGTGTCTGTGGGCGTGTAGCCGTAAATCTCTCAAATACAATTTGAATATGGAAAGCAATTACGGATGCTGCACACAGCGAGTAGCCAGGCAATTATAAGCCATCAAATTTTGTTGACTTTCATTCTCTGTTCTCGAGGCAGTTACAAAGAAATTTATATAATATTTGTGGAAAATATGTTTGTACAATATGCTTTTAATCCGAGTAAACAGCGCTCGGCTCCGACAAATCAACTTGAATAACAATTGTAAATTAATGATGTCAACATGAAACGAGATATTACAATTCTTTGAGTAGACAAAAATTTAAGACGAGTTGATTTACGTATTTGTGCTGGGATTGATATATGGTCCATTTATTTGCAGCAAAGTTTATGGACTAGACTAGATGTAGAGGCAAATGATGCATAAAAAGTTGAGTATATATGAGATGGATTAAGAAAACTTCGACTCTTAGGGAGCAAGAGCTTGTAAAATATAAACTAGTTCAGTTTTTGGAAAGTTTTTAACGGAAAGGAATATAAGGACTAGATTGAAAGCCAAATGATGTGGTTTCAGATGCATAAGAAATTTCTTAATAATCTATATGATAACTTACTTAGATTTCGGTTAGATATACAGCCCATCTCTGAAATCATAGTATGGCTTAAAAGCTTGCCAAATTTGAACTAGTTCAGTTTTTATTTGAAAAAAAAAAAAAAAATGAAAAAACTTGTTTATAGGTGGAAGGAGTATAAGGCCTGGACTGAGAGGTAAACGGTGGAATCGATATGGGGTGGATTAAAAAAAAAAATGCGTAAGAAATTGAATAATATGTTATATAATAATATACTTAGATTTCGGTTAGAAATACAGCCCTTTTCTTCAATTATATTATGGCTCAAAAGTTTGCCTAAGGACTATACGGACTAGACTAAAAGGCAAATGAAGTGAGGCATGATAGATTGAGTCAATATAAGGTGGTTTTAGTATCTACTAAATTTATATCTATAAATACTACCAAATATAAATGATTTTATTATGCGATTTTATGAGGTCTGGCCTTAGTAGACCAAAAAAAAAATAAAAAATAAAAATAATAATACTATTAATAAATCAATAAAATCATTATTAATAATAATAATAATAGACTTAATTTAAAGCACTTGAAGCCAAAAGTTATTTTCTTCTTTTGTCTCACATAAATTCCAATGTTTTTTTTTTCAGGGTATCATCTAGTCGACCCTTTCGTGCCTCAACCACTCTCGTTAAATGCAAAAAGTTAATGATTCAAATTGACTAGAATACCATTGTGAATGGTACCGAAAACATGGCGGCATTTATTGTCAGAGCTGGCAGATGCTAGTCTGGGGTTAAATGCGCCATGACATGCCACATAAGCTCCACATCCGTCCGTTCGTCTAACCCTCGAACTGGAGCTGTCGAGCTGTCCAACTGCCTGCCTGCAGGCGATGCGTTGCTTTGCGCCGCACGACTAAGCCAAAAACTATTGAGAACTATTCGCATATTCATATGTATATATGTGGCCATGCACTGAGAGAGTTGATGATGATGTGGCCTCGGCGCTGGCAGTAATAACCGTGGCTGAAAATGAAATGCCAAGGACACGATGTCACTGCTGAACTCTGAGTGTCGTTCGGCGGGCGTGAGGCCAGCGGGCTGGGTCTCCGGGGCGAACGTGCATAAAAATGAGTAATTTACCAAATGGCAGGCAGCCTGCCTAACGAGGAGACTTGACAGGTCTGCATGTCTGCGTTCACATACTTATCTACATCAATCTGTCTATAGGTCTGTCTCTCTTTCTATCTGTCTGTCTGTCGCGCTGTCAGCCTGGTTTTGTGCCCTTTTTCCTCCTTTACGTCAAGACAACAATTGAATTTTACGGCAGTTGAATGCTGAATGTTGAATTCTGAATGTTAAATGTTTTTTGTGTGGGGCTGGGAAAATGCGAAGACTTAAAGTAATCTTTCAATAAAAGTTACTAATTAGTTTGCCTAACTGTGAAGCATTCTACAAAACTGATGTTTAAAGTTTTAATGATGTTTAAGGTTTTAATATTTATATTTCAAAAAACCATGAGGCTTAATTTGAAACTATACGAAATTCTATTCAGGAGTTGAATTAGTGCAAACTATAAGAAAATTAATTTAAGAAAGTTTTTGCACGAAATCAATTACTTTATCCTCTCTCTCACAGCTTAAAAGCTAAAAGAACCTTAAGAACTAAATTGATTGAATTTGAAACCGCCTTTTCATGAGGTCAATCTCAATCGCTCTCTCGCTCTCTCTCTCTCTCTCTCTCCCTCTCTCCCTCTCTCTCTCTCTCTCTCTCTCTTTCTCTCTTTCTCTCTCTCTCTCTGTCAGCAAAGTTAACAAGTTTTAGAACTGAAAGAAAATGATTTTGAGACACTCTTCTCTCACAAAGCAGTAAAGTTATGAAGCTTAACAACTAAAAGAAAATTCATTAAATAATGCTTTTGTATGAGATCAATCCATGCTCTCTCTCTCCCACACTCCAGCAAAGTTAAAAAGCTTAAGAAATAAAGAAAATTCATTAAATATAGCTTTTACATGAGATCAATGCTTCTGCCTCTCTCTCTCTCTCTCTGTCTCACACACAGCAAAGTTTCGAAGTTTAAGAACTAAAAGAACTAAAAATTAATTAGAGACAGCCCAAAGACTGAGATCAACCCTTTCCCTTCCGTCTCTCCTTCGCCCAGCAAAGTTAACAAGTTTAAGAACTAAAAGAAAATTAATTTAAGAACGCCTTTACATGAGATCAATCCCTCTTCCTCTCCCTCTCCCAGAAAAGCTAAAAAGTTTACATATTGAATTTGCGGCTTAGGCCACAAAAACTAGACAACAGAATTTTGTTGTTTATTTAAAACATTCGTGGACAAAGTCATCGAAGAGTTCAAGAACGCTGAAGTTTTCTCTAATCTAGGCGGCTCCCATGCATAACCCGAGCCCAAGTCTCTTATCTGTTTGGATTTGTGCCTTTTCATTGTTTGCATTGCTCACTTGCTTGGGCGTTTAACCTTTTTAGCTGGCATTGGCAATATGAGCAGCCGAGCCAAAGGACCTGCCCGACTGTCCTGCCTTCTGCCTCTACGTTCATTGAAGCGAGTTTCCCTTGTCTTTTGACGCTATTTGTTTGCACAACCTTTAGTCGTCGCACGCTTTTCCTTTTCGCAGCACATGGGAGATGGCACATGGCACATGGCACAAGGCACGAATAAAAACCAATATTAATACAACTAAAGGTTGCTCGACGACACACAGCCCCACTTCCATCCACTGCCACCCACTTCCGCCCACTCCCGCCCATTCAGGCAAATGAAAATCAATGAGTTTCATTGCGCAAATTGTTGCCAACTTTTGTGGCTTAAAGTGTTATGTTTCCGTTGCACTTCAAGGGCTGCCGCTGCATTTAAGCCAGGCCAAAGATGTGTGGTTCAAGGACCAGTGACCATTATTAATTGGCCATTCGGTGCAGCTTCTGACTGACTGCAACTACTTTGTGGCTAAACAGAAGACAATGACTGCCATAAATATTCCACACACACTCACATGCGCAAGAGTTTGTTGTACTCGCTTGAACCTTTCTCCTACTCTTATCACTGCCATTGCGGCCTTATCGAAGGCACTGCACTGGCCAAATGTCTTTGGTGGCCACAAAAGGTTGCCAGGCAGAAGGACATAATGTTGGGCAATTTGCAATAGTTGGGCATTGGAGCGTTGAATAGCATCATCAGCTACGTTCTGGGGCGTGGTCATTTAGCAGTCTGTTTTGATAAGGCCAAAACTCTTACATGTGTGTGCGTGTGTGTGTGTGTCAAGTTTGGCTAAGAGCCAGCATGCAAATGTTACATTTTTCATGCTAAGCTTGGGTCTTATGTCTGTCAGGTTGGATGCTGCAGAAGCTCATTATAAATGCTTTAATTAAAGTTCTCTCAGTTGGCTAATTGCGAAAGCAAAATGCAAAATGCAAACTGCTCCAATGGACGCTATATAAATGCAGCGTAAACCTTAGCTCAGCTGCCTTCCGGTTTTAGACTATGCAAATTAATGAGCGTATTACTTCTTTCTGACTTAATGCAGACAAAATGTTGTAAATGGCGTTTTAATCAGTGCACGAGGCCAACAAGCAAAATTAATTAAATGCTCACTTCAAGCACCGACCACCCACTCACCCACACAGCACCCCCAGATCCCAGATCCCAGACCCCATCGCAGTTCGGCCAGCCAGCTTCCGTCATCCCAGCAGCCACAAGCCAAACAGACCCACTCGGCAACACTTGCCCCCCATTCCATCCCCTCCCTCCCTTCATCTCCTCTCGCTCAGGTCTCGCAAGCTGGATGCTGTCCTCGCTGCTCGCTCATCAATTTTTGCATTTTAATGATATTTGAGCCGCGATGCGACCGCGGACAAAAGCGATATCGACATAGCCAACGCGCACGTTGATTATGACGGTGCCATGCTCATGACCAAAATCCATCTATGTTAATTGAAGAGTTTTAAGGCGACCTAGAAATGCTCTTTATTATAGCTAAGCCGTAATGAGCAAAGTTTTAACTGATGATATTTGATTATGGGACTGACAATTGACTGAAAACTTTAAGCTGCAATTTTTTAAATTTACAAATTATAGTAGTAAAAAAAAAACTTGAAAGTTGTAAATATGTTCTTCCTAAATAATCTATATCTAAAATCTATATAATCTATATATATCTAATTCATTTCAGACGAGAACTGAATCATAAAATGAAATATATTTTATTAGTAAATCATAATTTTTTCATTTATTTCATATTTCAAATGTATAGTAAATCTACTCTCAAATAGAAGAGCTGCCTCAGATAATGAATTTACCTAAGCCATAATCTTAAACACTCAGCACTCTCTTAATCAAAAAGATAATCTCAACTATATGCCATTTTTTTATATACATTTATTATTTATATTAAATTTATTATTTATATAATATTTATTTATTTTTTATTATTTATTATTTATATATTATTTACGTATATTCAATCTATTTATATGTATTACTTACTTATATTTATATTTTAATTTTTTATTATTTATATATTATTTATATTATATTTATTATCTATATATTATTTATTTTAGATTTATTTATATTTATTATTTATGTTTAATTTTATTCAGTATAAAATTTGTTCATCATAATTTATATTATTTTTCCATATATCCCATATTTTTCTCTTCATAATTTCTTCATTATTTCCTTGCCGGAAGAGTATTTCCCATTCGTTGTGAACGCAGCTCGAAACGCGCTCTCGTTGCGGTTTTGTATCTATTTTGGCTGAACATCTACCGTGACCGTGAGGGCACCGTGAACCTTTCGTTAAATTGAAATGTAATTAATTTCTGGTGCACACTTGCCCCGCTGGCCAGGAGTGCTTAATTCCCAGCGAGTGCGTAAAATATTGAACAAAGCGGCATCAAAATCATAACCGAAAGCAAGTCATAGACGGATAGTAAATTGAAAGCGAATAACCTATCCCAGCGCTCATTTCGTATGAGAGCGAGCAACTGTGCGTCGCGATTCCCTCGAGAAATTTTTAGAAATCCTAGCCAGGCCAGACCACAAGCGGGGGAGGGGGATTACATGTTTGTACAACCGACTAGATTACTCTGCGGCAGCAGCTGCGAGAATGCGAGACTGCGAAGCTCGGCCTTGGGCTAAAATAAAAGGCAATCGTTTTATTGCCAGCGCAGATTGGCCATAAAAATGTCACCTGTGACTTGCCACGGACTGCAAGAAATCAAATAGATTCGAGCTCACCCCACTGAATGTGTATATAAACTGCGTGTATCTATCTGTATAGTATATATATATATATATATATACAGTCAGCCATGACTTGCTGTGGATAGACACTATACATAATTTATGCAAAACTAACACAGCAATAAAAGGAAGCAGTGAAAACATGACAAAATAAGCAGCGGACTGCGGAGGGTTTGCTCAGCGTTTGCCCTGCAAAGTATGCTAAATAAAATGTATCGCGACTAGAGAGTGAAAGAGGGAATGGGGAGGGGCTAGAGGCCACCTGAGCTTGGTCAGCGTGCAGGGTATGCGTGGCAAACGAAGCTTGAAATGTGCTTTGCACAAGTTATCACAGTCAATGCAGCAGAAGTAAACACTGTCTCTCTCACTCGCACTCTCACTCTCATTCTCATTCTCATTCTCACTCTCACTCTGAGTCAGTCGCACGTGCAGCTTGTTTGATTTAAATGCAAATATACATCAGGACATCGGGACATAGGGACATCAGTACCTCAGGTAGTATGGGCGTGCCTTGGCCAGCTTGCACGACTTCTTGCCCCCTTTCGATGGCGCTAAGCCTTGAGCACAACATCAACGTCAAAGTCAACGCTATTTTCGTCCTTTCTCGTTTCGTGCGATTTCAGCGAAATTCGCTGCTATCAGCGGCCATTTGCCATTTGCTTGTTACGCGTTGATATGCAAAGTGAAATGCGTTTTCTCTCCTCTCTCTCTCCCTCTTCCATTCTCCCTCCCTCTCTCTGTCATCTTTGCTTCTCAGCGCTCTCGTCAAGGCCACAAATGAACCACTTTTCGCATTGAATTGGCCCAACTTGATGTCAATTCAATTGCGGCTTGCGATAACAGTTTGAATGGCACGATTTTTGGGCATTTGATAGTTTATTTAATTGGACTGCTGCTAGGAACTGTTTCTACGTCAAAGGCTTATTGATTATATATGTCAGTTTCAAAGTATTCTTTGACTTGACTAAGTTAAGAGTGCTATAAAAGAAACGGAAGATGAAACAATTCACATAATTTTATTTATAGAACATCTGAAGTTTTATTGAAAGTAAATTTATTTTGCTAATGAGGTTAACCCATGGAAAATATGAGTTCTGGTTTTATTTTGCCCTTTGTAAAGCAGAATGAGCGTGAGCAGACCAATTGAGTATATATAGTAATCTCGGTGATGTCGACGAGGTGAACCAATCCAGTCATATTGAACCATGTTGAACTAGGCGAATCAATCTAGTCATATTGGTCTGTTTTTACGTTCATTCTTAGTCCAGCCTGTCCACATGTCTAAACTCAGCTACCTCTTACGACATGAATTCCACAGACTTTAAATTTTAAATATATATATTCCACTTAATTTACTTTAAACACAAAATCTTACTATTGATTAAATTATGAAAACAATGGAATTTACTATAAAAATGTATTTTTTTTTTTTTTTTTTAATAAGTTAGATATCTGTAATAAATCGGGTTATTAATATATTTTTCTGATATTTTTTTGTGCTTATTTGGGGCTATGTTATTACTTTTGTGTTGTCACTATTCCTAAAATACGATAAAAAGTGAAAATAAAATACATAAACTCTGTATATTAATGACCCGATCTGTCATTTCCTCAGAAATTAAAAAAACTCTTTGATTCTTAAATCTTTTAATTATGCTTTGAAACTTTAATTAGAGAATTTGCAAACCTAATCACATTTTACATGTCCATGTGCAGACGCGAGTATCGTATATGGTATCACCTAGTCGGCTACGTTTCAAATAAGCACTCTTTCTTGCAACAGTAAAGAATAATTGAATATTGTTTCCTTCATCTGTGTATATGAATGATATCTATCAATATTTAGTACTTCTTGAACCTTTCAGCCCACCTAAGGCTACTGCTAAAGTAATTAGGAATTAATTATAGCCATAGTAATTAGAGCGAAAACTGCAGAATGAGTGTAGAAGCAAAAAATTTATCATTAATTAATAGCAAATTAACAAAGAGCTTTTACACCGTTTTATTTATTTTCCACTCAACATCAAATAAAAGCAACTATAATGTTTTGTCTCTATCTATAAAGGCAATGCCGTGTAAAATATGCGAATTACTCGCTCCCTCTATTTATGTCTCTCATTCTCTCCCTCTAACTATCTATCTATCTATCTATCTATCTATCTATCTATCTATCTATCTATCTATCTATCTATCTATCTATCTATCTATCTATCTATCTATCTATCTATCTATCTATCTATCTATCTATCTATCCATCTATCTATCTATCTATCTATCTATCTATCTATCTATCTATCCATCTATCTATCCATATATCTATCCATCTATCTATCTATATATCTATATATCTATCTATATATCTATCAATCTATCTATCTATCTTTCTATCTATCTATATATCTATCTATCTATCTATCTATCTATCTAGCTATCTATCTATCGAACACTCTCTCTCTCTCTCTCTCTCTCTCTCGCTCTCTCTCTCTCTCTCTCTCCACTCTCTATCTCTCTCTCTCTCTCTCCACTCTCTATCTCTCTCTCTCTCTCTCTCTCTCTCCAGTCTCTTTCTCTCTCTCTCTCTCAATCTCTCTTTCTCTCATTTCTTCACTCTCTTTTTATCCCTCTATCTTCATCCTTCACTATCTCTCTATCTGTCAAACTCTCATCAATGCAATTTCAGTCGCATCAAATCATCATCAATTCGCTAAACCATCAAGTTTTTTCACCCAGCTCAGATAATCAATTCGTTGCACAAAAGAAAAGTTTTTACATTTCGAATACCGCCCAAAAAAATACCACAAAAAATAATATTTTTTAATCAAAGAGTACAAGCAAAACATGTTCATGTATTTTTCTTGAACGTATTAAAAGAAAAAACGAAATTTGCAATGTTAAAAAGACTTAACATTAAAAGACTTGTACTGCTTTTTAGAATGTTAAGCACAGTTTATATTATATTTTACATTTACTTAAAAAAAAAAAATTTTTAATATTCTTTTTTATTTGAAATAATATATGCTAAAGATTTTAGTTAATTTAACTTAAGGTCAGACAGAAAAGAATTTTTTCTAAATTTAGATTTTATCAAAATATATTAGAAATATATATCAAAATATATTTTAAGCAAATGTAATAATTTCTTATCTGTTTAATGTAAAAGTTTCTAATTATAGACAGCTTTGTTTTGATTATGTAACTTTTACAAAAATCATTTTATTTTCTTGTTTTAGTTTCATTTAAATACTAGAAGCAATTGAAGCATTGATTTTGATAATGCAAATATTTGTGGTGTCATTGCATTTAATTTATTACTGATATTACATGAGCAGGGTGATGTGTGTTAAGGGCTCCACCTTATTAGTTCTAAAATTAAGCTGGGACTGCCTCGACATCCAGAGAGAGAGAGAGAGAGATTCACACACCCACGTACTCTAACAAAACATTGCGCATTTGAGAATTAAGCTGCAGCCCGTATGCATTAAGTGACAGCCAAAGACAAAGTAATCAAGGCAAAGAGTGTATGTGTGTGAGAGTATTTGTGTGTGTGTGTGAGTGTGCTGCACTATAATAAATGCTGAAATCTACAATTGATGACATCGCCCTCAGTCGGAGCAAATTCAAATCAATAGCTGGCTAAGCAATCAAACATATTGAAAGCATTTCAATTGTCTCTGCATTTGCAACAACTTTGACACTGCAATAACAATTGGCTCGACGCGCACATACCCCGTAATGTCGGACATTTGCATATTTAATTAAGTGCGCCATCTGCCTGGGCGGCGGCGGGTCTTAAGCAATGAGAAACAGATGAAGGAACATCGAGCTGTATTAAAAATAAATTCGCTCATTCCTCACGCATTTCCTTTGTTTGTCCCGCCGTCCGGGACCTGGTCCAAATGCACTTGACTTTTTTATAACTTGGGACTTTTGCCTTATCTGAAATTCTTTTCTGCTTTTTTGGCTTGTTTGCTGTGTCGCTAAACAAGCAGCCGAAATGAAAGTTGTCTGCTTGTCGGTACCGCTTTGAGTACAAATAAAACTTTTCTTCAGTATTATTTTTCCTTTTCTTTTTTTTCTTTTTTTCTTTCTTTTTTTTTTTTTTTGCTTTGTGGGTTAGCCGAAAAGTTGACTGGAAATTGAATTTGTGTGGATGTAATGAATACACCCCGGGCTGGGGCATCCCAAATATGTCGAACTTATTAGCAAGTACACTCTTTAAGGCGAAGTCGCTTACCCACCTGCAGACAATTGATTTAATTCGGAGCTTGAGGTGAGGCCGTTGCCTGTTTAACTTGCACTTTCAGCTTAAAGCCTGGCCCAGGCAGCTCAACAAAAGTCAAAGCCAAAAAGTTTTTGTTTGCTTAACCGACGCGTCGCGTCGCGCCGCCTCCAAATGTCAACTAAAACGGAACCGCAAACACAGCCGTAGACCGTCGACCGTAGACCGTAGACCGTCGACCGTAACGTTGCGGATTCGCACTCGAGCACGCACCGGCACTTGCTCTTGACTTGAATTTGTATTTGCAGCGATTTGGCTATTCGCGCCCTGCTCTGCCACGCGCGACTCTTGGCACCTTTCGTCTAGGCAAACGAACACGCGTCAAATGTTCTGTTTATCTGAATGGACTTATGAGATTTGTAGTTTATTTATATTTATATTTGTCTCACATGCGCCGCTTCGCGTCCAGCGCCAACGAGGAAACACAAGCAACTGACGACAGCCTCGAGCTCGAACCGATTCGTCGTTGGCAGCGCTCGCACTTTCTGTTCTGTCATACGCCGTGTGTGACGACGACGACGACGACGACGTCACGACGCCGCCGCAGCAGCAACGCTCACGCCGGCGTTCCCGTTAGCCAACAGGTTATCTGCTGATAAGCGCTCGACTCCGCACGAATCGTAAGTCAAGTCGTCGGCACAGCCGATGCAGTTCCCTGTCACACGGACCCGAACAGCTCTGCCGCCCCGCTGCCCGCTGGAGCACGAAAACATCGCCGAGTGAGAATCCAATTGAGCTGCGAGATGTTGAGTGAGTTTTTTCCCGTTTCGTGCTGCGTTGAGTTCTTTTTTCTCATTGCAGCATTGCTCGCAAATATTTCTAGGTAAATATTGTGACAAATTGAAGGCTTTTGGTGGGGGGGCAAAAGTTACCGAATTTTTTGCAGCGCACTAAAAAAACAGTTATATAAACTGTAAAATTTGTGATATGCTTGAAATGGCAGCAAACATCATATTCATTATACAAATTACACGCGAACACAGACATTCACTGCACGAAATATTCTGTATTATTTTGAGTCATTTCGTGGAAATTTGTATTTAAATAAAGCTTTGAAAATGAAAACACTCTAAAAAAATATTGTCTTTTTTGCGTTTTTAGATGCCGAGCCAAATGTGTTCAGTGATTATAATATTGTGATTTGATATGCATATGTATTATTTTCTGAGAATTGTAATAAAATGAAATTTAAAATTTTTTCAAATGCAATATTTTAACTGTAAATATTTATAAAGCAAAAGTATGTTCTGAGAGTGTTTGTTTTGGCTTCTGTACTCAATTTAAAGCAACGAAATAATTTATATTAAACAAATAAATAAATTTCCAGCCTATACATATATCCTATAAATTTGCTTAATTTTTTTAAAATAAATAATAAGATTTATTTATTTATTTTATTTTTTTTTTATTTATTTATTTATTTATTTTTTGATAAATGAAATCCAATATTTAAATTATTTATTTATTATTAAAATATTATTATTTATTTAAAATATATTTTTTTTATGTTTATTTATTTGCCTTAAACATTAACATTAAACATTTTAACAATCATATAAAGCTTTTTTGTAATTTTTTTTTAAACCAAAGGTTAGCTAATGTTTTTCAACTCAGATATGAAAATTTAAGTTTAATGTTTAGGAATTTCTGTGTTTTTGTTTTTTTTTTTTTAATTTCGGTTTACAAGGAGACTGTGAGATGAACAGCTTGATAACATTTTATTACTAATTTATTATTAAATAATTTTATAAGAATTTTTACAGTTTTCATATTGATAGACAATTTGAACAACAGCTATTTGATGAATAAATGAGGTATTTGTATAATTAAGTAAATTCAAATTAGTTTTAAAAGTTTATTATTTATGTAGCAGCTCATATTGCCCTAAGGGAACATTCATACATAAGGAACTTTTTAGTTATTGGAATATTATTCAAAATTCAAAGTTCATCTAACACTCGCCACATTAAGTATAAGATATTATTCAAATAAATTTCTCAGAAGCAACAAATTCAAGGATATTAAAATAATCGAACTCTTTAGCTGGAGAAATCAATTAATTGATAATTTTACAACCAATCTATTCTGATTAACTGAGATAAACCTCACACTCAACACATAACATTAAAACCTATAAAACCTAGAAATACCTCACCTCAATTCAATACTAATCAATTACCTCAATTAAGTATAACAAACACACAACATTCATAACACGTGTATTCCTCAATGTGAATATTATTCAAAAATGTATTTTTATGTGCTTCATTTGAATAATGAATAATAACAGAAAAACACAAATATTGTAAAAAAGTTTTACGAGTTTTGTTTGCCTAAGCCACAAAGATGTGCTTTGATAGTTCCATAAGGAGGTCAGGGATATTAATATACTCAAAATTCCACGTATTAAGTGGAATCTTGATGCCAAACAAAGTTAAGCTCAGACAGTAAACAGTTGTTGCCCATTATAATTTCTTAACAATACTTGAATGCGACTCTGACATTTATTTGCACAGCGTTCAGTGGGGCGAACTCAAGTGCTTTGGCTAATCTCATTTAATACACGATTGTATTTTGCATATAGTATATATATATATGTGTGTGTATGTGTGTGTGTGTGTGTGTGTTGCCTTATCCAATCTGTGCTATTAGCCTGCTCAGTTATTCATCTGCCGCTTAACACATGCTGCCAGCCGCGAGCGCCTTTCGCCAGTTGCTTACTTAATTTCTGTTATCTTCTTAGCGCGTTCCACAGCAAAACACCAGACATCGGGGGGTATATGCTACAATATATATACATATATTGTCAAGAGGCCCACGGCTACGATGGTTGTCAAGTGATGCAGCTGCGATTTATTTATTAAGGCCTGACTCGACTCGGCTCAGACCTCCCCCCAGCAACTCCACTTGAACTCCCTTTCATTCTCTTAGGCCCGTTGCGGGATGATTCTTTTGGCAAACGCGCACGTTTCCTCACTTCGGTGGCATTAGGCTTCATACTTCTTAAGCACATGACATGACACATTTATGCGAGGCAAAGTGATGTGGATAGTGGTGGCTCCCATCACACCAGGCATACCACTCCACCACTCAACCACTCCATGACCATAAACAAATGCCGTTTGCTACCTGCGCTGCTAACCAATTTCGCAACTCATCCTTAAAGAGTCAAGGAAATTCTGTGGCATTTTCAAGCAGCGACTCGCTCTTCTGACTTTTTATTTACTTTGTAGGCATAACTCGACTGTGTATGTGTGCGTATGTGTGTGTGTGTGTGAGTATGTGTGACATGTGAGCAACCAACCAGACAACTCCACCCGCTGTTGACATTGTAAAGTAAATCCGCGTTGCGCATACGCCGCGTTTGCCCAGCAGGCTGCTAGGCTGGCTGCTTGGCTAACACGCTGGCAGCTGCTTTCGACACAAACTTAGCCAAAAGTCATTCAAGGTTTTGTAACTCACGCTAAATCTGAGGGCTAATTTACACGTGTTGCTGTTCATTTGCGACTATTTGCAGACTGTCGCCAGCCCCAAATTAAATTCTGTGAATTGTTTGCATAAAAAATTTAAGTATTTGTTTTTCTTTTTTTCTGATTGATTCACAAATAATCTTATGAAGTCTCTCAATTTAAACGCCAAGCAACCTGACAAAGGTATTTTTTATTCATTAAAATATTTACAAAATGTTTACGTTAAATTCTTGCCTAAATCTAAGAATAATGACGACTAATTTTAGTATACCAAATCTTGTCGGCGCTCTACGCTAAAAGCCGAACACATTTTTCACATTTAATAAGCTATATACTCTTGGGAAGGTATTCGAATTTCTTGACGGCACTTGCTATGCATGAGGTGAAATTTTGCTGAGAATATGGCCAAAGAGTCTGTCTGTCTGTCTGCAAGCGTTCATTCAGTTTTTTCTTCATGACATGAAACCTTGTATTAGATCATTAACCTTTTGGCATCGAATAACAAAGACTCATAAAAACTGAAATTCATTAAAATATATTTTTAAATTTTAAGTGGAAATCATATAAATTAAATAATATGTAATAAATATATAAATAATAATAAAATAATATAATAATAATATAAAATATATGCATACATATATATATATATATATATATATATATATATATATATATATATATATATATATATAAAAGTTGAAATTATATAAATTAAATAAATAAATATAAATAAAAAAATTTTATATTATTAAATTAAAACATATTTATATTATATATTAAAATATATTAGTTAATTTATAAGTCAAAGACATTTATATCATACATCAAAATTTGTTAATTAAATATATAAAATATTTAAGTGAATTTGAATTGATAATATTAATGTAATTTATTATCTTTAACGTTGATATTATATATTTCAATTAATATATAATTATATAATTTATATAAAATCAACTTATAAATTGAATATTATATTTTAAACAAATTTTAATTTGCAATATTAATTTTGTATTGTTAACTAAAATTCTTTTATAAATATTATTTATTAAATATAACTTTGACTAAGACATTAAATAATAGTTAAATATATATTTTAACGTATTTTAATTTGTAATTTAAAATATATTTTTTATTTTTATACAAAATATTGTTAACTTAAACATAATATACTTATTTTTCACAATTGCATCGTTTTTTCTATAAATATAATAAGTATAAAATATATATCTATATTTATATATACATACATTTACCTTCTATATTTGATTGTCATAAATGGAATACATCGGAAGCATATTCCCTTATATAAAAGAGTATACAATCGTCGGCATGCCAACAGCCGCAAATTCTCTTTTGGCTGTTTCTGTTTTTGTCACTGACCTCTGCGCATATTTTTCGGCTGATGTTGCTCGTGAATAAGTACATATATTGTATATACATATATCTAGTGTTTTTTGTTTGATTTATTTTTAGCACTTGATATAAAAAAGCCATTTAAACGTTTCATTTCGCTTCTGTTTGTTGACGGCGAACAGGCAAATCTGTCCAACGCTCAAATAAATAAGCTGCTGCAAGTCTTTTGATTTCGCGCCGCTCAGGTATTTTCCGTATAATATTTGTGCTGCTGTCGCTGGCATTTCACACATATGGAAATATTGCTTAATTGGAATTAATATATGTATGTATGTATGCTGTCTGTGCTGCGGAGGGACAGTGAAAAATATTTATTGTATGCCCAATTGACATATCGGCGAATTGAATTTCTTTTTATGTGTCTTACTTTGCGACTTCGATACTTCGTTGTTCAACTTCATTCATAATTTACGAGCGAAAATGTTTTATTTCATGTTTTATGGCAAATAAATTATGCCAGGCAACGGCATCGGCAGCGACAGGACACCTAAGCCAGCCAGATAAGAAGTTGTCGAAAGATGCCAAAATAATTTCCATGTCCCACAATGGACGACTTCCCCAGCAGCTGCCCAGAGCAAGAGAGCAATGCGAGGTGCACGACTATGAAATACCCTGGAAGAAAGAGAAGGAAAACTTGAATATGATTTAGTACAATTTATGATATATTTTATACTGAGTGATCATTGAGAGAGTCTTCAGTCTGTATCGAAAGCCAAATAAATCTCTTGAAAATACAATATGAATATTATATTATTTTCGTTTAATACATATTTTTATATTTGTGATTTAAATAAATTTAGTTTTCAATTTTCATTATCAAAAATTAAAAAGTAATAAAAATCAATAAAAATAAATATAAAAAAAATAATTAAAAACAATATAAAAATTTGGATTAAAAATTTTCCACTTTGAACTGTTGCAAGATGTCGTTCATCTTTATTGTACCCCTTGTTAAATGCCTTGTAAGAATACAGCATAACAAATCCTCGCAAAAGCATTGCTTTCACACGAGTATCGAAGTGATGATACCCTAACAAATTAGCATATATAATATATTAAAATATAAACAATAACCTTAAATATGGAATCTAAAATAATACCCAGCCTATATAGCTCCACAGGGAGTTTTTTTTATAACCCTTAAATGCATCTATAAATAATTGAAAATATAAATGCCCCAATGATAATTCGTAACTGTAATCCACAATTTGTAAACATATCCTATATATATCTGCGAGGATATCAGTGAAGCCAATGCAAAACGGATAGGTCTGAATTTATAGACGTTCATTGATTACTGCCTGGGCCCGATGCCAGCGAATTTATGTAAATTATTTCGATTTTTTTTCTTGGTGCTCAATGCGACTTTTATGGAGATAGAATGCAGCTGCGACCGGGACAGACCAGACCAAAGCCCGGGACAAGAGCTATCGAAGCCGACAGAGCGTAACGAGCGGAAGGCAATGCCGAAACAGAAGCAAACGTATATGTAAAATGGATTTGGGGCCGCCATCTTAAGAGCGACTTGCGTGCAGTCAATGAGCCCAGAAGTTGTAGGAAGTGGCTCTTAAAGTGCTCGAAGTGCTAGCCAAGGACTTCCAAATTGAAATTCGTAAGAGTGTAGCAAAGAAGAACTGAAACACGACCACAGCGGCAGTGTGTGTGTGTGAGTGTGTATTTTCTGCATAATATGCATGCTTGTAAAGCATACACATATTATATATATTTATATAAATATATATATATATATATATATGTACAAGTGGGCCAAGGCAACGAGGATGCCATCCTACTTACCATATGTGGGTCATTTATATGCAAAGCATGGTCCACGCTTACGATATGTTCACTCTAATAAGCTGGGCACGTGTAGTCCTCGCTGCCAGGTAGTCTCTGCTGTATTAACGCAAAATTGGCTTCACTCACAGCTTCTGTTCGTATCAACTATAACAATTGAACGAGCACTTGTTCATTGTTGCCATACACGATATACCCTGCAGTTGAAGTTTTAGATATGATTGCAAAAGAAGGAGAAGAAATTATAAAAGTTTTTTTTAACCTGAACTGTTGCCTTGTTCCCTAATATTCCCATCTCTGCTAAGACTCTTGGTTCATTCATTGCCCCATTTCTCTTCAATTTCCCTTAAAAAAGGGTATCAGATATTTGAACTTACCTCTGCTAATACTCTTGTCAATACAATTACCCAGCTCTTATTGGCGCATTTGATTTTGCATGGCTTTATATGTAATATAATATTAAAATAGACTCGAATGGCTATAAGCTCTCATATTTTAAGAGCCAAAAGTCAAAAAGTTGCGACAGCTCACGTAATTCTGCATAATCAAATAGTATTGCGAAAATTGGCTTCGAATTATATTGTGATCTGTGTTTCAGCACGTGACTGCCTCATTGCAGGTGATTAGAATCGAGGCATTTTGTATTAAAAACTTTTTTTGTTTAAATGGATTTAAATAAAAAGTAATTGCGGAGTCGGCGGGACTTGATGTTGATGCTTGATAAAGTTTTGAACGGCGTTTTTGAGAGATTCATATATTAAATTTAGCAAAACTGGATTATATGGCAAATCATTAATCAGCTGATAGTTGCTTTTGTTGAAATTTGTTTTGATATTTCATTAACGTTGGACTTACATATAAATGACATTTAGAAGTTATTGATGTGTTATCGAAATAATTGCTTTATTCGCCAAAGTTATCATGTAGTTTCATTATATTATGGCGTTCCTAAATGAACTTCTCAGCGGCTTATTTGAACAGTCGATCATTTTCAGACCACATTTTCATTACGTGAGATGAAAAATACTGTGCTCTGTGTAAGCTGTAGCAGAAGGAAAATTAATCAATTCGTTGCCGATCTTACCAATTTGAGTTCTGTCCTTCCATCTTATAAAAGAAATTTATTTAATAATTAATTAATTAAATCAAACAATTGGGTTGTCCGGAAAGAAATTGCCGACTTTTTAAAAGAAAAAGTAAGCATATTTTAATAAAACTTAGAATGAATTTGAAGCAATTATATATTTTCCATTTTGTTCGATAACCTTTTGCCATCTTTATAGCAAATGGGCTCTTGTCCTTGCATTTGGCGGAAAATTGTGTAAACTAAACTAGATAATAAAATTATAGGGATATTTACACTCAGTAGGTCTGAGAGCAACGTGACCAAACCCACACTAAAACAATGCGAAGACAATTGATATTAACTTAATACGTGGAATTGTGAATGACTACACATTATAATCAAGTATAACTATATATATTATATAACTATATATATAAATTAATATATATATATATATATATATATATATATATATATATATATATATATATATATATATATATATAAGTGGTAAAAAACTGGAGCTAATTGAGTAAGTGCTGCCAGTTGCACTAGTTTATTCTGGACCCAGTTTGGACAAGCCGACTACGTAACTAAAAACGAAATACTTTGCCTTGGATGCAATTTTTAATACTTGAAAAAAGTTTCAGAAATGTTAAGTCTTTGACAATTTAAACTATATTTGTATTTTTGTCCGTCCTAATCGAATGGTTGAATTCTTACTCGTTTTAATGTTGTTTACTTCTTTGCTCTCTCTTTTTTTAGTCACACAAAATATGTCAAAAATATTTCAAATACAAACAATTTTCATGGCACAAACATCAATAGCTTAAAAATCTCTCTCAAATAAAGGTCATTCAATTGATATTGACAAAATATTAGTTTGTTTGTTTTATTATGATTTAAAATTATTTAAATTTAAGAATATATCCCTGCTTATATTCAAAACAAGTTATTTGTTTACAACTGATAATTCATCTCAATTTAGTTTTTTTTTTAATAACTGTCCTACGAGATTCTCATAAATTGAAATAAGTCTAAGCAATGCTTAGCCTGTGTTGGCAATTCGAACTATTTATTTGCTTTTGCTCGTGATAGCAAAATATTTTAAATTCTGTTTGTTTGCTTTTTTCTTGTTTACTCCTTTGCTCTCTATCTGTCTCTCTCTCTCTCTCTCTCTCTCGGTCTCTTTTTTTTTTTGAACTGGAATCATGGAAAAAAAATATAAAAAAAGAACACATATATATCATAAATATTTTGCAATCTCTAGCTGTTTCTGTCTTCTCTCTAACATAAACTTATTCCAATTGCCAATGAAAATAAAACAAACTAAAAATATTCTGCAAACATTTATGAGCAAATAAAAAACAAACATTCCACAAACATATATACATATGTATGTGTATATTTATATATAATATATATTTCAAACAGGAAGAAACCTTATGAATCGGAAGAGCTTTAACATCATATTAAACACTTCTGTTGCATAAATGATTTCTTAGAAGAAATCTGACGATTTCTTGAACAACACGCCCTTGGGAGCAGGTCTTGCAGCTAACTAAGTGGCGCTTGCTATAAGCCCGGGGCAACAATAATAACCTTTGGCCTCTTAGCAAGCTATTTTTGCACTTTTGCTCCACTCGTTTTTATGGTTTAGCTGTCGACAGCCGCAGCTCTGCTTGGCGCTTTGTGCGTATGCAACAAAGAAAACATTTGCACTTTGCGTCCACTTTTAGGCGGCGAGTCCTTGCCCATATTTATGGCGCTTGCTCGTAACAGGCGAAAACAATAAAGCGACTGCTTATCGCGCTCAGCTCAGAGCGATGGACCGCAGCATTCATCTCGTAAATGGTTTTATGTTGCGAACGGTTTTCTGCTGTGTTATCCCAGGTATTTATGCCAACAACTGGGCTAATGACCCGCTGCGGCTACTTACTGTCCGTCAATATTACGTATACGAAGCGTGTGTCAATGGCGCCAAAGATGGCTGTGCACGAGTGTGCGTCTGTGAGTGTGTGTGGTTAAACAAGTGTCATATTTGACCACGACACACACACACACACACACATACACAAAGAGAATGGCCTGGAATTTTAAGGCCAGTGAAACATGAAGCTAGCCATTTTGGCCAGCTCCCAGCACTGAGTGCAGCTCCAACAGCCAACTTTGAGTCGCCAATGCGGCCATTGTCGTAGCAGCCGCTCATATTTCTCACTCGACTTGGCCCAGCCCCTGCCCAGTTGCTGCTCAGCCCCTCTCCAGGGCTTCCTGCAGCCTCAATATGGTATTGTGAGCCTGCCGTTACGCCATTATTTATACGCTTATTTGTTCATTTTGTGGACACTCGGGGCGCTACTCGTAGCCCGGACAAACTCCTTGCTTAATTAAAAGTTCCAGGCCACAAGTTTTTCATATTTTCATTTTATTTTGCTGTTTGCACTATGCCAGCCCACACACACTTGTATACCCTTTAATAAAGTGGAAATTAATATTTTAACAAATATGTATTTAAGCCTGCATAACAAATATTTTATTATGCTTTTCAGCTGGACATTTGCCACAAATACTTTGATATGTGGCAAATTAATTGAAGGACTTCATATTTTAATTATGAAACTTATTGCCAGGAATTTGCAAAAAAAAAATTGATTTTAATATAGAAAATACAAATGATAATTACTTTGTATAAATTTAAATGAAAAAAAGGAATTGTAAAAAAATGCAAATGAATTTTAAGGATATTTAATAAGTAACTACATATATTGAAAAACTAATTGTAATATATAAAATATTAATTATAAATACTTTAAAACAAAGATCAAATAAAATTATAAAATATATATATAAATAAATTTAAATAATACTTAATAAGTGAGCAACTATATTGAAGAACTATTGTTATTGTAATTTATTGCCAGTAATATAAATGATAAATAATTTCTATTAATTAAAATTAATAAAAAATGTCAAATAAAATAATAAAAAAAAAAACAGATCAATTTTAATGAATTTTTAATAGGTAAAAAAAATATCTCTAAGAACTAATATAAATTTATTGCCTGTAATATATATATATATATATATATATATATATATATATATATATATATATATATATATATATATATATATATATATATATATATATATATATATATATATATATATAAATATATATACACTCTGTATTAATTGATATGAAAAAAGGCAAACTAAAAAACTAAAAAAATTAAATAAATAAAAAAAAACATTTAATAAGTCAACAACATATTTTAATGAACTAATTTTATATTACAAATACTTTGTATCAATTTATATAAATAAAAAAGATCAAATAAAATAATAAAAAATTCAAATAAATGAAGAAAAAAAACATTTAATATATTTAATTTAAATTATTTACACACATTTTTAAAAATATTCAGTAAGTGAACGTAATATAATGAAAAAAATTTTAATATATAAAAAATATATCATAAATTATTTGATTAATTTAAATGAATAAAAAAGAAATCAAATAAAAAAGTAATAAAATACTCAATTTATAAAATAAAAATGATAAATACTTTAAATCAATTTAAATAAATAAAAAAAACAACTTCAATAATAAAAAATTAAAAAAAAAATAAATAAAAAAAAAACATTTAATAAATGAAGAAAATATATTCAAGAACTAATTTTAATATATAAATACTTAAAATAAATTTAATGAATAAAAAAAGATCAAATTAAAAAATTAAAAAATAAATTTATAGAACAAATAAATTTTAAAGAACATTTTAATTAATAAAATAATAATCAATTTTCATATATTTATATGAAAAAAAAGATTAAATGAAGAAATAAAAAATTCAAATAAATTCTAAAGAACAATTAATAACTGAACAAACTATAGTGATGAACTAATTGTGTTATATAATTGTATTATGTCATCATTTGCACGCGCTGCTCAAGTATCCTTTGCATTTATGCTACATCATTTTGATTATTTAATCAACTCTTTGGACTTACGCAACTGAAGCAACGAAATGAAGAAGTCATCAGCTTATGGCGGCTAGCTGTGCAAGTACATCGATAAACATCAGCCTGAAGTAGGGCGACGCTGAGCGTAGTAGCAGTAAATGAAAGCCGAGCTGCATGAGACTGCGGCGCAGGCAACAGGATAATTATCCTTGCCATATGTTCGCATGTCCGGCAACCCAAGCGTTGACAGTTGCTCACTCGAGTGCCTGCCGCAGTCACTGGCTGGCTATGTAATTGTAATTTAGACACTGAACAAACACACACACACACACACACACACACACACACACTCATACACAGACACACATTTTGTCTGTAGCTCTTCTTTGTGCTCTGCGTTGTTATACGGCGTAATTTTTTTCGCTGTCATGCGGCTAAATGTGCAAATTACGTGACGTTTTTATTTCATTCACCAGCCGCTGCTGCTTTTATTTCATTTTCTCACCTAATTTTCACAGCGTTTCATCTCAAGTCCAGCCACACACACACATACAGAGACACCCTCAAATGGCAATTTGTGCCACGTGTGTGTTTAACCTAATTACAAGAATCTATATTGTTCCTGGTTAGGGCTCTGTCCATAAAGCAGCCTAGTTAGGCTTCCTTGCTGAGCACAATTACACAGCAATTTTTTTTTTTTTAGCATCGAACGTTAACATAAATAATCCACAAGCCAAGCAATTTGTATATAAATACTGTATTTCCTAGAACTCTAATTACAATATAATGAATAAATAATGCGCAGTAAAAAAAAATATACTTATATTCCAGCAAACATATTGCTAATGATTTTTTGAATTTGTCATGCAAAATAAAACTTATTTAGGTATTCTTTACAGCTCTCATGTAGTTGTGGTTGCTTTCAACAAACTCACTTGACAGGTGAGTTCTGTTTTGGAAACTATTCAAAACAAAAGTTTTAACTGAAGCACAGTTCTTTAGAAGAGCTCTGTTGCGGTTCAACCATAAACCACACTGATGAAAATTCTTCTTGGAATAATTGGATTTACACTTTAAATGATTAATTTTAAATTCATGCATATAAGTATATAAAGAAATTTTAATACTATACGACACTTACTTTTAGCAGAAACATATTTACTTTACAAAATTTTCTGTTTAAACCATAAACAATAAACCTCAAAAGTTATGGCATCGCTGGTTAATGAACATTAGACAGCAATTCGTAAGTTCTGAGCTAGTTACTATAATCATTCGTAGTAGTATAAGTAGAGAGTATGAGTCGGACGTTAAGAGATGTAAGTCGTTGTAGCTGCTGAATATGTAGAAAAGTTGTGATATAAGATATTGTAAGCTGGTTGATCGTCATAATATGATCGTGTATGGAATTCATTAATTTATATTAGCTTTTTGTAACTAATATTGTAATAATATTTTAATATAATATAATATAATACCTGTATTCAAAGTTTATAATTTCAATTTCGTTAAGATGACTTAGATTTAACTAAAATAAATTTAATAATAATAATGATAATAATAATAATGATAATAATAATTATAATAATAATAACAATAATAATAATAATAATAATAATAATAATAATAATAATAATAATAATAATAATAATAATAAAAATAATAATAATAATCATAATAAAAATTACAAAAATATTAATTAGAACTGTTTTAAAAATAACATCATCATATCCCACGTCTCTAGAGTATCTATAAAAGTTATTTAAATTATCCTCAAATTAAAGGTTTTTAAAAAGTAACTAATTGACTCAAACCTAGGTTGATTGTAAGAATGTTCTTTATTCAATGTAAATTTGAAACTTACAAACATAAATTAAATCTGTATCCAACATGCTTTGGCCTTTGCGGTCATTTAGGTAATCATCACAATCCATGGGAGAGCAGTCATGCTGTTCTTCTTAGAATTGGACAAGGCTAATTAGCATTTTCTGAATATATATTAGAAGTGAAGTCAGCCGTTCAATGAATATCTTTGTTATGTGCAAATGTTATTTGACATCCCATGAAGCTTTTGTTTTTATTGTAGAGAAATATCATCTTAAATATATGATACAGGAGTTCTTGATACTATACAAGTTAACCGCGCATTTCCTGTTAGATATATTATCTAATTATAAGTCCAAGTTCTTAAAACACTTCTTTCAAGAATAACTTTTTATTCATGTCAGTCGATCTCTTTTCTAAATACTTCCCATTCTTCATTTCTCTTGATACAGTTAAGTTCAGTCAATATAACTAACAGATAAGCCAAAGTCCTTGTTTCCATTAACTGCAAAGGATTGTTATTTATAGCTTCCCTTCTTATACCATTCTTATTCATTTTATCTTTTAAAAAAATGCTACTCACAAATCAAAGTAAAAATAATTTGATTTCTCGCAATTCCCAATGGATTCTCACCCAACTGCTGCATTTGTAGCAATGGATTCGAGAGTCGGAAGATTGCAATTACTTTTTTTGTTAGCACTGAGTTCTGCATATAAACATTATTCGACTCTCGATCATAAAAAGTGTGACATTTTATGATACTCTAAAACAAAGAGTATAATATGATTTACCGGGTCAAGCCAATAAAGAAGACAATCTAATGCCAAAATTGGCAATTAAGGCGCACACTCCACACACCCGCGATACCTTCAATAATAAAACGCTTGAGTACGTGTGGGATCTTTCCGTCCGGCCCACTCCATTGTGCCCGGCGCTGTCCTGGGCGTCGTAAACAGTTTTAATGAGGCGCTAAATGGATGCAAAGCAAAAACAAAGCTGTAAAAATGCGATGCCCTGACTCTTGCAGCATAGTGTAGATTCCCAATTTAAATATTTGACTTTGTACTTAAGTTAATTTCTATTTAATTCGATTCGAGCGTCTCCCGCCTGCCCGCACATGGGGCGTATGCGCACTCGTTTGATATGCAAATGTGCAGCAAACAGCAAAAATATTAATTAGCCCAAAAAATTGGGTTTGCAAACCTAATATGCCGTGTAACATGTGCGCCAAGTGGCATTTATCAAATTTGCATAAATAACTCTCGAGCAGTTTTCATTTTTAACACATTTTTTTCTGGTGTCGAGGCAAAACTTTTTACTTGTTGGCCAAAACGAGCGCCTGAATTATATATAATGCATAAATCAGCATAAACAGGCCGAGACTGGACGTTGGCCAGAACTGAGAGCTCTATTATGTATGCGCTTCAACATATCAAAGCAGATTTTTTATTCATTTTATTCTTTGTGTTTTTCTTATTTATGTTGTTGTTGTTTTTTTTTTCGCACAATCAGCTGCAGGCAAAGTTTCTTTTAAGTCTATCTAGTTAATATGTTAATGATGTTGAATCTACTCAATATACGCGTGAGCTTGTGAGGCAACAAAGTGCTAAGAGTCATCGCTTACGATGGGGCAGGAGACGGGAGGCTGCAGCAGCTGGGGCAGCTGGGGCAGCGGATGGCTGGGGAACTGGAGCCGGGACACAGTTTGCGGCTGGCGAGGTAAACGCATTATCATCATTAAGCACTTGCTGCAATTAAGGCGCTAATTGAATTTCTTAATGAGCATAATGAGTCAACAAAAGCAACAACAGCGGAGCAGGAGAACTAATGCTCTCGAGTATGCCAACAATGAAGGAAGCTACATACATATATATAGAGGCAAATCGTATATATGTACATAATACTCCATACAGATTATTTTGTATTATTAATTAATATTTATTCATATTTATTAATATTTATTAATATTAATTATAGATTATTATTATTTAATTAATAATAATTAATTTTAAATTTTTTAACCAGTAAATATTTTATTATTAATAATCATTTTTTATTCTAATTTATTATAATTCATTAAAATTTATTATTTGATAGTAAATAAAATATTATTTAAATAATAATTTATAATGATAAAATTATTACACAGTAGTTCAATGTTTTTGTGCATAAATTTTTATTGTTTATTAAACTTTTTTATTATTTATTATAACTTATGATGATTAAACTTTTTTTTTTATCATAGTTAAAACTTATTTATTTTAATTTGTAATTGTTATTATGGGAGGCCAACAACCTATTGAACTCGAAATTCTTGATCTGGACAACTAAGTCGAAATGAAATGAGAGGATCCAAAGCTCGTTTAGTAACCTAAAAAAATTAAAGAAAACGTTAAGTAAATTTACAAAGCGCATACTTCTTGAAACTCTACAAATATAATCAACATTTAGTTTGAACTGGTTAGAAATAATACCAAAATGTAAAAAAAAAACACTCTAGTGAAGCTCTCCTAATCGTGCACTTCCACTAAAACTCAATTTTTACTAAAATACAACAAACTTGAGAGATCTACGTGTTGGCAAAAAATGAAACGTAATATTAGCTCATAGTCAATTTATTGTATGTATTTGATATAGCATACCAAAGCTAATTCAGTTTCTAAAAAAGAAATGATAACCTTTTCTAGCAAGAACATAAGCGTGCAGTTATGGCTTTTAATAATAACTTTAATTTAATAGAAAAATAATTAAATATTAAGCTTTTAAACGTTCAAATAGAGCTTAACTTTAAATGTCAATGAATTATGTTAAGTTGTCTTATCTGTGCAGCTGACAATCAATCTTAGAATTGTTTATATATTTAAATTACTTTGCCCATTATGGTTGGCTGATGGAAATATTGTTCATATTTAAATTGTTTATCTTTCTAAATTAAGGAGAAGAAACTGCATGCATAACTCAATGACTTTGGCTCTGGAGCTAATCAAATTACCGAGATTTCATAATTTGAAGTAACCCCAGCTTATCTGACATTGCCATATTATATCATCGGAATAACGTATAGGTGGAAAGAAGATCATAATGATGGACAGAACCTAAATTTACTTAGCTGTGAATAGTGATAGAGAATACATATACTTCATAGAATCGGTCACACCTTTTTCGACTGTTTCATGGATTTTGACAAAAATAAGAAACTGAATTCCCGTTAAATATGTGATCAAAGTATAAAAACGGAACTAGATCAAACCTTTAATTGTTTAATAGTATATACAATTCAAAAAGAAAGAAAATTACAGAGAAAGGGGGAGAAGACAATAGATAGTTAGAAACTAAACTAGATAGTAGAAACTAAAACTAACTTTAGAGAAAATCATTTAATGTCATTGCAACATATGAAACCACTTGAAGCTGCAACGTCTAACAATTTGAATGAAGTCTATTGCGTTAATCTTAAATCTGTGCTTTAAGATGTACTTTCAAAACTGTATTTACCTACTGCTGCTATTTTACCTACACAAACAAAAGCCTATACATTTTTATAACATCCATAGAATACTATAATATCAGTAACAAATCAGTAACAGAAAGTTAGATTATTTTAATGCCAAAGTCTAACAAAGAATAAATATAAAAACCCCTTTATATTTTTAAATTTGATTTCTTCTGATATGTTGACAAATTATATATCTATCAATTTTAAAACATGTATTTTATATACTAACCAGACTAAGTAAAAAAATTTTCATTTTCATTTTTTAAAGTATGAAATATGGATGCTATATCCTTTTTGCCGTTTTGCTCTGTTTAGTTATTATAATTTTCAATTCACTAAAGTCACTTGTGACTATTTTTAACCCCTACAAAATACTTGACTTCAATTTCCCCAGTTATCCTTAAAATCCAATCTAAATTATTAAAATTATTTTCGTTTTCTGCAATTTTGCTTTTTTTACAATTTTTTATTTGCATTTATATTTTATATACAATTTTACAGTAAAATTTTGCCTGTTTGTCGTTTGCTCTGTTTGTTTCATTAGCTCGTTTGTCCATATCCATTTTCTATATATTCATATATACCATAATTGTCTCATATTATATTAAAAATAAAGATATATTTTTTTATATATTTATAGAGCAATACAGTGATGCTTGACAAAATTGATAAACGAAAACGTGAACATAGGAATCTCGCTTGTTTAAACGCAAATTGAATATTTCGTATATAGAATGATTAATAATTTGAACCTTTTATACAATTCGTTTATATATATATATATATGTATATAACTTGAAATAGTCGCATATATGTATAAATATAGTATATATACTTATGCTATAGACATTTGCATTATGTATGTAATTAACGCTTTACAAATTTCATTGCACTTATCAAACTCTTGATTGACTACAGTGGATATCGCCAGTAACGGAACTGATCAAACACATACATCTATTTTCGAGAATATAAAACTATTTACAGCTTGAGTATGAATACGAACTACAGAAATCTGAACGATCTAATCTGATTTGGTGTTCGAGCTTACAAAAATATCGACAACGTTAACGAAACAAATTTCAATTCGCAGTTTTTATTAGATCTGATTATAGAATTATATAGAATTGAGAATGATAAACAACTGAACAAACTATATGTACATCAACTTACATTTGATAAGTGTTATTGCTTTCGGTTGCATATAGCGGATACCAACTGTAGTACGTACTTCACTTAATGCTAAGAAGCCTTTTGTTAAACTGCCACAACGATGACAACGTTTATATATATTTATTAAATTTGTTTACTAAAGTCGATATGTTTACTTAAATTATTAATATATAATATATATAGTATGTATTGTATATGGTGTATAAGAATGCATAATTTTATATATCTACACACATACATACATATATGTAATGCTCGTGTTTAGTATAGTTCTTCCACGTCTAGTAGTTTAGTGTTCATATCATATCGGGCTTTCTACTAATTCGAATAGACTTAAACTAACTAAACTTCGGTTCTAGCGGCCAGTGAAGGGCATCCATGCAATCGATCATCAATTGCAATTGCAGATGATTTTTTATTCACATTTGTTGTTTTGTTTATTTTAAAGCTTAAGTTCATTGGATTTTCTCGTAATGTCGTCATCGTCAATTGTTCTAGGTATATAAGTTCTATGCATTATTGTTTCGAATAGCCGTGTTTAGCAAACTCATTTCGATTACACAATATAAAAAGCCAATTACTAAACAACAGCGACTACTTAGTTAAAGGTTCTCACTACATACATATATACTATTTATATACACAATAGTTTATATTTTCGCACTTAATTTCAATTATTTGTCAACTGATATTTGGTTAGATCAACCAGATGCTCGTACAGCATATCCTCCTGGGGCGTCATCCCTATCATTATCCAGCCCGATATGGCCGCAATGCTTCGCGTCACCGACAAACTGCTCCAAACACTCTGCACACTGTTGCTTAGCTGCAATAAGAGTTAAGTTAGCATTAAAGATCGAATCTCATTGCGAATTCCATTACATACCAACTCCTGTTGTGTTAGCGTTATGTTCGCATTGTTGTTGATCAGATAGAGCTTCTCATCGATGGAGTCGGAGCAAATTGTTAGGATTATTGTTGCGAAGTAGAGCATTGTGATGATCAGCCACCGGAATGATATCAGCTCACTGGCATTTGAGAAGCTCCAGCGACATATATCCATGCTGAAATGGAATAGAATAGAAATTGATTATTAGTTGTGTGTAGATATATGGAATATTGATTATATATTAATTTAAGTGTTAATTAGTTTAATAATATACTTGCTCAAGAAATTTTTAAGAGTATATTCGTACTATACAATATCTGTCTTGCAATCCATCTAAATTCTATGCAATTTGTATTATATTATGTTGAGTCCAGCAAACGGCGCTAGGTTTAACAATTTAATTTAACAGCGGCAGTTGACTATATAAATTAGCTTAATTCATAGCTAGATTACAGATGATATTTTCAAAAAATTATAATCATTGGATCCGTTTTCTCACTTTTTACATTCATGATAACTCGTTACTAATAAATCGACCATAATTAGTATAAATTCTCGATACTCGACATCTCTGCATTGTTTAAATTCACTAAAGGTCCTATCTTACTTCTCTAAAAAATATAAAAAATTTTAATAAATAAAAAGAAATTGTCGAAATCGGCTATATATACATATACATAATAGCTAAGAGCACGACAACTATAAGCACAGACTTTGTAAGTTTATAATTAATTATAATTTGAATACTTCTGCTTTGCGTGCTTCGACAGCTTTGAAAGTATTCTAAATTGACTATATTACATATTATATATTTAAATATAGTAGCGGATAGCACGGAAGCCAAAAAGGCTTGCTCGAGATTAGAGTAAATTGTGAAAACTCAATACGAACAATAAAGTGAGAAGTAATGACTTCAATTTGTTCGACGTGACTTCAGCTGCCCGAAAAATATCGTAGATAAACACATTGATTTCTTTCCTTAACAAACAAAATATTACAAATTTTTAGATACGCCCACTACTGCTAGTGAGTCTATCGGGAATATATATATACACATTAGTAAAAATTGTGGTCGTATCCATATGTAATACATCGCTTAAAGTGGAAAGAGTGAGTCACGGGAATGATATATTTCGATATTTACAATATATATTTTTGCTGATATTTCAGTTATTTTTAACATTCAGTTATTGCAACTTTCTACTTGCCATTAATTACGAATTCAATGTAGTATCCCAGTTACTTATTTCGCACATCTTATGTATGCCAAATATGTTAAAGCGTTAAAAAATATTATAGACAACTACACAAGAGATGCAATGCTGAAAGTTGTAGAGGAGAAACTTGCAACCCAATCACATTACAAATATTATTTTCTCTTGAGCAAGTTAAATCCTTGGCTAAGTTCAACACTTTGAAAGTGCTTCATAGAGCTTTCATACACAATGGTCTATATATAACTTCACAATCAACGTCATGCCTTGAACAATTGATATAGAAATTGCAATTCAATTATGAAATAGAAATTGTAATTAAATTATGCAATTTCTATTTCAATTTTGTTTAGTTTGATCACCCTAATATTATGCAGTCAATGGCGCTTGACTGCAACGAACAGAAGCTTGATATATTTATCAAGTATAAATATAAATATACAAGTACTTATTTCATTCATATATAGTCAATATTTATATTTGGCTCTATGTTTTAATGGAAAATAAATTTGATTTATTTATATCATATACATATATGAGAGTATATGACAATCTTGCTGGCTAAAGATTTATCTACTAATACTATCTACTATCTACTACTGTATAAAAATATAGAGATATATATAAAATAGTCTATGTCTTATGTAATCAACTATCAACTCTTCCATATAGGAGGAAATGTAAAAGTGAACAATTAAACGGAAGAAAAATCAGAAATGGCTGGATTAAATCAAATCATGAACCAGACTACCTTAAAAATACCCTTTAAAGGTATTATCTATTGCCATTCACATGCTTAAGCAAATTCCCAACAAAACGCAGAGCATACAAATATGTATCAAAGTAAATGCTATAAATGCTGCTCCAGTAACCTCGTCCACTTTGCTGGTGTTTGCATTGGGACAGCAGTGTCAGTTCCCACTGGCATTTAGTCAAGTATTCTGGCATTTATATTAATTAAATTAAAAGCTCAAGTGAACTAGCAAATAGCATTACTTCCTATGTGTATGCACGATGGGGCTGACGCGGCGATGGAAAAGGTCAAAGGCTGCACAGGATGCCCATGGAAAAGGCGAAAGCAAGCAATACAGCAATGACATTTGCAAAAGACGCCAGCATCACATAAATCACGGCACACAGGATAACGAGGCGAAATGTCAGTCTGACTTTTACACTTTCACTGAGAATTGGGGGGAAAACGAGAGTCTCGAATGGCAATGGCCAAAAGACAGTAAAGCGAAAGCCAAAGCCAAAGCCAAAGCCAAAGCGAAAGCCAAAACCGAAAACCGAAAACCGAAACCCAAACCGAACAGACAAAGGCAGACAATTTCTGTGCTGCTCGGTCTACCAAAAATTCACCCACAAAGACACACACACACACCAATACACACAAACAGTCGCTGGCTTTAAAGGTCAAGAGTGCAGCGAGCGAGCAGCGCGTGTCCCTCTGTGTGTGGGCAGCGCAAAAACAGCAAAGTTTAAGAGCATTAAAATGTATATAGATATATATTGTATATATATATTTGTAGATGATGAAATTGGCTACGCAGCGAACATAGTAAAAATGATTGCAACAACTGAGAACAGACAACCGACAGCTGTCAACAGCCACGAAGCCCAACAAAGCGAAGCACTTGAGAATTTGCAATTCAAAATTAAGTATAGCATACTTTTCAGCGCCCAAGTGGCAATATTGACGCAACACGAAGCGCCCACGCGCCACTCTGTAGTGGGCGAGGTCTGGCCCAGAATTTAGTGGCTGCCTACTATTCATATGCTCTTGACAGGAGGTGCCAGCAATCTGTAGCTGTGTGTGTTGTGTGTGTGTGTGTGTGTGTGGTATGTGTGTGTGTGTGTGCGTGCGTGCATGTTTTTTCAATGAAATGTGCGGGTCGCTTGAAGGGTTTCCACCTTGGGGCCAGTCGGTGCGCTTTGAGGTCAATGTGTTCTTGGGGCACCCAAACAAAAACAACAACAGCACCACTTGGTTAGCACGCACAGCCCAGCGCACCACATCGCACCACTCGAAGTAAATGAGTTTGACTTTCATTTTCTATATATAGCGAAGGCCAGCCCTGGACACTTGGCCAACAAACTAATTGTCATGATTGATAAGACTGGATATATATATATATATATATATGTTCATGCATATATCTCATTCATTCACTTACCGATCGAACACCGAGACTAGACAAATTATGGCCAGGCAATAGAACGTATTCAGGTAGATATCGGCAAATCCAGCATAGTCGCTAATCAACGCAATGGCTTCGCTGTTCGCTGTCGACGTCGTCGCTCCCGCTGCTGAGCCCGCTCCGGAGTCCGTTCCCTTAACAGAATTGGTCAGTTCTATGCCCAACTTTGACATTTGGGCTGTTGTTGCTGTTGTTGTTGTTGTTGTTGTCGTTACTGCTGTTGCTGCCGTTGTTGCTGCCGCTGCCGCTGCTGCTGCTGCAGCTGTGGTCTCGCCCGCAAGACCCATGCTATTGATGACCTTTGCCCAATCCGTGGGATGGCTACTCATCACAAAGAGCAGATGGGCCAAGGCTAGACCAGCTAGCAGCCCATGGCATATGTTCGAAATGAGCAGCCAAATTCGTTGAATAACACAGGCAAGTTGTATGTTGCTCGAGATGCCATTGCTGCAAAATATTGTAAAGCAATTTATTAATAATTGAAGATTTATAAATCATTTAAAATATAAATAAATAAAATAATACATCTATTTATACAAATATTATATATTTTAATAAAATAAAAGTAAAATATATCATTTAAGTAATTAAAATGAATGAATGAAAACTTGTATTTTAATTAAAGAAATAGACCCTAAAATATTTGAATATATGTGTATTAATTATGTATAATATAAGTTATGAATTATACATGTATTACATCTTTCTTCCTACACTGCCTCTCACTAATTCAGGCTTATAGCTAAATACGCTGCAGAGTCTTAGACAATAAGCTGCAACAAATGAGCTGAATCAATAAAAAATAAAAAATATCAAATAAAAAATATTGGTAAATATATAGAAATAACAAATAAAATAATAAATTCACTTCTTTAATATATATATAAAGAGAAAAAAAATCTGAAAATATTTAGACTAAACAAAAGAAATAAAATAAAATTAAACATTCACATATATACAAATATGGAAATTGGAAATCAAATACATAGATAAAAAAGAAATAAAATAAAATAATATATCCATTTCTGTATATAGAATCAAGTAATAAAATATATTGATAACATAAAAGATTAAATTAAATATTCATTTCTATACATTGAAAAAAGAAAGAAAATATTCACTTATATATGAAAATAAGAATTAAAATATATTTCTTATTTCTATTTATAAAAAAATAAATAAAATAAAAAATAAAAAATCACATTCAAATGAGAAATTATATTAAATATTTACTTCTATATACCGAAATAAATAATTAAATAAAATATTCACATCCTTATATAGAACTAAGAAGAAAAAAAGTGATTTGCTTTTTATGAAAATAAGAATGATCAGACAATGCCCTGCTACAAATGTGCTGCTTAAATAAAAAAATAAGAAATACAAAATATTATGAGTACCAAAAACATTTTAAACTTTTCAAATAAGATTTTAAATAAAATCCAAGCAATAAACATGATCTAGAAAATTGGTGCTTCGAAATATGGAATGTGGCTTGAACTTAGCTAAATTTAAATATTATTTTTAGCATATAAATTCAGTTAAAATTATTTTTCTATCTAAATTCCTACACTGCGCTGCGTTAATAAAATATTCGAATTCGAGTAACTATTAATACCCTCAAGCAGTCCAGAACTGCACATAAGCCCAGCCATTGATAAGCATTCTAGGGCTGTGAACCTCAATAAACGTTTGCTAAGCATAAGACTTCAGAGTATTCATCTAATACTTTAAAAATGTATTTTATACTACAACAACTCTCCACTCGATCCAATATTTTAAAAATGTATTATAATCTTCTAAGTCCTATTGCATACAGCAAGGCATTTGATATATTAAATATCATCATTGTGTTGTTAAGATACGATTTTGAAGAAAACGGATTCAACACTTAATAATAATAATTTATAGAAATAATAAATTCTTCCTTTCATTACAATTTTAATTTGATAAAACTTTCCCAACCATCTAATGCTCCCTTTCATTGCACTCATCTAGAATTAAGTCGTTGTTTGAATTGGTAAGCCAACTCAATTTGAATGTCTTTTACATCTGACCACGAACTGGGCTCAAGGATTCTTGCGCAATTTGTGCACACAAAGGAGCTTAAGGACTAATCTTTTCTTAGATTCCAGCCTGGGACGAAAATAAACACGAGAAAGACAAAGGACGAGATAAACATGAATAGAAACCGAAATTTCATTGGAAATCCATCGGTTCAAATTGAATGTCTGTGTCTGTGTGTGTGTGTGAGGGGGGGACGGATATAAATAGCGTGTAACCGCCGGATTAGATACACGCAACAGACATAAGAATGGACGCCCACGCGGGAGTCGCCACCCTTTGTTGACCCACCGATTCAGGTCGGCATCCAGCAGACAGCGCGTATCGCCGTAGCTGCCGCGTCCGCTGGCCGAGCCGCCGTTCGAGCGAAAGAGACGTCCTGCGCCGCCCAGCTCCGCCGCCGAGATGCCATCGATGCCAATGCAGCTGCCGCTGGTGCCAGCTGCGCCGCGAGCGCCGCGTGCGGCGCCCACAAAGGAACGCTTGTAGTAGCTCTGCTCCACTGGTCGATAGCCCGATGACGTCTGCAGAAACATTTTGTCGATGTGCGCGGGCGTATCGTCCGTGGGCGAGACGACCGGAGTGAATGGATTGTAGATCTCCTCGCCCTCGCCGGGCGCAATGTCATCCGCCAGCTCCTTCAATATGGACGATAGCCCACCAGCTGAGTAAAGCTTGCCTGCAGAGTGAGAGAGAGATAGGCAGAGAGGGGGAGAGAGAGAGAGGAAGAGAGGTGGGTGAGTCTTGCAACTGCGCAGAATCGTGTTTAATGCGAGCTTTTTCTCAATGGAATACAATTGGGGAATCTGGACTGGGAGCGGGCACAGCCCGATACTTACTGATGAGCTGGCCCCGCTTGTCACGCTGCGATTTCGTCTTGCGATGCACGCGCCGCTCCTCCAGGCTCTGATCAATTTCCAGCTCGCCTGAGAGCGACGCATCGTGCATGTCGGAGCACTGCTTGAGGTAGCGCATCAGCGTCTCGTTGGCCTGGCGCACCTCCATCTCTCCAGCGGCTATCAGCTTTCGTTCCCGCCTTCGGCGCGACTCCGACTTGCTGCGCTTCCGCCGCGGACTCTTGTCGAAGCTGTTCCGCGAACGCAGCGAGCGCTGGGCGGGACTGGCCTGAGGATCGGACAGCGATTGCTGCTTGCGCGAGGCGCCGCCGCCCACGCCACTGCCACCACCGCCTCCGCCGCTGCTGCCCGCGCCCATGCTCAGCGCTGAGGGCGTGGGCGAGCTCTGCTTGAGCTCGCGATCAATGTAGCCCAATATGCCCCGATGGAAGGACGAGTCCACCTCCAGGGAGCGCAGGGCCGGCGATTGCGGCGAGTGTGTGCGCCGCGAGCGATGGCCGTGCGTGGCTGGCAGCTGGCGCAGTGTCTCTCGGAGACTCATTGCATCTCCAGACGAATTGCGGCTGCCGTCGCTCTGCTTGGTTGGCTGCGTGGGCGACTCCAGGTGCGCGCTGGCCTCTCCAGCCGCAACATCTGCCGCAGCAGCTGCTGCGCCCAGCGGCTCATCGGCGCCCAGGGAGGCGCTCTCCTCCAGCGTGTCCTGCGACGGCGGTACATGCCCGTTCACCAATACCACCGTCTGCTGGGACGTCTGGCTGGGTGATCCCACCATCTCGATGCTGTCCGCCGAGCTCTGCGCGCTGATGCGGCCCGCGACTGTTGTGGCTGTCGTGGTTGTTGTTGTCGATGCTGTGTCATTGAGCGCCGCCGCACAGCTCTCGAGAGTCTCCAGCACGGCCTCCGTCACCTCCAGCTCCAGGTCGGGCGGCGTATTGACCGCCGCGGCTGCCTCGCGCTCCAGGCGCCGCTGCCGCGCCTCAGTGCGTCGCTGTCGCTGATGCTGCCGATGCACCTTGGGCTGAGTCGCCTCCATTGTGTGCAAGCTCGAATCTCTGACTGTCAATTCAATTATCTCTGGCGATTTCCTCTATATTCCTGATGATGATGATGTTGTTGTTGTTGTTGTTGTTGTTGGTGCAACGGCTGATGTGTTCCATGAGCTACGGCGTGCCCTCATAACAGGTGGATTTGTCCAGCAGGATGCGTGTTGAACTTTCGAGCAGTCGAAGTTGCGAAGCTGCAGCTTTTCGCTTTGACCCAAATAATTATGCAGCAAAAACGTTGCATGCACCCGCGCACCACACACACACACGCACACACACACACAGCTGGGCTTAGCCTTCGAGAATACTTTCTTGCACACACAATTTGTTAGCCACTGCTTCGACTAAGGCTTAAATATTTCTACTGGCTTAGCCTTTGTCTGAAAATAAATTCTGTCAATTCACTTGTATCAATTCTATTTTGTGGTTTCTCTACGAAGGTCGCCCGGTGGAGACTTGGGAACCGTGTGTTTTGCTCGCGTTCGCGGCTGCTAAGCGACTGACTTGGCCTGGCCGCGACAGCAATGCAAAATGGCCCAAAACGAAATGCCCTGGCGCTGGCGCTGGTGCTGGCCTGACTCCCATTCGGGGGTGGCTTGTTGTTTGTGTCCTGCTTCCTGAAACGTAGTAACGAGCGCAGGCAAGGCGAAAGCTTTACACAATGACGTCAGTGGCTGTGCGTGGTGAGCATTAACGCCCACACACACACACACACACATGCAGACTCTGGCTGTATGTGTGTGTGCAGGCATTATTGACAAATTCTATTTATAGGCAGCCGCCAGTGTTCGCAAAGGTGGGGGATTTTTGTTTTTAGCAGCACCTTGCTCCAAAACATTTGCCAGCTACACTGAAAGAAACTAAATACTCATTTGTATTATTTATTACAATACAGCATATATGCTGCTATATATGAACCAAATATTAGTATGTAATGCAGTATTTAATACCGATTTTCTACTACTTATTTGCTAATCACAAAGCAACTCAACTATACTCAAGCCTCTCTCTCTCTCTCTCTCTGCCACAGCCCCAACCACTAGAATTGATTTACAGTAAGCAGCTGTCGTAGTTTTTGCGACATTTTGCTTACCCACACCTTCGCTGTCTGTCTCTGTCTGCCTTCGTGGTTTGCTGTCATTCCCACACATTCTCTCTTGCGCTCAGCTGAATCGATAAATGCGTGGAAGCGTCTCAGCTTGGCTCAAGCTACTGCGCAGCTTTCAGCCTGTACATCATGTTGATGACGTCAATCGAAAAAGCTCTCGAAACCAAAACAACAACGAAACCAGACACGAGCGCCAGCACAAAAGCCGGCAAAAGCTCGCCTCTCTGCCATTCGCTCGCACGCAGCGCTGCCATTCCGAAGGCGTCAGGCAAATTTTATTATCGTAAAGCGTGCAGAGGCGTCGTCTGGCTGCATCAGACACGCAAAGCAAAAACAAAAGCGCGAAACGCGAACGCGATTCGCTAGCGCTGGGCCTCAGCTAATGGTCCCTGAAATGCCAAAAGGCGCTTGGCACTTGAACTGTCGCACTAAGCTCACTCTGCCCTATCACTCTCTCTCTCTCTTTCTGTCTCTCTCTGTTGCCACATATTACGCTGACCCTTTCGCTCTTGCGCTCAATGCAAGCCATCGACATTGAGCACACGTCATGACCGTGACGTCACAGCTTGACGTCAGTTAACACATTAGCCAAAATGTTGAGCGGGCCAAGTGGGTTCCATGAAATATTAAGGCATCGCTTGTCGCATAGCGTAAGTTGTTCCTTTAGCAGCATTCCAAATGTTCTCAGCCCAAATTAGAAATATCTTCAAACAATAATGACGTTATTTATGAACTTAGAATGATAAAAGTGAATAGCTAAGCTTGCTTATATAAATATATATAAATATGGTTGCTATTTACAGACATCTTATGTCTGGCATCGTAAGAGTTATAGAATATCTTCTTTAGAGATATTATATACTCTTTAGTTGAAAGAACTCTATGAATTATATAGCTGAACCCTTGGGGAAAAAAGGAATTCCTGCTAATAAATAATAATAATAAACCTTATTATTCCTCTCCTTTATAAGCCTTTGGGGAGGGCGCAAACGTCCTTCTAAGTATCCACAACAAAACACACGAGTCAAAACAAACACCCCCACCCGAACAGTCTGGCAACCCTGGCCGTAATGCGTTGCCCCGGGCAACGACAAAGTTGTTATGTCAATAACAAAACCAGCCAAAGACGCAACCGGTTAAAGTTAAAGCAAAAACTGCGCATTTGACAAGGAACAAAGGAAATGCCGCTGCTTGAAGCACCCGCCGAGTACTCGGAGTCCTCGCCGGAGCACTCACTGCAGCCGGAGATACCGCTGCTGCTGGCGCCACTGCTGCCAGGACCTGCTGCACTCGCCCAGCTGCGTCCGCCCACGGCAGAGGCGCGACTGCAACAACAGCAACAGCACCAGCACCAGCAGCAGCTGCAAGTAGAACGACCAAATCGTCGCCAGGTGGAACGCCGCAACTCCTTCGACCGGGATGAGCCCATTGTGGAGGAGAGCGAACATTTTCCAGCATTCGTGCATCTGCTGCCTGTGGTGCTGCCGCCGCAGCTGCCGGAGCCAACGCTGGACGAGCTGCTTGTAAGTGTGTTGCCTGGAGAATCCTCTGAATGAATCATTCAATGATGTTCCATATTTCCAGCGCCGCGTTACACAGCGCACGGATCTGGAGCAGGTGGAATCTGTTCGTCTTCGTGTCATTTCTTATTCGGTGAGCCTGTCCAGGCTCTCGCTGTTCCTGCCACGACTGCAGCAACTGGATCTCAGCGGCAGCGTGCTCAGCTCCCTGCGCGACCTGGGCTACGGCCTGATGCAGCTCACCCATCTGAATATCAGCAACTGTGGCCTGAATAGCTTCGACGGCACCAGTGGCCTGCCCAACATAAGAGTCCTGATCGCCGACGGAAACATGATACAGCGCGTGGGTCCCTTGACGGAGCTGAGCCAGCTGCAGATGCTGCAGGCGCGCAACAATCGCATCAGCGAGCTGGGCCTGCTCTCGTTCCTGGGTCTGTGTCCCGAGCTCACGGAACTGGAGCTGAGGGGCAATCCAGTCTGCCGCTTGCCTCTGTATCGCGACATGCTGAGACGCAGCGTGGCCACGTTGCAGATCCTCGACGGGCAATCGATTCATGAGGATCCGCCGGAGACAAGCACTGAGCCAGACGACAACCACAGCTCCTTGTCCAGCGACTCGGAGTCTGCTGCCAGGCCGGCGACTGCACCACAGAACAACAACAACAACAACAATGCCGAGACTCGACGACCTGCATCGGCGTTCGTCACTCTGGACTCGACGCGCAATCAACGCCAATCGTCCACATCCAGCACACCTGTTGCCGGCTCCGTGCTGGGCCTGGTGCGCCAGCGACGTCGTCGCAGTGGTCATGCCTGGGTCAGCTCCTCCAGCGGCTCATCATCGGGCAGCTCCTCAGCCGGATCAACTCGCGCGCCCTCCATCAGCTCTGGCTCCTCGCACAGCAGCCTGGACATGCACTCCGCCTCCTACACCTTCAATTCCCATGCCACGTTCGATTAGAAACGATGCGAGGTCACAATTGCTCACAAACAACTAGAAATTTATTGTGATTGATTTTTAGAGATTAGACGAATAATATTCATTATTTGCTGTTAATTAATAAATAAAGAATTGATGGGCAGCGACTCAAATCACCTTGCAGATAATCAGGCTCCGAACAACAACGAAGACTCAAAAGACTTCATCTAAGTGTTAAATTTTCATAATATTAAATTAAATATTTAAAAAATTGATAATAAAAAAAATTCCAATTTTGTAATTGAACTGTATATAGCTAAGAATAGATTTTTTTTAAATTATTATAAAGTTTTGTATCCATGCCATTAAAATTTGGAGAGACTAAGCAGATAGTTTTTTACTTTCTTATAAATCATATCCATAGATCCTCAAATCCCGCTCTCAGATAATTTGTATTCCATCTGTCTAATAATTTTTAATTTTTAAAAATAGCTTCAACTTAAAGAACACTTTAAGTTTTTTAAATATATTGACTAAAAGTTTCAAACCAACTTGAAATTTTCCGAAGTCAATTTTAACCTCAAGTCTCGAGTATAGCGAATATATAAATAATAGTTATTTGTTATCAGATCTACGGCTGTTTCTGCATTTAGTCTACTCTCAAAAAAGTTCTCAAAGTTTCTGTAACTCTCTTATCCACGAACTGTGCTGAGAGAGTAAATATCCTAACTCTTCTTCACTCTTTAAGTACACATATTGATTATATATATATAGATATATCATAAGTATTCTTAGGTTTTTCTAGAGGACTCTTAAAACATTGTCTACGTCTATGCACTAGCGCTAACTGTGTGTGTGTGATGAAGTGCTTTAAACAGTGTTAAAAAACGTCACTTTATAACAGCTCGACTACTCCGTATATGTGTACTGGAACAGAGCTGCCGAGGGGGATCTGACTGGAACCAGTTGGCTCTGGCCATTCGCGTTGCGAAAGACTATGTAGTCACGGCCGTTGATCAAGCGTCGCACGCCGCCGTTCTGGTTGCCGCCCAGCACCAAGCCGTGGGCCTTGCCCGCCTGGTGCCAGTGGTGCTGCTGATGCTCCCCGCCATGATTGAAGATGCTCTGATATGGAGGCGGTGGCGTCACATTCTGGGCATGAGTGGAGGAGCCCAGTAGCTGCTTATCGCCGCTATGCAGACGTCGCAGGCCGCGCAGCCACCTCGACGGTTTCACAGACTGACCATTGGGCGAGCGTCCAATGCCGTGGCGGGCCCACTTGTTGGCCTCGTGGCGGGCATTGATGTAGCGGAACAGCAGCTCTGTGGTGAAGACGGCCAACGAGGTGGCGAAGCCTGTCAGCATTATATAGTAGGTCATCATCAGATCTCCGTTCCTCAGCTGGCGCTCCGTGCTGCCCAGATCCTGCGGACAGATCTCAGCGCTAGGCAACTCCCGGGCTGACAGATGCTTGATTATGCCGGACTCCACCAGGTTGAGGAGCCTGAAATAAATTATTAATTAACATTTAATATCAACGATTTACTGCTCAACCTACTCGGGATCAAAGAGCTCGCTGAGATTCGAGCCAATGGGATAGGCAAAAGTTCGCTTCTTGGTCAAAAATGGCTCCTTGGCCATTGCGAAGGGGCAGTGCACCTTCTCGTCGTTGAAGCTGACCGACTTGCGGTACAAGTAGTCCCTATACAGCATTATATTGATTGCGGGTCGATCTCGCACGAATACATAGCCATTCCGCTCCACGTAGTTCTGCAGGTTGTACGTATCATTCGAGGTGTCCGTGAAGACGGCATAATTGTTGTGAATCATTCGATTGAGCAAGAACAGCGATTCATTCGTCTTTAAGAAAGAAGACAAGTTGAGAAATTTAAATATATATTATTCGATAAAAATAGCAAAACAAATTACTAATTTAAGTGTTCAAATCTACCCAATGGGCATGCCAAAAATTTATAAGTCAATCTTCATAGGAGATGATCCAGCTCTCTCTCTCGCTGCCTCTATCTGTCTCCCTTTCTTACTTACCTTTTTCTTTAATTCTCTCATTTGTTTACCATTCTTTCATTCTATTTCTCATTCGTTATCTTTCTTCTAACTCTCTGTTTCTCACTCTCTTCTTTTATGATTTTTCCTTCTTTTTTTTTTAATGTTTCTCCTTGTTTTGCTCTCTCTTGTTATCTGTTTGTTTCTCTATCCATTCCTCTCTCTCTCTCTCTCTCTCTCTCTCTCTCTCTCTCTCTCTCTCTGTTTAGTTCTCTTATTCAACTTAATGTTTCAATTTCACTTTCATTTGTTTTAACTATCTCCCTTACGCTTTTTCTCTCTTAAGCCATTTCTTTCTATCCGTCACGCTTTCTGTATCTGTTCCTCATTCATTGCTTCAATATATCTTTCTATCATACTTCATTTCTCTCTCTCTCTCTATCTCTCTCTCTCTCCCTCTCTCTCTCTCTCTCTCTCTCTCTCTCTCTCTCTCTCTCTCTCTCTCTCTCTCTCTCTCTCTCTCTCTCTCTCTCTCTCTCTCTCTCTCTCTCTCTCTCTCTCTCTCTCTCTCTCTCTCTCTCTCTCTCTCTCTCTCTCTCTCTCTCTCTCTCTCTCTCTCTCTCTCTCTCTCTCTCTCTCTCTCTCTCTCTCTAGTTCTCTCTAGTTCTCTTAGTCAACTTTCTGTTTATATTTCACTTTCATTTCTTTTAACTATCTCCCTAACGCTTTTTCTCTATTTCCCCATTTCTTTCTATCCTTTCTTTTATCTCTCATTCTCTTTATCTCATTTCCTCTTCTCTCATTAGCTTTCTGTCTATCTTTATATTTCTCCTTCTCTCTACCTTTCTCACTGTCTATATTTATCTTCCTTTCTTTCTTATTTAAACACCCTCTCATTCACCTTATAATTATTTACGCTAAAAACTTTGCTTTTTTCCCATTTAATCAATTTGCTGATATTATTGTTTGAAAAGACCCCCCATAATTTTAGAGTTTACGTCAGCTTTCGCAGAAGGACTTACCGTGCGAATGGCATACTCGACGGCTCCTCCGCGC
Source organism: Drosophila meridionalis (assembly GCA_035045145.1). NCBI lineage: Eukaryota > Metazoa > Arthropoda > Insecta > Diptera > Drosophilidae > Drosophila > Drosophila meridionalis. The sequence continues at coordinate 624,308 of JAWNPG010000023.1, forward strand.
ATGGAGACAAAATGTTTGTTCTTCGATAGGATATCGTTGACGGTGTTGTAGGGCAGAGTGAACTTCGAGAGGGTCAGGAACGCGGTCAAATTGGCCGTGTAAAACGACGTTAAAATTGTAATAAAAATCCACCAGGTCGCAAAGAGCAGGCGAGTCGAGTCTGCGATTAAATATATATGTAGGATATGTATGTTATATATAACTGTATATTTAATTGAATCGACAAACTCGACGATTGCATGTCCAGTGAACCGAGTGCAGGTCACGGGCCAAATGCAGTTCAAATTGCCGATGCTTATCGCTGCATTAGGGTTAATTGCTCGCTCACCTGCGATGGGCGAGAGGGTGCTGCCCTGCTTCATGAGTGCGCCGTACACGAACCAGGCGCAGTGGCCCAGCGAATAGGGCTGCTGCACTGCGTCGCCCGTCAGACGATTGCGTATTATGATCAGCATGTAGATGATGGGTCCGACGGCCAGCAGCGAGACGAAAATGAGTATCCAGACCCAAAACTCGAATGGCGCCAGCAGACCAGAGCCTCCGGCCGACTCTCGCGGACGTCGCATCACCATAATCCATTCGCCCTCATCCAGAGTCGTGGTTGAGTAGAAGACAAAGCTGCGCTGTTCCGACAGAGAAGGTATGAAGGCGGCCGCTATATCTACTTCCTGAGGGAGAGAGAGGGAGAGATCTGCTGGATACCAGATCATATGTATCGTTTATAAGAGAAACTCACGCTATTGTTGACCATTTCAATGAGACTGCGATCCAAATCCACCTTCGAGCCAATGATGTTGTCCTGCGGCACAACGACCTCGTAGGTGAAGTTGAACTTCTCCTGCAGGAACTCGATGATCTGAAAGGAGACGCCGAGACCGACGCGAGTGCCGTTCTCCAGCATTCGGGTGTAGCTCAGTGGGTAATCCTCGAGTGTGGCTATGCGCAGGTGCCGGCCGTTGATCCACTCCTTCATGTTGCGCAGCTTCTCCCGCTTGTTGCGCAACACCTCGAGCGTCTCCATGGGCGTCTCCTCGTCGAGGCCCACATTCGCCGCCTCCGCATCGAGGGGCACATCCGTCACGACGCTGTAGTCCTCATCGAGTAGTATCAGACCATCAGGCATAGTGCTGTTGAGCGGTGGACAGGCTAGGCACAGTGCAGCAGCCACCATCAACTCGATTCCGGTGGCCATCAGACTGGATTCGGCTGATCTAAGTAACTGTTAGCTGCTCTAGACTCTTCTCACACACTTTTTTCGCTTTCGCATACTGCCCCGAAGTACAGTTGCCAACAAGTTTTCCTTTGCGATTTCACAACCAACCGTTAGAGACAGCGACCCGAGCGTTACTAAAACCTGAATTTCCCTGCGGCGGCACCAGGCGAACATGTGTAAATACGGCCCGCGTGTGTGCCGGACCCACAACAAACACAATTAGCAATAATGACAAGTGTAAATATGACAGGACTCAAACAACGAAACCAGTTCCAACTGCCCGCCCTGAGACCGGTGCAGATTGTGAGTTTTGATTATGATTTCGATTCACTGCAGCGCGCTGGGGTCTGGCTAATGAAACGTCGCGACGTATGCGGCTATTGACTACTTAAGAAAATACAAATATAGTTCAAGTCCACTCGGAACGGATGATTGCCTAACAGCTAATACAAGATTGTTCGACCGAGCTCTATTATGAGTTGCTTCAAGGACATTGCGAGTCCTGTGGGTCAAGTTTACAGTATTCGAATGCTTAATAACCGCAGCCATATGCGTAATATGCCACAATTACTGCTCGCTAGACAACAGAATGAAATAATCGAAAGAGGTTGTCAAACATATTTAAATGAAATCAAAATCAATGTTTAATGAACAAAGTATAAGTGGTTTCGCCTCACTCACTAACTGGCCTAATTGATTGGCTAACAAACTTACTGAATCACTGTTCGATAGAGTGATCATTCCGGTGTCTGAGGGAGGGACTGTTTGAGTGGCCTACTAATTATATGACTTATCTAGTAACTAAATAATCGAACTAAATTTGATTGATCGGCACACATACTACTTCTTGCTCCGAAAAAATTTGTTTATCAATATTAAATTATATATTATGAATCATTTTTAGGAAAGTTCTTCATACCACATTTCCCAAAATTTATAATCATTTAAAGTCCATAGATATATATTTATTCGCTTTCATTCTATCCCAATCTCCTTCTGTTATATAATAATCACCAACCCATTCTCATCCCGTCTCTTTGTTATTAGCTCTCTCAACTGCTCTATCCTTTTCTCTCGACCCTTCTCACAAACATGAGCTGTCACTCTCCCTCTCTCTCTCTTTCTCTCTATCTCTCTCTCACATTCTTTCCTTCTCTCTCTGTCTCTCTTACTTTCTTTTTTCTCTCTCTGTCTCTCTCTCTCACACTTTCTTTCTTTCTCTCTCACATCTCTCTCTCTCCCTATTATCTGCAACTCATTTTCGTTTTCTTTAATTCTCTCACTCTCTATCACTCTCGTTCTCTTTCTGTCCATCTCTATTTACCTATTGCTTTCTCTCTATCTCTGTCTACCTGTCTGTCTTTTCTTTTTTCCTTATTGTGCCTCACCGACTATATTGAACCGTACTCTTCTATCTCTCTCTCTCTATCAACTGAATCCACTCTACTTCTCAACTATTCAAGCTACTTTAAAGTGAACATGATATATAGTGAACATTATATGGTGAAAATTATAAAGGTAAATATAGGAAAATAGTATCAACTTTATTTATTATTATTTTAATTTTTATTAATCTTGTTTTTCATACAGATTTAAACTTTAATTTACTTATATGTAGGTTAGATTTAGTTAAATATTATAATAATTTATTTTACTTGGCACTAGGTATTCATATTCATATTTACAAAAACTATATACACAGTAACAGCTCACAGTTCCCAGCTCGATTCTAACCAAATCGGCTGCTGTTGTCCAGCAGCTCAGCACTGGATCCGATGGACAGGCTGTTCTGGTTGCACTTGCAATCCTCGCCGTCGACACGGCCCTTGCCGGAGGTCAGGATGCGCATGCCTTCGGCGAATTTAGGAAAGCCGGACATGGTCTCCTTCAGGGTGGTCATCATGACTGGCAGATACATGAAGAAGTCTTTGAAGTGGCCCACAACTGTGTGGTAGTCAACGGCTCGTCCACTGGCCGAGCTGCTGCCTGTGCCCTGGAAGCTGCCATCGCCGTCAATCTCGTTGCCAGGCGAGCCGAAGGGAACGGCAATACAGTGTCGCATAGCTGAACGAATCAGAATATCAATCAAATTCCATCATCTAGATCGAACTACAGTAACGGGGACTTACCCAACAATAAAATAATTGCGGCTGCTACAAATTGTCTGTGGTCTGTCATGATGTCAACTCTGCTCCAAATGCCCAGCACTTGCCCCGACTGTTGGGCATTTATAACATTTCAAGCATTTGCTGGCTAAGCAGAAATCTTGATGTCGCCCCGAGTTTTAGCGGTTTTGTTTTGGTTTTCACTTTTGCGCTGAGTGCAGCAGAAAACCTCGAAACTCTTGGCGAAAATTTGATTTTCAATGTTATCGCTAAAGACCTTTCAAGTGAAAATGCAAAGCAAAAGGTTTTTTATTATTACCATAACAAGTGTCAGAAATGGTAAGATGAAATAAAAAAAATAAAGGAAGACGTAATAATATTTGAATTAATAAATATCATAAAGCTATTTTCTATTACTATTATAAGTGTCAGAATTTGTAAAGCGGAATTTTTAAAAATTAAAATGACAATAATAAGGAAAGAAGAATCTATCTAGATATTAATTATTAAATATCAAAAACTTATACAGACAGTAGACTTAAATTGACTCTGATTTACTTCTTAAATTTGTATAAAATTAATTTGCTTTAATTTAATAAATAATGGCTGAATAAGTAATATTTAATATATTTTCTAATGATATACTTGTATAATTATATATTAATGCTTTAAAGTTTTTTATTCATAATTTACCAGCTGGGAAATTATTTAATTTTATGATATATTTCCAATTTGAATTTCCATTACATTATAAGAGCGATATGAAAATAAATACATTTTTGATCAAATAATAATGAGGAAGTAAAGATTAACTTATACTAATTTTTCTTCTTCATTATGATTTTATCAACAATTAAATAACAATTTAATAATAATATATCTTATTAAATCAAATTTGTCATGTAATTTTCGTATCAATTACAATATTTGTGTTTGTAGCTCCACCTATTGCAACTCCCATGAACTAATATTGTATGTGGATTTTAATTAACTCAGTGTGTACACACTGAAAACAATGCCATAGTTACAGTCGAAATTCATAGATGGCGCTTTCTAACGCATTTTAGATAGCTTGAAATTGACTAGAATTATATAAAAATAAAATATAAAAAATTAAATATTTTATAAATATTATTTGAAGTAAAACTATAGAGATTTAATTATTAATTAATAATAAATGTATACTGAAATATTACAAATAAATGATAAAAACTAAAATAAAAAAGAATTAAAAATTAAAAAATTAAAATTAATTATTCATAATTAATTATACATAAATTTATACCTAAATATTAAAAAAAATGAAAGCGTACAAATATTGTTTGATTAAAATAACTTGAATTTAACTTAAAACAACTTTTTTAAAGCAAAACATTTTACATGTGAAAATAATTGATTATTAATTGATTATTTATTAAAAAGAAAAACAATCTATCCATCGAGACATGTTCAAGTCAATCTATATTTAACAAGCTAGTATTTTAATTGCACGAGTCAAGCAAATGTGCCAAGTAATTGTGTCAGAGCTGTACTTATCGAACGCCTTTTTAGAAGTCTATATATAAGTATTTGATAGAAATAGTAAAACCCGCCGTGACTTTGCAATGACTGTAATAAGTCAAGCGCTAGCGAAACTTGATGACAATGCGCGAATGCGAAAAAAGACTTGAAGTCTGATAGAATGTGTTAAGCTAATCAACTCAAGTGGCTTTCGAGCCACCGACTCTGCGCGCTGCTTTCTCAGCCAAGTTCAAAGTCAAGCGCAAGTCGTGAAGCCGCACTGCACTGTCCGGCGTTAACCTTAGCACTGACGCGATTTCACGGACAGCCAGCAATGCTGTCGTCGAGGGGCCAGCCCGTTTTATGAAGTGAAGAATGAACAAAAAAACTACTTTAATAACGTAATTGATGTTTTCATTCCACTCACCTCTTAGCACCTGAATGCGAAACCGTTGATCATCGCACAAGTGGCCAGCTTAAAGACACGAAAACACGTTTCGACTCTGTATTAAAATTGGCCACAATTATGAGCCGGGTTAAATGGAGAACCGCTTTAATGGCTCAGCAGCAAACAAATTAGTTGTAACTAGTTTCATTGACCACCCAAGTCGAATATACAAATCGCCCCACGACAATTGTAACAGCCCCAAGTGGGCGTCTCGCATAATCAATAAAGATGTTGAGCTGATGACTCGCTGAAATGCTCATTTCGTATTCGCATCGTTTGTGATGTTTTATTACTTCTGATAACCATTATGATTGTCATTATAATTATCAATATTGGTATTATTATTTGCACTATTATGTTTATCTTATTTATTACCATATGGACGTCATTATTGGTATTGTTATCAAGCCACAGACACAAAAAGGAAAGGTAAAATTAAATATTTTCTTTATAATTGTCATGTTTGGCATTAGCATTACTATTATCATTAGCTTCAGCAGTATCATTAGCATTAGCAGTAGCATATCCAGTAGCATTTCATTATTGTTATCAATATCATAATCATTAGCATTATCAATATCATAATCATTAGCATTAGCATTAGCATTAGCATTAGCAGTAGCAATAACATTATCATTATCATAATCATTACCATTATCCCTATTATTAGTATTATCATTATCATTATCATTAGCATTAGCATTAGCATTAGCAATAATATTAGCATTTACATTGACATTAGCATTAGCATTAGCAGCAATTATATTATCATTAGCATTACCAGTACAATAAGCAGTAACATTTCATTATCATTATCAATATCATTATCATTATCAATGGCATTAGCATTGGAATTAGCATTAGCATTAGCATTAACTTTAGCGTATGTATTAGGAATATATATTAGGAATACCGCTAGGAATAGTATTAGCATTACATTATTATTGCGATGATCATTATTATTCTAATTATCAATTAGCATAGCAATAGAATTAACAGTATCATTAGTATTAGTATTATCAATAGCATAAGTAGCAGCATTACCATTATCATTTATTTTGTCGCCAGCATTATTATTATTCATTCTCACGTTAATCTCCATGCTCACTTTCATTGTCAGTATCACTTTCATTTTCATGATTATGATGTTTTTTTTTATTTCTTATTATAAAAGTCTCTGTCATCAGTGTCATTTTCATTATTATGATCATTACTTTATCCATTTTCATTATAATTATTATCATTTTAATTATTATGATCATTTTCTTTATCATCATTATCATTTTAATTATTATGATCCTTATCCATTATTAAATGTCACGTCTATCAGCCCTAATACTATAATTATTATTACATAAGCTCTCTTTATTCATACTGTCATCATTATCTGTCACATCATTACTATTATAACTATAATAATTAAGATCAAACAATTTGAAAAGTCTAATTAAACTCTAATTGACCTGTAAATAGATGTAATACCAATTAAAAAACTTTGCTCAAACTAAGATTTCTCCTATCAACGACAAATATATCAGACTCAATTAATTGAGTAACCCTATTGCCTGATTGTAATGGGAAATATGTAAGTAGCGGACGACTCCATTCGAGTGCCAGCCACACGCGCATTCCAATCCAGACGCCGATATGGAAATGAGCCAGCGAATGTATGCCTTCGGCCAGCTGATTCGCTGATTCGCTGGGCCCCTCATAAGATATGCGCACTTCGTTTGACTTACTCATTAGACGACTCGTGCAGTTTTCTAATTTCTAGGCGTTTATTTATAAAAGCGTAAACGAATACTACAAACAAAAGTGGTCGAGACTAAGGCGACATATCACAGTCGATGTCAGTTATAGATAGATAATAAGGCAGGCAATTGTCAGACTAGACGACGAACTCGGCGCGGCTATTCTCCCGGGTGATCAAATACGGCCGCTGCTCGCTGGGGCAATTGAACTTCGCAAACAGATGCTCGCTGAAGCCGCTCTTTTCGCCCGGCATTTCGAGCATGTTGTTCCAAATCGCATTGGCCGCAGAGGCCTGACCCCGCTGACTCAAGTGGAAGCAGTCCTCGGAGAAGAAGCGCGTGTCCGTCGAGCCGGAGCGCGTGCGCGGAAAGTCTTCGAACTGGGAGAAGGGCTGCACATTGATGGTAAATGTCTGCAAAGGAATGTAGATCTATTATAATATTCCTCAATAATCCCATTATAAACTCACGTCTGTATTGAACTCATCCCTGTTGGCAATCTCATAGTCCTTGGCTATCCATCGCTTCATGATGCCCTCATAGTAGTCCAGGTGCTGCTTGCTCTTGCCCATCAGGCACGGGCACTCGAAGGTCAGCGTGGTCTTGCAGATGGGCGGCAGGCCGGAGAGCTCGGTGAGAAATCTTAGATTGGGCGCTGGTACCACATTCAGCATTAGGCGTGGCACGTTGTCCCTAAGATAGCGATACGTCTTGAGCATGTTCCGCTCGTGCCAGGACACGGTTAGCTCTGGCTGCGGGTAGAAGCAGATGTCGGCGCAGAAGTCATTGTTGCCTATGAACATGGTGACCAGCTTCCAGTCGTGGGTCATGTTCACGTGGGGATCGTTCTTCATGCGCTTCACCAGCACCTTGGCCATGTAGGGCATGTCCCGGGACATGGCGCCTAGCTCGGCCACGTTGAAACGCGATGAGCGATCTGTGGAGAGCCCATCCTTAAGCGAGTAGCCGTAGAGCTTGGGATTGAACTCCTTGAGTATGTTGGGCAGCGTGAGGTATTTGTGCCAGTTGTACTGCCCGCCAATGGACCAAACCACGCCCCGATTCTCGACGGTCACGTGGCCCAGATTGCTGGCGAAAATGCCATTGCCCGCGGTCAGGGAGTCGCCCATGGCGCCAATAATGTCTATGTCGCCGGGTCGCAGCCGATGCACGCTCGTCGGACGCTCGGCACTGCGTCTGCCGGGCCCCGCGTCCGTGTCGCAGAACTGGACGAGAGCGCGCGTGCGCGGATTCGACTTCTGGGTTTTCTGAAACAAACAAACATAAATCAGGCTAGTGGGAAAGTAAGAGGCAGTCAAAGCAGGACAAGACCTACGCCGGCATTGCGCACGCGCTGCACGTTCGTTGGCTCATCGCCGGAGCGTCCGGTGAAGGCCAGGCTGAGCAGGCGCAGTGGTCGATAGGCATTCCTGAAGGTCACATCCAATGACGTGCGCTGTGACGTCACACAGCCCATCAATCCCAGCAGCAGAACGAACGACAGCACCCTCGATGACGTCTTGTCCATCTCGCCCTCGCAGCTGAAACGAAGTCAAGATTAATGAGCGTATGGAGGGCTCGCGAAACTCTTGCTGTCGTCGATGACGTCCTCGACACTGAACCAGTTCTCCGTAGACATTGCGTTACAGAGGCGTCGACGCTTTGCTAGTTTGTTCACCTTTCGGCGCTTGTTTTGCTTCGCCTTTCCGTCGGAATACGCGTTTATGCTTAGTCAGGTTTGTCTGGGCCAATTCTAGCATGAGGCACTAAGGCATCCGACAGCGTTATGCAAATGTGTGCTCAGCATCAGAAAAATCATAATAGAAATAAGCGTTCCGCATAAATCAGAAGTCGCCTTAACAGCTTCTTTAGAATAGATTCTCCAAATACTTCGCGGCTGGGTTAATTACCCATAGAAGCATAAAGTTCATTAGGTGTTGACCCTGAGGCGCGAGAATGTTTTTGTGGAGTTATTTTTGAGAGCATCTTCTGCTAAGCGACTAATCAGTTCTGACAATCATTTTAGCTATATATTTAGTATGCTTAGATTAAGTTTAATCAACAATTGTCACTCAGCTCGCGCGATCTGTTCCGACTGTATATATACATATGTATATACTTCTATCAATTATAAGTTGGTAGGCGGAAGTGTCGACCGATCAGACTGAATACGCGTGCTAAATCCAGTTGCTATCAAGATTCATATAAACTTTGTTTCCTTTTCGCATTATGCACAGCTCTCAAACAAAAGACTTAGAAAACAAACGCGCCAAATTATTGTAGATAAGAAACGGAAATGCAGTCGAAGCAGACTCAGGAAACACAATCAATTGGAGTCGATATAAATTAGTTTTAATTTAATTAAAACAAACACAAATTCAAAATTCTAAAATATAATATCTTTCAAAAAGTTTAAAAGTTATTAGTTTTAATTTATACAATTAGATTAAAACAAACATTCAAATTCACTATTTAATACCTCTTAATAACCTAAATTTAAATTGTATTTTCACTTTCTGTTTTTGAACTCTTTGCTTCTTTTTGCCCGTAAATCTTGCAACGAAAGAATTGCACAATTACTACACATAAAATGTCGCGAGCGAGAATCGGATTTATTTTATAATTTATAGCCCCAGAAGGCAGCGCGTCCGGCTCCGTTGACCGCATAGAATCAACTGCCCGGTAGAATGTCAGAATATGCTGATTTTATATGGATTGCCCACAGAGACGCACCGCGCAGTTCGCATAGAACGAAATAAAATAAAATACAAAAACAAAAATAACGAAAAACATATATAAAGTTCGCAGCAGTATACGAAACACGTAAAAAGAACAAAATACAATACAAATTAAGTGCGAATTGGAAATGGTGAGTATGCGCGATGTGAGAATACCCTGTGTACTACAAATTATATCCATAGATATTTTAACTAAATCAATCAACTTGTAAATTGGATTTATTAATTTCATCTACTTAAACTTTCGATTGAAATAACTGAAATCTTAAAAAGCTTTTAAATACTATTTCAAATCTGTAGCGTAAAAGTCGAGTGCGTAATTGTCGAAGCTTCACTGAGTCTAACTGAAAAATTATTTTCTTTAGCTAAAATCTTGTTTAAAACAAAGTCTATATAGATTGAGGTTTTTAAAGAGTTTAAAAGAGTTTTATCAAATCTAGTCTTTCAACTGATGTTGTAAATATATACATATATATATAAAGTAATTGCTACATTTAAAAGAATATTTATTTAAAAAAAAAATGTTTTTTATTTTTATATTTTTATATATTTATTTAAACGAAACAATTTAAAATACGTAATCATTAACTCTATCGCTCACGTATACCCGCTCTCAATAATGCACTCACAATTTACGTACGCGGTATGTTTTGTATTAAAATTATCTCTTGAAATTCGTGTAATAAACAGAAATTTAAAAATAATATGATTTTAGAACTTTAAAAAAATCTTTTTTTCGATTGATTACGTGATATCTATTAAATCAAAATTTCTTATTTTGTTGAAAAAAAGTAAATTAAAAAGACTTTCGTTCCAATTGTAATATATTATATCAAAACTCCCCTTTAAAATTCTTAGAAAAAAAAATTAAGTTAAACAAATTTTTGTTTACACATGCAAAAAAAAAAACAATTTTTCTATTTATTAAATATAATAATTAACAACATATGACTATTTAAGTCTATCGTACCCAATCGAAATCTAACGATATGGTACATATACACAAAATTTCCTGCTAAAATGCCAATTTGAAAAACTGTAACCTAAATAAAAATAAAAAAAAAACAAAATTTTAATTCAGAAAAACAAAAGATGTATTACAAATATATGAATGAAAAGGATTTAAAATATTTAAGATTGATTTAAAACATTTATTTACATTTGAGTCCCTCATACCCTCCCTCAATTCAACTACGCGGTATATATCATATCGAAATTGGCTATCTCAGTTTCACACACTCACACAGACGCACAAAAAGTGGCAGAAGCGCGGAGCCGGTTGGCGCTTCGTCTGAAAAAAACAACGTAAATTCTGAAATTCACTTTCGTCGAATTGTTAAAAATAGTTCTTCGTCGAACCACTGGCCAGACATGTAAAGCGGTTTTGTGGCATGACCAGACTGGAATGCTCAGAGGGGCTCGCTTGGGGCTGAGCTGCAGCTGAAAGGAAACGAGACCTACAACTCACCCAGCATCATCTGCAATAGGTCTGGTCTGGAAACAAGTACTCAGACATTAAAGCCGACCACATGGGCTGTACGTGCTCCGCCGGCTACGCTACAGAGAATGTGATGAATTTCGCGAGCGGGACAGACAGACAGAGGGTAATTAATTTAACAGTTTCTTCAATTGGAGTTTGTTGATATTATCACTGGAAATGCAATAAACATTTTTTAAACGCATAAACCTTTGGACCATGTCGCTGTCAAGTATTAACACATGGAACACCACTTGTCAAAAAGGTCTAGTCGGGGTTGAGCTGTCAACTGCAAATATTTTAATGCTTCTAGCCGATACCCCAATCCTAAGTCGAATTCTTTGAGGAATTGAACATAATATCATCGCTGGCCAGCACCCTCGACTTGACAAACACTTCCACCTTCCACCCGCCATCCTCCACCCGCCACCTTCCACCTTCCACTTCCTCGACAAACAATCCAGTCTTGCCATTCAGTAACCTTGCGTTGCAAAATAATATATAATAATACATAAAATAACGGCACGAAGCAATTAAAGCAAAACAACAAAGAAGCAACAACTTGTTTTAAATGAACAACACCAGAAAACAAGAAGGAACCGCCTTAAATGACATGACGATGCTTGTGGCATCATCTCGAAGCCTGGTCAATGTTGATGATGACAATAATCATGATAATGATGATGACGATGATGAGGATGACGTCGTTAAGTACGATAAAAATCATTTAAACCGTTTAGTGAAGAGCAGCTATCAATTGTTTTAAATATAGACTTTCAATAACGTCAGGCTCTTATGCTAATGATATGTGCGCTTGACTCTACGGGCGAGCTCATTCGTTGGAAAACTTAAACATAAAAATATAAATTAATATTTAATATATTCATATAGCAGGCATTTACGCTACCAACCGCAAGGCAATTTAGTAAATTACAAGAATTATTCAAGCAACTTTAAACGTAGGGGAAACCTGACAAAACTTGACTTAACCGAACTCATAGTTTGAGTCCTTGTAGCAGGATTTCGATATTCCAAAGAAATGTGAAACAAAGGGTATATCAGTTTAAGTATACTCTTTATACAGCTCTGTTCACAAAAATAGCAGTGCAATTGATGCTAACATAGATTGCAAAAATGTTTGCATATTTCTTTTTATACATTCAGTTCTTGGACTTTTTTTGTGAAATGGAATATAGACATAGGGAAAACAAAAATTTAAACAAAGGATATATTAGCTTTACTATAAGATTTATAAAAAAAGAAAAGAAAAAAACTACTATTCAAAGCTAACAATGAGAGCATTTTCTTCTCCTTTTTAACATTATTATTTGTTAACTTTTCTGTACTATATTCCATATTACAGGGTATTACAAAGTTGCTTACATCTTTATATATTGTTTCGAAGCTGTTAGTTTCACTTTTAATAGCCCATGAAAAAAGGTAAAATTCTGAAATCACTTCCTCGCCATCAATAATTTATTTATTTTGCATTAATCCGTTACAACAAATATAAAGATTTCCTTTTAAAACTGAAACAAAAGCTTTTGGTTTGCTTTCATTCGTTGCCGATAACTCCATGGAACACCGCTGCGTTTCCTATCGATTCATCGATATCCTTAGTCTCGAGTTTGCCTGTCGGCAAATGGGAGTTGTGACGTTATTTTTTAGTAAAAAAAAAACCAACTCAAATCGAAAACAATTCATTGAAAAACTTGATTTGATAAGACTCACAATAGAGCAGGAAACTGCCGCAGCCGCCACATCACCAAAAAATACACAGCATCTCAAACAAGACATCGAAGCCGAAGCTGAAGCCAAAGCTGAGGCCGGCACAAACAACAAAGACAACAAACACACAGACAGCAACAACCCACACTTATAGACTGCCCGCTCACAATGGGCGCTCTGCGGTACATGGGCTGGATAACCGGTTGCTCGGTGTTCACGGCGCTTCTTTCGATCATCTGGCAGGCGTTTCTGTCCCTGCAGGCGCTCAACAGAACAACCGTACTGCTCACCGGTCTCCTGGCCATTGAAGGCGGCCTCAAGAGGTCCAACGTCGAGCCGGCGCCCAAAATAGCCGTGGGCTATGGCGCCTGCACGGATCTGCAAATAAATGCAACAGAGTTTCTGGACGCCTTCTACAACAAGCGTGTGCCAGTTGTAAACACAGACTTTGCGGCGAGGGATGTGAACAACGAACATGAGTTTCTGCAATCGTTTGCCTATTACTTCAAGAACGGCGCCGCAGCTGAGTAAGTGCATCCATTACGAATCACCAGTGACACAGTAATATGTGTATGCATTTTATAGGCGCGTCATAGCGAATGGCACGCTGTTCAAACAGCTGATAACCAATGCAAAAATAATGGACAAAGAGCGCATTCAGTGGTATATGGGAGGCAACGCCCCACTGATGGCTGTGCGCTTCGTCATGGAGGGCGCGGATGTGCTACTTGGCGCTCACATGTCGAAGAAGTATGTGCCCGCAAATACGTTAGTCTTCAGCTTATAGTAATCAATATTATTTTTAGATTGCGACCTCTGCTGCCCAAGGAGATTCGTCTGGCCGGCGACGAGATACCCGACGATGATATACATCTTATTCTAGAGTACAAGGCCGGTGATAAGTGGGGGCCATATGAGGCGCCACGTGCCAACCGTTATATACTGCACAACGACAAGAACAACCCGCATTTGCGATCGGTGGAACATCTGACAGACGCTCTAAAGCAATACAATCCGCAGCTGCTGGTGGTCAGCGGTCTGCAGATGATGGACATGTTCAAGTTCAGTCCTGGCGTGCGTGAGGCGCGCTTGCGCCAGGTGCAGTCGCAGCTGACCAGCCAGCCGCAAGGCACGCTGCATCACTTCGAGTTCGCCAGCTACGTGGAGCTGCAGCTGCTGCACCAGCTGCGCCAGTATGTGCTGCCCTATGTGGACTCTTTGGGCATGAACGAACAGGAGCTGTCCAACCTGCGGCAAGTGCTGGAGAACGGACGCACCACACTGGCCACCGACTGGAATCCCCGCATTGCCAACACACTGGACCAGATGCGCCAGGTGTTCATCAGCCTGCTGGAAGATTACAATGTGCGGCGCAAGACCGACTCGCACAGGCGCATGGTGTCCAGAATGCACGTGCACACACTTGCCTACCAGGCCATCCTGACCATCACCAACTCGAAGTGGAAGAACACGCGGGCTGCAGCAGCCAAGGCTGCGCTGACGGCGCATCGCTACGTCTGCAAATCCCAATTTGTGAGTGATGCATTCATCATTTATTAAATTAATAATAAAACTTATTTATTTATAGATTAACCCAGAGGCAGTGACTCTCGTCTTGGACGACAGCTTCGCCACATCGGCCCAGGAGCAAGCACCTCGAATGCGCATCGGCGCAGCGAATCCTGTGCCCTGCTGGCAGGAGTTTATACAGTTCGGCGCGGATCGGCAGAAGATCGAAGTGGAGATATGCGTGGCGCCAGTGCTGATCTGCCGAGTGGCCAAAAAGACGGCGGGAGCTGGCGATAATATATCCGCCTCAGGACTGGTGGTCCAATTGTGAGGTAGACGATGAAGCAACAACAACAAAAGCATACAAAAATGTGAAGCAATAACGATGACAACGATCATGTTTGGGACCGGCAAGACTGCTTAGTATTTACACGAAATGCAAAAGACTCGAAATAGCAAACCCTCAAATTGAATCCTCGACACTGCAACGATCCAATCTAAAGAACATTCCCTGTTGAATGCCGTTAATAGACGGCATGTTTAGCACCTTAGTGACCTTAGAAACGCGTTACCTTCAGTACATGGATTACGGACGCCGGCAAATCCTTAAGAATTGCGGAACGGAACAACGATAGAGTTGGCTCATGGCCTTAGTACTACATATCTAGAAGATGAGATTGCACATATAGCAGAGCAAACAGCGGAAATTCAGCTGTGGAAATACTTGAATCTTAGTTAACTTCTCTATCGAATCTCTGGATACTTACTCACTCACTTAATTATTCAATGTGTTCAAAATTATTCCTAAAATGCATAGCTATGCAACCTAGTCTAAGTTTATTAGTTCGTCATATTGTTTTATTTTTTCGGTATTATATCGATGTCAACCATTCCTAATTACAATTTGTTTTGCGCACTTGGTTTTAGGCTAAAATGACAATGTATTCATAAATACATGTATAATAAAAATTTCTGTTGAAATCTAATCAAAACTGATTGAGATTCCCATAAATTTATTTTCAGTCAACAAAAATATATGCCTCGGATAATTTTGTATACAATACAAGATTCCATTGGGCGCGCATAAACGGGAAATCGAATTAGTGCGATATACGTGTATACGAATATCGATACATCGATAGCACTAATTCGAGAAGTTTCGTGTTCATTCTCTGTCGACGTCGACGTCGCCGCTTCAATTTTCATTACGCTGAAAAAACGTGTCGGTCGCGGTACAAAAAATTTGTGAGCGTTTATACATTGTTAAAATAAGTATAAAGCGTCTACATATAACAAAAATCTGCAAATATGTGCGTAAATATATCATCACAGATAATGTCAACACGAAAATACGGTAGCTTGTATAAGAAATTTCCGTGGGCGTCTAAATGGATACTTTTTCTCATACAATCCATCGGCCCACAGGCAAATCCATAATTAATGGAAAAATAATAAAATCAAAAGAAATTCTGGACTCATCTGTCAATTGAAATCAAATTGACGCGTGTGTGTATACATATATTGGAGATATTTAAACTAATATTATATTTTCTCTTACAGTTGCTGAGAAACAAAACAGACGCCCTATTAAAACCCAACAAAAAATTAAGTAAAAAAGAAATCTAGGCAACAAAGTCTAAAGAATACAACTAGTTTAACTTAATCAATCAATCGAATCGGCAGCCGAAAGTAAAGCAAAATGTCTGTGATTGGCATCGATTTCGGCAACGAGGGCTGCTATGTAGCGGCTGCCAGATCCGGCGGCATCGAGACTCTGGCGAATGACTACAGTCTGCGTGCAACACCGTAAGTACCAAAGAAAAGAGGAGAAAAGAGAACTAAAAACTAGCACATGATTATGATTATTGCTGTGATTGGGATATCGCTCAATATGGGCTGTGCATAATCGTTTGCTCTTTTTCCCATTGAGGTTATGTATAAATGTAAGTCATGCCCAACACCGTTTGTATGTGTACGCGCGTACATACGCATGTGTATGTGTACGTGTGTGTGTGTGCGTGTGTGTGTGTGTTTGTGTGTAAGTGCTTGCTTGTATACGCGCCTAGAAATTTCCATTGTTGTCACTGGTAACGCTTTTAATACAGAATTATTTCATAAAATATGTACAGATAGCATGTAATATGTGCATGCAGCGCCGCGCCAT
Organism: Drosophila meridionalis; assembly: GCA_035045145.1. Lineage (NCBI taxonomy): Eukaryota > Metazoa > Arthropoda > Insecta > Diptera > Drosophilidae > Drosophila > Drosophila meridionalis. Next base: position 640,941 of record JAWNPG010000023.1, read on the forward strand.
ATGTATGCAATCGAGCCTAAATTTGGCTCTGGCTGCGCTCCATAAAAAGCATTGCAAATTAATGAAAGGCCACATCGAAATGCTGCACTGCATGCTGCTCCACTTGAGATGGGGCTTTGCCGCAGTATTTGACTCAGATTCTCGATTTATAAATGTGGAATGCGTGGGCGCAATTTCCACTTTTGCCAATATCATTTTAAATTTGGGCAATCTACATACACATACGCACACACACATAGACGCAACCAAATCATCGCATGCGTCATGCGGTCCGTCGGTCAACAGCAGCATCAAAGCAGAGAGCGCAAGGCGGCCGCAGCAGCTGTTGCCGTGAAGAAAATGGGCGAAAAAAGAGTGCGAGAGAGCGAGCCAATGCGTTCACACCAAAGTTGTCAAAAATAAAATCAAAGCCGGCAAACTACGATCGCACACATACACGTGCGTGCTATGGCAACGCGTTTATACATATACGGCTGTGTGAGTGTGTGTGTGTGTGTGCCGATTTAATTAAGTTTGTTGTGGCAACACGACCATATTTGACGCGTTACTACAACTTCTGTATACCCTGTAAATGTGTTTAGAAGCTGCTAGAACATTCTGGGTTAATTGGCGCTCATATAATAAATGTTTATATACATATATTAATTTATTTGCATATTTATGCTAGAATGCACAATCTCTTAAGCATTCCAAAGATGGGTTGCTTTAACATTGTTTACCCTGTAAACTTTTATAGAAATGGCATATACAACTCCTTGGATTGATTGTTGTCATTCATAGAATATGTATTATATTGCATATTTATGCTTGAATGCACAATCTCTCGGCTTTATTATTCCACTAATACAATATATTAGACGAGTTACTTCAACATTGTTTATCCTGTAAACGTTTATAGAAACTGCATATAGAATTCTGGATTAATTGTTGTCATTTATGGAATAATTATTATTTTATTTCCATATTCATGCTTGAATACGCAATCTCTAGGCATTCAAATAAGCGATAACTCATTTGCTAGTTTTAATTTACTTTATTATCATTGCACTAATTTCACTTTTACTTTCCGCAGCTCATTTGTGGCATTTGATGGCAAGAAGCGTATCATTGGCGTTGCCGCCAAGAACCAGCAGGTGACAAACATGAAAAACACAGTTGGCGGCTTCAAGCGTTTGCTTGGCCGCAAATTCAACGATCCACATGTACAGCATGAACTCAAGAGCATTCCAGCGCGCGTGGAGGCGCGCAACGATGGCAGCATTGGCATCAAAGTCAACTACTTGAACGAGGATCAGCATTTCTCGCCGGAGCAACTGACGGCCATGCTGTTCACCAAGCTGAAGGAAACTTCGGCGGCGGCCATGCAAACGCAGGTGAATGACTGTGTCATCACCTGTCCCGTATTCTTCACCAACGCCGAGCGTCAGGCACTGCTGGATGCCGCACAGATCGCGGGTCTGAATGTGCTGCGCCTGATGAACGAGACAACGGCCACGGCACTGGCCTATGGCTTCTACAAGAACGAGCTGTTTGAGGAGAAGCCGCGCAACGTCATCTTCGTTGACTTCGGCCACTCGGCGCTGCAGGTCAGCGCTTGTGTGTTCACCAAGGGCAAGCTGAAGATGCTGGCGAGCAGCTGGGATCAGATTGGCGGACGCGATATCGACTTGGCGCTGGCAGAACACTTCACCAAGGAGTTCCTCGAACGCTATAAGATCAATGCCAAGACCAATGCTCGCGCCAATTTGCGTTTGCTGACCGAAATCGAAAAGCTGAAGAAGCAGATGTCTGCCAACAGCACCAAACTGCCTCTGAACATTGAATGCTTCTTGGACGATGTCGATGTGAGCTCATCCATGCAGCGCTCCCAAATGGAAGAGCTATGCGCTCCAATTCTACAGCGTGTCGAGCAGACTTTCAAGAAACTGTTGGTCGAATCGAAACTCTCACTGGATGATATTCACTCTGTGGAGATTGTGGGCGGCAGCACTCGCATACCGTCTGTCAAGCAGCTCATTGAGCAGGTGAGTCAGAGTTATCTTTTACCTTTGATTATGTCTCTAATATCTTCGATATTTCGTAGGTGTTCAACAAGCCGGCCAGTACCACACTTAATCAGGATGAGGCAGTTTCGCGCGGAGCAGCTCTGCAGTGCGCCATTATGTCGCCGGCTGTGCGCGTGCGCGAATTCGGGGTAACTGATATACAAAACTATGCCGTGAAAGTGCTTTGGGAAGGTGATGGAACTTCAACGAACGGTGAAGTTGAAATCTTTCCGCAATTCCATCCGTCGCCATTCAGTCGTCTGGTGACCATTGCTCGCAAGAGTCCGTTCGTTGCGTCCATTGTGTACGGCCAACAGGTGCCGTATCCGGATCAAACTATCGGAACCTGGAAAATCAAGGACGTGAAGCCAACGGATCGTGGCGAGAGTCAGGATGTCAAGCTGAAAGTTCGCATCAATCAAAACGGAATTGTCTTGATTTCGTCGGCCGTGCTGGTCGATCGAAAGGAGCAAGAAGAGGCAGCCGCCGCAAGCGAACAGGCCGCTGCCGAGGAGAAGGCTGCCGGCGAGCAGGCCGGACCCAATGCTGGCGAGCAAGCGGAAGCTCAACCGGAGGTAAGTCAATCTCAGATAGCCCTTAGTCGATTACGTAGTATCATCATCATCAAATTACATCATCTGTTGTTGAATAGGCGCTGCTCTCCTCTACGCAGTTCTCTAACCCTTTCGAAGCGTTTTTCCCTCTAACAACTTCACCGTACATCAAATCAATCGGTTCTTATCATTTGCTCACTTCCAAATAACTCGAAATATCTTTATTTGATGATCTGCTGGCTTATTTCACTCAGATAGGAAATGAAACCTAAGACTTGATATGGCAGACAAAGTATTAGAAAACATTTCGATTGTTGATTCGTTTTTTTTTTTTTTTTTAGAGCTTAAATTGAATTTGTTATAAACAAGCAGCAACGTTTGGAGGGGCGTAATCTAATGCATTTTATTATCGCATGTTTTTGTTGCAGTTAATCTCACTTTAGCGTAATGTTTGGTTCGATTTGGTTTCTTTTGTAATGTTATAAAATATCTCTAAATACCGTAAAGCTCTTGAGTATTCCGAGTTTGTGATCATATTTTGGTTGTTTCATGTTAGCGTCTTGGTTTCATTCCCTATCTAGTGCCGTAGTTGATATTCCTCTTGCTGTTTACTTATGTTGTATTGTACATTGCTTTTGTACGAATTATATATATACTACATATACATACAATTATTACAACTATTACCCAAAATATTGGATATTGTGCGCTCGCGTTTTGCTCTCTCTTAGGCATATTTTGAGAATGAGGATGATAATAATACATCAACAGCCTCATCGCCTGGCGGACAAGGGTGGGCACAACGGGTCAAGGGCTGGTTTGGTTCGGTACGTTTTCAAATTTAAAGCAAATTAAAATCTTAATACAACTATAATTTCTAATACAAAACCAAAATGAGAAAATATCACGAAATTGGAAATGTCGTATGAGAAAATATCAAGCACAACATTTTGCGCTTTCTTTTCCCACCCAACAACCGATAGTAAAACGAATGATGAAGACCGCTCATAAGCCGCCTACCCTGTGTGCTCCTACATAATATTCAAAAAGAAAAATACAATTAAAATAAATATTGAATTGCTTAAAGAAATTGCTTAATATATGCTTGAATACTTTTTGTTTATTATTCAAATATATACATTTAATGCATTATTATTTAAACAACCTAAGCAACAAAAAACAAAACAAAAACAAAAATACACGTTCTCAATGCGCCTCCAATCCAATGAATGCTACTCGAACTTCTTTCTGTTTACATAACTAAGACACGAATCACAATCTTTTGCTCATATTGTAGGCTGTTACTTGAGCTGTTTTTCCTCTTCGCTTTGTTGTTGTTCCGCTTCGAACTATTTCCTCTTTCTATTGGCTATGAGAATCGGATATCTATATCGAGTCGAAACAATCGAATTAATCTGATTCTTTGATTTTCTATTTTCCACTTTAGGGCAATGACAAAACAAAAAAGAAGACCAAAAAGGACGTCGAGCTGCCAATGGAGCCCATCACTCACGGTTTCGAACCAGCTGTCTTGACCAACTATGCACAGCAAGAGGCTAAGATGATTGGCAACGATCAGAAGGAGACGGAGCGCATTGACGCCAAAAACGCATTGGAGGAATTCGTTTACGACATGCGCAACAAGTTACACGTAATGATCTAACGAAGCTCACCTAAGCCTTGATCGATATCAATAATATTGTCTCATTTGCAGGGTGGACCTCTTGAACGCTATGTGGTTGAGTCGGATCGCGAGTCGCTCGTAGCGCAGCTAAATGATCTCGAGAACTGGTTATATGAGGATGGCGAGGATTGCGACCGTGATACTTACACCAGTCGCCTAAATGCGTTGTTGCAGAAAACAGATCCGATCAAGCTGCGCGCCCATGACTACGAGCAGTGCCCAGCTGTGTTCGAAGAGCTGAAGAACAGCATTGCCGTGGCCCGTCAGGCTGTGGCCGAGTTCCGTAAGGGCGTGCCCAAGTACGATCACTTGACGGAAACCGAGTTTATCAACATTGCTGAAACCGCGGACAAGGCGCAAAAGTGGCTGGAAACCAATCTGTCAAAATTCACGCAATCGCCGCGCACAGCTGACAGTCCTGTCACCGTGCAGGCAGTGCGCCACGAGGTGCACTCCTTGAATACCTGTGTCAACTCTGTTATTACGCGCGCGAAACCGAAACCAGCTGCCAAGACAACGACACCGCCCAAGGATGCTGCGGAACAGAATGGCGGCGAGCCAACTGCCTCCGGTGACAAAATGGATGTCGACAACAACGGCCAGAACGTGGGCAATACACCCAGCGATGCTGCCATGGACGTGGAATGAACTGTGCGCCGCACGTCGCGGGCGATTATTGATATATTTAATAAAAGAAACGAGTATAGAAACAAAACAAATATATATGGTATTGGCTAACGATAAAAAAAAAAAAACAACAAACAAACACAAACTTAACTTTACGTATACAAACAAACATGAAACAACAACAAGAATTGTATATGCACTTTCGCTTTCCCGACGCATCAGAATCAGCAAACTGGCAAACTGTAAACAAAACCTAAATCTGTAAGCGTATAAAACAAACGATTTGATAAGTGCAGCAGACGACGATGGCAGTGGAAGACAGACAGACACAGACGCAGAAACAGACTCAGACAGAGCAACAACTTAATAAAAACATTTTCTAATCGACCATTTTTGCATATAGTTGAATAACAACAGAAACCGACACTAAATGAATGGAATTCAGATAATCAAATAAAACCATAATGATGATTCCAAACAGCCCTTAATTGGTTTTTGTTCGCACTCGAAATATGTTATTTATATAAATATATATAGTAAATATATATTAGTTAATGAATGCTTATACCCTTTCCTTACTACATATAGTCTACGAATACTAGCGCCCTGCTTATTTGCTTCATATATGACAACGAATTCTCAGAAATGAAATTGGTTGAAAGGTCATATAAATAATGATAGCAATATATGTATAAATATATATGCTAATAGAATCTTTGCAAATTTATTATTGTATTTATTACTGTGAACATACGCAAATATTCAGCTCAGTTCAGTTCTATCCGTCAAACGTATCAGTGGGAATTTTTTATACAAATATTGAAAATATGAAATATACAGTAATTTTTCTACTCGCATTTTTAGCAGTTGCATCGGCCAAAAATAATTCGGTGAGTGATTTGATATTCGTTCTCTCGACAAATATCTGATGGGAAACCTCGTAAAGCAGTTAGAAGAGAGTCCAGCGTCTTTGGATCAGCATTGCGGTTTTTATTGCACCACTCTTCTAAGGAGCTTAGTACACAATGAAAACAAAGCTAAAAAGGAAGTAGAGGAAAATGCGATAACGATTCGCAACAAAGATAATCAGATCAAGGAACTCGAAGCGAAGGTAGCCGAGCTTCAAGCTAATCTGGAACTCCTGAGAGAGAAGGAAAGCGAATACGAGGCGAAACTTAAGTCGAATGAGGATTTAGTCGCAGACGTAGGCCTGAAACTCGATAGTCTCAAAAACAAAGTGGCGCAGATTGCAGAAATAAAGTCAAATAGAACCAGAATTTAGAGCATAAACTGAATTTTATAATATATATATAATATTCCAGTTGTAAATCTTTAATAAATACGCAACGTTTAAGCATTCAAGAGCAGTGTTCGACTTAATGAATCGAATAGCATATAAATATAGTAAAATACACTAAGTGGTGTACATTAGGTGTAACATTGTGATTATATTTGGAGATTTCTATGCGCTTACATTACAAAACTTGTTTATAAACGGGGAATGCGAAGGCGAATGCGAAGGCGTGGATAGCTAGCGTGGTTGTAGTATATGAGATAAATAGGGAGTTTGGCTGTGAGCTGGTGACTAGTGTGTAAATATTATTATCGATGGATTGTTGGTTTAGGGTTCGCTTGAAGGCTCCTCGGTGCGATCCAGTTTGATAATCAAAGCGTTTATGATGCAGGCGCCCGCCTCCTTCGTAAACCAGCAGAGATCGTTGAGCAGATGCACGGAGGACTCGTTTAGAGCTCCGGAGCTGCAGCCGGCACCGCCAGCAGCGCCGCCATCATTGGCAACCTCATTGTCGGCCGTGTGCAGGCTGCGTCGCTTCGCCTCGGTAGATGTTTTGCCCGTGGTCACGCCAGAGATGGACTGACGTCGCACGTACACCTCGAATGAGGTGGAAATGCGATGGACGCCCTGGTCGGAGACATAATGATGCTGTGGCAGCACCGGCTCAATCACTGTGGCATTGGGCGAGTAGTAGAGCTCCAGACGCGTCCCAGGCTCATCCTTGTGCGTGGCCGCCACCGTGTCCTCGTCCATCTCTAGCGGCAGCGGCTGCCCGCGATCCAAAATGGCACGAATCTTGTCCACGCGTGTCATGTAATAGAAGGGCAGCCAGTCGCCATTCAGATCCAAGTGCACCTGTGCCGCCAGAGACCCGGCAGCGGACGACGTTGATGTACTCAGCGCATTGACGGTCTGTTGATTCAGCTTAAAGTACACCCAGCCCTCCAGCTTGTCGCCGTTGCCGTTACTGTTGCCGCTGCACTTCGAGCAGAAGCACACCGGATCGAGGCGAACGTCGAAGAAGGCCTGCGGCAGCACCAGAGAGGCGCAGAAGCGCTTCACTTGCTTCAAATATTCGCAATCGTTCTGCTCCATGACTGCCGCGGCACTGCGTAATGAGTCTCGAGCATTGCCGCTGGAATTGGTTTCCGACTCTAGGGAGTTGAGCGACGTGAGATCCAAATTAAGCAGCGACATTTGGTCCGGGATCAAGTGGTGCTGCATGCGCGTGTATTCGTTCTGCTGGAGCTGCTGCAGCAGCAGCAAATGGTTCATGTAATCAATCTCATCGTCCTCCAGCACGTTGTCCGACTCGCTGGACATTTCGCGTTCGTTGGCCGCCTCCACGACTGCCTCGGCATTGTTCTCGCTGTGCTCCGACTCATGCGAAGCGTCCATGGCTGGAGCAGCACTACCAGAGCACAACACTTGCTCATCGTACTCCTTGTTGGTGTCGTAGACAGCGCTCGAGCCATGACTCTGACCCACTGCATTAGAGCTGCTCGCACCACCGCCACCACCAGTGGATGTGTTTAGCGAGTTCTGAAACCGTTGCGTGCTCTGACTACGCTGTATATTCAGATTCGTGTTGTGCTGCAGCTGCAAGGACTCGCGCAGGCAACTGAAAAGGAAATTGATGACAAATCATTATATCTTTTTAGCTGAGATGCACCTACCAGGTGGAGGATGAGCCGCCTAGCTCGTTACGCTGCTGCTCAAGCGTGCGATTCTTAATGGAAATGTTTAGCAATAGATTCTCTGAGACGCTCTCCATGACTGAACGAGTCCTGTTGGTAAGGGAGCAAAAATTTTATAACTCATTGTCTTGTTATTCCTGCTGCTTACATGACATTGGCCGAGGCGGACGTTGAGGCGCCTGTGGGCAGTTCTCTGGCACTGTCGCTGAGCTGCTCCGTGTCCTTCTCCTTTTCGTGCATTTCCAAGTGTGCCTTCTCGCACTGCTGCGGCATGTTGTCCAGCTCCAGCGCCTCAGGTGCCTCCAAGATGGGCGTGCCGTTGGCATTGCCCGTGCGCGTTGCATCGTTACCCGTGAGCAAAGTGATCTTCTCGCACTTGCCGTATATATCAAATATGGGATACACATGGCCGGGTAACCCACTGGCCAGATCCTCTAGATTCGTTGAGCCCACCATAATGACTGCAAAAAAAAATTTATATGAATAATGATGATATCTCTTGATTTCTCCATACTTACTCAACAAGCCGGCGTGTGTGAGCGAGAGCGTAATCACTGTGCCCACCTGTATGTTGTCCAGTGCCTCGCCGTACTTGGAGGCCATCACCTGGCCATTGATGTTGATGCAGTCGTGCGTGGCCAGCCAGCAGCTGCGCTTGCAGTTGAGCAGCGACACGGGCACGGGCAGGGCCTGGGGGCAAGTCGCCAGCACGCCCAGGGTCAGGGTGCCCTTCCACTTGTTGTTAATGGCGTCCACCTTGATGCTGATGCTCTCGCCCTTGCACAAGGGCTTGTTCAGATACACGATGGCCTGGTTGAACGACTTGCTTCTGGATGCACTGCGTCGGTCGTCGGAGAGGCGCGTATGCTTGTTCGATATGTCAACAAATTCATAGTTTTGAGCCTCTGAATCGATCGACTCTAGCATTGAGCTGTCCTGCTTGTTGAGAGGATCCATGCCAAAGTCCAAGGAGTCTTGCAGTCGCAGGCTGCACGGGCGCAACGGCGACGCGGGCACCTGAGTGGAAATTACCTGCACAGCCATTGTCGAGCCGAGCAGCTCGGCCACAACGTAGACATTGTTGGGTACATTGTGGAACTGAATGTTGACATTCTCAGAGTTCAGCAGAATGTTCACCGAATTCTCCACGCGCTCCAGCGTGATGCGATCATCCACGCGCAGCCACTCCAGAGAGGCCAGCGATCGCTGCAGGCAACTGGAGTTGAAGCGCACCTCGTTGCCGCTCACGTACCAGACATTTGCCGGGATCCGCCTGAGGCTCGTGGGCAGCTTCTTCCGCACGCTCTCGTCAGCCAGGTTGAGATCTGTGATGCCAATGCTGAGGCAGCCTGAAGCAAGATAGGATTAGTGTTGGGACTCATAAAATATATGCCAATACTTACCGGCAAACATGGGATTGATAGACGTCAGCTTTATTTCAAAGGGCGAGCCCGCACTCAGCGGATGCTCCGCGAAGACGAGGCTGTGCGAGAGGGCAGCAGTGGAGCCAGTGTATCGGGATGCCTCAGTCCAGTCCTTGGTCAGCACGACGTTGCCCGAGACGAACGTCCAGCGATGCTTGGTCTCCAGCGCCGGATGCTGTATGACGGACGTCGCCTGGCAGCTCTGCGAGTTCTCGCTGGTGGCATACGGAGCGCGTATGTCCAGCTGTGTCTGGGTCAGGCTCACCTGCGCGCACTGCCCATAGAGATCAATGATGGCCCAAATGTTGGGCGCGTGGCACTCCCCCGCCGGGCCCTGGTCCATGCCGTCCACAAAGAAGTGAATATAGTCGCCGTTGCGCATGACGCCAACCCGGGCGCCCGTGCCCAGGGTGTCCAAGTCGATGAGGACATTGGTGCGAATGGTCTTGCGATTGTGGAAGATCATGGGACCGCACAGTATGATGGTGTCGTTCGCCTCCAAGTCGGTCGCATTCGGCGCTAGTTGTATGTCCTCCGGCCGAGTGCCCGTGACGCCAATCTCAATGTTGCCCGACCAGTGGCGCACCATCGTCTCCAGCTCGACTTCGAACAGTTCCCGATTGCGTAACGGCCGATTGCTGAACACGATGGCATCATTGAACTCGGCCAGAGAATTGGGACGCGATGCTGTCAGCCCGCTGTTGGAGATGCCCGCGTTGGCGCCGTGAATGCTGTGGAAGCGCAGCGGCACCTCGCTGTAGAGCGTCGTGTTCGAAATGGTGGAGTTGCCCGTGTCCGGGCTGCCGCACTCCGAGGTGTCAATGATGCTGGCCTGCGCCGCCTGGCCGTACAGGTCGATCACGCCGTACACTCGCTCCGGCACATTTGTCGCCGCGGGTCCCTGGTCGACGCCGTTTACCCAGAAGTGCAGAGTGCCGTCGTCCTTGCGCACTACACCCACGCGGTCGCCCACCTGCAGGCGGTCCAGGTTCTGGCCGTACTGCTCGATCACCGTAACGCCATTCTGCATGACGCCGTTGCCAGTCATCATCCAAGTGCCGGAGCTGTAACAGCAGAAAGTTAGAATTGGACTCAAACCCATTAGATGCTTACTAACCGAACGTTAGTCATGGTGAAGGGAAAGTCCAGCTCGTCGGCAGTGTGCGTGGTCACGCCCATTTCAACAGAGCCCGCCCACTTGGTGACGACGCGTTCGAGTCGCACCTGGAACAATTCATTGGGACGCAGTGGGCGGCGCGTGAGCACGACTCCATTATTGAAGTCATCGGCGGCGCTGAAACACATTTAGAATCTCATTAGGAAACCTTCTCTGATGTGGCTAGTGAAGCGCTCTTACTTGGGCCGGAGTGCTGTGCGTCCACTCTGCGTGACCGTAGCATGGCTGCCGCAAATGTGATGGAACGTGAGGCGATCGTCGTTGCGGGCGATGGCGCGTGTGCTGGAGATGGTTTCGCTCAGGCCGCCAGCTGCGCCGGCCACGTTCATCTCGCTCTCCGGACTCAGCAGGCTGAGCGTGGGCGTCCCAGACTGGCCATGGCTGCAGGCCATAGCCATGCCGGCGACAATGTTGTTCCTTCTGGTGACCAAGTTCTGCTGCTCACGCTCGTCACGGTCCACAATCGTCACCTTGATGGTCATGCCGTAGAGATCAATGACGCCCCACAGCGTGGCGGCTACTCGCGTCGCCGCTATGCCCTGGTCCTGGCCGTTGATGTAGTAGTGGAGGTTGCCATTCGACTTGCGCATCATGCCCACCCGGTCGCCCTCGCGCAGCTCGTCCAAGTTGAACTCGCCGTACTGCCGGCGCGTGCCCTTGCCGTTGGTCAGGATGCCGCAGCCGGACATCATGATGGTGCCGCTGCGCATGTTGGTCATTGTGGCCGGAAAGTTGAGCACTGTGGGATTGTGCGTGGTAACGCCCACCTCAATCGAGCCCGACCACTTGTCCACCAGCTTGTCTATGCGAATCTCAAAGAGTTCATTGTCGCGCAGCGGACGATGCGTCATGACGACACCATTGTTGAACTCGTCCAGCGGTCGACGACGCTCGGCCGAGCGAAAATTGGGCACCAACTTGACCAGGGAGCCGCAGCGCGTATGGAAACGCAAGCGATCGTTCACATCGTAGAAGTCGCCAACGCCGCTGCTGGAGCTGCAGCTGGCATTGCCATTGAGATTGAGCCGGGTCAGAGCATCGATATTCCCGCTGTCCACGACGCTCACATCCACGCTCATGGGCACATCCAGATTCTGGATGACTTGTTGCAGCGGCTGCTGCAAGGGCGAGTCCAGCAGCTGTTCCAAAAAATATCATTTGAATTGAATAGAATATTGAATAGGATAAACCAGCTGAAATACCTCGCTGCTGCCTTTGTGGATGGCGCTCACATCCGTGGGGCAGAGGGACACCTGCACACAGCGTCCATAGAGATCAACAAGAGCCCAGAGCGGCTTGGGCATGTTCTTGGCGGCCACGCCCTGCGACTCGCCATTGACATAGAAGACGAGGTCGTGGTTGGAGGTGCGCATGACACCAACGCGATCGTTCTCGTTGAGCGTCTCCAGGTCCGTGCCGTAGTACTCGATCAAGCGGCGGCCATCCTTGCGTACATCGATGCCAGACATGACCCAGGTGCCATTGCGCATGGCCGTGGCGCAGGCGACCAATTCGAGATCCTCGGGCGACTCCGATGTGACGCCAATCTCAATGCTGCCGCCCCAGGAGTGATTCTGCCAAGGAAAATAGAAAACATTGATTAAAAATACACACTGTTTACTAGTTACCTTGTTTACCTTCTTCTCAATGACCACCTCGAAGAGCACATCGTCCACGAGCGGCTCTGCGCTGAACACGAGCGCATGGCTGAAGTTCCGCATTGAGCGCTGCGCGGAGCGATTGCCATTGCCCAGCGTTATGGAGCGGCCGCAGCGCGTGTGAAAGCTCTGCATCGGGCTGCCTGTGTGGCCAGCAGACATAATATGAATATTCAACTGTAGCTCAACTTTTCACTCAATAGCGCATCAACTCCCTCCGTAAGCCGCACAACTCGCGTGCAGCTAATGAGAATGTTGCATGGTTATAACATTTTTGCATTATGCGCAGGATGCGCTGCGTTTATTATCAATGAACACTGCAGGCTTGCAGGCAGAGTGATAGAGTTTACTTGATGCTAACTAAATTTAGTTTCTGTTTCAGTTTTTCCTTTGATTTTTCCTTTTTTCAGCACATTTCTGTATTGTTGATTCTTTCTCTGTTTTATGTTTTTTTTTTTGCAATTGCAACAGCTGACATCCAGCGATTACATTTTAACATTTGCTTACACTGTTATATCGAGTGTAATCAGGTTATGCAAAGCGCTCTGTTAAGTCAACAGAGGTCTGCTAGCGTGAAAGTGTGACGTCGCTTTGTCGTAAATTGGCTCGCGCGCGGTCACTGTAAAAAGATACCAGGTTATGCAAAGAGCAGTTCCGTTAGTTTGCTGTTAATTAACAGTCAATTCAACAAGTCAAGTTATTCAATGAACTATGTGAGCAATAACAGCTAAAAAAAAACGGTTTAGATAATGAACCGTAGTAAACCCCTTATATTGTCCGATTGTTGAATCTAGTTAGTACTTGTAATTAGAAGCGCAGCTCGTTTTATTTTGGCTTCTGGCTGTACGATAGATAACAGTGTCAAAATTGCTTGATTTTAATATAATGCTCAACGCGCGCGAACATTGATCATAAGAATGACGTCACATATCAGTTCGACAACAGGACCCTTTTCGTAACCTACTATCACTGAATCTTGGCGCGCGATCGCAGTTAACATAAAATGTTGATTTTTAGTAGAGACCTTAGCTAAATCAAATATACCCAAGCAGCTGCTTTTGACAATAGACTCACAAATATATTTAGCAGTCTCCTAAACAAGTAATGTTTATTTTAGAATAAAATTTTGTAAGCATAGGGTTATTCATTTGAACTGAACTTTGCCGTTGCTGAATCATTCGATAAGTTCGTAGAGGTAACGCTGCTGTTCGATAAGTTGCAATCGAAAGAGCAACTGATTGACAAAAACACATTTTTGGGGACTTCAGCTGAAGGCAGACGGCAAAAAAATTCCACATAACTTAAGAAATTACATCGAAACGCCAAACGGTAAACGAACGTCGAACTCGGAACAAGTAATGTAACATATTCTTTTCCACCTCGATGTCTTCAGCACAACGTCAGAAGCAATTCGACCTGAACCGCGGCGGCAACGCGACAAAAAATCAAAACAACAAAACAATGAACACAAACAGAAACTCGAATTCGAATTCGCCCGGACAACGTAAGCTGCAGGTCTCGATGGAGCGCCTGCAGGTACAGCAGCCAAACATCAGTCGACGCTCCGCCGGCTCCAACTGGCAGGCGGCAGCAGCCATTGGCAGCGAGAACCAGAAGCAGCCAGCGCCAACAGCTGACGACGAGGACGCCAACGGCGTCTTGACCAAGTCGGCGCGCTCGCGTCTCAAACGCAAGGCGCAGCGCAATCGGTACCTGGCCATGGACTGTGAGATGGTCGGCGTGGGCTTCAATGGCCAGGACGCCATGTTGGCGCGTGTCTCAATTGTGAACAAGGTGGGCGAAGTGCTGCTGGACAAGCACGTTAAGCCCATCCAGCCCGTCACAGATTACAGGACTTCCGTCTCGGGCATACGCCCGCACGACATCGAGAACGGTGAGGAGTTCAATGCCGTACGGGATGAGGTGGTGCAGCTGCTGCACGGCAAAATACTCGTGGGCCACGCCCTGCGCAACGATCTCGCCGTGCTGAGCATCAAGCATCCCGTGGCCCACATCCGCGACACCTCGCGCTACAAGCCGCTCTCCAAGCTCGTCTCCAATGGCCACACCCCCAGCCTGAAGCGCCTGACCATGGCCGTGCTCGGCCAGGAGATACAGACGGGCGAGCACAACTCCGTGGAGGACGCGCGCGCCGCCATGGGCATCTACAACCGAATCGCCGCCGACTGGGAGAAGTACCTGGAGCAGCGCCAGAAGCAGAAATGACCATAAAAACGAATAAGTAGCATTAAGTCATTGTCGATTGAGTTTAATATTACAATGTAAATATATTAAGTGTTGAGCTTAAACTATTCATCTGAGTCTCTACTCTGCGGGTCACCCACGACGCTGCCGTGTATTGCATTGTGGCGCTCCATCAGCTCCCGCCACGGATCCTCCAGCATGGAGCTGTGAAAATATTGGGAAGCGTTACCTCTGTCGTTGAATTGCCTCTGGTTTTGGTGCTGTCCGCGCCTGCCGCCGCGCTGGCCGTAGTTCCGAGGTGTTCCGTGTTGCTGCTGAGGCGTTTTGCTCTGGTAGAAGTGGGGCGTATTGGCCCTGGAGCCCTGCCTGTCCTCGTAGAAGCCCACGTTCTGCGGTTGCGGCGTGCGGCTTTGGTAGAAATGCGGCGTGTTGGGATTTGATCTGTGTGGCGTCTGCTCGCCGCCGTTGTGCTGGGACATGTACTCCGTGTTCTGCGATGGGTATTGTCGCACATTTTGTGAGTAGGGAGCGTAGTAGTTAAAGCCTTTACGAGGTGTTCCCATTATTATTGCAATTGCAGGAGTTTGTAAACAATTCACTAGACTTCCAACCAGGGCTGCTGAACATCGATTAACTTATCGAATTATCGGGTTTGCTAATAATAGATAACAATTTAAAAAAAAAATGGACAAGTAGCTAGCTGTTTAAATTGAATCAAAAATTTGTTTATTTGTATTTGTTTAGAGCGTCATAAATTGTTTTTCTAATAATGTGCACATAGACACAACAGTGGAGAGCGTAAGGCTAGTATATTTTGTACAGAACAACATTCGGTATTTCAATGCTGCCACTAGGTCGGTCACACTAACAGTCTCGTTCGAAAACTCGACAAGCGAAGTTGCGAGTCGTTGTGGTCGCGCCGTCGCATGCAAATTGCATTTAAACAATTGCAGTGGAATTTCGCGTACAAAAGCCCAAGTAATTGAAATGCAACATTAAATTTTTAAAATTTTAAATGCTTTTAATTCACGTTGCAAACGAACAACCGGTTAGAGTACATATGAAAAGCAAGGCTATAAAAACGCCTACAGGAGTGTTCTATTGAAATCTGCGCTTTGTCTGTGCCTCGGTGTGCGTGTGTGTGTGTGTGTGAGACAGTGTGTGTGTGTGTGTGTGTGCAGTGTGGAGTTTGTATGATTGTATATGAGCTCGTGTTTAATGCATATGTGTGAGTGTGTGCATGGTTTAGTGTGTTGGCGTGTGTATGTGTTTGTTCAGTTGCATGTAAAGAAGAAGCAGAAGTAGCAGCCGCCGCAGCAGCAGCAGCAGCAGCAGCAGCAGCAGCAGCAACAACAACAACAACATCAAGCACATTACTCACTTTGGTGTCATTATTTGTGCTTCCAACAAAATTCTTTTAGGGCGTGTATGTGCATCTGTATGTGTGTGTGATTGTATATATATTTACATATACACATATAACCGTGCATATATGAATATATAATTAATATTGCAGTTAACAAAAGTGCTTGCATTGCAAATAAAAAAGAAAGAAAGAAAAAATTAACACAGCAACTTTTTCGCCTTTAGTTCAATACGCCAAAAACAACAACAACAACAACAACAACAGTTAAAACATCTCAGCATAACAGAAACAAAAACAAATACAAATACAAACAGATACACTTAAGAGCAAAAAAGAAAAAAACAAAAAGCAGAGTATAATTTTGTTTCGGTCGATTCACAATATATAGACAATAGCAAATTCACTGGCTGCAGGGCGAGCGCAGGCAAGGCAGCAACATCGCTTTGGATATCTTCAGCGGCATCAAAGAGCAACTCTCAAGTTGCCCCGAACGCACCCGTGCACTCTGTCGCACTGTATGGGGCGCAGTGTCCACGTCCCTTAGCACAGCGCTAACTGCGGCGAGCATCGAGGCCGGCGACGCCCGCGACGACGGTGGCGGTGGAGGCGGTGGGGCAGGCGGAGGCGGCGGTGGCGGTGGCTGTGGCGGCGGCAGCGGCGGCGGCAGCGGCAGCGGCAGCGGCTGGTGCAGCACAATAACAACAGCAACAACTGGCGCTGCAGCGGCGGGCAGCGGCCGCTTCGCAACCATAATGGGCGCAGTCAAATCTCGCCACATCACCAACGCCGACATGGACCGAGAGGAGGATCATCAGCAGCAGCGGCAGCAGCAGCAGCAGCTGCCGCCCTTGCACCAGCACCAGAACCAGAACACGCTTTCGATGCAGCGCAATGGCCACCACAGCGCGACGCTCCAGAAGCAGGATCTGCGCTACGACATCGGCTCCAGCTCCCAGTACCACCATGTGCGGCAGCCGAGCGTGCGCAGTCGCAGCCAGCAGCCCATGCCCACCACGGATGAGCTGGATCGTCGCTTTGCCAAAGTCTTGGTGAGTAGCTCTCGAGGGGCAGTCCATGTAATCCTTATCTCTTTTATCCTAACACCCACAACCCTTGCTCTCGTTCTTTCTCTCTCCCTCTCACTCCCAATGCATGTGATTGGATGAGCTCATCGCGCTTTTTAAGGCGCGCATGTGTGCGAGCGAGTGTGTGAGTGTGTGTGTGTGTGTGTGTGCGAGCATGTGTTTCGATAAGCCCAGTCGAACTCGAAATCAAGTCGGAACTCGTCGAAACTAAATTAGATTCAGATTAGCTTAGCAAAAAGCCCTAGTTTTATGCGAAGTAAACTATTTTAATTTGTTCCGAGCAATTTTATTTATTATTTAAATACAAATGCAACAGATGTTTTTAATTAAGAGAAATGTATAATATAATTATATATTTATTTAAATTAACTCTACTAATTAAAATAAATATGAAGATAGTTAAATCCTTGTTCTATTTTATATAACATATTAAAATATGTTCAGAGTCATTTAAAATATTTTTTATTGTATAAATATATAGGTAAAACATGTTCTTAATTGAGAAAAATTTATAAACAAAATAACAAAAATAGAGCATTATTTATATTTGCGGCAATTTTTAAAATTCATTTCATACGTTTATAAAACAGTTGTATTTAATTGGGAGATAAGTATAATAATAATATTTTTGGATTTATTTAAACTATTTTGATCAATGAAGATAGCAAAATGATCAAGTTTAATTTTATACGAAATATTTTAATTTATTCAGAGCAATATTAAATATATACATTTTTAAAATATTCGTGGATTGCTTTCAATTGATTAAATTTTATATTATTCTTTAATTTAAAAAAAATTAGATTGATGAATATATTTTTGTAGTTAGGTCAAGTTTTATTTTATATAAAATATTTTAATTTATCGACAGAAAGTTATAATCATTTGTGAATATAAAATATTTGTTTTTTATTGAATGAAATATTTGTTTTTCTTATGGATTATTCAGCTGATTGCTCTTATACTAATAGAATCTATAGAGAGTAATATATAACAACAATCTTCTATTTATATATATAGTAGTAGTCATGCGAGCTGTTAATACTTCCGAAAACTGGGTAGTGAACTACAGTTTTTTATAAACAGATTCAAACTGATTTCCAAAGTTTTCAAATTCTTTTCTTCACGAATTTCCGCACGTGCATGAAACCAAGAACGGAATTAAAATATAATCTGTGCCTCGCAAAACCCGCCTAATACCTGTGACAATAAAGCAAAGGCAATTTGCTTCCTGTTTTAGGATCGACTAAAGATCAATTCTCATGCATGCTCAGAAAATGCATGCGACTTTCTGTGGGTTTGGCACGCACAGCAGTTCAGCTGTGTATTGTCTCGTGTGTGTCTGCATGTGTGTGCGTGTATTCACCTCTCTCGCTCACGCTGTCGCTGGGTCGGCGTTCTGTTCGGTTTGTCATGCAGCTGAAGTGCTGGCTCGCAGCAAGCCGCGCAACAAAGTCAACTTAATTAAACAATGGGCGCGCGCTTTTATATTGCCAAAAAGGAAAAAACATCAAATAAAATTTGTACTTGAGTGCTACAAGAAACGAGTGTGACCCAATCCGCATTCAAATCCGTAGCCCCAAGCCTCAAGCTTCAGGCCTCTAGCCCCAACACAGACGCATGCAAATGGCAATTAAAAGCAAATTGATCGATTGTCGCCGCTCTCTTTCCCACTGCTGACTCATTCGGCTTAGCTTATCTGCCATTCGCACCCAAATTGAGAATAAGTATTGGAAATATGAAGTAGAAGTAGAGAGTGAGAGCGAGAGGGAGAGGGAGAGGGAGAGAAAAGAAACACTAAAAACACGAAATCTTTATTTATATGCGCAGCTCGAATTCTCACTTATCATCCATCGTTCCCAGTGGATGTAACTTGAAACGCCGCTCAACGAGTTCTCTTTATATTTTTATTTTGTTGTTTTTTTTTTTTCATTCTTACCCCTCTTATATATGGGGGCATCATTGTTTTGTCAAGTTGCATGCAACATGTTAATATAGGTGATTTATGCGTGTAGGTAAATAATTAAAGCTCGTTATGGCATCGCCTTACGGATTGGAAAACTGATGTTTCTTAACTGACTCGCATGAGTCTTCACATATTTAGAAAGATATTAATTCTGTCAAAGGAATCTATTTATGCATTTAATAATTTGTTATGGAAGAAATCTACTCGAGGGAATCATCTACATTTCGTATTATATTCAACAGACAGACAGACGCCTCTATCTATCTCAAACAGTTTTCAAACTCTTAATTTTAAATGAAAATTAATGATAGTCTCGGCAAAGACACCAAATGTGGCATGTGAGCTGTCTGATATATGCAGACTAAAATTGTTCTTTGTATTTTTATTTTTGGAATATTCCTTATTACTGATATATACATATAATCTATAAATAGAAATTTCACAAATGCCATCATTTGGCAAATGTTTATAAACAAATCTGCAAAATAAATGTATACAGTATTTTCAAAAAAATATAAATAATACAATAATTAAATAAATTTAATATATGATAAAAATAAAATAGAGTAGGAATAACATAAAAAAATATTAAATTTTTCATTTGCAATTTGCAATACATTTAAAAATCGGGAATATTCTATTAATATTGGTGATTTTTAAATTTCCTGAATTTTGTAAACAAATAAATAATAATATATATTTATAATAAATTAATAATGTATACTAATAATAAAATAAAAAAATAAAAAAAAATATATATACATATATTAATAATAAACATATACAAAAATATATGAATAATTTCATGTTTTATACAATATGATATAATAAATTAAAATAAAATATCGTAACGAAATGTTTATGCTACGTAAATAAATCAAAATCGTTTGTTCAAGTTTTTCGCGTATTTTCGCATTTGTTGCAATTAGCCACGTTTAAATGATTTCCACAGATCTTTTGTATTGTTCAGTTGCTGTTGGCTCACTTCAAGGGTATGCGAGCGTTCAATCTGCCATAGATAGCACTTGTTGAGTATTCTGGTTGTTTTGTTTACCCCCTTTTTGGCACTGGAAGTGTTTAACTGTTTTGTTTATATTGAGTTGTTGTTTCTGTTTTGTTTTCTTCTTTTTTAGTGTATATATATATATACAGTTCTCCATAAATTTGTTTTGTCATTTCGGTAGCGTTCATCTGGCTTGGCCTCGTCTCGCCATTCGCAAAGGCTTAGGCTAATTTGTATTTACTTTTGCTTCTCTCGTTCTCTGTCTATCTCTCTTTCTCTGTCTGTTGCCCTTGCCACTGTCCGTGCCAAACAAGCGCCCACAATTGAAGGCAATTGTTTGCCCGATTCGTGGCTATAAATAGTTTTAGTTTTGCCAACATTGCCGCTAATAATTTGCGTTTTATGTCTAATCGGGTGCAGTAGTTGCTGCAGATGTTTCCGGTTAGCCGCGCGGGTTGATTGAACTTTGCATTTGCATGAGATGCATTCATCATACCGACTCCAGCCTCAAGCTGAGCAAACAAATGTCTCTCAGCGACAGATGCTCGAATGTCCACGGAGCAAAGCAGAACAGAGCAGCCGCAACTTAATATGGCATTAACTTCATTTGATTTCCGCGCAAAAGATTCTTTGCAGTTGCCTAACTTTGTTTTTATTCTGCTGCATTAAAGGAAAAGAAATCGTATTTACTTTAACTTTTGCTGTGTTGATAAGAAACTAAAGCTTGAAAGACTTTTTACTGTGGCCTACATTGCATTGCAAATGGGAAATCATGGTATAGTATTCCAATCTACCCTGTCCATGTCTGTCTTTTCGTATTGAGTTGAATTGCAATTCTGCTTGTTTCAAATCAATCAATAACTGTGCCACACTTAATGGTATTGAAATTCAGTTCTTCCCCTTTTAATGTTATCGAAGTGAAAGAAAATTGGAATTCAATCCAAAAATTGGATAACTGCTTCTGTTATTATTGTCTATCGAATTTAAGATTATTGATATTGAGTTATTAAATTAAATCTCGTACTTTAATTATTTAATAATTATTTTTACTAAATTGCCACGTATTCAAAAAATGTTTAGATCACATGCTAACATTTTTATTTAAATTCGTTTAGTGATACAAAATTATTAAAAAACGCAGATCGATTGGTGTTCAGGGTATCTCCTAGTCAGGCACTACCTACTATAACTTTTTATTTTTTATTTACTTGATTCATTTTATTGTCTTTATGATATTTTTTTTTCTAGTTCTTATGACCTATTTATTATGAAAGGCTTCTGAGAATTTTTCCTAGTAATATTCCATATATAATCGCATCAACATTATATATAATCATTTTATGAGGTTTATGCACTTAAAGTCAATTGAGTTTTAAATTCCGATTCATTTTGGTTGATTACCTCTAAGTTTTTTTTACAATATATTGAAAACTTATATTCCTAATTGGAAAACAAATTGCTTAATTCAATCTATGAATAACCATTGTCCTATATCCATAAAGAAAGAAACACTTAATACAATATAAGTTGATTATATGTATGTACAAAGTAATTAAGCAAGATATAGACATCGGCTTCGCTATAACGTCCTTCTATATATGTCCATGCCTTTGGTTTGTGTTGACTTAATGATAATTAATAGTTGGTTAATTTGTGTAATAGCATTTTAATATCCATAAAACTTAATAGGCTTACTGCATTGGCTCCGACTGTCTGTGGTGCTGTGTGGTGGTGCTGGTAGTGGTGGTGGTGGTGGTGATGTTGTCTTTGCGTCGAGTGCTGTGGGTGTTGTCAGACTAACCACATAAAATCCTCATTAATTTACAAGCTTTCACGCGATACACAAATGACTTTCACTCATTTAATCACGCTCGCCATTATCATCAGCATTATCATCATTGTGATCATCATGAAAACGGCATCAGTAGCCGACGCAATCATCTTTGCTTAGAATATATAATAACCATTACAGATCGACCGGTTCCCCCATGCCCTAATGGCATTTTCAGTGGCTGACAAAAAGCACAGATGTTGCTTTTTTGTTGCTGAATTAATACTCATTGTTTATAAGCACTCATTCAGCGCTGTGATGACTTTGTCAGCGTTTGCCCATTCGCTGGCCTTTATCTAATGACTGCAAAAACCCGAGGGAAAAACTTACGCTCTGTGTGTATTTATCTATTTCGCATATATCTAGTATATAGAATATATGTAGTTTGCATTGGCTTATCGTTTCGCTTCAACTTCCTTGGCGGTCCCTTTTGGGGGCATTCGCTTCTTGTGGTCTCTAGACCAATCTGTTATTGTGTGCGCAGAAAAACCGTAAGCGAGCATAGACTCGATGTGAACTGATGTAAGACCAATCCCAAACAGGCCAAGTAGAACACATAAATTGCGCTGCACTTTGTTCTGCATCTGCAGCTGAGCGCGTATAATTATAATGAAGTGTGCGAACCTAAGATTGGAAACTATTCTGTGCTCATTTATAGCTAATGTGTATCGAGCAAAAAGGGGGAACTTTTTCGATCTAATTCCGAGGCAATATAATCGACTATATAAGGGAAATGTGCAAATTTCTCTCTCTTAGTTGTCTTAAACTTTGTATGCAGCTCATGTTTCCTCTGTTATTTTTAGCACTGCCAAAGTTGGTAAGGCTGTATCGTCAATACTTTACTGAAGATGCCGGTTGCTCACATTTTATATGCCTCCGACACAACTGGTTGTTCCTTGTGTTACTTCCTTTTTCGTTTGATATTGACGATTTATTTTGTTGTCTCTTCTCTGCCACCCACTCACGTTCTTTGTCTTGTATTGGTAATTTCATTCTTCTTCCTCGACTTCCATTCATTACTTTTGCCAATATTTTATATATTTCTGATATCCCTTTCTCTCTCATTCTCACTCTTATAATTTTCGTTTCTCGCTAACTTTAGTTTACACCTTTTTTTAATTACTTGATCTGATTATTCTTATCTTACAGGAAATCCTTTTCTTTCAGATATTGAGTTGAGGAAAATAGCATAGAAAAGTATTAAAATATCCATGTGATCCCATAGAAAAATATTCGAGTTTTTGCTATAATCTTTATAACTATATCTATCTATGTATCTTTCTCGTTTTTAGTGTCTCCCAAATTCATCTTCTATCTCTATAGATATCTCTCACTATTATTTTTTTAAATTCTCTCTTTCTCTTTCTCTCTCTTCCTCTCTCTCTCTTTTCTCTTTATTTCTCTGTCCATCTCTGTTTCTTTTTCATCTCTCTCGCTCGATCCCTCTCTCTCTGTCCCTGTCTCTTTCACTTTCTCTCCCTTTCTCCCTCTTTCTCTCTCTCTTCCTCTCGATCCCTCTCTTTCTCTCTATCATTCTCTTACATTGTTTTCCTTGTATTTCTCTCCCTTATAACTCTAAATTTTCTGTTAATGAAAATCGCATAGGGAAGCCACAATTTAGAGATCTCTAAATAATCTTGGAAACAATTTTGATTTATATAAAATTATAAATTAAGCATTACATTCGCTTTTTATTGTTTGTTGTATATTTCGCTCAGCTATTACCTGATGATGATTAAGTGAATTTTCGCATGATCTTGTTTTTTTTACAGTCAATTATACGAATTTACATGGCACTTCCCAGTTTTTAGTTGTGTGTTAATTAAGTTTAAACAATTACTTCATTGTCATGCAATTTTTTTTCTGTCTTCTTTTGTTTATACATTTTTGTTGTTATATTTAATGTATTATGAAACGTGCTGTATGTAATAATTGATTTGATAAACATTTCACAGCCGCGCAAAATGAGAAAATGAAAATTGCAATTGAAAATTATTGCAATGTCTTATTGATTGATATTCTTATTATTATTGTTGTACTCATTGTACGCTATGGGGAGTGTGGCTTTGTTATTTACTGTACGGGTTGCCCGTCGCGCGTTGCCCTTGCTAATGGCCCCAGTCACCTTTTTACGCTCCGCCCTCGCTTGCCCCTCTGCCCCACGTTTTCTGTTCCGCTCGGCCTCTTGGCGCTGAGTGATTTGCCTCGACGCGTTTTTTAAATAACCAACAATATAACTATACGACTGTGCATACTTCGGAATAATACATGACAAAGCCTCTCTCTCTCTTTCTCACTCACTCTCTCGCTTTGTCTCTCATGGGTCGCTTAATATTTATGCCAGAGCAGGCAAAAATAAGTAGCGGCACTTTTTCTATATAAATTAGTCGACAACACAAAATAATCCAACTGCCCAGCCGACGTACCGGATACGCATTTTAAAATTGTGTTCAATGAGTGTTTGCGCTTGTGTATGTGCGTGTGTGTGCATGTGTGTGTGCATAATAGGAGACTATGGCACCCCCTTTTGAGCAGCTCGATCTACGCTCTTGGCATATGACTAAGAGTAAGGCACACGATGAAAGTACTGCCCCATTGATTAAGCCGCAAATATATAGGTAGAAAAATATTTATAATACATGTGCATATATAACTTATTATATTATATCTAGTTTACAAACAATATTTATACCCTGAGCCCATTGATCAAATCAGGGTATAATGGTTTTGTGAAAATGTATGTAACAGGCAGAAGGAGGCGTGCCACACCCCATACAGTATATATATTCTTGATCAGCGCGACAAGACAAGTCGATATAGCCCTGTCCGTCTGTCCGTCCGTCCGTCCGTCCGTCTGTCCGTCTGTCAGTATGTGAACGCTGAGATATTTTTAAGTACGCAACGTAGAGACTTGAAATTTTACATGAATACTCGATAATACCATACGCTGCACAAGTTTATAAAATTTCTCCGATAACTCATTCCATTTCGATTTTATGAGCATTTATCGATAATTTTAATGTGTTTTTAAGGCGTGGTTTGTACATCATTTGAGCTGGAGACTTCAAATTTGCTGTGTAGTTGCGTGTAATGAATACGGAGATAACGTTATTAGATTTTGGATACCATGCCTCATTCGCCCACAATAGCCCCCTATTTGCAAATCAAATACTAGAGACTTGTGCTTTGGCACATACAGACATATGAATGCCATTAATAAGTTGTGAAAGTTTGATGCAGTTAGTCCATCGCTAAGAAAAGTTATTAAACAATTAAGTTTCCATAGTAATGCTCACATTACAGCCCAAGCGCAGTCGCTGCGTCAACTGCGCAGTCGGCAGAGCGCGCGTTTATTCGTGCGTGCATATGTATCTGTGTATGTGTTGTTTGTATGTATGCATAAAAAAAACGTTGAATGATTTGATATTTGGCTCTTCACAGGGCCCAGGGTATCCCCTAGTCGAGCAGTCTCGACTAGAGCACTCTTACTTGTTTTATATTAACAGATAGGGTATTTGATATTTGTACATTTTGCTTTTTTATTTTAAAATTTTTTTATCTATATAATAGGCCGCACAGCTTGGCATGATTCATTAGAAAATGGCATGCGCAAATCGTGTTGGCAAACAGATTTAATACTGAGTAAACTCGAGAGTTCATAAATTCTTTGCTGAGAGAGATGTGAGCAAGGGGTTTGTGCTTTAAAAAACAGATGGAAAAATAAGTTTATAAACAAGCTACTCAAATTCTTTTTTGATTCAATTGAAATTTCAGTTTAGTTGCCTTAATTTTACTGGAATTCAATTGGGTTTTCTAATTTATTATATATACATATAGTTTATATAGTATATATGTATATGCTTTGTTTTGTACTGATCAACGTCCTGACCAAATGACGCCTTTTTATCTCGACACACACACCCACACACTCACACACACTCTATACACACCCTTTCCTGCGCTCTCTGTTGGCACGCCAATTAGAAGTTTGCCACGGCTGCACCCAATTGAAGTCACGTAAACGTATTTGCTGATTTCATTATGGCTGGGATGTTCTCAGTAAAATGTAAAAAATACAATATATTTACTTTTAAAGTACAATGGCATCACACTTGACTGCCAGTGGTTGGGCTGATTGATGTTTTTGGTTGAGTGAATCGGAGTCATGAAGCCATTGGCAGCCGCAGATACTTCGCGGCAACGATGCAAATGCCCTTACTCTATAGCAAATTCTATTTCATTGTCATTGCTGTTTAACAGGTGCAGCCTGGTGCCAGGTGCCAGGTGTAAATTTAATGTCGTCTAGCCGTGAAATTTCCTAGGTTTACCTTTGATCAACAAGGCAACAGACATTGCAGCTGTGAAATCGAGTAAATATCAATAACAGCGCTATTTCAGCTAATATATAAGTGAAAGTGCTTGTCTAGAATGTTTTTTAATTTGTCTCGAATATCCTCTCAATCCTTATCAGGAAGATATGTAGTGCTCCTTTTCATTATAATAGATATATTTTCTTTATCTCAGTCTGCATTGCTTATCTCTTTGCCTTAGGGTAGCCTCAACTGTATTGCTTATATTTTCTCTGAGTGGAATTTGCGGTTAACTTAATCAGCTAAATTCCTTTGTTGTTAAATAGCTGGTCTGCTATCGTGTGGTATCTTCTTTATTTTTTATCAGTCAAGGATTTGAGGTGTCGCTGCTACTGTAAATTAAGATCGTATGCTTTCAAGCAAGATCGCTTGTAAGAGACCAAAGTAAACGAGATATGAGTTTAAATATTGACTGGGTGATTAAAAAAATGATTTAATAAGTCATTAAGGCAGGAATTTTATTATAAAATATGATTTATAGTATGAACTTTTACTGTAGGATGTAACGTTTTTGAAAGACCTATGAGAGGAGGCATCATTTAAAATATTTATTTAAGCATTAAACAACTATTTAAATTATTTAAAAGTTTTTAAAATAATTCCTTCATAAACATTCTCGTTGTTGATAAGGCCAAATATATATATATATCTGAAGTTCTTAGGATATATCGCTGGATAACTTTTTTCCCATTAAAAATGGAATATCGGACGATTTGTTCGTTGTCCTTAGAGGTGGGCACGGGCCGACTTTTTTGCACCCGGCCCGATCCGCCCACGGTCAGAAATTCAAAATTTTATCCGTACCCGAAAGCAAAAAAAAATTTCATACCCGCACCCAACCCGCCCGACCGAAACAATTACAAAAAATTTAATTCTCAAAAATTACAACAAATTTTTTTTCTCAAAAATAACAAACATTTAATTCTTAAAAATTACAATATTATTTACACAAATATTACATGTTTTCGACTTTTCTTACTGTTTTATTACAATTTAAAATGCATAATAAATTGCTTAATTTGCAAGCGTAAAAAATGTTATCGATGTCGAAAGCAACCCTGTTGTTGCAGGCGAGTACAGTGCGCCTGCAAATTAAACAATTTATTATGCATTTTAAATTTTAATAGAACAGTAAAAATTTGTTCGGGTTAAGCAGTCTAACCCACACCCGCCCGCACCCAGTCCGAAATTAGATTTTTCAGCCCATACCCACGGGTAACCGCGGGTGACCACGGGTACCCGATAAAAACCCGGCCCGTGCCCACCTCTAGTTGTCCTTATTATTTTTTCAGTTTTACTGCTCCGTAACGTATTCTTACCCAACGTTCTTCTTTTATAATATGTGGTGTACGACATCACTGCGTTGATACGGACGGACGAACAGACTAGGCTATATCTTCTCAGATCTTCATAATATATAGATCATATATATAGATATAGATATATACATCATATATATATATATGGCTATATCGACTCAGCTCCTTATATTGATTAAGAATATATATCTAGCTTATGCCGTCAACCACGCCTACTTCTGCCTGTTACATACTTTTTAACAAAACCATTATACATTTTAATGACTTCAGCGGCATACATACTGTACACTTTGAAACAGCTGCTCGGTACACTCTCAAGTATTTCCAACTAGAACAATCTTAGCTTTTCCATGATTGCTTCAGCAAAATCGTATATAACTTAGTACAACTTAAGTAGTGAGCTAAACTTAACAACTTGTATTGGAATAATTGGTTAACAAAAGTATATAAAGTATATAGAAACCGAATGCAAAAGTTTCTTTGATCAGTCTTAGTTGAGTTTGTTTCTTCGAAGGCATCAGTTGGAGTCTCAGTCGGAATACAATTGGAATAAAAATAGTTTTAGGAGAGGCCTTTGTCAGTCCATTAATACAATTCGTTTGCATTGTTTATGGAGTTTTACAATCTTTTCTTTTGCAATTCGGAGTGAAATACATATTTATATTTCTGCACAGCTTTGTTGAGGGGCTTAGAGTTAGGGCCATTAGCTAATGGCTTTTAATTGTTATGGCTATTACTCATTTTTGTTTATATTTTTTCTCTTCCTATCGTGCAGGCTTCGATGGATCTGCCACCGGACAAAGCAAAGCTCTTGCGTAACTACGATGACGAGAAGAAGTGGGACATGATATGCGATCAAGTAAGTAGAGTTCATAATTTCAAAATTTAAGTGCTTCGCCATGACTAAACAGCCTAAAACGACGCGACCACGCCTTCCCTGGCCACTTGGCCCCTGTCGCTGCCAGACCACATGGCTGCGTGTTTATCATCATCGTTCGGTCCGCAACTTCCTGTTTATTCCAAACGCAAATTTTTGCAGATTAAATGTGTTGAACGACAGTATGAGAGCCAGCCCCTGGCGCTGCCATGTCCCCTTTTGCCTATAAAACAGCTGGGCGGAAGGCCAACGTCTAAAACAGTTCCTACACTTGAACTATGACCTTTCGAAACCCACTCGACAGTGTCGCGGCTCTAATTAACTATGCCAAATGTCACTCGCTTTAATTGTAGCTCACATGTGCGCTAGGTAAATACGAAAACAAATTCAAGTCACTCGGAAACTACGTACTATATAAAGAGGAAATATATATGAGATAGTTTGTGGTTTTATAGTGTCAATTACTCTTGAGACTTAGGTATTTCTTATTATTCAAGTTAGAGAAATGTTCAATCTTGTTAATATATCGAAAATTAAGTGGATGATATGATTTTTGATGTCATAAAAATTATTCAGCTATATGTTTAAGCTTATAAGATATACTTTGTGATTTTATAGTGTCAATAAGAATTGAGGTTGTAATATTTCTTATTAGATTACATTCAGGTATCGGAAGTTAACTCATGGAAATTTTTCATATATTGTATATACTATCTATGAGACGTTTATGATTTATATATATATATATATATATATATATATATATATATATATATATATATATATATATATATATATATATATATATATATACGTTTATGATTTATATTAATAGAATTGAGATTAAATTATTTCTTATTAGATATCATTAAAATATCACAAGTTAAGTTGTCGAAATATATGAGATAAAAATTTGTCATATATAGTATCTGACACATTTTGTGGTTTTCTAATGTCAATAAGACTTGAGAATGAAGTATTTTGATCCATTTACTGAAAAATGCATTATTATTACAATATCGATAGTTAAGCTGTTGAAATATGAGCTACTTTAGTAAATTATGGAAAATATTCATATATTAGTTATATAATTATATATCACATTTTTTGCTATTTTATATTGTCAATCAGATTTGAGGCTGAAATATTTCGATACTGTTAAAAAATACATTCAGTATTATTATAATATTGGTAGAGGAGCTGTTGAAATGAAAATAATTAAGATTCCTCATATTGGGTTTATTGAGATCCCAAATAAAGAAATTTAAGAAATATTTTAAAAACTTAAATGTAGGTTTAAGGTTAGGTCATTTGGCTCACTTACAGCTAACTTCCTTGAGGCCAAGTCGTGCGTTAACCTTGCCAACTGTCAACCTGTTCCGAAAAACCCATTAACTCATTTTAAACATCATCATTTATAAAGCCCTCCTCTGGCTGACATCTGAACTACGGAGCACTTGATATTCATATCTGAGTGTAATTCATCTTAAAATTTGCAAAACTCCGAGCTCGGCTAAGCTCCGCCTGAGCCTCATGTTATTAGGCATGTGCTTTTGCGTGATATATATCTGCGTGTATGTATAAATATATTATATATCTATATATATATATCATTATTCAGTGCGTGCTCGACGTTTGCTTTTTGTTGATGTCGCTTGTCGCGTTTGACGCTTGTAAAAGTGCAAAATGAATCCAATTTCAAAACGATTTCGGCGCTTGTTGAATTCAAATGGCGTTGAATAATGCTCGTCGGGCTTTGGGGGGCATTAAATAAACCATATATAACATTTGAGTATAATATTAAGCCACACATAGAACGCAAATGGGCGTCAGTGTGGGGGCTCCAATACACACACACACACACACTCACACACACACAATAACAAGGCTACATATGTTATAGACCCATGTCTACACAAATCCACATTGCGTGCTCTGTTTGGGGAGTTATGATGAAACTATTAACGTGTGCGCCAGAGCGTGCCGGGGTTCGGTTTTGGTTCTGTGCAGTTTGGTTCTAGAACGGCTCTGGCCGGAGCATTAAACTGGGTCACTGAATTTTCAAGAGCTGCGCCTAGAAAATATTCGCCAATGGCGTTGGAGTGAACACGATAAAAGCAAATATTGTTGCTGGTCGCAGGAGTGTAGACTAAGAAGTTACTGCGTGCTGATCTGTCGACTATTAATAAACATAAATTTCTTAGAGGACAAGACAAGAAGACAAGACTCTAAAGATTCTAAATGTTTTTTTTAAAGCCGTTTAGAAATATTGAATTCACAATATTCTTGAAGAACATTGAGTGAACGAGAATGAAAATGATTTCAACTCTATTTCATAACAGTGCAGTAAACTAAAAAGGGCATTAAAGCTTTTCAAGGTTTCTGCATTCGATCCCTACATTAGCGAACTACGCTATAACTCCGTCCTGATCTGTAGAGCATTAACGATGATAAATTCATATAAATTAATTGCCTTAAAAGATGGAAATGCATTTTAAATATTTCAAAAAATATCAAATTTAATAAACCTGAATATGGATATGATTTTAAACTTTATTTGCATAATAGGCCAGAAACTTATAGCTTGCTCCAACTTCCTATATTCGTTTAGTAAACCTAATTTTCTACATCAATAAAATAGGCTTTCCCAAATAGTAATATATTCCATTCCAGATACGAACTGATTACCTTTAAACCTTTGCCATATCTTCTACATAGTCAATTCTAGTCCGTTGCCTGCCTAATACAGGGTATGACTAAATCCGAAGATCTCGCCGCAGTCTTGCCTTTTTTCGTGTTATTTTCCTCTTCTTCTTTTCCTAAACCGCCTGCATGCCAACAGACCTGTTTTCCATAATTCAGCCAACTTCTTGAATGAAAACGCAGCCCACAAACAATGGACGTTGGAGTCGCGAGGACTTCAGCTGCTACGGCCAATCCCACAACCTATGGCAATCCGATCCACTCAAACACTATAGCAGCAGAGCTCGGCACCACCAACACCAACACCACCATAACCATCACCACGCTCTCAGCGGCTCGCAGTGACAAAATGCAAATTATTATGACTGCGATAAATTGCAGTTTTTAATCGCTGGAGTCGCTCGGACGCCCCATACCTGGTTAAATACATATACATATATAGGAGCAGCTATATGTATAGGCATATATATATTTATATATATATCTGTATATATATATCTGTATATATATTTGGTCTTTTTCTATTTATGCCGTCGCAGTCGCAGTTTGACTAGGAAAAGAATGAAACTGGTTTTTCTTTTTTACTCCGTGGCGTTGCACAGGCAAAGCACCAAAACCCACACATAGTTTTAGTTGTAGTCATGCGTTGGTTTTGTTGTTGTTGTTGTTGTTGTATGTTGTTGGCATAGTAAAAAGCCAAAAAAAGTATACCACGCTTCATGCTTAAAAAAATGTTTAAAGTTAGGTAAGCTATCGATGCTTATATGATCGCTGTGGTCTTGTGCGTTCCAAAGAGCTGAAGACAGCGAGTTAGGCATGGAGAGAGAGGGAGATGGAGATAGAGAGAGGGCTCTACCGTAAACATGGTACACAAATATGCAGTTGGCAGAGCCAACAATACCAACAACAACAATACCAACAACAACAATACCAACAACAACAATACCAACAACAACAACAACAACAACAACGGCAACGCAACACAACACCCAAAGCAAAACAAAAGTAAAAGCCGCTAAGTTAGTGTTAATGCTTGAGAGGAGGCATTTTCCATTTGGCCTCTGTCCAGCACTTTTTTGGTTAGTCAACAATTTTTATAAGCTTGTGGATTGCGGCAGTTGCCGTGTTTAATTGATAGTCTATAATTGGGAAAGTTTTCGTTGTTGAGCAGCGCCTGCACAGCTAATCTCGATCATTTATCAAAAACTATGTTATTTCCGTTTTTTATTCAAAATTAAAGCGAGTTTTAAATATAAATAATACAGTATAAAATGCTGTTTATGATTAACCCAATAGCTTAACGCAAGCTAAGAGTTAACTTTCTTCTGGAAATGGCAATTGGTTCTCTTTAAAAATCCTGAGATTCTTGATATAAAATGTCCAACTTTTAAGTCAAATAACAGGACTGCATTTAATTAGTTTTATCTTTAAATTAGAATTTGATTTAAAAAATTTGTGTTTTTTTTTTCGTTTACAGGAAATGGTGCAGGCGAAGGACCCACCCTCCCATTATTTGAGCAAGCTGCGCACCTATTTGGATCCCAAGGCATCGCGCAGTCATCGGGTAAGTTGGCAATTGGAGCCAGTTGGCTGACTGACTGGCTTAAGTGTTGTAAGTTGGTGGTGCGTATAGTTTTCTTAACAACTGTGTGTTTGTCTTTCTCTCTACTCTCTCTTTGTATCTCTGTATCTCTCTAACTTGTCCTTAAGAGCGCCAGCTCTTCCTGTGTAGCTGTAGTAACTCGTACATGTACTCTTGTAGCTCACTGTAGTTCACTGTGTGGTGCGTTTGTCTGACTCCTGTTGCAGAGAAGCTGAATTAATCATCTATTCGATATAAAGGCAGAAATTCAAGACCCTAGAAAACTATCCAAATTATAATAAAATAATTCTATTACTCCAATATTAATGTGTAAATTTCAATTTCTCTACTCACAACACACACATACACATACACCCACACACACGCACAACCAACCCATCACGATCTTTCCCTTTTCTAATGCACATAACCTGACACTTTCCTGCACCAAACAATCGAATCATCCAATCATTAATCGTTGCGTCCTGCGCTCATTGTCCTGATTTCCATGTTCCAACACGAACTCTTCCCCCTCCTTGTCTCTTTCTCTCTCTCTCTCTCTCTCTCTCTTTCTCTCTTTCTACACTTACAGCTTTACCTCTTCTACTTTCTTTGTCAGAAACGTAAGATGGTCGGGGAATCGACGTCCACACAGGTGCTGCGGGATCTAGAGATCTCGCTGCGCACCAACCATATCGAGTGGGTCAAAGAGTTCTTGGACGACACGAACCAGGGCCTCGATGCTCTCGTTGATTATCTCAGCTTTCGGCTGCAGATGATGCGACACGAGCAGCGTTTGCAGGGCGCTCTCTGTGCGTCCGAGGAACGTTTGAATTTGATCAATGGCCTAGATGCCAGCGAGGTGGTGTTGAACAACAGCTCGATGAGTCCGGGCGGTGTGGGTGGCAATGCCAATCTGACAAATGGTTCCCTGTTGCTGGACGGCTCCCGACAGCAGGCGGGCACCCACAGCAATCATTCGCATTCCTACAGCTTTGTGCGACCCACAATTTCCGAGGTGTTGGACAGCCCCAGCCTGAAGCGGCGATCGCGTCACATCGCCAAACTGAACATGGGCGCTGCCACGGACGATATACACGTGTCCATTATGTGCCTGCGAGCGATCATGAACAACAAGTATGGCTTCAATATGGTGATCCAGCACCGGGAGGCGATAAACTGCATTGCCCTGAGTCTCATACACAAGTCGCTGCGCACCAAGGCGCTGGTGCTGGAGCTGCTGGCGGCGATATGTCTGGTCAAGGGTGGGCACGAGATCATACTGGGTTCCTTTGACAATTTTAAGGATGTGTGCCAGGAGCAGCGACGCTTCCAGACACTCATGGAATACTTCATGAACTTCGAGGCCTTCAACATTGACTTTATGGTGGCCTGCATGCAGTTCATGAACATTGTGGTACACTCCGTCGAGGACATGAACTACCGCGTCCACTTGCAGTACGAGTTCACGGCTCTTGGCTTGGATAAGTATCTGGAGCGCATACGACTAACCGAGTCCGAAGAGCTCAAGGTGCAGATCTCCGCCTACTTGGACAATGTCTTCGATGTGGCTGCATTGATGGAGGACTCGGAGACTAAAACGTCAGCACTGGAGCGTGTGCAGGAGCTGGAGGATCAGCTGGAGCGCGAAATAGATCGCAACTCCGAGTTCTTATACAAATTCGCCGAGCTGGAGACGGAGAACCAAACCCTGAAAGCGGAGCGTGAGCAGCTGGCCATGATGCGGCAACAGTTGGAGGAGCAGCTCAATGCGCTCCAGCGCATGCTGCAGCAGAACGAGCAGGAGCTCAAGAAACGTGATACACTGCTGCACAATAAGAACCTGGAGCTGCAGACGCTTTCTCGTTCGCTGCCCCGATCTGCTTCCAGCGGCGATGGCTCCTTGGTGAACGGCAGCCTGCTGACGGGCACAGCGAATGGTGCAGTATCACCACCACCTCCACCACCGCCGCCAATGCCAGCAGCGACAGCACCACCGCCGCCGCCACCTCCAGCGCCACCCGCACCGCCACCGCCGCCCATGATGCACGGCCTGACGCCGCTGGGCAGTCCGAATGGTAGCGTTACCTCAACAGTTCCCTCCCCGCCTCATGCGCCGCCTATGCTAAGCTCGTTCCAGCCGCCGCCGCCACCAGTTGCCGGCTTCATGCCAGCTCCAGACGGTGCTATGACCATCAAACGCAAGGTGCCCACCAAATACAAGCTGCCGACGCTTAACTGGATAGCGCTCAAGCCGAATCAGGTGAGAAACAAATACATTCAAGCCTATCATATAATAATTGAAATGCATTTTTTCTACAGGTTCGCGGCACCATATTCAATGAGCTGGACGACGAGAAGATCTTCAAGCAAATCGACTTTAACGAATTCGAAGAACGCTTCAAAATCGGCATCGGGGGCGCTCTTCACAACGGTAGCAATGGCAGCGAGGTGGATGGCTCGCTCTCATCCTATCCCAGTAAACGTTTCAAGAAGCCCGATAATGTCTCGCTGCTGGAACACACGAGGTTAAGAAACATAGGTAAACTAGCCCGGAACATATGCAACGTTTTATCATATATGTATGTATATTTACCTACATCTTTTGTTTACCTTTCAGCAATCTCTCGTCGTAAATTGGGCATGCCCATTGATGACGTTGTTGCGGCCATACATAGTTTAGATTTAAAGAAGCTGTCGTTGGAGAATGTGGAGCTGCTGCAGAAGATGGTGCCGACCGATGCGGAGGTTAAGGCCTACAAGGAGTACATAATCGAACGCAAGGACCAACAGCTGCTCACCGAGGAGGACAAGTTTATGTTGCAATTGTCGCGCGTTGAACGCATCTCCTCCAAGCTGGGCATTATGAATTACATGGGCAATTTTGTGGACAGCGTGCATCTCATCAGTCCGGTAAGATATCGCCTGATTCCATAGAAGCTATAGTAGCTAATACTTTTCTCTTATCCCCTCTCGCTTACAGCAAGTTCTATCGATTGCCAGTGCTTCGAACTCCCTGAAGCAGTCTCGCAAGTTCAAAGCTGTGCTGGAAATAGTGTTGGCGTTTGGCAACTATCTGAATAGCAACAAGCGTGGGCCGGCATATGGCTTTAAACTGCAATCTCTGGACACATTGATTGACACAAAGTCAACTGATAAGCGGTCTTCGCTGTTGCACTACATTGTGGCCACGATAAGGGCCAAATTTCCGGAGCTTTTGAACTTTGAGTGCGAGCTATACGGCACAGATAAGGCGGCCTCTGTGGCATTGGAGAACGTTGTGGCCGATGTGCAGGAGCTGGATAAGGGCATGGAGCAGGTGCGGAAGGAGGTTGAGTTGCGTGTCAAGGGCACGCAGACACACATTCTGCGGGACTTTCTGAACAACTCGGAGGACAAGCTGAAGAAGATTAAGAGCGACCTGCGACTGGCACAGGATGCGTTCAAGGAGTGTGTGGAATACTTTGGTGACTCGTCACGAAATGCGGACGCGGCTGCATTCTTTGCGTTGATTGTGCGCTTTACACGTGCCTTCAAAGTAAGCGGGATATAATAATGTATATATGTTTATATTTGATATATATTAAATATCTTTGCAGCAACTCGACCAGGAGAACGAGCAGCGTCGGCGACTGGAGCAGGCTGCTGCTTTAGCCGCAACGAAGAAGGAGAGCGACCAGGTCATGCTGCGCAACAAGTTCAATCAGAAAAAGCAACAGGTGAGTGGACGGCTGAATGGAAGCTTAGCAGTCAACAAGACGGCCACATCTTTCAAGTTGGTGTCATTCATTTGATTTGATTGATTCTGTTCTGTTATGGAAATGTAACCTGTTATGCTTTTGATTTATGCAGCAAATACATTGCCTGCTTGACTTTGCCAAGCAGCATAGCACAGTGGACATGTCTCCCTAACTGCATACAATACTACTTGTAGTATAACACCCATGGCCACATCCTCAGCATTAGCACGTATTGGTTATTTGGCTAACACATTCTAGTAATACAACAATTTTTGGGGCGGGGCGGCTGCGGGGAGCAGGTTTGAATTGGGCCAGCAACACCTAAACCTAACCCCAAGCAACCAACCAACACCAAAACCACCAACACCACCACCACAACCACCACTACCACCATCCACTAGATTCTAGTCGAGTACTTTGGGGCCGCATTTGACGGACGTTGTTTGTGTTTCCTATCCTAGTGTAAGTCGCTTGGCTAGTGTGTATATTGTCCCTAACATTTGGTTTGCCCCTCCCACTAATCCCTAGCGTGTAATTCCCGGCTTGTTTCTGTCTTCTAATCCAATTGCCAAAACAAATCCCATTAATTCGGATTAATGCAAATGAATCTGTTTGTTATTGTTATTGTGTTTAAAATTGAGTTAAACATATCGCAGTATATATAGTGCGCTTAACTTATTAACCAGCTGTATGAGCTTTTCGCATATCACTAATCCACAATGCTAACTCGGAACTAGTCCACGCTAAGTCTATTGGTCAATCCTTCGGTTGGTGCTGGTTTATTTCTAATGTGTGAACTTTTCTCTTTTGTTTTCAATGCATGTTGTCAATTCAGTTGCCTACAACTTGCGCACTCTCCTTGCAGGACGCCGTCATCAACGAGCTGAAGAGCAAAACGCATTCGGTGCGCGAGAAGAAGCTGCTGCAGCAGGACGAGGTCTACAACGGCGCACTTGAGGACATATTGCTGGGGCTCAAGAACGAGCCTTATCGAAGGGCAGACGCTGTGCGGCGCTCCCAGCGGCGACGCATCGATAATCGCTTGTCGCGCACTCTAGAGGAAATGGACTGCTAGATTGGCTGGCTGGCTAGCTGACTAGTTAGTTAGTTACTTAGTTAGTTAGTTGGCTGGCTGGCAGGCTGTAGAACTGGGCAGAGGCAAAAATCAAAATTCAAAAGCGAATCGAAAAACGAATGTGTAAAAGTCTTAGATAAAGAAACTGAAATATGTGATCGAGCGATTCAATTGTTTTGGACAGACGCACTCAGACACATATATAAACACACTCAAACTCACACAAACACAGAAATACACACATTCCCCGCTTTTAACATTGTGCTACTATCATTGAAATTTATATTTTTCGTTTATATTTGCGTAATATACCAAAATTTTACATTTTCCAGTACTTTTGATTCGGTACCTATTCTGTGAATCTCATTTCTGTTATTGAGATATTCTGTCGCCAAAATTTATGAAATTGCATTTTATATTTGGTTGCATTAGGCTTAAGTTACAAATTTACAAATTTTTACAGTGTATTTATCGAAAGATCAATTGTTATATTTAAAGTGTGTAAATATATGTATGCATATATATATTCTATGATTATTTTTGAATAAGTTTTTAAACCAAATTGGAATTTTGATTTGCATCCGAGATGGCAATGAAGTTTTTTACACTCTACTATTATGTATTTAGTTTTATCTCTAACATCTTTACACATATTGCTTAAGTGATGAATTGTATGCATGCGTAATACATTTTATTGTACATTTCCTATTATATACGTGTATTGTTTTTTTATATAATTTGTTGTATTATATAATCTACATATATTTAACACATTTGCACACTGCTTAAACAACACGAAAAACAAATCGAATACCGCAATAAACACAAATAAAAGCGCCAAATATTGCAAGCAACATGAACAATTTTTGTACGCGAATTACATTTTTTAGAAAGTTTTTTAAAAATATACAAAATAACTGAAACAAAACAAAACAAAAACATTTTATAACATTTTATGTAGAATTTTTATATAAAAAATATATATACATATGTATATACTAAATATATGCAATTTATGAGCCAATTTATTCTCACGAGCCACGAAAGTTTTGACGAAGACTGATATGGAGCAGTTTATATTATACAAAAAAGAAATGAAAAAAAAAAAAAAAACTCACACGCATCAACATATATACACACATAATAATTAAAAACAATAAGCTTTGTAACGATCTTTTTCGAATGTAGACGTCTCGTCTAGTGTCTTTCCTTTTATAAAAACTCAAAACTTAACGAATTTAGTTGAACTATAAGCACATTTGTACTACGAGTAATATATAAATATATATGTAGTGCCATTGGCATTAACGACATGGTCCTTATGCATATCTTTTCGTAA
Organism: Drosophila meridionalis; assembly: GCA_035045145.1. Lineage (NCBI taxonomy): Eukaryota > Metazoa > Arthropoda > Insecta > Diptera > Drosophilidae > Drosophila > Drosophila meridionalis. The sequence goes on from JAWNPG010000023.1 coordinate 679,562, forward strand.
CATGATTTTTAATTTGCCAAAAAGAAAAAAAGAGAAGAAAATAAAGCGAAGATGAGAGCGAAACGTTTAATAAACTAGCACAGCTGCATTGTTAGTTTTAAATATTGTGTTATTTAATTTGATAAGAAACCAGCATGGTATACGAAAACCAAGATAAATATGAACAGATGCCGCATTTTATATATATATACACAGACATAACCATATGAACACATTAACTATTTTAAATAAATTATTAACCAAATAAACTAGCCAAAAGAAAAATTCGTTGTTTTCATAAAGGCGCGCGTTGGATTTTGAATACTGAAAATTAAAGCTCAAGCTTTAACGGCTGGAACTGTGATGCTGCCAACTGATTATTAAGACGATGAGCGCGCAAATTTAAAATATGTTCTGAATGAATGGAAATCAACATAAGTTCTTGGAAACAGCTGTGACTCGTGCTTCTTCTTTCTGTCATCAACATTTATATTTATTTTACATCCAATGTAATAATTCAAATACTTTAACAATTCAACCATTCACAAATATTAATATTGATTGAGCTGTCAGCAAATTTGAAGCAACATTTGGTTTTGTGGTGCTGCCAACTTAATGTAATCAGCAACCCGATACTCTCACGCGCTCTCTCTCCATATCAATATTAGGGTATATCGATATTTAACATCACATCTCTAGTCTTCGGCAGTCCAGCCGCGAGAGTGAAAACAGCTGGTCGCCAAAATTTAGCACCTATTGGAATTTTAGTCTAAAAATGATTTAAACGGAGCAGACACTAAACTTTTGCGTTTAATTGTGCGACATTGTGCGCGCCAACGGCAGAATGTTTAAACGGACATTCAAAGTGGTTTATCGGCCGATTAGAAACAATTTCGTGGTACTACCGGACCAATACTACGGCGTCGTTTCCACTTACGTGAGTGTCCAAAAGTCAACCTGAAATATGCCATTGGACCCGCAGATTAGATAAGCTGTAATGTATATTAATCTATGTATATTATGATTGCATATTGCTTAGGACACTGGCTGCCTGAGCCTTCAGTACAACGGTCGTGTACATTATGCCTCATGGGCGCCGCAGGCGGGCGGCGGCGGCATCAAAGACACCGAAATTGGGATCAATGCCAGGGCGGCCAAGGAGCTCGGTGAGTTACTTAATAAGCGGATGCGCTAATGTGCCGCTGCCAATTGCCAAAATATCGTTTCTGCTACTATACTATGCACTTTGCCATAGGTCTGCATGAGAATGATTTGGTCAAGTGCGCCCTCATCGCTGACGTTCTGAATCTGCGCAGCGTTCACGTCACGCCCGTCTCGGCCAAAGATTGGGAGATCATTGTGAGTGCTTATCTGTGTATATGTGTGCATATGCGAGCGTGTGTGTGTGTGTAGCTGCGGCCAGATAAAAATACTTTTATATCGGATTAGCTTTTGGCGCGGGCGTGCTTCAAGTGTTTATTTATGTGCAGCCGCTACTTTTCGCCGGCATTGCCATTGACCCCAACGGGAAATTCTCTTATCAGGGTTGGGTAATTTTCAACTAACGGTCAACAATTTGACTGAGTATAGACAGTATAATTGCCCTAGTTTCTAGTTCCTAGTTTTAGGTCTCGAATTTTATCTGTATTATTTAATTGGTCTGCATATTTGGAAAACAAATTGGTGTTAGTGAAATTTATTTTTTTAAATATTTTGTAAATACTAATAGGAATTCAAATAATAACAATTATTTTTTATGAAATTGATGTGGTAAAAAATAACACATTTTTATTAAATTTTAATAGAAATTCAAACATCAACACAAATATTTTTAATGAAATTGAAATAGAATTGTACTTAGTCAGTTTTCTGAAACTGTAAAACTTACACTTCTAGCTGAAAGTACGAGTTCCCCAGATTTGGGAGGCCTAACTTTATTAACTATTAAATTGTTATTACTGTCTTTAAGTAATCTTAATATTTTTCAAGAATTTATGAATTAACATTTATTATTTTATTAAAAATAAATTTTAATTTTAATTTTTTTAATTTGACAATCTAATATTCTTACTGAATTCAAATAATATTATTAAGATATGCTCATGAAATGGTGTACATAGATGTAATAAATTAAGAATAGACTATTATTATATAAAATTATTCTAAATCAAGATAAATTTTCAATACTCATAATGGTCGTTTCTTAATTTATTACATCTATGTATACAAATTCATGAGTTGAGTTAAGTTTTACTGAAATCAATATGGTTTTTTTATGAATTAATTCACGGGATGCAGCAGATAGTTAACAAATATATCACTAAATGTCAATTATTATTATTTTTTAATTTAAATTTTAATTTATTTAAACTTTTCTTATATATTTGCTAGTTAGGTATAATAGTAAAACGTGCTAAATGTTTAAATTTGTTTACATGATACATACATATAGAATTTGTATATTATTATATTATAATTATTTATTGATTAGAAATTGATTTAATTCGTTTATAGGAGCTGAGTACGGAGAAAATTTCTGGCAGTGTACTGGAGCAAACGCGCATTGTGAACTCGTCACAAATCTTGCTAGTTTGGATTAACAAGTCGATGCAAGTGGCGCTGACAGTGGGTAAATATTTAATTGAATACTTAACACACAGCAGCTATTTTTAAATATTTAATTACATTTGACGTGCTATAAAAGATCGCCTCAAGCCGCACATAAGCTATGGACGTCTGGATCACAATACGCAGCTGGTGGTGGCGCCGAATCTGTACCAGGGTCTGACCAATGGCAATGACAACGACAACGCAGAGGAAAATAAGAAATTGTCGCGCAGTAAGACGAGTGCGCAGGTGCGGGATGAAGTGGCAACGTCTCCTCCGGCGCTGGCGCACTCCGCGACGATGAGCAACGTGAAGAACAATCTGCAACGCAACAAGCGGCAGGATCATATGGAGCGTTTGAAGAAGGATTTGCGGCGTGAGAGCTCGCGCGTGTTTGAGTTTCGCGTCATACGCGGATTGTGGCACGAGCAGGCCCAGGAATCGGATGTACACATAACACAATCGCATTTGCCCGAATTCATGGATCTGGAGCAGTTCTACAGCATGCGCACCGCTGGCGACAAGGAGTATTACGTGCGAGTGCGCCCGGTTAGCGACGAGGATGATGACGAGCTGCCAGCTACCATTCATCCGTCCATCGAGCTGAATGCGAATCTGATGAAGCTGTTGAACATTAAGGAATTGGAGCGCGTTGTTCTGCGGCCCAAGACAACCGTCGTAAACTTCGTGGAGAAGATTGAGTTGTTCGCGCACAAGAAGACGCACTACAAGATCATTGAGAATGCATTTAAGCGGTTTGTGATTGAGCGCACTCAGAAGGCGCCAGTGTTGTTCAATCAGGAGGAAGTGGTGCGCCTGGAGGACGACCTCCTGGTCACAGTGGGCATATTGCCTGAACATTTTCGCTATTGCGTGGTGGATGCACAGTTCCTAAAGGAGTCAAAAATCTATGCTGCCGACTTGGTGCGTCCCGTGCACGAGATCATCAAGGAGCAACCGCCGGCGATTTCGCCACTGAGTGTTAAGGACTTGATACGACTGCCAGAATACGACAAGATTCTGGATCAAGTGGTCGGCGAGTTGCGCATGAATCTGTGCCTCAACTCCCAGAACTCAGTGCTGCGCCAGGGAAACGTGCTCCTGACCGGTGCCGCTGGCACAGGAAAAACTGTCCTGGTGGAGCGCATACTGGAGCAGCTGTCGGGCAAGCCGGACTACTGCTACTTTGACATCTTCTACTGCTCGCGCAGCAAAGGTCGCAAAACGGAGTCCATCCAGAAGGATCTGCGCAACATATTCACCAACTGCCTGCTGCACGCACCGGCCATTGTGGTGCTGGAGAATCTGGATGTGCTCGCCCATGCGGCGGCGGAGCAGTCCAGCCAGGATGGCGAATACTTCAACCGCATGGCCGACACCGTGCACCAGCTCATCATGCAGTACACCAGTAGCAATGCCATCGGTGTCATTGCCACAGTCAGTGAGCTGCAGACGCTGAACAAGCGGCTCAGTGCGCCACGTGGTCGACATCTGTTCCAAACGATCGCACGGCTGCCCAGCTTGGAGCGTGCCGATCGTGAGGTCATACTGCGCGAGCTGTGCAGTCACATCGCCACCAGGGACTTGGATGTGGTCAAGTTCTCCAATCTAACGGAGGGCTATCGGAAATGTGATCTTGTGCAGTTTGTGGAGCGCGCCATCTTTTACGCCTATCGCATCAGTAAGTCAGTGTTGTTAGTTAATAAACTATATTAATTAAGCTGTATCTTTCCCTCCTAGGCAAATCCCAGCCGCTGTTAACAAACGAACAGCTCATAGAGTCCTTGGAGCACACGAATTCCTACTGCCTGCAGGGCATTCAAAGCAATCAAAAGACTGGCGCCGAGACGAACGCCAATGAAATGCGCGTGGAGGAGCTGCCTGGACTGGAGGCTGTGGTCAATGTGCTCGAGGAGGTGCTCATGTGGCCCTCAACGGTGAGCAATAGTTACATACATATATATAAAAGTAAATCCAATCCATTGTCTGATCTGCCAACAGTATCCCACGATCTTCAACTGCTCGCCCTTGCGTAATCAGGCTGGCGTCCTACTTTACGGTCCGCCGGGCACGGGCAAAACGTTTCTGGTGTCTCAGCTGGCTAGCAGCTGGAGCTTGCGCATTATCTCCGTGAAGGGTCCTGAGTTGCTGGCCAAATACATTGGCCAGAGCGAGGAGAACGTGCGCAATCTGTTCAACAGGGCGCGTAGCGCCAAGCCCTGCGTTCTCTTCTTCGACGAGTTCGACAGCTTGGCCCCGAAGCGCGGCCACGACTCGACGGGCGTCACAGATCGTGTGGTCAACCAGCTGCTCACCGAGCTGGACGGCGTCGAGGGGCTGCAGGGCGTCACTGTCATAGCAGCCACATCGCGACCCGAACTGCTCGACCCAGCGCTGCTGCGCTCGGGACGCATAGATCGGCTAGTGGAATGCCCTCTGCCGGATGCAGTGGCGCGCGTCAGCATCTTTGAGGCGTTGAGTGCGACGCTCAACCTGGATGAGTGCGTCGACTTTGATTGGTTTGCGGGCCGCACACAGAACTACACTGGCGCCGACATACAAAGCATTCTGACCTCGGCGAACATGGCGGCGGTCAAGGAGGCGCTGGCACAATTTGGACATGAGGTGAGTGAGAATTTCAACCGGCCGGAAATGCAGAATGTTCTTGGTAAAGCTAGAGTCTAAGAAGTACTTGGCGCTTCCGTTCCCAGCGAGCAAACTGGAAACAGGGCGCACAAGTGCAGTGAGATTTACTATTTTTGGGGTTTTTCTGCTGCCTATGATTACGTGCCGAGCATCTGGATCAGGATTAGGCAACCTTATGCGGGTGCTGGGCCTAAAGAAACGATAGTAGAAAACCAACCGCAGACGAGGGGTTTTTAGATATATAAGTCACGTAACGGATATTTCCTTATTGATATGCGATTATCGCGCATGCGCACGTACTGCAACAACAACTGAAAAGACAATGGACACATTTTCTTATGCATAAATTAAACATAGCCCAAGGGCCGCGATAATAAAGAATGCAAGCCGAACCAAGCCAAGTAGACGAAATCCTCAGCCACAAAACATGCTTAGAATAAAAGTAAGAAAAAAAAACAACAAAGCAACAAAAGAAAAAGAAAAGAAAACTACAAACAACAACAACAACAACTGTGCGCAATTGCAACATGCGGCGGGACGGACACCTTGCAGACAGGTAGAACCCTAGGAATCGCTGGCACACACTGCGAGTGCTCGACAGGATCGCTACTTGTATAAATATTATTAAACACCCACACAAACACACACGCACACATATAATAATGAGTGTAATTGTGTGTGTGTGCCTGGCTAGGTTTCCACGATGTCGTCGGTAACGCCGCCAGCCTCGGGGCTGCCGATGATGATCGTCGTCAGCATAACCAAAAGTTTTGTTGTTGCCCGTAGTCAATCGATCGTTACTTTCAGTTGTGTGCGCACATTCAAGCAAATCGGTTGGCTCGCGACTGTGTGGGATCTGTTTCGGTTAGTGCAGCGGAAGTTGTCAGTAGCCACAATTCCTCCCCTACCGCCTCAAGTGCTGTGCTGGGCAGTGCATGGGAGGCTTTAATAAGTATTGGCAACGAAGCGGAAATGCGCACGGGTCCAGAAAAGGGCGACCGGGCAGGGATTTCGTTGCCTGCCAGATTGACAGCCAAATAAAAGCGCTGCGACATATCGTGTTGTTCTCTCTTTTGTTTTTGTTTCTGATTTTTTGTGATTTTTCTCGTTATTTATTCGAGCTAAAGACAAAGACGTGATTTTTGGGCAAAGAATCGGCGTGGAAAGAAAGAATTATGTACACATTCTGCCAGACATGGATGGTGATCGCTCAAGAGCGAAAATAAAATCCAGTCAAGTGAAATGCAAAGTACATAAAAAGCCAAATAAAAGCCATATAACAACAGATCTCTGAAGTGTCAGCAGTCCAAGAAACCAAGTGCCACCAATATTAATAAGCAATAATTCGAGTAGTTCTAAAACAATAAAAAATGTGCAAGTTCATTCAATTAAAGTGTAAATCTTAAATATCTTATAGCGTATATGCATGCCAAATATATCCATACCTTATGCAGAATCGTGAGCTGAATGAAAAACATTCAACTGCCGAGCTCTGCACGTGTGTCTATAAAATATAGTGACAAATGTCTGCATAATAAATATAAAATATTAAATAATAAATAAATTAAAATTCAAATATTTCTGTGTTGCCAACAAAATTCCTAATTGAGTTCCCAAGCGAACCAAATGTGTAAAAAGAATTTAACATGAGTATAAATGTTCGCAACTTGGTGATAAATATTTTGCAAAAAAAAATAACACTCAAATGCTAGTCCAAAACTCAAAAGTCAATTCATTCTTCATAATTATAAACGTTTCGAGCCATCAATTTCCAATGATATTGACAAACTGGCAAGAAGACGACAGCAACAACAACAACTACAACTAAATACAATAAAAACAAACGAATTATAACAATAATAATACATATTTCAAACATACGCGTTTTGTCTGGTGGCATTAAATGAAAGAAGCAAAAAAAAGGAAACTGAATAAATTTAAAATCGCGACGTGTGTGCATATATCACACCAAAACAGTACCGCCATAAGGCAACAACAACAACAGCAACAACTTCAGCTACAGCTACAACAAACGGCACTACAAAAACAACAAGCGCAACAATATTTGCAAAAGCAACAAAAACAAAAACAACTCCAACACAAGTTGTTGGCTTGCCTTAAAAAAAAATATGATAAAATATAAATTTCATTAGTGCACAGTGGTCGCAGGTGGCAATATAGAAACTGAATTGAGCTGAATGGAAACAAGAATCTATAATCGAATAGTCGCAGTTTTTCAGGGATTATAGAATATTCTGGCTATAGACTGCATTGTCATTGATAGAAAGTCGAAATCTGCTCTTATCAATATCAATAAAATCATTTAAAAATTTATTTTTCATTGTAATTCAATCTTGTTTCACTTCCATTTAACGATTACCTTTAATTATTGAAACTTAGACTGAACTCAAAGTGAAAAGTCAAAGCAATAAATGAAGATTTTAAAATTCTTTAGTAAAAATGGTTTAAGAGGGTTCATTATAAGAGATCTGTCAAAACATCCGATTATATGAGCAGAAAGTCTATAAATAGTCTTTGTGCCATAAAAATGTTAAACGAAAATATAGCTTCTGTATTGCCATAATAAATAATCTTAGTCGTAATTGCAATTATTATCTTGCGGCAAACTTTAGTGCGGCTACAATATCCGCTCTAAGGTTCTATTATGATTACTTCCCGTCAAAAATAGTTTAGTTTAGTTTATAGTTTAGTTTTATATATTTAAGGTTTTGCTTTTTTTTTTAATACTCAGTTTCAATGCTTAGATTTGTCATATAATATATAATTAAACATTAGGTAATTTCCAGTTCTTAAAAGAGATTACAAATATTTATTTAAAACTAATTAATGTTATCGCCAAAATTGCTACTTATTCATCTTCGAGTCTGCTCAAACTTTTATTGTGTATTAGGTTTTACCCCAGTCAAATCATCGCTCTATTTTTATTATTATATGAAGTCAGACCTATTATTGTGTTCTGAGAATATTTTTTTTTTGCAAAAGAACAGACAGATTTCAAGAGATAAAACTTGTTTTCTTTTTGCGAATCTTGTTGACCAACTGAACAGTAATTATTTTCAAGTGCTGTATATTCAATGGATCTCTTTCAATACTCCTTTACCGAATTAATAGAGTATATTGGTTCTGATTGGAATATATATAAATATTATTATGGACACTATATGCATAATATTTTGTTGATGTTATTGTAGTTTGAGAATTGAAAATTATAAAAGTATAGTAAAGTATAGTAGGCAGTAGATAAATAGAATTTAGAAAATTTACAGTTCTTAAAAGAATTTATAAATATTAATTTAACTATATAAATATTTATTTATATATATAGACTTTAGATAATTTCCAATTATTAAAAAAATTTACAAATATTTATTTCTTTATATAAATATTTGCTTATATATAGAGTTTAGATAATTTGCAGTTCTTAAAAGTGATTACAAATATTTATTTATCTTCATATCTCTAATATATAGAGTTTACTTTACAATATTTTTGTTTTTTTTTTTATATTTGAGTCAGCTAAAAGTTTTATGAATGCAATAGAGTATTCTGCAGTTGGTTCTACCCAATTTAAACATTCTTTCATGTTTCAATGCTATGCTGGAAAAGTAAGTTGCCAATTTGGGACCACTGTGCCTATGCGTTAAGTCAATGCTTGACTCTACCAATAGACCCACGATTATTACAATGATTGCATCTAAAATTTCTAACTGTACGACGATTTGTCGAATCAATGGAAATGACGACACTTAACGCATTTGGCCGGTGCTCACATATAAGTATATATATGTATATATATAACTGATAGATACTTGACTTGGCTATATGTGTGTGTGTGGACGTTGACAACAGCTACAACAACAACAACAACAGCAGCAGCAGCAACGGCAGCAAAGGTGTTGCTCATTACTGAGGCAGTGCACATAATGGTTGCCTTTTTGTATTAAAAGCTTTGCCTTTTTTTGTTTTTAGATTTATTTTTATTTCGAATATTGAATAAGAAGACGCAAAAAATTGAACCCAACTGGTAGCAATAAATAATAATAGTAATAATAATAGACAAAGAAAAATGTGAGAAAAATGAAGCCTTGCGAAATATAAAAGTGTCTTTGCAAAAGCAGCCGCAATTTGGCAACAGCAACAGCAACAGCAACAGCTAAGCAAACAACAATCACATTAACGACAACAACTACAAACTCAAATGCTACACTTGACAATGCAAAATCTGCTGATCATCATATTCATCATCATCAGCTACAGCAGCAGCAGCAGCAGCAGCAGCAGCAGCAGCAGCAGCAGCAGCAGCAGCAGCAGCAGCAGCAGCAGCAGCAGCAGCAACATTTCGGGCTGCCACTTTGAGGCGCATCGTTGCCAAATCGACGTGATTCAAGAGCCACAGCCTGGCTATCGTCATGTGCCCACAGATGTAGACATTCAGCTGGAGTGCCCACAGCCCCAGGCCAAATGGTTCTACAACGAGCAGCTGAGGCACAGCGGCAACAGCTGGCTGCTGGAGCGAGCCCAGACGCAGCAATCGGGTCACTATGCGTGCCACTACGATGGCAATCGGTGGGCAAATCTCACACTGCTGATCGGCTACCAGAAGGCGAGCGCTGACCTGGCCAGCTTTAGCCGAGTAGACAGCGCGCCTGTGGAGCACTATCTGCTGCCGTTGAACGAGAGTCAGCAGCCACGCTTGGCCCAGGCACTGGAGCCGTTGGTACGGCGCACAGCGGGCTCTATGCTTCACCTGAACTGCACCCCGGCCGCGGGAGTTGCATGGACGAACATGACCTGGTATCACAATAACACCCAAATGGCAGTCAGTGCCCGGAAGACAACGCTCAGCCTGTGGCAGTTGCAGCCCCAGGATGCGGGTGACTATCGCTGCCGCCTATGCAATGGCCAGAGCTGCGCCGACGGCAGGACTCGCCTGGAAGTCTTGAGGCGCCAGCACATGGCACCTGTGCTAAGTCCGGGCTATCCGCATAACGTGAGCGTTGAAGTGGGGGAGCATGCGAACATCGAGTGCAAGCTGGAGGACTCACAACTGGAGCCACAGATCACTTGGCTGCACCAGGTGCGAGCTGGCGACATAAATGCGCTGTTACAGCGGCTGGAGCATGAAGCCAACCTGGAGGACAATGACGAGGTGGTCAAGATGTATTCCCTCAAGGATGAGCCGCAGCTGCTGCGACTGGGCAGCGTGGAGTCCTTTGAGGCTGGCTGGTATATCTGCGTGGCCGAGAACCGATTGGGGCGCACTGTTGGCGCGGCCTACCTGGAGGTGGTGCCCAAGCCCCTCAGTGCGTCCACTTCGACGGCACAGCCAACAACAACAACAGCGACCACCACGCAGCAATCGATCATTGGCGCTGCGGATGACGATGCGGCGGATGAAGCAGCAGACGATGTCGCGGACGACGGCACAGTGGAGCAGTTCCCCAAGTTCAAGAAGCCCCTGAATCGTTTACAGCACTTGCCCTCGGGCAAGACTCTCACACTGTCCTGTCCCAACACTGCGCATCCGTCGGCCAACATCAGTTGGACGTTCAATAAGGGCGACGGCTACCAGAAGCTGCAGCGGGATATTGGCGTCTACAAGCTCAGGCGCTGGTCCCTGACCATGGAGGATGCCATAACGAAGGACTCGGCCTTGTACAAGTGCCAGGTGTGCAACATCCTCGGGTGCATCGAATTCGAATACAGCGTCGTGGTCCAAGATCGCATTCGAGCGGCGCCAATCATCACGAAAATGGACGACAAGACGGTGCTGAACAACACGCGGCTGGTGTTGAAGTGCGACGTGCTGTCCGACAATGAGCCCTCCATCCAGTGGGTGCGAATGATGCACCGCAATAAGTCAATGCGCTCAAAACTGGACCCTAAGGACCCGGATGTGGAGCGCATTATTTTGAATACGACCTCGGATCGACCCGACTTGCTGGTGTTCAATAATGTGACGCACCAGGACGAGGGCTGGTACACCTGCTTTGCATCCAACTCGCTGGGCATAAGCAACGACACCACCTACCTGCGTGTAGTCGATCATCTGCCCTACTTGCACTTCAGTCAGCTGCTCCACACGCATCCCGTTACCTTCGTCGTGACCTTGGTGATGATATTGCTCCTCTTCCTGCTCGGCAGCGCCTTTATAGTGTACATGCTCCGGCGTTTGCGGCGGGAGAAGCTATTGAAGCACCGTATCGAGACGGTGCATCAGTGGACTAAGAAGGTGATCATCTACAAGCCGGCCAGCGTCGAGGGCAGCTCCTGTGCGGGCGACCTGCAAATCCCCGTCATTAAGATCGAGAAGCAGCGGACCACGTTCTCCAATACCACGACGGGCGGCTCCTCGGATCCTGCACAGGGCTTCAATGAGTACGAGTTCCCACTGGACTCGAATTGGGAGATCCCCAGGCAGCAGCTGGCGCTAGGCTCCATTCTGGGCGAGGGCGCTTTCGGACGTGTCGTCATGGCCGAGGCGGATGGCCTGCCGCGCAGTCCGCCCTCCTCCAACAATGGCATGGGCACCATTGTTGCCGTCAAGATGGTGAAGGAGGAGCACACGGATGCGGACATGGCCAGCCTGGTGCGCGAAATGGAGGTAATGAAAATGATTGGCAAGCACATCAACATCATCAACCTGCTGGGATGCTGCAGTCAGAGCGGTCCGTTGTGGGTCATTGTCGAGTATGCACCCCATGGCAATCTGAAGGATTTTCTCAAGCAAAATCGACCGGGTCAACTGCAGCGGCGCAGCGACAGCGACGGCTACCTGGACGACAAGTCGATGCAGCCGCAACAGCAGCTGGGCGAGAAGGAGCTGACCATGTTCGCCTTCCAAATAGCTCGCGGCATGGAATATCTAGCCTCGCGGCGGGTAAGCCCACAAGGATCCATCAGCGAGCGAATCAGTCTAATGTCCCAATCCTTTTGCAGTGCATTCATCGCGATTTGGCAGCGCGTAATGTGCTCGTCAGCGAAGGCTATGTGATGAAGATAGCTGACTTTGGACTGGCCAGGGATATCCAGGACACGGACTATTATCGGAAGAACACCAACGGACGGCTACCCATCAAATGGATGGCGCCGGAATCTTTGCAGGAGAAGTTCTACGATTCCCAAAGCGATGTCTGGAGCTATGGCGTCCTGCTCTGGGAGATAATGACCTACGGCGAACAGCCGTATCCAAATATCATGTCCGCTGAGGAGCTCTACAGCTACCTAATCACTGGCCAGCGCATGGAGAAGCCGCCGAAATGTTCGCTCAACATTTATGTGGTGATGCGCCAGTGCTGGCACTTCGAGTCCTGTGCGAGGCCCACATTCGCTGAGCTCGTGGAGAGTTTCGATGGGATACTGCAACAGGCTAGCAGTAATCCCAACGATGCGTATTTGGATCTATCGATGCCAATGCTGGAGACGCCGCCGTCCTCGGGCGACGAGGAGGACGGCTCTGAAACTGAAACATTCCGAGAGACTTTACCGCTTAGATATCAATATACATATAAGTTTAACTAGTTCTAGGGATGGCTTTACCGAGAAAATCCATTGACCATCATACAAAAAATACTCAATAAAATACGGCCGAGTCCATTTTAAGCAAATTGAATTAATCTCTTTCCATTCCCTCCGACAGAAGCTGCCAAAGAAAATCTTAGTGAAGCAAAAACATCTCGTCGAATCCTTCCAAACGACACGCCCATCGCTCAGCGCCTCCGACGTGGCCAAATATAAGAAGACGTGAGTTGAAAAATAAATATATAAAATATTCTCTCTCATTTAATAAATATTGTGTTCAGGTATGCTCGCTTTACGAACAAGGAGAGGAGCTCCAGGGAATTCGTGGCCAAGCGAGCCACATTGGCATAGCTCTAAATTCAAGATTAAACTAGGCTCAAGGGAGATAATTGTAAAACTAAAGTTCGGCTATATGGAATACTATTTTTGAGCGTGTTCATTTTTTATTTTTCGGGAATTGTATTTTTTAATATTGTTGAGACAATAAAAACGAATTTACATGATTTGACGGCTATTTCAAATGATCAGAATTTAACTTTTAAGTTAGAATTTAAATTAATTAAATTAAATTAATTTTTGAAATTATCCTGCAGTATATGATTATGGACAACAGATTTTATTTATGTTTATATATTAAATACTATCAAATTATATTTATAGATTAATTTTTAATTTTTAATATAAATTATTCTATAACTATAATTTGATAATATATAAATAAAATATAAAATATAAATATAATACAATAAAAAAAGTTTAAATTAAATTTCAGATTTTATTTCTATTCATATATTATTATTATTATTATTATTATTATTATTATTATTATATATATATATATATATATATATATATATATATATATATATATATATATATATATTTATGGATTCATTTATAGTTTTTTAATATAATTTAATCTATAAATATAATTTGATAATATATATTCAATATATAATATACAAGTATAAATAAAATATAAAATTTAAATATACAAAAATGTATTTTAAGTATATGCGATCTTCATAAGAAATATGCCCAAGCAAATGTTCTTCTGCTAGGGTATAAAATCTATGATAATTGCGAATGTTATTTGCATATAGTATATATTATTATTATAAAATTCTTTTGATAAGCTCTGAGATCAGTCATCGACATTGGCATATTGAATTCTTAGTAATTTTTACCTCTCAGCTGTCGCATCATTAAGCATGGGCATTAACATTAGCATTTTAATATTGAATTCCGAGTAAGATTCACCTCTCAGCTGTCGCTCCATTAACAATGTTCAAAGCGACAATTGTGTTTTATGGCCTTCTGAGCTGGTGCCTCCGTGCCGGAGTGGTCGTCAATGGCTGGAGCTTACGGCCGCGCTGGTGGCAGGGCGAAACTCTTCCAAACTCCGACGCTTTGAGGCCAACGCAGTGGGCACTACGTCAGCGTTTTCTGTTGGATTTGCTGCTGCAGGTGCACAAGCCGCTGCTGCAACAGGAGCTCATTGAGATGGGCCGTGAGCTCAACGAGAATCCCAGCGATTACGAATCGGTAAGCGAAGTCACTTTGAAATGATCATTTGCTCACATATATTCCTTCACAGGGCAGTTGGCCATTGTTGCAGGACTTCTTTGAGCGCGTCCATCAGGATCGTATACTGCGCCCGTATAGCATCTATAGCCTTTTGCAGGAGGAGCTGCCGCAGCAGCTGCTGGACGTTTATCGGTTCCTGGTGCTGGCCAAGGACTGGAGGACCTTTCAGTGCAATGCATGCTACGTCCGCAGTCGTTTCAACCCCGTGCTCTTTGTGCATGCTCTGCAGCTAGCGATTGCCGAACGTACGGATACAAAGGATCTAATGATGCCGGAGATGCACGAGGTGCTGCCACAGCTCTACTTCGACAAGGAGCTGATAAGGGCAGCAAGGTCCGTTAATTGGCAGCAGTTGGCTCCAGTTCGCATCGGTCCAAAACGCACCTGGAGGGAGACACTGGGCAGCATTTTGTACCCGAAAATATTCAGACAGCTACCGGAGGAGGAGGACCTAATGCCAGCCGATCCAATTGTCATAGATGCGAACTCCGTGGGGATGCAACTCAGCTTAGACGTGGCCTTGAACGGCTACTGGAGCAGGCTTATCAGTCGCCTGATAATCGGGTCGAAAGCCAAGGAAGACTATGAACCTCCCATAATAGACGGCGATCGCATGGTGCAGTTCCGTAATGCTCAGGATGAATGGATATATCGGCAACAAGTCGAGGGTGCAGCGAGGCTAGAAATCGGGCTGTTGCTGATGCACAACATCAAGCAGTTTGTGGTATTGTTGCAGCTGGAGGAACTAGCGACGGGCACAAGATCAGCTGAGCTCGTCACGCCCACACTGATGACAACGGGTGGAGTGCCATACAAGGCCACTGCACTGAACGCAGAAGACGTGCGGCAATTGATAAGAAAGTCTATTAAAGAACTGCAAAGTCAGATTGATAAGCAACTGGAAAACAATGACGAAATTCAGCCTATGTGGGTCGTGGGTCAAGTGATTGCAGCGGAGTACTGGCTGCTCTGTAGACACTTGAGTCTGGCCATCAACGGCAACAATGTGGAGCCCAGCCTATTGGGCATGACCACGTCCAACCTCCGGGATCCCATATATCGCACGCTGTTAATTCAACTGGATAAATTAATATCTAAGTACGAGCAAGAGCCAAAGACTGCAACGTATGACAAGCAGCGATTGCCAATGGTAAAGTTCCTCCAAGTGAGCAAATTGGAGACCTATGAGCAGCTTATGGACACCGATCTGATTAACCTAATGGATCAGCAGTTGCTTCAGTCGCAGCGCAACAATTTGCAGTTGCTGCGCCGCCGTCTTGTGGCACGTCAGTTGCGCCTGAACCATAAACCCTTTAGCATTACCTATGAGCTGTCGGTTCCGGAGACGATGGCTGTCCAAATTCGCAGTTATCTGACGGTGCCTGGCAGAGCGCAGCCTCGACTACTGATCGATAGCTTTGTGCACGAGCTGGCAGCTGGCGAGATTAGATTGGAACGTCATTTTGCAGCCGCTCTTAATGATCGCACGCTTAGCGAGCTCTACGAAGCGCAGGCACCATTCGATACTACTAAATCATGTTCATTTCCCCAGCATCTGCAGCTGCCTCGTGGCACTGCTGGAGGTCTGAGACTCCAACTACTTGTGGAAGTACTTCAATGTATCGGTACTGAGATAGGCGCAAAGTGTGTTGGGGCTGCCAGCTTTATGGATGGGAGTGCTAAGGTGTTAGCTAGAGACATCTTAGATGTGGTCGTATACCATGACGAGTTACAAATATCAAAGGACAAATTGGAATACAAATAAATATGTATATTCACATTCCGAATATAAGGATATATCTCAAGGATATATCAAATATTTTAATGATTCAATTTCATATTAATATCACTCTTTTAAATTTAAAAAATCCTAAATTTTATAGCTAATAACTTTCATTTTGATTTTGATGCCAACTGTAACAGAATAGATTGAAATGTATGTAATATACCAATAAAGTCTTCGTACAATTATTTATATATATATAAATATATATATATATATATATATATATATATATATATATATATATATATATATATATATATATATATATATATATATATATATATATATATATATATATATATATATATATATATTAATAATAATTTACGAATAAATTTGAAATAAATTGTTTAAGAAAATCAAATTTCAGATTGCAAAGGAATAATAACTGAAATATTTTGAGCACAAGCTTAAAGTAAAAAATTAAAAAAAAGAGTCATATGAAACATATGTATATGTATTTAGTAAAGAAATAACAAGAATTTAAATTAGTTTAAAGCGAAATTGTACGAAGACTTTATTGGTATATTACATACATTTCAATCTATTCTGATAAATAACTATTTTTTAATAAGACCTTTAAAATTTAATGAAGTTTCATTTAATCTGAAAATTTTAAAACCACTGAAGAATTTTTGTTTTATTTTTATATGATATATAATGAAGTTTCATTTAATCTACAAACTTTAAAAACTAAAACCACAGAAGAATTTTTTTTTCTTTTTTATATGATATATAAAATGAAATATATAATATGCTTCTACAGAATTAACAGTTGTGGAAAATAAATGTGAGTTAAATCTGGGATAATCAACAAATTTAATATTTTATTTACATCTATATCTTCATTATAAAAGTTTGAATTTTGTAAATTTACGTAACTTTTAAGCAATGTAAACCAATTCTGCCTTAACATGAGAACTATCGATAATAGAAATGGATACAATGGATACTTTGCCTATCGAAAGCTTTGCTGCTGATGCTAGCACAGTGCAAGCGCCATCTAGTTGTGGAAATAGATTTGCAATCTATTCATTTTCTTACCATTGATAAATAAAGGTTTTTATTATCTTGAATGAGACCGGACAACAAGTTTTATTTTTTATTAATCTAAACAACGATGTTATCTCTGATAAACATTTAATAAAAATCTAATCAAAATCAATCTTATCATTTTTCTGTGAATAAAATAAATTAGAGTGGAAAGGGTTGTCCTAGTAATGAAACAGTCAAATAATTAATTACTTACATATAAATAAATAATTAATTGTTTGACACGACAAACTTATCCACTCTAATTTATAACCTTTAATTCAAAGAAAAATGATGAGATTGATAATACTATACTATATATTGATATACTATACTATATATACATATATATGTATATATATAGTATAGTTTTGATATATTTACATAGACTTATGTATGTATTCACGATTTAGTGGTCACGTTAGACTTAGACCTGGCCACGAGGATCTCGTATTTGTCGAATTGACGCAGGGGCAAGTCTTCGTTCTTGATGATGCAATTCTTGCGCGATAGGAACAGAGTGCCCATTAGCAGGCCGCCGTCGACCTTGGCGCGACAGATGAAGACACGCTCATTCCAATGGGTGGTGCCCACAGCAACGGCGCCTTTTTCGTAGTTCCCATCAAAGCTGCGTGTCCACTCGTAGTCATAGCTAGGATGGGAGGTCAACAGCTGATAGGTGACGAGCTTGTAGCTCAGTTTGTCGTTGTTGAAATAAGCGTAGCCTGTTTCGGCCACAACACGCGCGGGCAAAATGTTGCTAGCATAAGAGACTCGGCCTATATACGTATAGTAGCCATAGGGATCAAATCCTCCAACTATAACGTTGCTTGTCAACGGAATTGACAGATTTCCCGTGATCCAATTATGTTGAGTATCTAGCAGTTTGTATAGGTTCAGTGGTTCCTTGGTTTTTGTGTGATATCTTACCATATGAAGATGGAGCACTCAATACCATGGCAAATAGCCCAGCTACCAGGAAGCAAATGACTTTGTACATATTGCAACGCTTTAAATCAACAATTGAGTGCTCGCAAAAATCAATAGCTTCTTTTATACCAGAGACTTATCTGTTCCCATTATCGGCACTGCCAAGTGAGTATAGTTGTAAGTTTATATAGATTACAGATTTATGACTCGATTTAATTATTAACAGGGCTGTAATAAAATTGATATTATGGCATATAAAATTTAAAAATTTTCAAACTATCAGAAGTATATACGGAAATGACGGAAAGGCATAAGGGGCGCCATCTATTGTTCGTTTCGCTTGCTTGTTTAAACTATAAGCCAAGGGGTTAAAAAACTATTAATATATACAAGCAAACTTAAACAATTTGTTTAAGTTGTTTGTTATTCTTATTTAAAATATACATATTGTATACTAAATATTCTATACCAGAATTTATAGGTGAACATAGTGAAAATTAAATAAGTATTAATATATACAAGCAAAGTTAAACAATGTGTTACCTTTTTTGTTATTCTTATTCAAAATATATATATTTTAGACTAAATACTCCATACCACATTTTATAGGTGAATATATTTAAAATTAATTCCAATAAAAATAGAATTGGAATTTATTACAATTAGCTGCGATAATTAAGCATTACACACACTATTCTATTGAGCACAAATATATGCAAACTTCCCGATAATTTGGTAAACGCTTGCCCGACCATATCTAATTAGCCATGAGCTCATAATAATTCAAATGAACTAATTCAATTTGAAATAGTGAATTTGCCTGCAAAGGGTCATGAATGCAAATAGGTTTCGTCAGTTTGCTTTGCTAGTGTTCCAGTCTGTCACTTTGCACACCTCTAATTTCTTTAGAATATTGCACAGCTTGTTTGCTCTTCTTCTTCTCCTTCTTCTCCCTCCTTCAGCTGGAAATCAAATAAAATGACTGGCAAATAGGCAAACGGAGAAGTCCCCAAAGGAAAACTTGAAAACGAAACGGTTTATTATGCTTATGCGAATGTGATGACAACAAAAAGGCATAATAGTAAAATTAAATGTGTCTATTATGCCAGCAATACAATGCACACATAAAACCACACACACACACGCACATAGGCAGACACACACACACACACACACACACACAGACAGGCCTCACAATCGTATAGCCCATAGAAACATTTGGCAGACAAGAAACGTTTAAGGAAGGATGTGTTGCTTAGAGGACTTCGATGGCAGGAGCAGGAGCAGGAGCAGGCAACGGCAGCGTGTGGAACTGGGTGGCTATGGGACGATCCATGGGCATAAAAACAAATGCACAATGTGACAAAAACAACAAAATAACTGGTGGAGTATTGAGACATAGAAGTTCAGTGCTTGGCAGCGAAGAAAAGCGAACTCAAGTTGAGGGCCTCGCTCAAGGCGTCCGTGCAGGGCTCTGGAATGGGCATTTGGCCTGGGCGTGTTTCTTGGCAGATAAGCACAATAATATGCACGTATTTTACGGCAGCTCCGCCCCACCTGCCCCACAAGTAACGCATCCGAACTTGGTCCGCTCCCCAGTGGCGCGCAGCATTTTCTAAGAATGCGCAAATTTAAATGCGAATTGTTTTCAGTTTTGTTTGGCGCCGTCGCTTTGCCTAATTGACTTTGCGTGCCACGCCCCCACTGCCACTGGCGGGAGGCGACGACAGGCACCGGTCCAAAGTTTGACAAGAATAGACGACAATCAGCGTTCATTTTTTGCCTTTTTTGTATGCGTCTAATTTGTGTGCGGTTTATGAAAAGAATACCAGCTCCCACACCCACACCCACTCCGACTCCAGTTCCATCACCAGTTCAGTTCCAGCTCGCGCTGCTGTCGACCTAATGAACAAACATTGCCCTCGCTGCGCGTCAAGCATCTAAATGCGAAAAGTTGTTACTCATTTTATAGCTTATTAATTTTTGATTGTAGCCAAGGTAACAAACCGCCAAGGTTTTTGAGTCCTTAATAAGTATATATAAAAAAAAAAAATATGTATATATATATATATATATATATATTTATATATGTATGTATATGTAGATATTTTAAAATGTTAGAATGTGTATTGCTTAAGGTTTATGCATAACAATTTTGTTAAAGATCATGAACTAATGTGGCAACATCGAACATAGGCCAGCTAGCTTTATTTAAGTATCATACTGCAGTTTTCTAAAAGTTCTAATCTTGCTGAATGCAATTAAGTCTGAATTGTTAGACAAATTAATATTGAAAAATTTCTTTGGGCTTATATGTGACTTGCAGCACGTCACTTTTAATGGGGAATATCTTATTGATCATTACGTATTTTTTTAGGATACTAAAATGTATTATAATAGTAGATTCAAACTCATTTGTAGACTTTTTTATAGACTTTCATTTGAATGGAAGTGTTTTATGTTAAAGAGAACATTTTGTGACTAATGAAATTTGTAAAGAAATCACAGACTTTGTGTACAATAAGATTTGTCTTGAAAAAAGTGGACAAGAAATATATACATTTTTGTAAAGTAATTCTTAAAAATCTGATGGCATTCGTGATCCGGATTCAATAAGTAAAAATCTTCGCAAAGGTATAATTTATATATATTTTTTGTAAGTTTTATTAACCTTTTGTCAATTTAGACAATTATTAAATTTATTGATACATTAACAATGTTTACAAAGCATTTTAACAGTACATTAAGCTTAAACTAACAATATGTTTTTATTGCTAAGACAATAATTAGGATGACCCTCCGATTAACGCACCCCCAATAAGTTGCAAGGAGTAGCCTGAGTGGCTAATATTTTGATTTCCAATAATGTATAAATAAATGTGTACTTAAATATATATTTTTTTAATTATACAAATTATGTACCTAAAAACTCAGCCATATTTAAACAACTCGGAGTTAGAGGGAAAGTCGAAGTGCTAGTCGGGTTTGCCTGGCTAAAAAATAGACTTAACGCATATACGGACTGCTAAAGTCCTTGATATTTGCACATATGAAGACTTGCTTTGCATTTGCTAAATGATCGTAAAATCGTTAAATAGATAATAATATTTAAACTTAAAATATATTACATTTCCATTAAATAAACATTAAAAGTATAACTTTTACATTTTTGCTTAACATACTTAACAATTTTAATACTCATCAAGAGACAGCAGAAGAGGAGAAGCACCGCGCTGCACTGGACGACTGATCACCAAGAGATGCAGAATGCGACTGAAGCTGCGCTGCAGCAGGCTTGTATTTATATAGGACAGCGACAGCTCCACTCAAGTCAAGCTCAACTCTTGAGCCTCTTTCTGAGTCAGTCTTCACACTCGATCATTAGGAGACCAATCAGAGCACTTTCTACTGCTGCTGCTGCTGTAAGAAGCAGCTCTTCTGATCTTCATCTGCCCTTATATATGGTAGCGAGGGCAGCCTCTCTCTAAGTTAGCGTAAGCTAAACTCTCTATCAGTTTGCGACCAATCAGAGTATTTTCTGCTGCCTCTGCTGCATACATATGCAAACTAATATCTCTTCTTCATAACCTTAACTCTTTCTCAGCTCTTATTCTTTCTGATCTATTGATTAAATTTGAAACCTCTAGCTCAAACGATGTACAAACTAGGCTAAAAAAACCAATTAAAATTATGCATAAATGCTGATAAAATTGAAATGGAATGAAATATATAAATAAATAAATAAAATAAAGATAAGAAAAACAAACATCACCTCACCTGGACTCGAACTTACATCTATTTAATAAATATGTAACACTAAAGCGCATCATCTCAACTACATAGCAATCGCGTTTGCACGTTTCAATGCATGTTTATGTGTGAATGTAATTTTTTTTTGCTGCGCGTCTCTTGCCATAATATGGCATATTATGCGTGTGATAATTGGTCCAATGTTTTGTTTAATAGATTGGGACTGACTTAACGGAATTTAATAAAGTTTTCACCAGTCGATTCTATTGAATATTTGCATTTTATATAAAATAACAACACATTCTTAGTCGTAGCCGTTGTTTATATTTGCAGATAACCTTCAATGGGAGATTTTGAGAAATTTGAAGCCGGTATCCAAAATGTAACAAAATAAAATAAAGTTGCATAAAATCACATGAATCTATGTGCAAAAATTTGAGGCTCCAGCTCTAAAGATGTGGGAGATACAATATTTCCTATAAGTTTTAAAATCGATAACATTATAACAAAGATAGTTATCGTTTTTATTAACAAACTTGACCTGCGCGTGATATACACGGACCCAACAAAAAAATTCAAGTCTCTAGATTGCCTAGATCCTTCAATCGATGCGTTCAAATATACGGACAGACGGACGGACGGACGGATGAACGGACGGACAGACAGACGGACAGGGCAAAATCGACTCAGCTCGTCGCCCTGATCAAGAATATATATACTTTGTGGTGTCTCCAAGCCTGCTTTTGCCTGTTACATACATTTAACAAAACTATTATACCCTAATTTCACATTTTCTATGGGCTCAGGATATAATAAATGTATGTATATACATTTATTACACATATAAAAATATATACATATATTTAAGAAGAAAATATTTAGTAATTGACCTATGTTATGTTATTTTGGTAATTTCAGTCTAACAATCCCAATAAATTGTAATATCAGAAGTAAAATTATAAAATAATATAGAATAAAAATAAAATTACTTAAATATATTTTTGTTATAAATATATATTAGTTATATATATATATATATATATATATATATATATATATATATATATATATATATATATATATATATATATATATATATATAGTATTTGATTAAAAAAAAAGTATTTAATTTAAAGACATTTTCAATATTGAATATGACTCTAAGAAATAAAATAGACTCTGAAGATATGCCTGTGACACTAATTAGTCCATTGTTTTGCTGGAAATATAAAACGCAGAAATGTTAAACAGGCACCTCAGCTCCACAGTGCTGCGAGTGGGGAATAAGGGAAAGCAAAGCTCTAAAGTAGCCATTGGCATTGGCATTGGGGCCAACAGCAATACCAACAGCAATACCAACAGCAATACCAACACCATCATCATCATCATCATCAGCATCATCATCCTCATTATCATCTTCATTGCTATTCAGCATCTCTTGTGGCATTCCTGGGTATTGTATTTCATTTCCGTTTTCATTATTATTTGTGGGCAGCCCTGGTTGCCCCGTTTCGACCAACAGTGGATGTCCTTTTGGTGCTTTGGTGCTTTGGTCCTCTTGGTCCTTTGGTCCTTGGCTGTCGCTCAACTCGCTCGGTCTGTTTGGTCTGTTGTCTCTGCCGCTGGCATTCGCCTCAGTTTTTTATCGCCTTCGTCTTCGTCGTCGTCGTCAAGAACAACGCCAACGACGCTGCCAACTTCCTGCTATCGTGCTAATTTCCGTTGCTTTATCTTGACACAATGGTGCGCATTAAAAGCGTGATGGGGAACTGCTGGCAAACTTCATAACTAAGGGCGGTGCCGGTGGGGAGCTGAGCCACAAGGCTGGGTGCTGGGGGTGGTGGTGGCATTGGCGTCAATGCAGCGCTGACCGCTGCGCTTTTATTTCCGCCCCACATTTTGTCGCCATATTAGACGCCATTTTTGTTTTCGCATTGTCAACACATTGTCATTGGGTGCCAAGACAGCTTTTCACCAGGAGTGAGCGAGAGGGATGCGGTGCGCTCGCTCTTTCTCCAGCTCCTTATCATCGACTGCCGCTGGTCGCATTTGCATGCGGTTTTTCTCTTCACGAAATATTGATAAATGCCGCCATTAAACGCGATTAACCATTTGAATTATGTGGCAAAGCCAAATTTTATTGCCAACACAATTCTATGGCCAAACAAATGGCATCATTATTAAAATATATGTACCTCTATAGAGTCTGTGTGTGTGTGTGTGTGTGTGTGTGGGTGATAATGCAAAGCGACCATAATTGGGGCGGGGATGAACTCAAAGTGGGAGCTGTTCATATATTTAAAAATTGTGCTTACAATTTGCGCCGCTTGAATTTCAATGCAACCGCGAAAAATTATTGCCAATTGTTTGTGCGCTGGTCCATTCGACATCTGCAGCAACACAAGCAACAACAACAGCTACAACAACAACAACAACAACAACAGCAGCTACAACAAAAGCTTTAGAGACTAATGCAATTTTAGTCTAAACAGTCGCCAACAATTTGAATGAATTGCATCAATTGCCGGCCCATTGTGCTGCCAGAATGAAAGAAACGCCCGCCCCCTTTGCTCGTCTATTGAGTGGGCGTGTCCGGTTGCACGTTGCCTTGCTGCATTGTTGCTATCTGTGTCTCTCTCTATCTCCCTCTCACTCTCTGAGTGTGCTGCACTCGCGGGGGTAATAAAATAATTGCAGCGCACGTGTCAAAAATATTCAAAAGGATTAAGTAGCGGCCAAAGCCAGAAGAGAATGGAGAAGGGCTGAAAGTTCAGGGGGTGAGCGGGATGCGGGATGCGGGGGGCACTCGGCGGCACTCGGGGTGGCTGCAAATCCAACAGTTTTTCCTTCGCCGTACGCTTTGTCCAACTGATTGCATAAATTGTTATGGAATGCCATGGCCGAGTACCCATAGAAGCCTCTGAATGCGACAACGAACAACTCGGCCGGCATTCACATGTTTTTTCTTCGTGTTTATTTTGGGCAAGAGGCGGGAGGGATTGCGAGGGATTGTAGCCTGTGAACAAGAACGCCTTCACTTTTTATGCATCTATTATGCGCTGCTAAATGATTTGGGGTATAATGAATATGCGAAGCAGTTCGTCTAGCTTGGCGCTGGAATATTATAATAAATTCTTGTATCGATATATATATATAGATATTTTATATTTATCATAAATAGGGCATCCAGTCTGTAATAGGAAGAATGCGGCGTGGCCAAGCCTGAAAATGATATATAAATTAAATATTTAAAATTGTTTATATTATTGAAGTTTAGAAATTAAGTGTTAATTAAATGTATCAAGTTACGATCAGAAAAAGCAGTATAATACACGTAAGATAATGCAGCCCAAAGATCTGCTGGCCT
Source organism: Drosophila meridionalis (assembly GCA_035045145.1). Lineage (NCBI taxonomy): Eukaryota > Metazoa > Arthropoda > Insecta > Diptera > Drosophilidae > Drosophila > Drosophila meridionalis. Next base: position 704,788 of record JAWNPG010000023.1, read on the forward strand.
CTTCAATAGAGTTTGAAGAAGATTTAGACCACTAGAATCTGTCAAAATTTAAATAGTAGCATCTTAATATTTGTTTTTCTTCTAATGTATATACCCCGTATTCTTGTTTTATAGAGTTATAAAATATATTTAAAAATCTTATAATATATATATATATAATATAATATAATTAAAGAAAGTATTAATTCTGTTTAGCCATTTATTATATACATATGTATATACATTAATGTCACCTTAAGTGCCTAGATAGTAGCTCTACTTACCAAGCTTATGGTTTAATTTTGAATATATTGTATTTTAATCACATATCAATATATATATATATATATATATATATATATGTATATATATATTTAATAAAATATATGCAAATATTAAGTCTTACGTTAAACCCTAAAGATAATATTTAATTTAAGATTTAACTTACATTAAAATAGTTAATATGTATAAATGAAAAGAGATATATTTCAAATTAGTTATTATCTTATCAATTTTTCGACTTATAATTAGGAAAATTATTAATCAACTATTAAAAGGACTATTACAGTTGCAATATGAGTTTATTTAAGTTTCGTTTTCGCCCTTCTACGTTCTCTAGGCTATAATCAGATGATAATTATATGATTGCAGCATACGCAATTATACCGAAGTGAGTCAGTGTGTGAGAATAATATTCAATTAATATACGTATTTGGAATACACATAGATGATATATAATAAAATATATATGGAATATGGAATATTTTATATCTAGTATATCATTATCCCCTTTTCATTTCACAGCGTATACAGAATTCGACTTGCGAAACATTTGATCATTTTCTTGATATGATTTGTTTTTTTTCTAAGCTCTGGTTGGAATTTATTTTTATTTGCAACAAATTTGCTGCGGCATTGTGTATTTTGTCTGTGTGTGTGTGTTGTGTGAGTGTGTGTGTGTGTGCGATGGTGTATGCTTAACGTTTTATTGCTTTTCACACTCGCCTCTCGCCACTTGCCACTCGAGTCACTCGAGGGCCTGCCGGGAGGGTTGTCTTTAGCGACTGGAACTGGGCGCTTTGTTTACTTTGTTTGTGGCGTGAATAGCAAATAAGCCGCGACAAATGCGATTCGATCCCACAGTTCTATGCGGCATTGTATGATGGCCTGATTTCTCTCCCATTTGATGGACCCAAAGGTGGCGAAGTGTGGCGCGCACCACAGCTGCAAATACATTTATTCTAATTACAGCGCATTCAGCGAACGCTGCAAAATAATTTAAACATTTGCCGCCTCATTAGTTCGCAAAATGTTGGCTGCGCTGTAAAAAATGAAATTGCAGTAAAATGCTCGTTAAATGGCAAAATGCATTTGCTGTAATCTCTGTGGCCACAAAACCAATTTGCGTTACAAATTTATATCAAGCAAAGCTTCCATTTCCCATCATATTGGAAAATTAAATGCATTTGCTTTGGCTTTGGCTGTGGCTGTGGCTTTAGCTGTGGCTGGGGCTGTGGCTCTCGCCTCTGTGGTTGCAAAATTGATTGATTTTGCTGTGACAGCAACAGTAATTGAAAATATTTGTTAACTATTAGTTTAGTGATATATCCATGCCATGCCCATGCCACCTGCCTGTTTACCTGCGTCAGGCATCCCTTCCTGGGCACATTTCCGTAATTCCCTTCAGCTTCTTAGAGTGGGCCGCCTCGTTTTTAATCCCACTTCAAGCGCAGCTTCAAGAGGCTCCCCATTCTCTCTTATCTATTGAGGCGCCAAAGCGTGTCAGCTGAGAAAGCAAGGATGTGGGCTGGGCAGGGACTGTTTGTGGTTCCACCGTGTTACAATAACAGAAAAGCCTTTTGACAATGCGCTCCACAGATTCCAATGTATTTTCAACAACTCCAATTCCAGATACTCCGCAGTAGAAAGCGTGCATATCGAAGCAGAGAACACTTCATAAACTTTAGCTAATCTATTGACCCACTACAGGGTATTTTGTAGTCCAGCCACGTGGTTTCGTTTCGCAGTTTTTCTGAAACATTTATTTTTTTTTAATTCGTTGCAAATTGAATAGACGACAGTCAACGATTGCCATATAGCATTATCACCTCCACACTCAAAGTTTTGAATAGCTTGTAAGCAATTGGTTCGATTTCTAGACCCTCATGCCAAAGCCTTGCCTTCGTGCCATCCCCTACCTCTGTTCCATCTGTACCATTAGCCTTTGTATTTCGGCTGCGTCGCGTATATCACATTTCCGTTTGTTAGCATTTTTCTACATTGTATATTCGCAGAGCGACTCGCACGAGTGTATTCATGTACGAATATGAATAGCAAGAAGTTTTCTGCTCAACTTGATAGCCCCAAACACAAGCCCAACCTGAACCACGCAACTGGAGCCCTTCCCAATACAACTCGCATGCAAAAAAAAATTGCCATTGTAAATTTCGACTGGGGTTAGGCGAGCGACAAGGGTTTCCTCTCCCTCTGGTTGGTGTTGTGTTGATTTGAAGGCAACTCACGCCTTCCCCAGTTGCCTGCGATTGTCAATATTTTCCACACGTCTACACAAAAGGTACAAGAACTAAACTATGCTCATTGATTTCGTTCAATAGTTCCAGCATGATTTATAAAGGTATGTCAATTTGGACTGCCTAATTTCCTAGGGTCTCAGGAGTCTGAGCATAGCTGACTTTATGAGTTTTATTTATTTGTATTTTATTGGTTTCACACCTGTAATTTCAAATTGTTGTAAATTAAAATTACAAAATTTTAGAGTATAGGTTAATTACTAACCGTTTCATCTTAAATATTATATATTTTTGTTTTTTTTTTTTTAATATAGTTTTTTTGGGGATACATTTTAAGGGACGAAAAACTCCGTGAATTTATGAGTTGTGTTACCTACAGAATGAATTCATATTGTTTTCTTAATCTGTCAAATGGAATCAGCGCCTCGGGCCAATTAGTTTCCAGCGCCATTCATGGCAACATTCTGTGGCGGCTTTTCGCAACTAACTGAACTGCGAAATTGTTTGCCAACTAAATGCAAAAATAGAGACACTCGACACAGATAAGAGCGCCAACTTGTTTGCTTAATAAATAAACTTTATATTCATAACTGAAAAAGTTTTGCGGCAGGCAGCGGCGCAGCGAAACAAATGTGGTCGCTAATTTGCGTGGCAAAAAGTTTGTGTTTGGAGCCCTCGAATGTATGCTATGGAATCTGGAATTCGGCTGGCTGCGGCAGCGGCATTTCCGCTGGCTGAGGCTGAAGCTGAGGCTGAGCTAGCGGGCTGAGTGCAGGCCGCAGAACATAAATTATGCGAGCATCTTCCGCATCAGCTGCTCCGCGCTATCTGCGCCGCGGCCGCTAATCACAAAAGTTTTCGCCAATGCTTTTCTGCTACCTTCAATTGCCACTCGTGGAAAACTTTGGCGCTGAGGAGAGTGCGAGAGTAAGACGGCGAAAAGGGTTAAGCGGAGTTGGCGAAAGTCTCCGAACTCAAAGTTTCTGCAGCACTGATTAACGAGACATAATTATTTTTGCATTAAGCGGCGGCTAATAGGCCGTGTAATACCAAAAGTTTGTTTTTGCCCCTAGATCAGCTCATCAGACCATCGAAAAGGAGCAAAAAACGCAGAGACACTCGAAGATAATGAAAGTGCATTCAGGTGGCAAAAGTCGGAGACAGGTCGAGTGCTAACATTTTTCCATTATCCGATGTGCCACATTCTTTACCAGGATAAAAACTAATTTAAAGCGAAATAAGACGAATACGTGATACTCTACAATAGAGGAAAAATTGATAGAACATATATAATATATGATATATTTTTATTTATTCAATCAGATTGACAAAACTAGAGTCAACTTAAAGGTAAACTATTGAAATATATTATATTATATAATATATATAAAACAAGTAAGAAAGCTCTAGTCGGGAGTGTCCGACTAGTAGATCCCCTGAGTCCCGTCCGATCTTGGATTTTGGTTTACTGTAAGGCCGCCATATATCAAATAGAAAACTAAAGAATTGGCTAAAGCGGGGTTAGTAAGATTTGGAGCCGGTATCCAAAATACAATATAAGAAAAATCAAAATTATTCAAAATTCATATGAATCACCATGAATCTATATGCAAAATTTGGTGCTCTAACTATAAAGATGTTCGAGATATTATTTAAAACTTATTTTCTATTAGGTTTAAATCGATAACATTACAACAAAAATAGTTATCAATTTTTTTTAACAAACTTGACCTACGCGTGCTATACACGGATCCACAACAATTTTTTTAAGTCTTTAGCTCGTTTAGTTTCTGACATTAATACGTTTAAACATACGGACAGATAGGCGTACATGGTTAAATCGACTCAGCTCGTCGCCCTGATCAAGAATATATCACTACACAACATGGGAGATCTGCCAGAACTTTGAATGATCATATTTATTTTATATGAACGGAAGTGAAATTAAATAAAATAATGCGAAAATATATTTATATATAAAGTATATGAGCTGCTGTCTCTATTCGTCACATACTCCTTTGCAGAGTATCAATATTCCAAGGGCCGTGGCAGGAGGCAGCCTGGAAAAATGCAACATTTGAGCGCCTGCAGCGAAATGTCTGCTGTTCTATGGTTGGCCAACGCAGCCAGTGTCTGCCTTGATGAGAAAACCGTTCTGCAGCGGAGGGTTAAAAGCTGAAATCGTTTCGAGCTCAGCCAGTGACAGCGACAGAGACAGCCGCATCCACAGCCATAGAGCGACAGCTTGACAACGGAAAGTGTGATTATATTTTCATTTTCAATTTTTTACGGCCAATTAATTTGGCAATTGACGCTTCGCTAGGCGTCTGCGACGGCCCAGCTGTACGTCCGTGCAGAAACACAGTTGGGGCGTGGGCCTCGCCGCTCGTTGTTGCAAATTGAGTTGTGTGGCAAGAATAAGAAAAGTCTATTATAGTGGCAGCAAAAGCTGCCTGCCAGCCATTTGGCTGCTGCATCCGCATTGTCTGCCCCGAACATAATATGGGAGTGCTTTGTGGGCGGCTTTTGTTGGGGGCGTCGCTCCTTCGCCCGGCCAGCAATGCCATGCAATTTGCATTAGGATCTGCCATTGAAAATTAGAAAATCCAGTCGGCTGCAAGTGTTATTGCTAATGGCCAATGGCAGCGCTTCAGGTGAATGCAGGTGAGAGCGAAAGACAAGGTTTTAATGCACTTATGCATCGGTTGCATAGCTTTATTTGGGATTACACAAGAATGAAATTATTTATATATAACTATTGCATTTCGGAGACATCGGAGAACGAGTTATTGAAGGTCGCTAGATCGGTCGATCGGTCGGGGAGAGGTCTGGCACATGGTTTACTCCGCTTTAGTTCTCGCTCACAATCAACACATCCTCCAGCTGCACGTTGGGCAGCTCCAGGAGCAGCTGCTCGCTTTCAATGCGGCGATCCAGGGGGAAGCCGAGAGGACGGTTGTCCATTATGGAAGCAACACTCACGCCCATGACGCCATCCAGGCGCTTCATGCGAATGGGCAGGTTGCGCTGCACGCGCTCAACGGGTGAGACAATCGCCAGCAACTGCATGGGCAGACCCTCGGGACGGCCGCGGGGCAGCAGCAAGCGCTGAGGGAAGCTGCCATTCTCGCCAACCAGATCGCCCAGGATTAGCTGGTCCTCTTGACCGCGCAGGGCAGTCATCACACGGCGGTAGATCTCGCTGTAGGGCGTGGCGTCACGCGTTGTCCAGGCAATGTTCGAGGAGCGATACTGAATGCGGTTGCGGCCCGACTGCAGTTGGGTGTTGATGGCATCGAGGAGCACAAAGTCCGAACGGCGCTGCTCCAGGGGCAGCTCACGGCCATTGACATCCTGGCGAGGTCCCAGGAACAGGCGAATAATCACATCCCGCGGGCCCCTCGAGCTGATGTCCATGTCAATGGTGAAGGGCTTGTTGTTCAGGCGACGTTGTCGCACCACCAGCTGCGATTGCTGAGGCTGGTCCACCAGGCTGCTCACTTCGATGTCGCTGTCCTCGATGCGAGTGCGCAGTTTGTCGACGCGCAGAGCGTTAATGACCACGTCCTGCATGTCCAGGTACTCACGGTTGTAGACGCCCAGCTGCTGCTCGCGGATTTCATCCACAATGCTGATGATTCTGCGTAGGGTGTACTGCAGGACGCGGTCACCCGTGCTGATGCCCAGGCCAGAGCGATCGATGCGCACGATGGTGTCCTGAAGCAGCTCACGCAATATGCGCAGGATTCCAATGTCGCCAATGCGACCAATGAGAACATCGCCAATCAGACGCTCCAAGCGAAGCTGCTCCTCAATCTGCCTCTCGCCAGACCTGCCGATGTTGCCATTGCCAATCTCACGGATCACACGGCCCATCACCTGCTGCAGGCGACCCTCGATGTCGTTGATCTGCTCAAGCAGGACTCGATTGCGACGGGAGTCCAAGCGCATGTCGTTTAAGCGGATGGCATAACGTTGAGCGTCATCCTGGTTAGCTATGTTCAGGCGGGAGTTGCCGATCAGCTGCTGATCGTCATTACCCACTCGGATGGCAATGCGTTCCTGGTTCAGGCGAGCCAGCAGCTGGCGCAGGGTCTGCAATAGCATTTCGCTGCGGCGAGTAGTGGACCCATCCAAATTGTTGACCAAGCTGCGTCGGTACCGGCGACCCTGCTCTACGTTCTGCTGCTGCTGCTCCTGCTCTTTGCGCTGGCGATTGCGACGCAGCATCTCCAAGATCTCATCATCGCTGAGTTCGCTTAGACGATTGTCGCTGCGGATGAGACGCAGAATGTCCTCCACTTTCATTGTGTCCTCGCCATCAACGCGGCGACCCTCGGCAATTGTGTTAACGCGACGCGGGTTCAGGTTGTCCACTTGCTGGTTAACGCGACGTCTGTTGATGTGGACCAACCGCTCGTCATCGCGACGCACAGTTTGCAGGTTGTCAGCGGCAGAGCGGATGCCTTCGTCTTGGCGGTCGACGCGATCGAAGCGTTCCTGCTGCTTTTGGCGACGCACAATCTCATTGATGTCATTATTGTTTACCTGGCCCAGGCGGTTGTCTCGGCGATTCAACTGCATAATGTCTTCGTTCCTCCAGCTGTCGACGTCGCCAACACGGCGGCCCTCGCTCACTCGACCGCCACGTACGATGCCCATGAAGCGCTCCTGCTCCGTTTGCTGCTTGCGCTGACGGTTGCGACGCACCATGTCGATGATCTCCTCATTGCTCAATTGATTTAGGCGATTGTCTCTGCGTATCAGCTGCAAAATGTCCTCGTCCTGAATGGCATCAATGCTACCCACACGACGGTCTTCTCGGAGCGGAGTCATGTTGTCGTTCGTTTGACCCAGACGGCGTCTGTTGATGTGCACCAGGCGCTCATCATTACGATCAACGGACTGCAGATTATCGTTAAGGTTAACCAGGTTATCCTCATTCAGGTTGTTGCGTCTGCCAACCAGCTCCTGGTCCACCACACGGCGGCCCTCGCTCAGTCGTTCGCCACGAACCACGCCCCATCGGCGCGACTGCAGCTGCTCATCCTCAGGGTCGTCGATGCGATTTAGATTTTGGCGACGACGGCCGACGTGCAACAGGCGATCGCTGCGGATATCCACTGTGGGCAAATCGTTGATGTCGCTAGTCGAGCTGCTCTCCTCCAAGTTGCCACCCAGCATACGTCTAATTCCCTGTCCAAGGTTGCGCAGCAGAGGAACCCGAGCGCCGGACTGTGGAATTTTGAATTGGGCCTCTTCGTCGTCATCATTGTCTCGGCGCACCGAGCCCCAGAATCGCTCACGCTGGTTGTCGTAGATGTCCTCATCCTCGTTCTGCTGTTGGACCACACGGCGGCGGTTGATTCCCAGTACACGATCGTTGTTGATATCGTCTCGGCGATTTTGCTGCTCTTCCAAGTCTGCTTCCCGTCCGAAGTAGTTGTTGGTTACTTGGCGGACATTCGAGCTTTCTTCAAGCAAAGCCAATTCTTGGATTAGACTCTGCACAAAATTGCGCATGCCGATGTCTTCAGTGAGCAAGGAAATGTCCTGATCCTCCTGAATGCCCTGGATGGGCAGCACCACACGATTCTGGTTCTGCTGATACATCTGCTGCTTGCGCAGGGCCAGCTGCATGTGCAGATCGCGCCAAGGCATGACCATCCGCAGCACGGGATTCATCTGACGGATGCGTTGGCCCAGACCGATCACATCCACGAAAGAGGGTCGCGAGCTGTTCTCAATCTCCGCCTGCATACGCTGGACGCGTTCCAGGGTCTGCTGGTCGAGGTACAATTCGGGCAATATCTCCTGCACAGCAGGAATTATTATCCTTTGGGTGTCCTCGCGGTCGCGGATCGCCAGTGTTAGGGCGTTGATGAGCAGCACAGGATTAACGTTGCGCCTCAGATAGACGACATTACGCTGCAGTGTCTCCAAGTCTTCGGCGCGCACCAGCAGGCGGTAAATGCCACGCAGCTGCTGAACATGCTCCACGTTGCGAATGCTGTAGACGTCGCGATCGCCCAGGAGGCGGCCCTGACGATCCAGGTCGATCACACGCTGCATTTCTACATCAATGCCACCGCGATAGCGCTCTGGATTGATAATAAGGCCCTGTTCCAGCTGTATAAGATCATCCTGCTGCAGTGGCTGACGAAGATTTTGCACAATGTCCATAATAAACTTTTGGAGCACCAAGTCCTCCCTGGACATGCGCTCGACGCGCTGATTAACTGCAAGATAATTGAGATCATTTGCAATTAAGGCGTTGCTCCAGCCGGGCAACTTACCACTGCCAATGTCTCTCTGATAGTCCCGCTGGACAATGCGACCAGCGGACACTGTGCCCAGCACACAGACTACTAGCACAAGAAACTTATTCATCTTGTAAGTAGCTACTTCCTTGCAAACCAGAAGGCGACTGCATTTTCAGCTGGGCTCCCCGGCGAATTTATACCCATTCTTATCGCCCAGTCTAGGCCTACGTGAATATTTCGAGCATTCGATCTGAACTGGCAACGAAACGTTTATCAGTTCAATCCCAAAGTATGTATATATTATGCAATTACTTATAGACTGGTCTTCCAGCTGGTTCGAATTGCAGCCAAAGGTCAGCAGATTGCACACTGGCTGCACTGACGCTGCATTCGCTGGGTTGATTGGTTGCTGCTGCAGATAACGGGTCACACGAAGACGCTGCTTAATTAGTCCGTTGACCTGTTGTTTGCTGCCTTTGTTTGTTGTTTAGCGTTAATAGCTAGAATTTTGCTACCATGCAGACTGCAAGTTATCTGCGCATGCTTCCAATGACCGGATTTGGGGTATTATTTACATATTATAAAAACAAAACACTTCATGTGTATACATACTCAATATATGTATAAACTTCCTTTGTGGATCAGAACTCTTTTTCTCTGTCTACCCGTGCACATGTATTCGAAATAGAAAGTTTAGTGTTTAAAATATAACAAAATGAATACAGAACACTATGACGACTAGTTTGAGCAGCCATTAGTAGGCAGAAAGTTGAATTAGTACTGTATATTAAAATTTACTCATTGAAATGTACAGGCTTTGTATTTTTGTAGCTTTTTTAGTTTCACGATCTGTTTTTATTTGAATAGGGATGTGCGATGATTGAATTGGATCGATATGAGAAAATCGTTAGTGATATTAGATATCCGCGTAGCTTTCGATAACTAGCAGTGCTCGCAATTGTTAATTTAAATTTATATTTTCAAAGCTGCAAATACGTAGATAAATAAAATATCAAAATATATACATATAATAATACTTAAAGCTTCTTCGAATTCTGAGACGCATAACTAACACCTAAAGCAGCTAATACACTTAGAGTGTGTGCGTGTGCATGCAAATTTCATTACGTCACATACATACGTACATACATACATACAATACGTAATAGTACAGCTCGTAGTAGCTGAGCATCTGTAACGCGGGCAGCTCAGAGTGTGGGGTCGTGGCCATTGTTATGATTGGGACAACCAAGTGATTGGCGATTGTGAAAGGATTCTGTCAGCTCTGAAGGGGCGATTGCAATTTTTCTATTCACATTTAAATTGGCAATTCGTTTGGCCGTGGCTTTTGTGCGTCGACAGTCACTTTTTTTCCCAGCTTCTTTCTGGATGCGCTGCGTTGCGACAATTTGCAACGTGCCTGGCATGCAACGGAAGTGAACGCGCTACGTGGGTGCCACGTTGCTGGGACTAAACTGTTGGCATTGTTGCCGCCGCTGCTTCTGCCTTTTCTAATGTAATTGCAATTGTTTGCCGGGCTGCCAAATGGTCAGCAACTTTGATTCGAGCTCTGCTGCTGCACTTTTTGCAACTTTTTGCAGGACGAAGCCAAAGGCTCAGCATTTTTATGCATGCCAGGCGCATTTTTGCGCCATTCAATTAATGCTGGTGTTGCTGTTGGTACTGCTGTTGCTGCTGCTTCAGCTGCATGTTCAGCAATTATGCAGCGACAATTTTGCATTAATTGCTCCTTTGTGCTGCCGGCCAGCAGCCCAGCCCAGCCCAGCTCAGCCCAGCTCAGCCCAGTCCAGCCCATTCCTGCATTCCGATCCGGAGAGAACAAACGAACTAAAAAAGGAGCCTCGCATTGTTGGCGAATGCATTTGCAGCTCCTTCTTTTGCGCTGAATGCCGCTGCTCAGTGCTCGCTTTAATTGCTGACAGGCTCATTTGCCGGAGCGGAGGAGCAGAGGAGCAGAGGGTCCGGGCATAACTTTTGTATGCAATCATCCTGTCCACGGGCAATTTCATTAATGCAGCACGACAGCTCTTTATCTGGCGCCCAATTGAGCCTTTTTTGCTGCTGAAAAAACAAATTGTGAAACAAAATGTCATTTATTGTGGGTGGTAATTTTGCATTGTTGTAGTTTCTATTTTTACTTGTGCGTGATATGCCATGAAGGACGTGGAACTCAAATTTCAGGTCTGGGCCTATGCCATATTCCAGCGTGTACATCAATATTTATAAGACACTGTCGTCTCTGTGCCAGCCCCATTGCCTTGCGATAAGCTGAGCATATCCTTCACACTGAAGTGGGAATGTCAGGGCATCAGTATCGCTGCTTGTCGTCATCCTTGCCATCCTTGCCTGCTGCCGAGCAAATGAGGTATAAGCCGGCTGGAGAGGGGGTTGGTTTCGCATCGGTTCGCCCCTGCGTCTCGCCCTGACTTAAATGCGATTTAATGCCTTTTTTGTTTGTCTTCCATGCGTCGGATATCCGTTGACGCAGTGGGCGTGATAAACCACAGCAGAGTAAAAGAAGACGAAGGAGTAGAAGCAGGAGAAGTCAGAGAGACGACTGCCTTATCCTCTCGCCCCCACGCCGTGGTGCGTGCCGCGACTGGGTCGCTAATTTGCTTGGCGTTTTTATGTCTCATCTTCGCCTCGGCGTCTTAATCTTATATCCTTTTTTCGGCTGGCTTGGCACTTAAAAAATGTAGTCCTTTGTTGGACCGATAAAACTGCTTACAAATGCTTAAAAAATTAAAATTTATTACACGCGATTATGTGCCCTGGAAAGAAAAAGCTTAGAAGTCAAGTCCCTACGGCCCCCACTCCTCCGTCCTTCCCCACAAGAGATGCAAATGGAGTGCCATCTTTTTCGGTTCGCCATATTTCCGGCCAATGGACATTGCCCAATTGATTCATGACCCCACAATATCCTCTGCGTAATGGCCACTGACCGAGTGGCTGGCTGGCCACCTTAAAGCGCCAACTTCAGCAAAATAATAACAAGCAGCAAAAAATAAATATAAATATACTACTCCATAGTAATAATGAAGCGGGGCGAAAGAAAAGTGCCACGCCAACGCATGGCAAAAAGAAAATATTTCTTTTTATCGAAACGGATGTGAGTGTGCCAGGAATGAAATAGCAGCAGAGAAAGAAAAAATGAGAAAGTGCGAAGGGCGAAGGACGAAGGGTAAGGACGACGTCGTTCCAAATAAATAAAACAAAAATTTGTGGGCTGCTGTGTGGGGGGAAAGAGCAAGAGATAGCTGAGCTACTACTACTCCCACTGCGGCATTTGTGACCTCTTCATGCCTCTGCTCAGTCTCCTCACTCTCCATTCTCTCTCTTCCATCTCTCTCCCGCTTAGAGCAAATCAAACAACTTTCATTTCACACGTTTTTCGCAGTTTTTGTTTGCCTTGAAACAAGTGACTTGAGAGAATGAAATTGAAAGAGCTCTCAATGTGTGTGTATGTGTATTGACACTTGGTATGAGTGCACGTGTCCTGCGCGTGTCTGCTAGTTTTGATAGCCATTGACTCCTGCTGGGGAGAGGGCTGTAGCTGTAGCTGTAAGTAGTTGACCCGTTAAATTTTGATAATTGATTTGCCAGCCATTGTTGTCTCTGCCTCACTCGGAGTACGTTAACATCTTATGCGAATGGAATTCTTTCCATCAGAGAACGTTGCATACATCTGGGCAGAGCCTAACCCACAGTCAACTAATTATTTACTTGGGTATAGCTATCGCTATATCACTTAATTACCAGATCTACGGCTAGAGCTTGACGAGCTCATTCAAGAAATGCCCTCGTCTGGCTTCCGGTCTGTTCTGTTTCTGTTTCTGTTCTATTTTCTGGTTGGATGGGGTTTATTGTGAGCCTGACAACTTCATTGGGCAAATATTTTTGTAGCATTTCGCAGTGTTTCGCACAAGTGATTTGCACTGTGACTGAGGTCAAATACAAACAGAGAGGGACTGTCTTTATTGCCGGGTCTCGGGTCTCTGGGTCTCGGACCAGGACACTATAAAAACGACCTTGCGGCAACAAAAGCCAGCCAGACGTGAGCTCTCATTCTGTCTCTGAGTGTGTGTGTGTGTGTGTGTGTGTGTGTGTGTGTGACTGTGCAGACAATCAGCGCACGACTTTTGGCTGCCGTTGGGTTGGAGTTGTCAGCCTAGGAAGTGGGGGCTGCACTGGTCGGGGGGAGGCTTTTGCTCTTTGGGCAGACGTCGCGCGTTCGCTTTCTTATCAGTGCTTTGGCTGCGCTGCAGCGTGGAATTTGTGTGGGTTTTATGTGCGGCTTTTGAGCTGGTTATGATGCTGTCGCTGGCCACCCCCCGTTGCCGGCGACTGCGGGCTGCTTCTTTGTTTTGGCTGTCAGCCGAAAAGGTGTCAATTGTTTTTCTCGCCCGCTCGCTCGTTTGCTCGCTCGCTGCTTTCCGCAACGCCGCGCGGTGCCACGCCTCATCGCAACTCACAGTCGGTTGCATAAACAAGTGGGCGTAGTGAATCCCATTAAGCGCTAAGAGTTGAGAGCGCTGAGCTCTGAGTCCTGTGCAACCCCCTCGGAACAGTAGACAACCCCTCGAGCGGCCGGCAATTTAAACTAATAATCAACGCATCAGCAAACATTGTCGTTATTATTCACGCGCCTGTGGCGCCCCCTGGCGGTTGACTGCTGACAGATTGCCTGGCTGGCTGGTCGGGTGGTTCGGTTTCGGGATTGGTATTGGTGTTGGTGTTGGTGTTCTTATTCGTTTCGGTTGTGTGTGGGTCTTACAAGTGTATTCATTAATCAGTGGGGCGTGAGCTATTTAAAAATCGTTTATTCGTTTACAGTTATAATTTGCCTTTCGTTTTGTATCACATTAAAATATAGATTTTAAATATATATTACATAAGATTGGGCCAACAATACTATTATATATATATAGATAAAGCACTAAGAACTTAGAAGCAATTAAGACTATGTATGTAGGCTATTGATTTGGGTTTGTGGTAGCTGAGCTAAAGAATTGAAGACCTAAAGGAGTAAAGAAGAACAGAACTTAAGAATTATAGAACTAAAGAACTTAAGAGCTGAAGAACTAAAGATATAAAGAACTAAGGAACGAAGGAACTGAAGAGCTAAACAGCTAAAGAACTTAAGAACTAAAAAACAAAAGAACTAAAAAACTTAACCTAAGGAACTTTACTTAAGAATTCAAGAACCAAAGAACTAAACAAATGAAGAACTAAAGAACTAAAGAATTAAAGAGCTAAAGAACTAAAGAACGAAAAAACTATAAAACAAAAGAACTAAAGAACTTAAGAATTGAAGAGCTAAAGAACTAACGAATTAAAGAAATAAAGAACTAATAGACTAAAAAACTTAAGAGCTGAAGAATTCAAGAACTCAAGAACTGAAGAACTAAGTAACTTAACAACTGAATAACTATTCAGATTGATTAAATATGTTTTCCTAGGCTCTTTGATGGTAATGATTGTATCTCCAACAATGTCATCCGCAACGCTTACCCAAAGTCTGCTGCAGCTAATCAAGAACACGCTCATGTACCAGGTTGATAGGAACAATTTGATTTTTATTTATTTCAGTTTCCGTTCAAATGTCTGCATTGGTTTTTGGTGTATTTCGTTTTGGACAGCAGATCCGATAATTTATATATATGTATTTGTGTGTTGTTTATATACATAGCCAAGTACCACATAACCAAGTGAATAGTCATAGACGTAGTCGGGGAGGGGGCAAACAGAAACTCGCAACATAAAACAGAGACACACACGGATTCATCTAACACTAGGGTCCTACACAAGTAAGTGGGCAGATTTGCTGGCTGCTACCAGACCGGGTGGGGTGGGGTGTGAGGGGGCGGGGCAGGGCGGTACTTAGTCGCTGTTCCAAATGCTCCAAATCTAGACCGCATGCTCCGCAGCGGCAGCGCCGTAGCGCAGTGGAGTCGGTCAAATAATGTTGGGCGGCGTCGTGGCCAGCGCTGGGACGACGGCGACGGGCGAGGACTTGGATGACTTGACACAGCCGTAGGACGAGATGCCTGTGCCACTGCTGCTGGGCGGTGAGGGCGGAGTGTCTGGGCTGATCAGCGGCAAATAGCGCCAGGGATGGTAGATGCTGCCGGCGTACATGGCCTGCAGACGCGCCTGCAGATCCAGCGCCAGTGTTGGGTCCAGCGGATAGTGCGCCAACCCCGGGAAGCCGCCGGGCACGCGCGGCAGCGACAGCTCCAGCGGCGATCCAAAGCCATACTTGGCCGCCAGCGAGGTGGGCGAGTGCGAGTGGGAGTGGGAGACGGCGGCCGCGGCAGCGGCAGCAGCCACTGCACTCAGCTGCGCGTGATGATGATGCGCATGGGCATGGGCGGGATGTGGATGTGGATGATGCGGATGGTGATGATGGTGCGGCAGGCCTTGCGCATGGGGTGAATGCTGTGGCTGCACTGGCTCCTTGCCCAGCTGTCCGCCAACCGTCAATCCAGAGTTTGCGCCTGAACTTCCGCCTCCGCCTCCGGCACCACCGCCGCCTCCTCCCGGTACTGGGGACTTGTTGAGCGTCTTGGGCTTGCGACGAGGCCGATACTTATAGTCGGGGTGCTCTTTCATGTGCAGCGCGCTGTAAATTGAGTAAATGTTGAAACATTGATCAAAGATCGGGCCACGGCATCGATATTAAAGCGATTGAACGATCACGATGATATCACAAAGTCAATCTGTTGCCCAGTTCCCTAGGCCATAAAATTGAAGCCGCACAGATATGAGAATTATATGACTAAGAGATACGCTGTAGTTTTTATAAGTATAAGAAAATATTCCCAAAAATCTTAAACTAATCTGGGAATGGTGTGAGCTTGAAAAGTTTTTTAAATCTAATTTTGAATGTAGAAGAAAATCTTGGAATTCATCCATGATAATTGCATGACTAGAAGATACTGTGTAATTTTTGGGAAAAGAAGATCCAAATTCTTCAGTTAATCAGGGAGGAACGAATTTCAAGATTTGATTTAAGTACACATTTTAATATTCACACATGACAATTACTTGACTAAGCGATACTCTGCCATTTTTGGGATCATGGAATTCCTTTGGTTAATCAGGCAATGCATGTGCTTGAAATGTTTTCCAATCTCGATCTGAATATACAATAAATCTTGGAATTCACACATGATAATTAGTTAGTAAAATATTTAATTAGTTAAGTTTGAAAATCTAAACATAAATAATATTCTATTGAGATACTTGACTAAGAGATACCCAGTAAAGTTTATGCTCATGAGAAGAAATTCCTTTAGTTGATCAGGATGTGTATGAACTTGAAGAGTGTTTCAATCTCATTTACAATATAGAAAGTCTTTAAATTCATCACCGACAATAACATGACTGGAAGTTACTTTGTAATTTCCGAGAGTGTAAATGGAAATTACTTCATTTACTTTGGGAATGAGCGAGGTTAAAGAATTTTTTCAAGCTGAATTTTAATATAATAACAAAATCTTAGATGGTTCTAACAAGATATTTTTAAGAAAATAAATAAGTTTCCTCTAAACATAAATAAATATAATGTTCCATCTGAGATTAAGTTTGAATTGAAGAAAGTATATTTTATATCTGATACAATCTGCATCTCTCTCTTTCTCTCTGCTCATACCCGTCTCGGCCTGTGCAGGGTATTTAAACTGAAGCCAAAACCCATCCATAAAACCTCTCCTGCAAGACTCAATGCTTATCTGATTCCATTTAGCAAGGCAGTCTTTTTTCAGTTCTGGAGCTCTGGAGTTCCATAAGCATTCCCAGCTGCAACAATGCGCAATTGTTGACATTTGTTTGACTAACGATAAATGTTGATAAAAGGTGTGTATTATGGTCTTCTTCTTGTTCTTGTTGCTGTTGTTGTCACTTTTGCTTTCTTTGCCTGAGCTGCTTTGGCTTTGTTGCAGTTCCCATACCCGAATTGGTCAGCTCCGTTATCTCTGCCCGAAATGTAAAAGAAGTAAACTCGAAATTCGAAATTTGAAATTGAAATGATATGCGAGTGAATGTGAGTGAATGCGTCGTTATCGACATTGGCAAATATTTGAACAGCATTTCTTGTTCTCGAACTCGCTGATAGTTGTCTTTATTTATATATATTTACGTATGTCTCGGGCAAGAGCCTTAACCAAAAATGTTCGAATGGCCATTAGGTTAAGCCCCAGGCAGTTCGGGCTCATTAATTATTGTCAGTTAACATTTACACAGCCATTTGGCAGGCCAATACAATCAATAAAAGGATTTAGACAGAGCAAACATTGCGCACTTATCGCACTCTATATATATAAATATATATTCGTGCCCAAATCGAATGCAAAATGCCAAGGCCCATAAAAATATCTATAGACTCGCATTTGTTTGCCCAAGATATGCCCCAACCCAGAGCTCCAAATGCTACTCAATGCCATTTTCGAGCCCCACAATAGCTGCCCATTGTCTTAGCTAATCGCTCAAATTGTAACCAGACAACAAACCCACACACACACACACACACAGACACACATACACAATACACACCCACACACACACACATTCACTCACCGCAAACGCTTGGCCTCATCAATGAATGGACGCTTCTGTGATTCGGTGAGCAACTTCCATTCGGCACCCAAACGCTTCGATATCTCTGAATTGTGCATTTTGGGATTGTCCTGCGCCATTTTGCGTCGCTGTCCCCGGGACCACACCATGAACGCGTTCATTGGTCGTTTAATGTGGTCATGATGCGAGCTTCCATTCGAGTTGGAGCTGTGTTGTTGTTGTTGTTGTTGTAACTGCAATTGCTGCTGCTGCTGCTGTTGTTGTAGCTTTGGCACCGCTGGAGGCGGTGGCGGCGGCGGCGTTGTGGCTGCTCCGATTGTCGCTGGCGGTGAGAGGCTGCTGCTGTGATGACTGTGACTGCTGCTCCCACTGCCGCTGCTCGTGTAGCCATTGCTGTGACTGTGACTGTGATTGTGACTGTGACTGTGATTGCGGTGCAGCAGCGCCGAGATGCTCGTCATGGTTGTAGCCGGGTGGTGCGTCAGGTGAGTGGCCCGATTGCCTGCTCTCGGATTGTCCGTGGACTCCACTGCGGAGCACTGACCGTGTCCTCTATGTGACTATGCCTAGAACTGTGCTGCAATGCAAGCGGTTATGGAGTTCAATAGATATGCTTTGTTTGTGGCATGCCAACGCATCGCATCGATGCCAAGTGGCAGACGGAAGGTGTGTGTGGGGTCAGCTGTATTTTCTGGAGGGGGAGGGGTTACTTCAATGGGTTCCGCAACAAAATGCGATAACTGCGATTGGGGGCTAAAGCTGGGAATGAGTAATCGCTCAGAGCAGAGAACAATATTAAAGCTGAACTATATATGAACCCTATGCATAGGGGAGGAGCTTTGTACTCTTGAATATCAATACTACTATTTCCGGAGACTTAAGACTGGAAATTCCTTTGGCTTCCGCTAATCATAATATGTTTGCATACCGACTATGAGTCACGCAATATTAAACAAATATTTGGAGCCCGGTACAACTAGGCAAATAGAGATAACATTAAATAATCAGAATTAAATTAAATAACAATTTGCAGAATTTTTAAAGGGTGTGAAAGACTCTAAGAACTCCAATAACTAGAGAACCCTATGTATTGATGGCTGTTAACTAGATTTTCTAAAAAACTTTCTACAATATGTGTAAAAATATTATGCCAAATACAATATTAACTATTCATATTTAGCTATATATATTTTATTTATTAATTATTATATATATTTTATTTATAAATTATATATTTATATTTGCATTTATTATTTATTTATTTACTATTTGCAATATTTGAGGAGTTAGTGAAGAAGAAAATAAATATTACGAAATTAATAATATTGTTTTCTTATTTTTTTATAAATATAAAAGCTGATCAAAAGATTAGTTTAACCCATTCGAACTCAATTATTAGTAACTAAATTGTAAATATTGTAAATTCTCTAACCAACACCTTGACCCCTTTTCTAATATTTACTCAAGAACTAAAAACTTAAACTGATAGATTCCATAAAATCAAATAATTGATATGTGGCGGAAAACAGAAACTCAATCAGTCAATCAAACAATGTTCAAATACACATGTCAAATGAGTCATATAAGGTTCTTATCTCTTGCCGATATTTATGAATACTTACCTTTTGTACAGTTGCGGATTTGGTGCCGTAATCCCGTGCAGAACCAAATCTTAAGCGCGTTTAACAACACTGTTCAGCAATCGATGTAAAGTTTTGTTGACACTTTTGATCAACAGATCAGATCTTATCAGATATGCTGCACTAAATGTTATATTTAAATTATATTATTTGCTTTGTGCTCTATTCAAGTTTTAATTGCGATCTAAACACTGGGGATAACAAGCACACTTCATAAACGCTTTTGTGCGGCGCTCGAAGCTTCGCTTCGCTTCCTTTTCAACTGAACTAACGCCGAGCCGAGTGCGTTGCCGGAGCCGGTGCGTCCGTATCGAGTGCGCGACAGTTTTGATTTGAACCACACATTCTATGGACTAAGGGCACAATCTATGGATGGCATTCGAAAACTTGCGACAGTTGGCGGAACAAAAACGGGAAAAGCGGCAAACAAAAACTGAAATCAACAGAACGACGAGTGTGTGTGTGTGTGCGGGGGTAAATTTGTTATTGTAGTGGTTGCATGTTGGCTGCTCGCTCTTTGCGCCACAGGAGCGAGCAAGAGCCAATTAGCGTGCGACAAAGAGCGAACGAGCAGCAGACGAGAGAGAGAGAGAGGGAGAGTGAGAGAGATAGGGCGTCATGTGTTTGTAGAGTTCTTTTTGTTGTTGCTATTTTTGGTGCTTGTCGTGGCAGCTCGTAGGACGCGAAGACGACGCTGGCATCGCCAACGCGGCGGCTAAGTGATAAAAATTTGCTGCCTCTGCCTCTGCTGCTGCTGCTGCTGCTGCTGCTCGCAGCTCACGTTTCCTTCTTACCTTCTGCATTTTGCATGCGTGTTTGTGTTTGTATTTGTCTTTTTGTGTTTGCTTATGAGGTCTCTCAATTGTTTGTCCTGTTTGTCTGATGTTTCTCTTGAGGTAAGATTCTTGTATGATAATCGCCAGCAAAGGAATTCAGTTGCTTATCGAATTTTGGCTGACTCCTTGTTTGCGCCCACAATCGATCGTAACTGCGATCGGAGTGCAAACACGCGATTATCTTATACATGCTCTCCCTCCCTCTTCCCTCTCTCTCTGTTTATGCAATTGTAGCTGCACTGAGCTACCCTTTCCATTGTCTAGAAGGGGAGTTGCGGACTCTGTTGCCCTTTCTGTTTGTTGCGTGCTCCACAGGAAATTCGTCATGCGCCTCTGCCGAGCTGCCATTCTTTTCCGTATAATTGAAGTCGTAAATTATAGCAAATTTGTTATGCTTCGATTTGCGATTGGGGTCGATGCAGCTCTTATAAAAGAGTCTCCTTTATGGATCAGTTTTGATCCAGGAAATTACAGTTTGCTTTCAAATTCTCCACTTGATGCACATTTCGCGCCAAAAGTGGACAAATTTCAAACCAGTTTATCCTCTGCGCATGCGTCGCTCTCCAAAACGTTTGGCTCGCTGTGTAGAGTTTTTAGGGGCAGGGGCCGGGGAGCAGCCGCCCCCACAGCCCGTGACATTAAAAATGGCAGCGCTATCAACTGTTGCCCACACTCCCTCTGCCGCCCCACCCCAGCGGGCCCTTTGTGGGGGCTACGTTGCGCGCATGTCGACGCTCGCTTGGCGCTTTGGCCAATGGCATAGACAATGCTCCCGAGGAGTGGGAGCTGTGGATGGCGCTGCGGCTGCTTAGACGCGTTCTCAATGGTGACGGCTTTTTTATCGTTTTTGTTTTGCATGCGAGCTGAATGCATTTTATTGGCCAAGGCGCAGGGCCAAGACAATGGGCAGCAACTGGTGGCCGTAGTTTTGTTTGACTCCTGCTGCTCCCCTCCTCCTGCCGCTCGTGCAGCTATCACTGCTCCTGCTGCCGCTGCTGCTCAGTTCTGGCAAGTGTTATCGTGTCCTGGCACACACTATGCCAGCTGCCATTTGTTCTCGCATAATGGACATTATGGCTGCTCTATTATGCCCGGCTCCGGGACAATGAGCGGAGCGTCGTTCAATTCCGCCAACTAGCAAGGATCCGGGCAGAACTTTGCCTGCTGCGTGATTGCCATAATTTTGGGTATTTTTGAAGAGTCTTCAGTGACATTTGCCCAGTCCCTCGGCTGCTGCGCCTGAGCCTCCACTCATTGTCCACTGACTACGCATTGTTTGCCTGTGTTTCAGCTGCAATAATTTATGGGGAGTCCTCGACAAAGTCGCCATCATCTCCATCGTCGCCATCGCTGCCATCGTTACCACATCGCCCGCAATTTCCATGTGCGACCGAAAGTTTTTTTTAGCCCCAAAATGGAAATGTGGCTCGCTAATCGTGATTTGTGTTTCAAATGAGCACAGAGCAGAGCAAAGCAATGCACAAAGCGAAGGTTGAGTACTGCAGCGACCACTGAAGTGGGCAGAGTGTGGGAGTGGCAGTTGGCCAAAGGAAATTTCGATGTGAGAGGAGTGGAGTTGGTTGAGAGTGACTGAAGAAATAATATTGTTTAAGAACTGGGATTACTTTTATATAGAAGCTAATGCCTGGTTTTGTTCCGGATAAGTAACGTCTGATTTCTTGCTGTTGCTCTTCTTTGGCATTGATTGGCATTGAACCAATGTAAATTATTGATAATTAATTAATAACGTAAGCCAAAAGCATTTCTCTGATTAATTATATACTGTTCATATTGGCAAGCAATCAGATAATCACTAAATATGCTCGAGAGTGCCTTAAACTAAACTCGCAAATAAAACAATGCTTTAATATGTAATTGTAGTAAAATATATAAACACAAAAATTTGAATGGGATAGCACATAAAATATATATTTATTATATATATATTTAAATATTTTATTTTTTTATATTTATATATTTTATTTTAATTTTACTACTTTTTACTACTTTTTTATACAGTTTAAAAAATTAATAAATTGTATGAAATATTTACAGTCTATACAGAAAATGACAAATTTAAATGAATAAAATTAAGTGAAATAAAACATATAGTGTTACACATAACACATTACGCTGTAACACATAATATGTATCAAAATAAAATTTCTTCATAAAATGAACTTTAGAGTTTTAAAATTTTTATAATTGTATTAAATATATATATGTATTAAATATATATATGTATATATGTATTAAATATATTCATTTTTATATCATACTTTTAAAATAAAGTTATTTCTGAGACATTTCAATTAAGTCATTTCTTATCTTTTTTTATTATTGTTATTATTATTTTATTAAATATATTGCTAATAGCAATTTTGCTAGCACTAATTTTAAAAATACTAAAAATAAAATATTCAATTTTATCGCCAATATTAAAAATATATTGTAAAAGTTTCGTCGTCTTCATTATTTATTTCATTTTCAGCTCTCAAGAGAAATAATCAAACAACCGTCAACCCTAGATGGCGCTAAAACAGTGGTGAAATAAAATCAGTTGGGCAGATATCAAATATACCATGCGATGGCGCCATCTAGTGTGCAGTAGCAAAACTATATTGACTGTGGTGAGGTGCAGAGTGTTTCGGAAAGCTTAGAATAATAGAGGAGTAAGCGACATCTACCGGCAGTTTATGAAAGATGAATATTCATACATAATCAAGCGCTCTCTAGGTGTGGGTACGAATTGTTATCGCCATCTCAAGCTGAAAGTAAATGTAATTGCATATCAAATTAAACGCGGCCACAAATTGAAATTCATGAATGCATCATATTTTATACTTCATGCAGTGAATTCAGTGCGCCATTCATTGTCCTCCCCCAGCCCAATTCGGGCAGCTTCGCTAATTGCGACGGCGCTCAACACGGCGTAAAATTAATTAAATTTGCGGCGATTTTTGCACCTTGAGTCGCACTAATTAGTGGCTAACGGTAATTTGTTTGAGTTGTTGCCGCTGCTTGAGCACACGAAATGCGCGGCGTGTGTTTGTCAACGTGCGGCGGCAGCTGATTGGCCAGAAGGAGCTGCCAGAACAAGTTCCCTTAATTAGGAAGCGTTTAACGTTTCGCGCGCTCTTGACTTTTGTCAGGTCTGCAACCCCCACCAGCCTAGCCTCTGCTCAGACTATTCTCAGTTCCTTCAACCACCCACTCCTGAGAGCAAGTCGCTTACAAATAATTAAAAATTAAACGGAGAACAATAAACAAAAGTTTAGCAGGGATATTTTTGGTTTGATATTTTATGGAAAAACTTTGAATTGGGATGGGAAAATAGCATCAGAAAAGAAATAAGGAATATGAATTTATATTATATTATCTTAAATTCTCAGATTCCACGTTCTAGACTTGCCTATTAGATAATCATAGTTAATGATGTAAATAGGTACTTATACATCCTGGTCTTGCCTATTCGATAATCTTAGTTAATAATGCTAATAGTTAAATATGGGGATTCAGTTCATTGGACCTGAAAACATTCCGTTTAATATTTGCTATTGTAACCGATAGATAATAAATTAAAAAAAAATATTTATATATATTATAATATCAATTTACATATAGAATCGATGCTTAAGGCTGTAAAATTTTATCTAATTATTCAAGTTCCTTCGTTCTTTACTTGTTCTATTGCTTAGAACACTTCCTTTAGTTTAAGAGTCTTACAAAATATTAAGAACTTGTTCCAGCTGAATACACTTGGTGGATTCTTTAATCATAATAATTTATTTGATCTAAATGATGCAATAAATCAATACACTGCTACTCGTCTTCGCTTCGTCTAACAGAAATAATCTCCTTCTTATTCTACAATATTAATGGTATTACCTCTACATATCTATGGAATTATAGTTAAATATCGATTAACTTACAACTAACTCTCTATATTTAACTACTCGATTACCTTACAGTTAACTATCGATATTTAACTATTAGATTACCTTACAATTAACTATCGATAATTGACTATAGGCCATTCCCCTAGATCCTATTATCTTACGACACATTACACTATACTTTTTTCGTCGTTTAAATATTTTTCTGATAGTTTGATGTTTCACTGTGATGGTAATGGAAAAAAGAACGAATACTTTACACCTATAGCTTTCCCAAGTTACTCCTCAGTCGAACACTCGCGACTGAATCACTCAGCAGTTAAATATTTATTTGAATTTCGTTCATTGGTTTTGTTGTATTTTGTTTTTGTTTTGTATTTTAATGTTGTATATGTGTAGAATTTAAATACATTTAAATTTATGCTATGCACTTCGTTCAGCGTTTAAAACATAAAAAATTGCACCGCTCGTTGTTCTGCCTTACGTGAGAATCCTCCAGCACCTGCTGCCGTTGCTCCTGCTCCTGCTCCTGCTTCCGCTTGGTTTGCTGTGCAGCTGCTCTTCGTTTTAACAAAGCTTATGATTAATTTACAACTCGAGGCTTAACTGTAAAGTTGGCTACGTTTAACTGTAATCTCGCATTTCCTAAGTCATAGACAAGTTTAGCTCCTCGCTGCCATTGGACGATGGTGGTCAGAAGATGACTGTCAGCGGTCGGCGAAAGTCTGAGGCGCCTCCAGCGCCGCCGCCTCCACCGGCTGCCGCACCGCCGCCCACGCCCACGCCCACTCCGACGCCGGCGGCGGCGCTGGCCAACTGGCCGCCATATTGCTGAGCATATTGATGGGCATAGTCCAGGCCCACGTCGCTGGGCGAGTGCAGATGCGGCTTGGCTTCCACCTGGCCGCCCGCGTCCAGCTGGGGCGTGGCATCGCGCTCATCCAGCCCGCTGCTGCTGTTGTTGTTGTGCGAGCTGCCGCCAGCACTGCCAGCACCGCCGCCACCACCGCCACTTGCACCGCCTGCTCCACTGCTGGCCATGAGCAATTGGTGGTGCTGCTGCTGCTGTTGTTGCTGCTGCTGCTGTTGCTGCTGCTGCTGCTGATGGTGCGCCGCCGCGTGCTGTTGGGCACCGTAGATCTTGGAAATGTCAAAGGCATAGTTGGCGCGATCCTGGTACATTTTCGAGTCGAAGTAGGCCTTGGTCAGCACGCTGGGATCCAGATAAGCGCTGTAAGCACTCGCCTGGCTGCCCGCCGCAGCTGCTGCTGCATTGCTCAGATACGAGCTGCGCTCCAATGCTGCAAACTTGTCCATCTGTCCGGAGAGAGTTGCCTGAAATGGCAGAGGAGCGAGAATTCAATCAGAATGGAGTTGTGCAGTAGATGATTTCAAAATGCATATACATATATCTGCTAAGCTAAAGATGACAGCTGATGATATGTCTAATTACGTCCAATTCGCACGCGTCATCTGCAGTGAAAAGTTCATTACCAACAGCGTTTTCTAGCGCGGATTTCAGCTTAAGTCTGTTCAAACTTTCAACTGCCAATTGGTTTTTAAAGCTAATAATAATGTATCGAGCGAGCATGAATATTGTAGTCGGGTATGACCGACTGGCTAAGACTAGCTTACGACAAACGAAAAATTGGGATCATGTATACAAAACTAAATATTTTGGAATCTGCCACGCCCTAATTTGCGGTCAATCTGTTGAGGTGGTGATCCTCTGTACTTTTCGCTCTGAAATAGTATATAATAGTTTTTTCCTACTTGCCGCAATTGTGGTACTCCTGAAGAGATGATTTTTTGTCAATCTTAAGAAGAGACTCAAAGTATAATAACTGTCATGCCTCCAATGACTGTACTACATACTTTTAGTCTTAGGTTGTTTATTCAAATAATATTCTATCTTTCGAACCTCACCTTGAATAATAGAGTTTAAATTCTACTGAAATTGTGAATCATTTCCCAATTTGCCTACAACATATATTTTTGAGACGGATTTTTAGATATATCATGGTCAAGATAATTGATTCAAATTAAATAAGAGTTTAGGCTTCGAAACCTGTGCTAAGATAGAAATATAATTGGAAAGCGGATAAAAAGAGATGTAATATATTTTTTAGCCTCCTGTATAAGAAACTTCGTAACTTTCGAAAAATATGTTTTTTTATCTCGATTTCATATGTCTATTTGTAAACATTTATTTTGTAAGGAAATTTATATATTGAATTTTCTTGTAAATGGATTTTTCTAAAAATTTTTTATATTATTATAATAACATTTATTTGCTACATCACATGACTATAATATTAAAATCTAATATGAAATCTTTGAGCCTACATAGTGAATTTCAAATTTCTGAACAGCTACGCTCAGAAATCGAAATGAAGTTATCTATTTGATTTGGGGACGGTATCCAAAGAATAACAAAAATCAAAATTGTATCTATAAAACATTAAACTGAATGCAAAGTTTAGAGATTATAGTTTTATGGACGGGTAAGATATTATTTAATAATATTTATATATATTTGAATATTACTTATTAAACTTATTAAAATGTTGAATCATAAATATATAAACTTCAGGATCTATCATGTCTTCTTATGCTTGTTAAATACATTTTATCAAAATTAATGTACCCTGATTTCCCATTTCAGCGTACAAAAATACAGTAAACAAACTTTTGAGAATCGCATTATATGGTAATATTACGAAGTTCATTAAGGGGATAGAGATACCTGTAATAGATATAGTTATAGTTAAATTAAGAGATATAGATAGACAAGTCCCGAGAGTTGTTAGACATTGACAATTCTGCCAATATACCCAATTTATTATATATAAAAAATTATAAATCTGTTTCTAAGTGGGCTTAATATTTTCAGATTTATAAACAAGGACCTGCTCATCGCTATGGGGCATAGAAGGGTGTGAGTGGTAACCCTTGGGTAGTGCAAATTGCTTAACACTTTTGTGGCTTTATTTGACCAACTAATTGTGGACGCGAGATGAACAACCCCACACGGCAAATAAATAGAAAAACACGTCTCAGTTTAATGTTATTTGATTTGCAATACGTTTCTCATTGCAACACCAGTTGTTGGTAGGTTTCGGGGTTCGGTTCAAGTCTTGCGCTTGATCTGGGAATGGGACTTAGCCTGGAACTGGGCCCAGCAGAACGATGAACGATGAACGGGTGTGCTGTGTTAAGTGCGTCAGAGGGTTGTTTTGCTTCATATCCGTTTTGTTTTGAGTGGTTGAATCGAGGGGTTGCTCCCCGTTCGCAGAGCACTTTGCTCTGGGCTATAATTATGTTGTTAACACATCATCATCACCATCATCATCACCAACAGCAACATCAGCGCCAACAGACGCAGTCGGAGTCGGACTGGTAGACTGGTAGACGGGCCCCTTCCCATGCGTGTGTTTGGGCCGAAAGCGTTTTGGATTACAATTTGATTTGATTTGATTTGCGCCCAATTGGGAATTAGTGAGGATTGGTAAATATTTTGAAGCACGGCGATTTACGCGGAGCTGATGTTTGTGTTTCGGTCGCTCTCAATTGGGCATTATTCCGTCAGTTAATTGATTTAGCTGCCTGTGCTCGAGTGGTTTGAGCCCTGAGCCCGTTGAGGTCTCTAGGTTTCGGCTAGGGCAGGTGGCTAAACTGTCGCAAAGGCTGTGGCTGGATGCATTTCCTCAGTCAGCTGTGCAAACTCTGTGAGGCTTAGGAGCTGTTTTGAAACAGACTCGATTGCCGTAACCCCAACCGAGCCCTTTGTGGCTGTGGAATGTTTCTAAACTTGGCCTTTGTCTGACCAGATAATAGTGAGTTGTTCGAGTGAGTCGTGGAGAAGCTGCCAGGCCGCCTTCTAATCCGCCCACTCGCATGCAATTTCCATGTACAGATTTCAATTTGGGCAACGAGAACGCTGGCTGCCTTCAAAGTTGGTCTATTATTATAATAGCACGGCCGGGCCGAGGCATATTATTAACCAAGTAATGCTATTGTTGGCCGGTAATGCCAGGCTTTCAACACCCGCAACGCATGTTAAGCAGCAGCAGACATCAATCACAGTCTCCAATAGGCAGCCCAGAGCCCGGCTCCAACAGACCAACAAAGCCAAGCAACAGTCATGACTTTTAATGGGTTGTTAATAAACACGCAGTCCATGTCTGCCCTCGCGAGGGCATCAAGGAGAGCGAGAGCATCGCATCTGAGGAGAGGTCTCAGCAACGCCCCCAATGGAGCCTACTTCGAGTGCGTATTGCTACAGCTCCAAGTTTTAATTGCCAATTTTGTTGAATTTTCCCTTTTTTTGCTGCTCTGCTGTGCCTTGCGAGGGATAGGACTGCCCCTACCAGCACCCTCACCCCGTTGTTCGGGCTCCTGTAGCACCTGCCCGTTATTTGTTTGTTTTTGCGCCTTGAGGCCTTGTTATCTCGATCTCGGCGATCTGCTGCCTGCTGGCTAAATGTGCAATGACAACTTGTGGCAAATCCTTAGCATGACATGCCAGAACCCAGCCAGGATCGAATCGTGATCAGGAAGCGTGTCGCGCTTAGTCACGGCCGCCTGTTTTCCGCCTTTTAAAGTGGGCGTCTACCAAGGGAGTTTGTAATTATATTATTAAGGCGACCCGCGTACCGATCGATGTAATTGGACGCGCTACCGTTCAGCATTTATTTTGTTGTCTGACGGACGTCCCAGGCACTTGAGCGCTTGACCCCCGCCCGACCCAAACACTGGCCCAAGGTCCGGGCTTTTGAGTGTGGATCTGGACTAGACTTGTACTCACCTGCGTTGTCGTCGGCGGCGATGTCTGCGTGAGATGGCTGCCCAGGTGATAGGCGGCCGCTGTGGGACCCGGAGCGAAGTAACCCGGCGAGATGCCTGCAAGTGAAACCAAACAAACTGAAGTGAGAGAAGGTAACAAGACAACAACAACAACCACAACCACAACAACAACAAAGCCAGAGAAAAGGAAAAAATAAGTTTACAATAATTATGACAATGGTTTTGGGTCTGTTGTGTGCTTAAAATAATTGCCACTCGAAATATTTTGCGCCCTTTGTTCGGTCAACTCTTTCATATATTTCGGAGCGAGTTAGCTCCGTCCCGTTCTGCCCTGCCTCGATATAATTGTGCGCTGAATCAGCTATTTTGGGAGAGTTATCTCTGCATCTGATAGACGCCAAGCGCTGCTAACCAATTGCCCTAAACGGTAGTCGTCCAGCTGCCCTCTTGGCCTTTTGTTAACGGGGCCTCGATAATTACAGGCGCCGCTTATTGAAAATAAAATAAAACAATTAAAAACCAGAAACACACATCTCATTCATGGCGCTAGTCGCGAGAGTCTCTGAACTGTTGGATGCTGTGGCAATTAAAATTACTTCCACGACAAAGCTGAAAGCATTTTCGTTCGCCTCAAGTAGCGACATTTCGACATCAATCGACTTGGCATCATCTTCATCGTCAGCTTCATCTCCATCTTCATCGTCATCTTTATCTCTATCTCATATAACAGCGGATTAGGTACTAGACAAGGCTTTAACTGGTAGCTGCCGCTTGTCTTCCTCTTCTCTTGTTATTATTAAATTAACATCACAATAAACACTGAAATCGTGTGTTAATGTCGAAAACAACTATTTATTATGGTCCGACCTAGGCACTGTTCAGGGACCCTTAAGAAAACTGTTTTCTTTTATGGCCAAGTTCGCAAAGTTCAGGTATGTTAATGGCTTTGCTTTCTAAAATTTGTTTGCGCTTTTTAAGATATAATGTAAGCAAATTCTTTAAATATTTTCACTAAATACGTTATATCTCTTAATATGCATTATAATTTAAATCTATTGCGCTTTAAGGCTTTCCGAATATTAGTTTATCTAAATGAAGCACATTTCGCTCTATAAATAATAATAGTAGTTACAATTTTAAGTAATTAATTATTTCTTATTCTGTTCTCATTTTGTAATTATATATATATTTATTTATTTTAATTTTTAGTAAGTAAAGGATTTGTATAGTTTTTAATTAATTAATTAATATGTTATTTATTTTTGTATGATGGTATATATTTATTTAATTTAATGTAGGTTTAATTAATGAAGCATTTGTATAGTTATTAATTATATTTTGTTTATTTTGTAATTATATAAACTTATTTATTTCAAACCTTACTTACTGGAGGACTTTTACAGTAATCAATTATATTTTATTTATTTGAAATTTATATATATTTATTTATTTTAATCTAGATTTTATTACTAAAATTTTGTTTAGTGAATAATATTTTAATTATTTTATAAATATATTTTATTTATTTTATGGTTATATATATATTTCTTTATTTACTGAATCATTATTATTAGTTTTTAATTATATATATTTTTAATAAAATACATGTATTTATTTATTTAAATCTAGATTTAACTACTTAATGATTTTTAGCTTTTGTTTTATTTATATTGCAAATATATATATTTATTTATTTTAATCTAGATTTCATTACTGATGGATTTTTTGTAGTAATTCATTATATTTGATTTATTTTATAATTATATATTTTTTATTTATATATTTATATATATATTTAATTTATGCTAGGTTTAATTAGTGAAGGATTATATTCCACTGAGAAAGCTTTTAGCTTTAACCAGTAAATGGATTTTAGTTCATTCTGTTCTTCTCCCAGCTGTTGCATGCCTCAGTTAGCACTTTCTCCATATCTATACGCTGCATCCTAGTCGCTAGCGCTCCTTAGCCACAATTGGCCATCTTTGTCTGGCAAAACCATTTTAGATAGTGCCGTGTGTGCATT
Organism: Drosophila meridionalis; assembly: GCA_035045145.1. Lineage (NCBI taxonomy): Eukaryota > Metazoa > Arthropoda > Insecta > Diptera > Drosophilidae > Drosophila > Drosophila meridionalis. The sequence goes on from JAWNPG010000023.1 coordinate 735,360, forward strand.
GAAGTGAGACTTGAGCAAAGGCGGAGGCGGAGACGAAAGCCTAATTCGGTTTATTTATTACGCATTTCCTAGTATTTTTATTATCATTTCCGTTGCGCATAAATCATCTGGATGGCATTGTCCTTAACCCGGGGCCACTGATCTCTGGGCCGCCAACTACGCCAACGAGCCCAAATTTGCTGCCACATCAGCAAAGCGAACCCAAGAAAGTTGCGTTAAATTTGAGGGCCCAAACGGGCAAAAAAGACAAAAAACGTGACAAATGCTAATTTAAGTCCTCCAACCAAAACAACTACAGGCCGAGCAGCCACCCCCGCCATTGGCTGGTAAGGGAAATCATGAATGTTAACTTATGCTTATGCTCTGCCTACGTCTGTCCGTCCCTCTGTCGGTCCGTCTGTCTATCGTGTGTCGTGTGTGTCTGTTCTGTCACTTGAATTGAGTTGTTAAGCCAGGATGATGACTTCACAGTTTGTCAGAGCATGCGAATGGGTGGTTCCGGTGGTTCATAGTTGCCACCCCTCAGCTGCCTCGCCCCGCGCCAGACGCCATATTGTGCAGGTGGGGGCTTTGTTTGCGGCACTAACAGAACCCCAGCCAGTCAACCACTCGAGTGTGAGGATAGTTTGTCATATTTTCATTCAGTCCTTAGCTTCATTTGTAGTGCTTCGCCTGGGTGGCACCCAGCCACATATCGTGCCACATTTGCATTTGTCTTACGCCAAAGCGCCCATAAAACGCGCTCTTCTACTTTGCATAGCAGCTTTTTGGCATAAAACTTAATTGGTTTTATTGATGGAGCTGTTTGTGGCTTATAGTGGGTTTTAGTGTTTTGATATACATATATGTATATGTATAATAAATACAGTATTATAAGTTATAATAATATATATATAATAATATATAATATAATAATTTATAACAAATAAAAATATATAAATAAAATAAAAGAAAATATATGTATTCAGTTTTGAACTGTACTTTAGTCTTAAAATATTAGATTTTGTAATATTCGAAATGTAGTAAAATAAACTTTTAGTGTGGATCATGTTTATTATATTATATTTGTATTATATTAGGTATATATTATGCATTTTATATTTTTTATATAATAGGCATAAATTATCATTTATGTAACAGGCGGAAGGATACGCTGCAGATCTCATAAAGTATATATATTCCTTATCAGAACGACAAATTAAGTCGATTGAGGCATTCCTTTCTGTCCATTCTTCTACCCGCCTATTCATTCGCGATTCAGAATAGATCTCATAAGAGCTAGAGACTTGAAAGTGTTCAGTAGTGTCTAAATAGGATGCGCAGTTCGAGTTTGTTTTAATTCATTCGATAACTATTCCCGTTTTAATGTTATGGATTAAAAACATTTTCAAAATTCTGTTATTAAAATATAACTCAGAAGTCTTTGAAGCTAGGGTCGCCAAATTTTCCATTTAGTTTCATGTCTATTTTAAAGAATTTTGAATCCTTTATACCTTTTTCAAATTCGAGTTTCAGAGTATCTCCTAGTCGAAAAGTCCTACTAAAGTATTCTTTCTGTCTATATTCTTATTTAAAAACATAGACTTCAAAAAGTTTCTCGCTTACCTGCACGTAACGCCTCGACTGGCACCGATGGATATGGCATGGGATACGGGTAGCCATCGCGTCTCAGAGCTTTGGGCTTGCGTCTGGGACGATACTTGTAATCGGGGTGCTCCTTCATGTGCATAGCGCTGTGCGAACAGAAGATGTCAAGTGAGAAATCAGATTCAGCTAGACTGCAAGCCTTACTTACCGCAAACGCTTGGCCTCGTCAATAAACGGACGTTTCTCTTCCTCGGTGAGCAGCTTCCATTCGGCTCCTGCAATTGAGAGAAAATATAATAATGTAATAATAATAATAATAATATGATGTGAAAAGTCGTTAATCCATTAGATACTTTGCGTGAAGCACTTGCAGCAGTTGTCAAAATATGGCAACACAATGAGGCCCATTCATGACAGTCTGCTCCAGAAGTGGACGCACATCAACATAATTTCCTAACAGCCACACACACACACGCACACACACACACATGGAGTATAAACTTGTCTTTTCTGTGGCAACAAGAAGGATATCAAATACGAAACAATGTTGTCGTCGTTTTCCTCCTCCGGCACTTCCTTTGCACAGCTCTATCTCTTTCTATTGTCGTTTGGCCATCTTCATCGTCTGTCCCTGTCTATGTGGCCACCATTGTTGCCAGTTTTGGCATTGTCGTTTGTTGTTGTTGTTGTTGCTGTTGTTGTTGTCTCGTTGTTTGTCTCATTGCCTGTTTGTCAGCTCAGTCAGTCAGCTCCTCATGCCATTCAGGTTGGCTCTGGCTCAGACCGGCAGTGGCTGGTTAGAGAGTGCGGCCGAGTCCTTGCACGATAATGGCCCAAAAACCAGCAGGTGGTTTGGGCCCGTTTGGGGGCGTGCTTTTGTGCCGCATTCTGTCTCGCTCTCCCGCCTCCAACATATAGCCAGCGTGCGCTTTGAGGGCGGCAAGTGAGTTTGTATTTCGTATTTAGTCTTGTATTTGTCCTGTATATCTATGTATATTTATGTATATATGTGTATATAGTCATGGCTTATGCACGTGCCGCACACTCACTCATAAGTGGCAAGTGGCAAGGCAGGACCCTCCTGCTTATATGTTACTATGTCGCCTCGCAGGCTGCTTGTGCGTTCGCATTGTGCGCAGAAATTGCAAATGTTTTTAAGTTAATGTAAAATGTTATAATGACATGTGTCGCAAGATAGGATCTAAACAGCACTTCACTTATTTGTCTCAAGTGAGTTCATATAAATTTGTATTAAAATATATTTTTATACATTTTATATTTCTAAATATATATTCATATAATTTATATTAAAAGTATCTTCATTTCTACATATATTTATATACTTTAATTGAAGACATGTCTTAACTTAACCTTTAATATAACATGTGTGCAGAAGGAGGTGTAGTAATTGCGGTGAGTATATATTCAATCATATATAAAAATATATATATATATATATATATATATATATATATATATATATATATATATATATATATATTAAGCAGAACGACGGATGCCCAATTTTGCTTTATTCCTCCGTCTGTCTAATTGAACATAATATGTAGAGATGTAAAATGTTATATAGCGTAATCCCAATATTTTTAAATGGCAAGTAACCTCTATATTTTTCGAATTACAAGGCTTTTCGATTTATATATAATAAATTTTACAGATTTTATATTTGTATAGTTTGAACCCATTGAAAGTGGGAAATAAATAGGGGAATGGCTCAAAGTAAAGGTGTTGAGTTTATTCAGTTTCTGTAAACTAGATTCTGTAAATAGAATTCTCCTTTTTTCAAAGAATTAATTTGATTCCTTTAAATTATTTTTCCACCCTAATTTTCTTTGTTTCACTATCTATACCTTAAACTAGTCTATGTTTTTGCTAGACTGATAAGGTTGTCTACATGTATAGCGACACAAAACGTGGAGAAAATATTACGAATTAGGAGGAATTTTTACGTATTGACGATTTTATTTTCAACAGGACAATAATTTCTAAAAATTATTAAAATTTGCAGATCACGGGGAAGAATTATCGCTACTCGACCGTATATAAAGTTTTGAATACTTTATGATGATTAAGTATATCAAACTATTCATATAACCTAATCTGTTTCCATAACATCGATAACAATTGATATAGATTTGTGTTTAAAAAACTTTCCCCTAAAACACATTTGATTGGTATATGTACTAAAATTTATTTTAAAATGATTTCTGTCGCTTTTCCAGACTTCTTGCGTCTTTTAATAAGTATATAAAATAATGAAGATATTTTTTTACTAAATTCAAATAAACTTCAGTTTAAAGCATCCAAAAAATTATAACCTATAATATTTTTAAATTATTGTTTTGCTTAAACCTAAATTTCATAGCAGATCTAACTTAAACCGTAATAACAAATCTTCATAAATATATATATGATGAACCAATACAGATATGTACAAATGTATTTATACAGATCACATATCCATTGTCATTAAGATTATGTCAGTTGTTTGTGTCTTGAAAATACACTCAGTACGAAATTAAGTGGTGTTCCATAATATCTATCCTTTATCATTCTATAGGAAATTGTGCTTTGCCTTCAAAGCTTCTTTTACAATGCAACTACTGTTCGAGTTATAGTGCTTAGTTCAAATCCTTGCGCTATTCCATTCGATATAATCGTTGTCATTGTGCGCTCTGTTGAAACGGATTGCAAGGGAAATGCTTAACAAAAGAAATGGACTTGAGGGAAATGTCCTTAATTAGTTATAACGTGTAATTTTAGTAGCTGTAAAGCACACACACTCACACTGTCGCACAAATTGCATTGTTGGGGTGACACAATACTAATGAGAAGCTATCTACTGTCCATAGGATGGGGTTGGCCGGGCTAAGAAGGAACGGCTGTCAGGCCCACACACACATACACACACTCTCGAATAGACAGAGTCGCACACACACTCACACAAGTTGAGGTAGTTGAACAAAAACTATAACAATAAACGTAGCACAAAAGCACAATTGTGCCAAAAGACTAGACATATGCCCACACCCACATCCACGCCCACGCCCACATCCACATTCACGTCCAGGTCTGCACGTCCCCCTCAATGCGAAGTTGGGGGCACTCATAAAGCAAGTAGCTGCCCCTTAACTGGCAGCTGCTGCTAAAATACTAATTTATAGATACATTGACAGCCCGTCCAAGTGGCAACTGGGCATCAAATGCGCAGCTCGGCTCCTGTGCACGACACCTTGTGGAGCCTTTGGCTGGGGCGCAGCCTTCCAGACAATTCACATAATAATAAACAAGACGCAGCAGCGAGAGTGGAAGAGAACGAGAGAGAGAGAGATATATATATACAGAGAGTGGGACAGTATCTACAAGTTGTGCAGTTGTATAAACTAAGGAGGGCGCACTGCTGAGTTGACATGCCACAAAAGGATGACAATTGGACAATGTCTATGTTTGCCCGTTGTCGTCTGGCGCCTCCCCTACACTATGCTGTGCTGTGCTGGAGCTGCAACTGGAGCCGGTTGAGTGGCCGGCTTAATAATTGATATGAAAAACAAGTACGAGTTGCACATGACAGTTGCCAAGATGTGAGACGGCAGCCAGTCGAGTTGGCTCAAGCATAATTAACAAGTTTTTCCCCAACAGCCTAAGGAAACACTGGAAAATGCCGGGTGCTAACCACAGAGCAAATATTTAACGGACGTCGGCTCCAGTTGCAGTTTGTAGTTCACACAGTTCCACAATTGGGGCTGCGAGTGACCCCAACTCTGGCAGCCAACAGTTCTGGCAGTGGGGGCTACTACTGGCTACTTTGGGACAGTTCTCGAAGCTAACTGAAGCCAACATTCACACATCACACAATTGGGCCACTTATGGGATTATGGAGTCTGAACTTGAACTGTTTGGCTTCTATTGACTGTGCTCTGAGCGTGGCTCCCACTCGAGAGTTTGCTCTCATCTGAACTCATAGTTTGACCAGAGATTAAACTGTTTACACAGCCATTTGACGTCTTCAAGCACTGGAAAAGCGAAAAACTGACCCTTGCTTCATAAGGGAATAGAGTATAGAAAGCAGGAAAGAATGTAATACAATTGCAGCTGTTTAGTAAATATTTTATGTATTATAAGTAATTCTCTAGTAGTTTCATGTTCAGCTTTGAGTGTAATTCATAAACCAATTATTATTTAGGTATTCGGAGTTCTTAGAAATATTTGAAATTAATGCTAACTATAGCTAAAGCCATGGCTATTGGGGACGTCAGGTTGTCATAGACCAATTAGATGATATTATATCTTATTATGAACGATTAAAAGCTAAGCTGCTAACTTGTTTGCGAGGGGTATCATACAAATGTGGCTAAGGCATTGAATTTTTTAATCTGAGCTGAGATGAGTCTTTATATGTGCTTAATTAGTTATATATTATAAAATATAGTATGATCTCTATATGCTCTTAACTAGTGATACATAATAAAATATATTAAAATAATCAATTTTTTAAATTTTCAATCTATTTTACTCTTTGTTATAATTACAGATTTTATTTTGTGAATGGTATCTTACAATAACTTAAGAGTTTAGACTAAAAACTAGACCTTTTCTGCTTAGATATTTATTTACAAACATGATAAATGGCATATACGATGGCATAATTGGGGGAAAAATCAAAGAAATAGAAAACCTCATTTAAAACAAGTAAGAGGGCTCTAGTCGAGACTGCTCGACTAGGGGATACCTTGAGCCCTGTGAGGAGCCAAATATCAAATCATTCTACGCTTTTGTTATGCATACATACAAACAACACATACACACACATATGCACGCACGCATAAGCGCGCGCTCTGCCAACTGCGCAGTTGACGCAGCGACTGCGCTTGGGCTGCAATGTGGACATTACTATGGGAACTTAATTGTTTAATAACTTTTCTTAGCGATGGACCAGGTGCATCAAACTTTCACAACTTATTTATGACATTCATATGTGTGCATGTGCCAAAGCACAAGTCTCTAGTATTTGATTTTTACAAATAGGGGGCAATTGGGGATGAATGGGGCGCGGCATAAAAAATCTAATGATTACGTAATCTCCGTATTCATTCAACGCAATTACACAGCAAATTTGAAGTCTCTAGCTCAAACGATACACAAACTATGCCTTAAAAACGTATTTTCGATAAGCATTAAAATCGATAACATTACAACAAAAATAGATATCGTTTGGTAACAAACTTGACCTGCGCGTGCTATCCACGGACCCAACAAAAAAAATTTCAAGTCTCTAGCTTGTCTAGATGCTTCAATCGACGCGTTCAAACATACGGACGGACGGACGGACGGACGGACGGACGGACGGACGGACAGACAGACAGACGGACAGGGCTAAATCGACTCAGCTCGTCGCCCTGATCAAGAATATATATACTTTGTGGGGTCTGACACGCCTCCTTCTGCCTGTTACATACATTTAACAAAACCATTATACCCTGATTTCCCATTTTCAATGGGCTCAGGGTATAAATATGTGCTGTAGAAATGGAAGATTATGTGTGAAAGTTAGATAGGGTTAGATTAGATTAGGCTGGGATAGTTGCAGGGCAACTCTTAGCCTGCCTCATGGATCTGCTAAATTTGGTTACTTTGCCATTGGCTACTTTAAGTTCTGATCATACAGATCTGTTGCATTATATAAAACTACACTCAATTATTTTCAATATTAGTTAGTAGATGGAACTGATTTTACTGAGTATTCTACTATTTGATACTCTATATCTTTCCTTTCTTATCTTTAAATGTGAGAGCTTAGTATAAGCCTTTTCACTCCATGGAAATGTAGTAGTTGTCCTCACCTCCTCAGGTTATATGCCCGGATCATTTTTAAATATGATTAGAATTCGAGAGCTAGATGGATAACAACTCATCGACTTTGCTTCTTTCACTAAGAGCCTTTTCCTATTCTCCTTCCTAGCTGGCATATCTTGCTTTTGCAGTTGGGTACGCATTGTTGGGTAGAACGCCCCAAGGGTTTCTCTTTCATAATTATACAACTGTTTAATTTTTATGGTGCGCGTTTCGATTGAGCGTGTTGTAATTAAGTCGAAGTCTTTCAAGCCATCGACCGTCTCACACACCTGTCAATTGCCATGCCGACCTTCGGGCTGTGCTGTGCTGTGCTGGGCAAAGTGGAATCGTTGCCTTTTACCCCAATTGCAAACTAATCAATTGTTTGCGCTTTATTGTGCAACAAAAGGACTCGGTGGGCGGGGCAAAAGGCTTGAGAGTTCGACCTTTTGTGTTGGCAGCGCAATGCAAAGTCGCAATCGAATCCGAGTCGAAGTCTTTGCCATTGTTCGAGGCCCGTCAGTCAGCCAGTCAGTCAGTCGGGCTAGCATCCATCTCTCGGGGGGCTTTGTTTAACAATATTTAATATTCCCGCTGGAGCTGTGCAGAGTTTTGATTAAAAAAAAACACACACACATAATAAAGGAAAAACGAAGGCGATTGCCGATTGCCGATTCGACAGGTTTTTCAATTATTTTCAAAACAATTTTCCATTCAGCACAAGGAGAAAAAAGCGACTGCCATTTTGTTGCTGTCGCTTGCCACCGTTTGCGCTGTTGTTGTTGTTGTTGTTATTGTTGCCGTTGCCCATTGTTTGTTTTGTTGTTAATTCAAATTTCCAGACAGTAATTAATGACAGTTACAATTTCAATTAAGCCCAAGCGCGCGCGCGCTCTGAAAAAAATGCTTTCTATAACACATCTTTTTTTTTTTTTTTTGTTTTATTTTATTTTATTTTATTCCCATTTGCTGTTGTTGTTTTTGTTTTGGCTTTTGTTTTGCATAATAAAATAAATGGCAACGCCGACGGCAACGGCGACGGCGACGGCAACGCCGACGTCTGAAGAGCTCTCCAGAGTTGCCAGTCGCCAGCCGCCAGATGGCAGTTACCGTTACTCGACGCTCGACGCTCTTTGCCAGTGCCTTTCGCATTGTGTCTGTGGGTGTGTGGCTGTGTGTGTGTGTGTGAGTGCGTTGAGAAAAAAGTAGCTTTCGCGCCGCCATTTTTTGTGGCGCCTTTGTTGCTGCCACAGTTTTTTGTTAGCCGCCTTTTCTCTGCGCAATTTTTCATAATGAGCCATTTTTTGCTGAATTCATTTTATTTCATTTAATTGAATGCCAGGGCAAACTTTTCAAGTGCAAAACTTTGTCATTTGTGTAAATGTGGCAAATGGCTTATTTATTTTTATTTTCGACGGAGCTGCCACATTGTTACAGCACTTGCAGTTTAACTTAGCCTAAGTTCTGCAGACTCGGCTTTAAATTGTGCGAACAACATTCAATTGCATCAAGATTTGTTTTGTGCCGTTTAGTTTCGTTTCTTTTCTATTTCCTCGTTATCTTAAGCGAGTTACCTACACACATCTTGAGCTTCCCTCTGACCCACTCTGCTCCAGCAGCACAATGGAGAACGGCGTCTTTTTTTTCGTATGCCCTGCTCAAAAAAATCGAGAGCTCAACAAAAGCTGCAACTGACAGCAAATATTACACAGAACTGTCAATTGACATAATGGATTTGCCAAAATACAACAACAACAACAACAACAAAGGTGAACTGAAATGGGAACAAAAGCTCACGCCTTCCCACCAAATCTCAGCCCACCCAAAAAAAGAAAAAAACTGAAGTTTGTTCTGGAGTGTATATTGTGTTTAAATTGTTGTTGTTGCTATTGTTGTACATCGATTTTCATATATTGGTTTTGGTCTGCTACTTGAACTTTGCCTGAAAAACGTTTGCAGCTAGCTGCCTGATTAAGAAAGCAACTTAAAGTCTATGAATGAGAGCAACAAACGCAGCAGGAGTCGGTTGTAGCAACAACCCTTTTTGCCTGGCTATAACAACTGCCAATAAGGTAGCTGCGTTTTGAAAGACTGAATGAAGTAAAGTCTATAAAGTGAATATATACCAAATTAATATATATTATTTTATATAATATTCTTTAAAAATTCGAAATTTAAGAGAGAGTATTCTCTTTCTCTCTTGTTCACTTTTGACGTGGTATTCTCTAGTCGATAACTGTTTCATTGCTATGTGCCCCATCTGCTGCCCCATTCAAGTGCAGCGAGTTGGCCTTTTGTTGTTGTTGTTGTTGTCGCGCTCAACTGCACTGCAAGTGAGTCGCGTTTAATTTGCATTGTTTTTGCTTAAACAAAGGTAAAAAGAAAAAGTCATTTTACAAGTGCTCCAGTGGCGGAAGCTCATAGAAGTGGAAGTGGCCGTGGAAATGGAAGTGGAATTGCCAAAGCCCCTCCTCCGCCCCCCCATTGAGTTTGATTAAAAAATTGCACAAAATGGCTGCCCCAAAAGCTCTGTGGCAGGCAGCAACATTTGCCCTGTTATCGATGAGGGCGACGGCGTTGTTATCGCTGTTGTGACAGCATTTTCGGTGGGCCTGATTAGTGCAAGGAGCAAGCTAGATGCTGTGGCAGCATCCTCCAGTCAGGCCAACTCAAGACTCATCCAATATGCATGAGCTGGTCGAAAAGGTAGCTGCGCTGCCTGTTGCCCCATTGTTATGCTAAAGATCTTTGCTGTCACTGCCACGTGCCTCTCGGGCTGTCTGGCTGCGTGTGTGATTGAAATTGAATTTGATGCGAATTGAAAACCAAAACCTCGAGGCCCAGATAAGATTTGTTGTTTGTGCGTGGGATTAGCCGGCGCCGTCGTCGCACCACTAGAAATAAACTACTTAACTTTGCAACTAGTTAAGCGGCGAGACAAAGGAGCAGGAGACGGGGGCAGGAGGCAGAAGCCAAGCGGCGATGATTTGGCAGAGTCTCACTTGGTGGGTGCGCGTGTGTGTGTGTAGGCAACCCTTCTCTGAATCATATGAGAGCATAATCAACAGCTTCCTTGGCTCGATCTGCTCTTCCTGCCATTGTTTGACAGCCGCTTGTCAGTTTTGACAGTTGCGTTGAGTGCGCGCAGCGGACGAGTTTTTGGTTTGTCATTGTCATAAACCGAATTCAAAATGGGTGGGAGGCACTGACGGGTCAGGGGCAGGGAACACCAGTTGGTATTACTTTGATTAGTTCAAGTTGCATAATAAAAGCTAGAGCATGAGATGGAGGGGCGTGAGTGGGCGCGAGAGATTGGCAGGTCGTGTGCCGCCTCTTAATTTAGTTTTGTGTGAGATTCTTTCATTGTTTCCAGATTACAAACATACTACGAGTGCTTGTATAGAAAGCCCATTGTGGTTCATTTAAAAAAAGAAGAGGAAGATATTAAAGAGAAAACAATTCGGATTCCAGCTGAGCTGTTTGCGTGCTCTCAAGCCATTCAGCTCAACTAACTGAAGCGTAGAATTCTGTTTCTCTCTCGAGAACTTTTATAAATCTAATCATATTCCAAGTAAACATTTGCACTCACCCAGCCTTTTGGATATCTCGGAGTTGTGCATTTTGGGATTATCCTGGGCTATCTTTCGGCGCTGCAAGCGTGACCAGACCATAAAAGCATTCATTGGACGTTTTATGTGCTCCTCGTTCTGGCGCTTCGTTGTGTTCTGAATCATCAGGCTGAAGAAGACGTCGCTGTGAATGGATTGGGGAGGAGCTGTTGAGTGGAGGCCCATTAATGATCAGCTGAGGGTACCTACCTGGCGCTGCTGCCGCTGTTCATGAGGCTGCCCATGTTCTGGTGCAGGTTGCTTATGGGCGACGCCTGCGAATTGTGGTGCAGGTGGGCGGCGGCGGCGGCTGCCATGACGCTGTTCGATGTGCTGGACGTGGACGTGTAGTGAACCGGAGCGCTCGAGTTGGCGCTGCCCAGGCCGTGACTGTGACTGTGACTGTGACCCGTGCCCGCGGACAGGTGCTGGCCAATGCCGTTGCTGTGGGGCTGGTGCGACTGCGCCTGCGACTGGCTGTGTATGGAGCCCGCCCCGGAGCTGGCCGCCTGGTTGTGGTGCGGCTGCTGCTGCTGCGCCGCCGCGGCGGCCGTTGCTGCCGCTGCCTGATGATGCTGATGCAGTTGCGAGTGATGAGCTGCCGCTGCGGCTGCCGCCGAGTGGTGCAGATGCGGATGCAGGCTCAGAGCCGAGGAGCCGTTGCCGTTGGGCGAGCCGCCGCTGCTGTTGCTGTTGCACTGGTGGTGGTGGTGCTGCTGTCCCAGCTGACCCAGAGACAGTTGCTGGCTGTGGTGGTGGGCGTGGCTGTGGGCGTGATTGTGTTCACTGGAATGTTGCTGCTGTTGTTGCTGTTGCTGCTGTTGCTGCTGCTGCTGCTGATGATGCTGTATCAGCTGGCCCAGATGCGTGCCGCTGCTGGAGCTCACCGAGCTCAAATGACTCTGCAGTGGATGTGCGAGCGATAGTCCAGAGAGCGACAGGTGCGTGGATAAGCGTTCCATCATTTTCTAGATGGAGCTGCAGTCGAATTGCTGCTGGCTCTTGGCCGGGACTCAGTGGTTGCTGGAGTGGTTCTAGTGGTGTCAGTGGCTAAGGTGCTTTGCAGAGTAGAAGTCGAGCTGTTGAGAGAGAGAGAGAGAAAGAGGGAGAGAGAGGAAGAGAGATTAAGCATCATTAGATTAGGATATTCCTTCATATGGAATATCCTTCTATAGAGTATCATTAGATTAGGATATTCATCCATATGCAATATTCTTCTATAGAATATCATTAGATTAGGATATTCCTTTATATGCAATATTCTTTTATAGAGTATCATTAGATTTGGATATTCCTGCATATGGAATATCCTTCTATAAATTATTAATTAAGAATTTAAAACTGTTCAAGCTCTGCCTTAATAATTCTCTTGGGCTTTTGTTAATCAATTAAGTAATTGATTTGGGCTTTTAAAAGTGTGTCGCCTCCACACCCCCAGTAGCTGAGCTCCAGGCCGTAGCCCCCTCTCACTTAAAAGTGAAAACAATGCCACTGGCGGTCGCCACCTCAACTCGAGATTCCGGCTGACTGAAACCTTTTCTCTCGAACCCTTTGTGTGCGCCCAGATGTCAACCCTTGGGAAGGACGGGCTGCACACGCCGGCGACGGCGTCCAGAAACATACTGGATACGTCCTGTTCATTATGCATCTGGGCACTTGAAAGCCATTTCTTTTCAATTTCATTCTCATTTCTATTTGGAGGGCGCAGGTCGTCGTCGGTGGGTCATTGCCGTTGATAGGTCTCGAATCTCAGTCTTTAGCCGTTCACATGTGCGTGCATTATAATCGGGATTTATGTGGTCCACTTGATGCCCATACCAAATATGTGTGCGTGGGTTGCTCGCATTAATGTGTTAAATACACACCACAAATACACACACACATACACACTCTCACACACACACACATATGTTTTGTAGTGGCAAAAGGGTTCCCAGTTCATGGTCAAGAAGCAGCGTCCGGCTAAACGCTTTCAATTTGCTTAATGGTGCAGTGATGATGACGACGCTTCGATTCTGGACTACAATTGAGCTGGGCGTGCGGAAGACATTCGAGTAAATGGAGCCACATAAGTTCGCCCAGTCCGCATCATGGCGCTGATGCTCTTTAGCGTGCATAATGCTCGACAAATGTGTCATTCGCACTGCATATTTGCATAGATGGAGATGGAGATGGAGATGGAGTTGGAGATGGGGGAGGGCTTTCTATGCGCAGCTGTGAGCTGTTTGTGTTTGCATGGGGGGACTTTTTGGCACACGTTTCGCAAACACAAATTTTAGATACTTAAAGAGTATATATAGAAATGGGCTAAAAAGACTCCTATCTAATTTAAACTTGCATTGTGTGCTCTATACATATTTGTATATGAAGCATTTATAGAGTAGTGTCCTAGTTTATTTTTGCTAACTAAACAGAAGTGAATTAATATACATTCTCGGGAATATGTATGGTCAGATAAATACATAGTATAAAAGAAATAATATTCTTATCTAATTTAAATTTTCATTATGCTCTATTAAGATAATTGGTAACTAAACTGAAATTAATCAATATACATTCTATGAGGTATGTATGGTCAGAATAAAGTATGGATGGTCGAAAAAACATGTATAGATTAGTGTCCTGGGTTTTTTAAGGCAACTTAATCTAAACAGAAAACATCATAAAATAAAATAAAAATATATATAGAATAAAGGAAAATAGACTTATATAATTTAAACTTTCTTTGTATATATAGAATAAAGGAAAATAAACTTATATAATTTAAACTTTCTTTAGTCTAAGCAAAAAGAAATTAGTATGAATCATTCTTCGGAGTATGTATTGTAGTAATCACAGAATTCAATGCTAAAGCGTAGCATAGAGATTCCTTTCTCTCTGTCTCTCTTTCTCTTTCTCTCTCCCCTTCTCTCCCTCTCTCTCGTTCACTCTCCTCAGCACTTGTTAACCCTTTTAAATGTTGTAATTATTTTTTTTTTCAATTCGGGCGATCTCCCACGGCTTACCCATATCACCGTTATCCTGATCGCCTGCCCATTTCGGGTACATAATTCTCTTGTATCCTACGACAACTGCGACATCTGCACTGCTTCCGGGCATTATCCACTTGGTGTTAAAGTAAAAATTGCCCAGGCATGCGAATTAAGCATGAAATTTATTAAATGCAAAAAAAAGAAGAACCAAAAAATAAACAAAAAAAAGTGATGGGTTTGGCAACCTGCTGGACGATAGAGGGCAAGGGAAGTGCATATTTTTGTAATCCTTATGGAGTGCAAACAAATTTCTGTGTTGTCAACTTGGCGTGGGATGCTGCGCAGTGGCAGGGAGCGCAGAGTTGTGGCAGCAACTGCTGCTGCTGCGGCTGCCGAATGTGGTGCACGCTTGGAGCTGGGGCTGGAGTACACCACGGGCTACCGCCGGCACACCGGTTGCACCACCAGCTGTGCACAAATTGCACTCCAGATATTTTTATTTGCTGTGAATATCATCGGCCATGCTACCAGAGGTAGCCCCAGTCCCAGCCCAGCAATCCCCAGCCCTAATGCTCCCACACATTAGTTGGCTAACGGAAAACCATTTGACTTATCAATCAATATGGAGAGCGTGGGACGAGGTCGAGGTTCATCTATCGATAGGCCCAGCTCCAGCTGAATGAAGTGCTCTGTTTATATCTCTTTTGCGCTAATCCAGTAACACCAGTAAAAGCGTTAATAGATATCGGCCAAGTTATTTATGGGCAATGCAACTGCCGGGCTGCCTTCGTCTACGCTTTTCTCTTTGTTATGCAAATCTCTGGCGGCGATTCCTCGGCACAGTAGGAGTAAATTACCACGCCGATCACATAAGCAAATATTTATACCACGTAGTCGACGGTTAAAATAGGGTATGATGGCTATCGAATGATATGTGAATAAATGAAAAAGTATATTTTCCTTTGCTCATCTTCAATTATAATTTATTTAAATTTATCCCATTTTGAGTTGCATTTACAGGGTATTGCAGAGTTGAGCAACTGTTATGTGTCATGCATTCCTACTTGTTTTCACAATGACCGGTATGGTTACCTGTGCTACCCGTTGTCGAGTCTTGCAGACTGAATGACTGCAACTGGGCAGTTGGGCAACCGAGCAACCGGGCAGCTGGGCAACTGGGCAGCCGACCAGTCAGGCAGTCAGACAGTTTGGGGTCCCTGTCTCGCTTCTCGTTCATTTGTTCATCCGTTTGTTGCAGTGTCAAACAAGAATTATGATCGGCTTAGCCACATGCTGAGCCTGCGCAGAGGCCCAGAGGCAGCTTCAACTCTCTGAAGTGGCAGTTAGGCTCAACATTCAAGAATCAAGAATCAAGAGTCGAGAGTTGCGAGTCGAGAATTGAGAATCGAAAATCGAGAATCAAGAATCTCAATTCAATACAGGTAGAACTTTAAGTGTCTCCACTTTGTGTTGAAATGTATCGTTCCGCTTCTACTTATGCTGAGAGTCGTCTCTGTTGTTCCAATCCCTTATTCATCCATTCCCATTCCCATTCCCCATTGAAAAGTGTCTCTTGGGCACACGCTGTGATTGTGATCCGTAGCCCTAAGCCGCTGGGGCCCCCTAATGTTTGTAATTAAGAACTTTCACACTCGCAACAATCGCATCGTAAATGTATCTCTTGGTTTAGTGTCAAGTTCCTCTGCGTGGCAAGGGCAAAGCTCCAAACTCAACAGACTCGAACCTATGCGAATGCGAATATGGTTATTAATTAGAATGCCAAGCTGTTAAACCTCGTCTCTGTTACGAGATGTGCGAATATCCATAGTTGGCATTATTCATGTATACATACATATAGACACATCTGAACCTCTATTTGGCTTCGTGAGTGTACACACACATTTAGATTCCAATTGTTTTCCGAGACGCAAAATGTGCGGCTAACAAAAATTCTATTTGCACAATTGTGTTTGGTCTTCCGATCAGAATTTCACAGTTGTGCCATTAGATCCACAGATAAGTAAGTAGTTCAACTAAGAGTGCGCTCCGGACGTATCTCATTTGAAAGTCACGTCACTAAATCGTTTATTTGTTCATTAGAAACTAGTGTATATAGCGAATTGCGTCAGTTCTAATGCAAATGATCGCCTTCAAGGGCTATGAACTTGAAAAGGTTAAGTTCAAATAATTCCGATGCTAAAGTGAAATGGATAAGTTTATTATGTCAGTTTACTTTTAGAGAGTAATAGAGGGAGTGCAGTATTCTGAGCATTACAATAACACCGAAAGTCGAGTATATATTTGTATAACTTGCTCTGCCATCTTAAGCTTAATCCATTCTTTTTCAATTGGTTTCTGCTAATATCGTTTATTCCCACATTCCACACTTTCTTAGCGAAGACAAAAAGCCATAAAAAAAATAACTGAGCCATGAAGGATGTGATTGTTATGAGAGATAGAGAGAGAGAGAGAGAGAGAGAGAGAGAGAGAGAAAAACTGAAAGCAAGAGTTCGAGACACGAGCGAAACGAACTCATAAAGATTCCGACAATAATGATTCGGCATAAACTGAATGATTAACCAAACATTCAAATACTTGCCCGAACAAAAAATCAAGTTTTGAATAGCCAAAAAATTGTAGCATTGAAATTTGTTGTTTCTCTCCGCCTTGAACTTTTGATGGCTTTATTTACCGATGGAATAAACTAAACGATCATCTTAAGATACTACTCAGTACGAGAATCTATAAATTATAATGAATTTTTATAATTTATGATCTTAACTAAAATTAAAATAACTTCGATACTCTGTTCCCAAAGTGACAACGAGTATATTAGCTCTTAAATGTTCCATATGAGTATAATATTTTCGATCCCTTTTCCAACTTACCTTAAGTGTCGCTGCATTGCCTTGGTATTTAGTGTGCAGAGAGTGGAATCGAATATTGTATAACTATGTATATTCTATGTGGTACCTAAAAAGTTGTTGGTGGCTTAAATGCTATGGCATTCGGTTGGTTTAGAGTCCCGTGTCAGTTTTTGTCTAATTTATGCGAGACTTTAACGAGCAAAGCCAAAACGGAGCATTATGTCTGATTCTGATTCGGATTCGTCTTTACATATCTTTGTTGTTTTGCACATTACATGTTAAATATATCACTAGTTTATGTTTATTTAACTTTGTTTATTTGTTTATTTGTTTATGCGGCGATCTCCATTCACTTGTTTATTCATTCAGTTTGGGAGATGTTGTTTAACGTCGAAGTAAGTAGCTTATGCTTAGAGGATTTCACGATTTTATGAGCTATATAAGCGAGTGTTGTTCCTGTTGTTGTTTGTTGTGTTGTTTGTTTGTTGTTTGTTTTGTTGAGCACTTTGCATTAAGGGTTTTGTTTTGCTTTTAGCTTTTGTATGCCCAATTGGAAACTAGGGCGTTGTCGCAACTTTTGGTATTTTACAACATTGCAATTGATATAGATTTATTGGCTTGTGATAAATGTGCTTAAACCGTCGCTTGGCCGTTTCGTTAAGTTGATGCAACGTGAAACTTGCAACTGGCAACAACAAATTTTCGCTTTTGGTCACAAAACGTTTTTCCGGTCTGTTCGCTGTTGTTGTTGTTGTTCTAGTTGTTGTTTTTGTTGTTGTTTAAAATAGACTCAAAGTAAGGCCGTCGCTGCTGGCTGCGATTGCCATTGCTAATGCTGCTGTTGCTGTTTCTGTTGCTGTTGCGACTTCTAAGCGCTGCCTTTGGGTTGGCGGCTATTCAACGGATACGTTCCGACGCGTAACTAAAAACTTGGCGCGCGCTCTCACACGAGCCGCAGACGAACGAGCCGCACGGACTTGTCATTTTTGGGGGGTTGGCTGCAGCGATAGCGACAGAGGCCAGAAAAACAACAAAACCAACACAGCCAAACACACACACACACGCACACATGGACAGTGGGGAGCCAGAAGCTTTGCAAACTTTTAGTTGCTCACTCAGCGTTTTCGGCTCTCTCGCGTCACACGCACACACACACACACACACAGACGGCACACCAATACGAACGCAAACTGGTTAACAGCAGCAGCGTTTTATTGGTTTATGTGTTTGGCTTCGCCTTTGATTAATAAGTTTTCTGATGACAATTTGTAACATGTGGAAACGCGCTCACGTTGCCGCATAACTAAAACATAAATAAAATTTGTGGGCATGCAAATGAGTCAAGTGGCCTCTCTCTGTGTGTTTGTGTGTGTATGAGAGAGAGAGGCAGCGCAGCCAGAGTCACAAAACAGTCTACGACGACCAGGTGCAGGTGACACTTGAGCCAAGAAAAAAACAGCAAAGAAATACGACGCTTAAAAAGTAAAAAGAGCACCGCTCAGCTGTGTAGGGCCATGGAGAGAACGACAGAAAGAGAGAGAGCGAGAGTGAGTAGCAGAGTGTCACTCGCTCGCTCACTCGCTTGCACGCTAGTTAGAGAGCGAATGAACCAGAGAGAGCGCCAATTGAGCGCCACGCACAGCAGGTGTTGCCCTTTTGTGCGAGCGAGATGACAACAGTGCCGAGACTCGCCATCGCCATCGTTGTCGTTGTCGTCTGCTGGTGGGCGTTTCCAATTGTAACTGGCTCTGCGACTGCGAGCTGCCGTCGCCAACTGCTGCGTCCGCCGCGGGTTCTGGTTGGGGCAAGCCTTTTACATGGCTGGGAGTCATATGGGAGTCGAATGGGAGTCGAGTCGCCTGGGAGTTTTTTCCATATTGTATATTTGTTTATTTAACGCATTTACTTAGCGCTTGCAACTATCGAAAGCAAAATCAACTAATCTTAATGGACACTTTTCAAACTGATGCTGACATGTTTGGTCTGCTGCCCTTTTTCCTTTTCTTTTTACAGTTTTTTTTTTTTTTTTTTTTTTTTTTGGCTAATCTTGGCTTTAATATGCAACGCTTTAGTCCTTGGCTGGCATATCAGCTGCCGTTGGCTGTATTTCATATTCATGCAGCGCTTTGTTCTATTAATTTCCTTGGTGTCCTGTTGCCCATGACAACTACAGTGACTGCAACGGCAACGGCAACAGCGACTGCGACTGCGACTGCGACAGCTCCATTTGTCGCCATTGTTTTTAGAGCTTTATGATTGTGTGCGAGTGTATTTGTGTATGTGTGTGTGTGAGTGCATGTGTCTGCGTTGTTTTTGTGCTGCGCAGGTGTTTGCTTTTGTTTTGCGGGGCGGTTTTTAGCGCTGATTTTGATTTAGCTCTACTGCCTCGACTCGACTCCACTCGACCGCCCGCCCGCTGCTGGGCTTCATTTTAATTAACAACGAACTAATGACAACTGCACACAAACTCAGCGCAATGCTCTAATTCTTATTCTAATTTAATTTGACTCTAATGACTTGAGCTGCTCTTCCACTTCAGCCAAGACTCCGAAAGGGGTTGGGGCTGGCAGTTACCTCTACTTGTTACCTTCTTTGCCAATTGTCAGTCAACAATTGCAAGTTCTGCACAATGGCGCACATTTTTCCAGCTCTCTTTTCGCCAACTGACTGACTGACTGACTGGAGATTGCAACTGTGCCACTCCGAGAACGAGGGTAGTTTCATATGTTGTGTACATACAAGGATACGTGGATGTAAAGAATGCAGAAAAAAACCCATTTTATAAATCAAATTAAAAGATATCAGCAATTAAAAAATAAAACTAAAATAAATTTTTAAAAATCATATTTAATATTTTATTTTATTTTATTAACAAAAAAACATATTTTTATTATATTTTATATTTAATTCACATGAATATGTTTATAATGCTTGTCTGCTCGCACTTACCAGAACTTTTCAAACTACTCTCCACATTTGGATCTGCCTTTTGGTGCTCTCTACGTACTTGGCTCTGGCCATTGTCTTTGGCAATGCTTCTGTCATATCTGCGTCTCTTTTACTGTTAGGCAGCCATTGTTATTACATAGCATACCCTGTAGTTAGTTCAGCTGACATAAGATGTTGTACCAACTCAACTAAATTGCTGAAATGACAGTAATAGTTGAAATATTAAATACCTTTATTGAAGTATTAATTATCAAATTTATGACAATAATATTTAGTTATTGTTGAAGAGGTTTGCCTTTACAATAATAAGAATACCATTGTTTAATCATTATTTATTAGATTTATACTTTGAATATTTAATTATTATTATATGGAGAAGAGGTTTTGGCTCCTCATTAATTCTTCATTAATTGTCTTAAGTTTGAATGCCAAGCATTCCACACTTATTAATATTAATTTAAATAATATATATATTTATTATAGGGTACTTATAGTGTCGGTACTGGTTGAACATTTCAGAGTTGTTTTCGCAATGCATTTGTTTGTCTGTTGTGTTTGTCTATTCGCTCGTTGTTTCTTTCGTTTGTTTGTTTGTCCGTTTGCTTGTTTGTTTGTCGTATTTATCATAGCAGTTGCCTTTGCCTCTCTTCTGCATTCTCTGCACTTGCAAATAAATGTTAATGAGTAGTCGAACAATAAAGCGCTGACAATGCAATCTCAGAGCCCCTTCCACTGCCTCTGAAATGCAACTGAATATAATGAATATACAATATGAATACGACAATGACTACGAATACGAATACACGCGCCTGTTTACGGGCCCATTTAGGTTAGCTTTAGCGATTGGGGTCTTGGGGCTTTAAGCGCTTTAGCGTATGCAAATGCCACAAATCAACGGCAATTCAATGGAGTCTAATGCCTAAATCGCCGTTGTTGCCACCGCTGCTGGTGGGGCAGGGCAGGTGCTGCCACACATTGCTGCCAACTTATTTCAATAGAACATTTTCTGAATGGCTCGACAAAGGGGCCAAAAAAAAATGCGGCTGTTGCCATGTAAATTTTGCACTTTTTGTTGCTCATTAATGTTAATCAAAATGGGGGAAAAATGGCCAAAGAGCTGCAACCTACTGAGCACAACACAGCACAGCTATGGCAACTTGGCAAAAGATACCGTGTAGCCGTATCGGACAGAGATGGAAGACGCCCTAAAGTATGCCGCAAGGTCTGAGACTCGATAAATATTCAGGCTTTAAAGGTAGAACTACTCTACAAAATAATCTTGATCTGCTGCCGAATCACTTTCAATATTTGCACAGGGTATATGATATGATGATTTCCTTCTGTTTTTTTTTTTTTTTATTTATCCGGGTTACCGCCGAGAGCTCGGTCAGCAACAGGACGAATGAAGCTTCTGCTTCGGTTGAGCCCCGTCTCGATAAGCATCGGCTTCTATTTCATAGGCCACAATGCAAACAGTTTCTGCAAATTGTTCAAGCGATCGGATAGCTGATTTATCGTTAGCGATCAATCCGGCACTTGGCATTTGGCAATTGTGTCGCATGGAGAGCATTAAAACGCGCGCACAGGCGAAACCAACAATTGAGATGCGCATCACTGCTTGAGTGCCTCTAATCCTTGCGAATTTCAAACGGCAAACATGGATTACAAACACACACACGCATTCGCCTAGGCACATATGCAGATAGCGCGTCTGGGTTGGAGGTAAACAATGCAGCTCAAAGGCTGCCCAGAGATTTGCAGCAAATCGATAAGAGAAACTGCCAAAACCAAAAGCAGTTATGACAACGCATCGATTCAGCGATTGATATGTCAGATATAAGGCAACATATGTGTTCGCATTGTTGTGCCTGCGGACCCTTCTCTATCTTTGGCAGACAAAATAACACACAATGGCTACCAAGATGTTTTTCCGAACTTGTCTAATGTTTCAAAAACTTATTCTCAAAATATAAAAAAAAATCATTTCTTGAAATCACAGAATTTCGTTTAATAATAAAGCATATATATTTATTTTTTTTCTGTGATTTATTTCCTTTTTGATAAAAATTTAATTTTAAGCACTTAGATATTGCTTTTCAAGTGAAATATTACTATATAATATTACAAGTGAAATATTACAAGATCTAATAAATAATATTTGAATTTCACAGACTCTATGGTTGCCGATTTGAACAGGTATCGGGTCAAACATTTCGCAGACCAAATTCCCGTCAACGCCCTCGCCACATATTTACCAGAGATGAATGATCCAATATGTGAGCAAAAAGAAAACCCTTCAACTGTCTTTTAAAAATAGAATCAAACAAAAAGGTAAACTAATATTCGAGGAAATTTGCGAAAAGCGCAAAACTGAAAACTCAAAGAAAAGTCGGATAATGCCAAGAGATTCATCTATTTAAGCAGAACGCCAGGAGAACGTATGTAATTGACTTTTGTGTGCTCATTTTTTCATTCATCGACGACAGACAAAAAGGCGGCAGCAAAGAGTGAAGAAGCAGCAGAGTTGTTGCAGAAGCAGCCGGTGCGACAATTCATTGACTGCCCATACACCCGGACAGCTCCGAGCTCCGTTCTGACCGAAAACCCAGACAAACTGGCGCGACCCGCCGGCCCTAACGAATCATCTCTCAATGGTCAATGTCTCTCAATGGCGCAACGTGCTGCCGCTGTCTGAGAGATTGTGTGTGTGTGCGTATCTCCCTCTCTCTTGCTAAGGATACGCCGAAAAAGTGTCAAAATTCCTATAATCCGCTTAAAGGTGTTTTAATGCCCAGCTCTGCAGGCCGAGCTGGTCAAACATCTTCTCCTCCTCCACAATTTGGTTCTCTGCTCTTGCCACCTTGCCAGCGTTTCACATGAATGAATTTTCAATTTGCTGCAGCGCATTGTCTTGGCAACGGGCTGCCGCCCGCGTCCTGCCATTCAATGTGGCACGTAGGTGTTTTTTGTACGCGTCATTGTCTCTGCCTTTGGCCAGAACAATGCCACAGCGGGCAGCGGGCGGACGACGCGTCGTCCACTGAGCATCACAAATGGCCGCATGACCAGCCAGCTAGATAGCCAGCCAGGATAATGCTCGCTTCTTGCCCGAGTTGGCTACCAATAAACAATAAAAACAACAAATACACACACACACACACACGCACACAGAGACACAAAAGTGCAGTCGACGCTTGCCACAGACAAGGTCAAGTGGTAGTTCGTACAGTCTAGTAGCTCTTCAAGTTTCACGCAGTTTCCCATGGCCATCTCTCAGGCTTATGCTTCAGCTCTGCGACTCTGCTGCTCTGAATATCACAGTTTCTGGCCTTTCTTGCCGCGTAATCATCTTCATTTAAATCGATCGATTCGTTCACTGAATTCTCACTTTCATTAGGCCATATATCGATTCCCATGTCTGGGACTTTGTCCAACTGTTTTATCTCGACATGATTAGGCAGTTTAACATGACGTGCCAACTGGTCAAGCATTTGAAATGAGAATAATATAAATAATAGAATAAATCGATTTATTGGACATAGTATTGCGATGGGTTTCATATATTAAGATTACTTTAATAATGTGGTTTAAGTGTTCTTCAGCAAATTGTTAATGTCGGTTTTTTGACTAAAATTAATTTATTGTTTGTTTTTGTATATAAACGTTGTATCATACAAGATGTTGTTTAATGTTAAGTTTTTATTTATATTTATGTTTATTTATTTTTGTTATTTTTATGGTATTATATTTTCAGATTTGAATTCATGCCATTCAAATTTAGTTTCACAACGAAATAATTTTAAGAAGAGTGTCAAAAATTTCAAGTCAATTTGTAAAATAAATAAGTTGAAGGTGATATAACATTCTAAGAGTTGACAGTCTAGAGCTATTGGGCTGTCTGCTAGGAAAATCTGAATGACATAGTTTCGAACCAGAAACTATTTTACAACTAAACATATACTAACAATATAGATAATGAAATATAAGAAATAAATTGTAATAAAAATAATCTTTTAAATATTTTTATATCGTGTGTTTTTATTCAAAACTTTCCTTAATTCATATTGTTTTTCTTTAACTATGGCATATAGTTATATATATATATATATACTCTATAGCTTGAACTCCAGTTGTAAAAAATATTAGGACAAATATTGTATATTTGAATTTAATGTAATTTATTTAATGAAATGTAATTGATGTAAGCCAATCTGTAGTCTCTATAGTCTCTATGTTTGGCGTAACAGCTAATCATTACTTTTATAATCAGCTTCCTTAGGCTAAGGCTAATTAGGCGTTGGAGGTGTCATAATCGTGTACTCTTATTGCACTCACACGCAAACCAATCATACATATGAATATGTTGCCGCGCTCTCTACTTACTAGTTCTAATCTTTTCCTGTGTTTGTCTGTACAAATTTTAATGTTTCTATAAACAAAAGCATTTAAATAATCTTCGTAAATAATTGGAAACAGATTTGACAAAAAAAAACAAGTAAGAGTGCTCTAGTCGAGACTGCTCGACTAGGGGATACCCTGAGCCCTGTGAAGAGCCAAATATCAAATAATTCTACGATTTTGTATGCACACATACAAACAACACATACACCCATACATATGCACGCACGCATAAGCGCGCGCTCTGCCAACTGCGCAGTTGACACAGCGACTTTGCTTGGGCTGCAATGTGGGCATTACTATGGAAACTTAATTGTTTAATAACTTTTCTTAGCGATGGACTAAGTGCATCAAACTATCACAACTTATTTATGGCATACATATGTGTGTATGTGCCAAAGCACAAATCTCTAGTATTTGATTTGCGCTTTTTACAAATAAGGGGCTATTGGGGGCGAATGGGGCGTGGCATCCAAAATCTAAAGATAACGTTATCTCCGTATTCATTACACGCAACTACACAGCAAATTTGAAGTCTTTAGCTCAAAAGATGTACAAACCAAGCCTTAAAAACACATTAAAATTATCGATAAATGCTCATAAAATCGAAATGGAATGAGTTATCGGAAAAATTTTATAAACTTGTGCAGCGTATGGTATTATCGAGTATTCATGTAAAATTTCAAGTCTCTACGATGCGTACTTAAAAATATCTCAGCGTTCACACGGACGGACGGACAGACGGACGGACAGACGGACGGACAGACGGACAGACGGACAGACGGACATGGCTATATCGACTCGTCTTGTCGCGCTGATCAAGAATATATATACTTTATGGGGTGTGGCACGCCTCCTTCTGCCTGTTACATACATTTTCACAAAACCATTATACCCTGATTTCCCATTTTCAATGGGCTCAGGGTATAAAAAAGAAATAAAAATAAAAACTCTGAAGTTTCCAGAACTTTTCATACATATAAGAAAAGAAAGATGTATGCACATATGATTTAATAAAGCAGATCAAACTCTGCATTCTTACACTTATTATCATGCAAATGGACTTTAAGCTGTGGCATATGCCATTCAATTAAAACGTTTGCTCTTTTCCCAGCCGGAACCCCTTAGAAAATCGATCCAAAGACCAAAAACCCAACAAGAGCCCACAGAGGCGACACAGGCCGATAAACACATATGCATTTCATTTGATTTCAATCATTTCACAGTATTCGCGATGCCTATCATAAATTCGCATAAATTTACTGAATGGGCAAAATCGATACGCAAATTTCAAAAGTATTCGAAATGAATTCGAACCATTGCGAAAAATTAAAAGCAAAACGGCGCGACGCACGCTGACAAATGGAAAACATTTGTAACGACCATTAAATGATGTTGTCATTGTTGTCGCATTCGTCGTCGTTGTTGTTGTTTCAGAATTAATGCAAATCGTATTTGGCGAAGGGTTAGACTGTGCTCGGGATAGGGGTCAGGGTCATGAGGCGTTGGGGTTTGCCATTTTAATGAAGCCATTAAAAATTGCTGACATTTGTCAGTTTTTGATTTTGGATTTTTTTCTTTTTGCGGGGCGTTGCCAATAGAATTGTCAAATTGTAAAATTGTAAAATTGGCAATTTGATGCGATTTGGCTAACCCGAAACACGCCCACTTTGTGCCATTATACCTTGAAGGCAGCACTATGGGAAGATCTATGGATTGTTGTGCTGGCCCATGGGGTGTTAAAGGGTTACATTTCATTCATACTCCAGCCAATACTGTTTTTTTTTTTTTTTAACAAACTTTGGCCATTAAATTGGCCACGCCCGAAATTTATAATTGCAAAATGTTGTACGCCCCATTCGGGCTGCAGTCAGCGACTTACAACCGTTACACTTTCAATGGACAGTGGAACGAAACCGTTAAGGCGCTCACTTGTTACGGCACAAAAGACAAAAAATGAAATGAAAACTGGAAATCATGAGACAAAGTTGTCACTGCAAAATGGCAGCGGAGAGGAGCCGCAAGCCTAAACGTATCAACTTTAATTTGAATTCAATCAAAAGGGTCTCCATTGAGAGTCGCATTCACATTCACGTTCACATTCACATTCACAATCGCATTCAGCATTCAGTATTCCGTTTATACTATTCACCGTTCACGGTCACTTTCGCTGGCAAACAATCGAGGCTCATCAGCGTCGTCTGCTGCTCTTGATCTTTGGTTGTGTGCTGTTGTTTTGGTCCGACGCAGCTTCAAAAGGCGGCCGTTTCGTATCCTTTGATTTGCATACGAGGCGGACAACTACAACTACAACATCAACAAAATACAAAATAAACAGCAACAACAACAACTGTTCTGACCCTCTGACCCTCGGCTCCCCGGCAAAACAAACAGTTGGGCAATCGCAAAGTTGCTACACTTATGTCGCGCCTTGCCAGTTCATCATCATCGCCGTCGTCATCTTGATGAACATCATCTGCGGATCATCCACATCAATTTAACGGCGCGATCTTTGCGCGCTCGCAGCTGCTGTGAGTCAGAGTCCTTCGATTAAGGTTCAGCCTCAGTCTCAGTTTCAGGTTGGTTCGCGCGCTGTCAGAACCAATCAAGTCGACACTCTTGACACAAAACGATGCGTAACTCTTCGAGAGGTTGTGCACAGCAATTCATCAAAGCACCGTGACCAGTGCCCGTGCCCATGGCCATGCTCAAGCCTATGTCGATCCCGATGCCTCTTCGCTAATTTGCTGACTGTGGCCGTGGCCCTTCTCGAGTCCTCGAGCACCGGCAGCTGGCCAGTCATAATTGACAATAGTCTGCCCTAATTGCTGACTAGTCATTCCCCATAAGTAAAAAGCTTGATCAGGCTCGAAATACTGCCCATATGATCTTATATAACTATACCTCTATCTCCTACAGTTTAGTCTCTCTCTCTTTAAAGGGACTTTCTATATCTTCTATCATCAATATTTTCTAAATCTTCTATATCTTGCTGACTAGTCATTGCCTATACCTCATGCTTAAATAAAAAGCATGATCAGGTTCGAAATACTGCCAATATGTTCTGCTATATCTATATATCTATCTCCTACAGTTTAGTCTCTCTTTTGAAAGCCACTTTCTATATCTTCAATCTTCTGTATCTTACTGACTAGTCATTACCCATAACTCATGCTTAAGTAAAAAGCTTGATCAGGCTCAAAATACTGCCCATGATCTTCTATAACTATATCTCTATTTCCTACAGTTTAGTCTCTCTTTAAATCGACTTTCTATATGATAAATATTATATTTACTTGACATCTCTTGCAATTATTTTCAGTATCTCACATCGCTCTTATCACTTTAATCTTTGGATGAGCTCTGATCACTTTTCTTGCCCTATTTTACCCCCGCTGCAAAACAAATGCTAGCTAATTGCAGCCAGGCAGCATCCTTGCTTCATTATCATTTCGCTCTCTGTTCGATGTTTTCAACTTTTGAACTCGTTTAAGGCCATGAATTTAATTTAATTTGATTTAAACTTTAGCCCTAGGTGTTCGTTGGGCTGTCAATTGCCCCTGCCCGGGCGACGTTTGACCCTTGTCTCTGGGATGCTAGTTCAGCCCTTTGTCTTTACCTGACCTCAGCCAGCTAACCGGGCCAGCGCTGCTGTAAGCTGCAACCCTTTTGTCACCTTTTAATTTGATGAACTCACTTCCGTCCAGCCCACCGAAAAACAGCATCCCAGACACATCGGAATCCGAGTCGGAATCGGAATCGGAATAGGAATCGGGATCAGGATGGTCTTGTCTTGATCTCAAGCCGGTCTGCTGCCTTGTCAGTTTTGATTAGTTGAACCACTTCAGGTCGTCTTGCTGCTGCCTTTTTTCTGTCCCGTATGGGAATGCCTGGCCTTACCTGATCGTAATACGAGCGCCGATCTGACGATCTAGCAATCTGCAGATAAGGCGATCTGGCGATCTGTTGTGCAATTCTAAAGACTTCGCCATATTGCACCGTTCGTGGTAGGTGAAGTTGCTTTTTCATAATTTTCACATGACCAAAACAGCTTAAGATCAAGTTAGCCATCTAAGCTGACAGCTGGCAGCCCCTTATGACATTTCGCGAAACTCTAATCCCATCATAAGTAAGCTCATTCAATTGCTCCCAGCCTTGTCTTACTCTTGCTCTCTGTCCCTCTTTCCCTCTCTCTGTTGATACTCCATTTCAAATTAAATTTCTGTTTCATTTGTTGTTTGCTTAGAAAGTTTTCCAAACATTGGCAAGTTAATCCCGCTAACCTGTTTTATGAGTCGCAGACTAGCCCTATCGCTAGCAGCATTATGCAAATTATTCCACGGCCCAATTGCCGCACAATTTAAATTCTATTGGAGGGGCCCTCCTTTCAGTCTGTCTACCCTATCCACCTATCCGCCTATATCTGCCTGCCGGCCCGGCTCCAGCTGATGATCAATAATAATCATAATGACAGTTTTAAGTGGGTTAGCCCTACCATTGTGCATTTGCATTTAAATGCGCCTTGATGGATAGCTGTCTGTGTCCCATTCTCCGGCTGGAATCATCTCCTGCCATCTTTACTCTATTACATCATACTATTATGTACTGCGCTCAATGCGTCTTTTATTTGCAGCTCTCGTCCTTCAGCTCTTACGGGGCAATCAATCAGCTTAGCGCGCAGCTTCATTATGATTATGGGCTTGTCCTTCAGATCGTATAGCAGAACCGCATTCATTCTGCATATTCGCATTTAAATGCATTCAAATGCCAATTTTTATGCCAAGATTGTCAAAATGCTCAATGCCTAATCCCGACTGCCTGCGCCATTCTAATATGCTTTGAGGTTTTCCTTTTGAACTGGCTCCGCACAAAGCATAAATCTGACCATTGTTGGACCTTGCCTCTATTAATTCCTTTATAATTCGCGCCTGACTGACCAGCCGTAAGAGCTAGCCCACCTTCACCACTTCAACTCCCCCTCAACAAACACACAAACAGGAGCCCAACAACAAACTGACTAAAGAACACTCTCAATAGCTGGCTCTGTGTATACCCTGTACTTTGCACTAAGCATAGCAAATCGAATTTGACGTATTTTTAACAGGCCTTCAAAGGTTATTCAGTTTCAATTTTCTCCATTATTTCTTATTCAATTACTTGAATTGCTGCTAATTATTATATTAAATTTTGAGGAAGATGAACAACTAAATCAATTAGTCAATAATATACTATATAAATTATATATATTTGATGTTATATACTTTATTATTTTCTTAATTAAATTAGATATTTTAAATATATATCTGTTATTTTTATTTACTCATAATAATAATACTCATAATAAATTAAGTATATATTATTATGTGTCCTAATATATTTGTATAATTGGAGATCAGACTTTATTATCTTTGCAACTATGGTTAGTTAATATTTTATGATATATGCTAAAGTTTCGGAAAAGTATGATATAGGAAAACATTTAGATGTAAAAACTCCTTTAAAATAAATTCGAAATATAAGAGTTCAAGCTTCTCACATATTCAAAGATTAAACTCAAGATATATTCTTTAAAATAATTAATAATATTACAACTTGCTTGATTAAACTGCTTGTCATACCCTCTATTGCTCTTCCTACTGGGTGCAACAAAGAAAAATATGAAAGTTCCATAAAAAGTATATAAAAAGAAAATACAACAAAAGCCAAGGGCAAACAAAATAAATATAGAAAAAAACTCAAGTACCCTCCCACACACACACACGTACACACACATACCCTATAGAGATTTCCAGTTTGTGCTTTTCCTAAGCAAAAAGCCAAGATTATGCGGGTGTCCAGTTTTGGGCACAGGGCTTTGGCAGGAAAGGCAACTGATGCGTGTAACTCAATGGTCAGCCACAAATCGGATTAGCACTAAGCGATTTTGGCACTCGTCGCCAATTCAATTAGGTGACAGACGCAACGAAAAGCTGAAAGCTGAAAGCCGAAAGGTGAAAATTGGCCTGCCGAGCGGGAGTGCTTTTTGCCCGGGCAAAAAGGAGAGCACCAGAGAGGTAATCTTGTCAGGGCTGACATTTGCTGCTACTAATTGGCCGCACTTTTGCGCAACTGTCGGCCTTTTGTAGCGCTTCCTTTTCTCAAGGACATAAATTACAAGTTTTGGCAATGGGTTGCTTTTACCTTCGTTTTTAATAGGAAAATTTAAAGAAAATTAGCAGCGGGCAACGTTCTACGGGGCACCTCCATAAATTGTACCCTAATTTTCGGCACAGACCTAATGATGCCACAGTCCAGGCCCATAAAATGTAACTTACAAGCTGAGAAAATGCTGTTGCCCTCGCAAGGGGGTTGGCCCGATGGCAAGAGACAATGCGACAACACGACTGACCCAAGGGCCGACGGGCAGGAGTTGCCTTAAGGATTGTCAACCGGCAAGCAAAAGGATAATAAAAAGAATTTGTAACAATTACGGAACGGCGCAAAAGGTGGTTGGGGGTCCATAGCGAAATTTATGTGTTTATGCCGCATTTCCATAGATAATCTGAAAGTTTTCTTTTTTAACGTTCTCCGCTCTCCGATCCCCTCTCTTTTCTATCCATATTCAACTCCAATTTGGAAAGCGAGCTGCGATGTACAGCTGCGCAGCGAGCGTTGGCGATGAGAAATTGCTTGCAGCGGTAGAACAATGAGAACTTAATAACAAGAGCAACAAATAATAATAATAATAATAAACAAACAAACAAAGGGATACACAAAAGCCAACAAAAGCAGCATACGAAAAATCCAACGCATAACAACGCATTTTTTTCGTGGCTTTTCTTTCTCTTCGACTGTATCTGTCGGCTTAAAGGCGTGAAATACAACAATAATAATAATAAATATTTGTTAGCTCTCGGTCTTCCTCGGGCTGTTGTTGTTGCTGTTGCTGTTGTGGATGTTGATGTTGATGTTTTGCTTCTCAGTTTTGGGCATATTTTCATATGCTGTTTAAGTAGTTGTGATTGATGCGCACAGCGCGCGTGTTAAAAGATACGTTTTGTATCTGTAAGATACGCGCGTGGTAACTGTAGCCAAGCAGAACGGCAGAGAGGGGTTAAGGTTAGCTGCTGTTATCGGTACTTAATATTCAAGCCACATGCTGAGGAATGTGTAAAGGCAAGGTAAAAGCTTGAGTATCGGCAATCGATAGGTTTCACTTCAATAATTCGATAAAAAATTGATTTTATATATTGATCTTAGTCAACTCTTTTCCTTTCAGTGTAAAAATTCAATAAATGACTACCGATCGAGTTAACAAATGATAAGAATTATCTAAAGTATTTTATAAAATTTCTGTATTTCTATCTTCTAAATCAAAGTTTCGCGTAGCAATACCATTAAAAAGGCTAAAAGAAATATCGATAATACACAACTATTTTATTTATATAAACCTTCTGTAATAATTGATCATTAGTTATAGATAAATATCACATGGATGATTCAAACCAGGAAATTTAATTAATACATCCATCTTAGTCTACTTTTTTAAATATTATTGATAAAAGACGAACCTCAATCTTAAGTGTTGCAGTCGTACTTCATCAGCTTTAAAATTAGTTATTGATAAATATAATATCGATGATACATTAATTAATATATAAAGTCAAAAACCGGTATCTATTTATCTGCATATAGAATATTTGTAAAAATTTAGCACTATTAATCGATAAATAGTCTTTTTATCGATAACTAATCATAGTGAGAGAATTCTTTCAATTCTTTCAACAATAGATAAATATGATTCTGTGACTCAGTTAGGATATCCGTTATAATTTGTCTAATTGCGATTATGTTAAATATATATACAAATTTTCTAAACCCTTTTTATTGATTATCGATAAATATTACAGTCATGATTCAAATATCAATGTAGTTTGGGAAACTAAATTGATACATCGATCTACATCGATCTTTGTCAACTCTTTCATGGCAATCTTATTTGATGCCAACTATCACTCTCGACGAATTTCCCCATTATATTCTGGACTGTTGCCGTCATTGTTTTTCCACGCTTTTTCCACTTAGAACTGTCGCATTGATAAATGAGCTTTGCCCGAGGACGGTTACAGTGACAATTGGCTTTTGTGTAAGTTGCTTATAATTAAAATTCTGTGGCACAAACAAAGGGGCCAGCGAACAAACAACAGCAACTACTTACAGCCACCGAAAAAGAAACGGCCCGAAAAAGTAGCGAAACGAATGTCACAAAAGCGGCAACAACCAAGAGAAAGGCAACAAGCAGCGACACACACACACTCACACACACACACTGAGATAGACCAACACACAACAACAAGAGAAACAACAGCAAACCAATCGAATCACAAAAGCCCACAAATCGGATTGCGGACTGGACCTTTTCATGGCGCTCAACAAACAAATATTTGTCATTTAAACGTGTATCTGTATCTGTATCTGTATCTATAATTGTATCTGCAGCTGAAGCGCTTTTCTATTTCTAGTCAGAGAGACGAGCAACGGTGCCAGTAGCGGTTCTGCAACTTTTGATTTCAATTGCTTAGTACATACTCATGTTCATACTCATACTCATACTTCTATATGTAGCGGTCTGGCCGAGCTTAGACTTATCAATATGTTGACACCCCCTACCTCTACCTCCTGCACGCACCCACAGCTGCTTGCGCAATTACCGCAAGTGTGAGTTAGTTGATTGCCAGGTAATTATTAATGTTGTTATTGGTGTGCTATTATAATGCTCTATTCTGTATATGGGAATGATCAGATATATATGTAATAATATTTGGCAAAGTCTTCAGTTACTTATTTAAGAGTTGTTCGTATAACAATATATATACTTAAATAAGTAGAATCCCTTGGCATTCATTTATTTATGGTTCTTTATTCATTCATCCATAATTAAAACTTTTATTTTGCCCCTACCCCAACTTAGAGTATTCACTAGTCGCTTTCGAGTAAATCTTTCATACTCTTTTCTTATTACTGCTCTTTTATCTGCTGCTGACAATTTATTATAACAATTTATGGCCATTGTTGACTTTATTGAATTGTTTAATTATTAAGCAATATTTGATTGATTGCGAATTCCATTTCATTTGCTGTTACACTTAGTTTTTTTAAGCTTTCTCGTGCGGCATTGTTGCCCCGAGTCGGTTGTTAGAAAATGTTTTGTTGTGTTTATTTTAGATTCGTGGCTTTTTGTATCGTGTTGTCGCTCACTCTCATTATTGTTATTTATTATTAAGTATATTTTGATCATTATTATTTCTTAGTTTTGCCGTTGCTGTTGATATTACAAACGCTTATTGACCCAATTTCGGGCAGCAGTTTGCAGTTTACCATTGACTGGAGCTCACATATCTCATGCGATCTTGCCCACAGCTGAAAGGCTCAGTGTAGAGGGGCAGGAGTGGACCGAGTAGTAACTGCAGTCATAAACGAAACCTCACTTCTGTTGAATTTCCAACTGTGCCCATAAATTTTAATCCATGACAAAGTTGCCAACTGGCTCCCAGAGCCGCCCAAGTTGCCAGCCCGCGGAATTGACTGCCTGCGCCGGGCCAGTCACGGATATGAATATGAATATGAACTACAAATGGACACTGAATGGAGCATTTAATGGCTGCCGCAGGAAGGCACGGAAATGCGGATTGAAAAATGGGCAAAGCAAAACAATTTTTTTATCACATTTTTCTAGCATTTTTCTCGCACTTTGTGATCTGAATGGAGCTGTTGCTCGTCACCCGCGAGGCACAGTGAAGCGATTCTATCAAACATTTACCGGGATTTATTGTGGACTTATAGATATTCCTAAAATTAATTCAATAAATAAGAGTTTAACTGATAGGTAGTCAACGATTTTCCTAATGAGACTTAAATTTCGGTATGAAATCAGTTTCTCTTTTGATTTTTATAAATATTTCAAATATAAACGGATTGTAAAATTTATATGAAGTATTTGTGTTTAAACCATGAATTGTGGTAATTTAATTTAGAGAGAAATCTAAATATATTTGGTGGAAATCCAGCAGCATCAAATATGTGATATGATATGATATGATATGAAATGATATGAATCAGATACTTTCTTCTAGCTGTTTATTTTTTTATGCGACTTAAGTAGTATCTTTACAATATAATTCCTGTCCATTAGCATGATAAACATTTTCAGCTTTATCAATATACTCTACGATATTATTGAATATATATGTATATATAAACCAATCTTTGTCAACCAAGCGTCACATCAAATCCCTTCCATTGAGCTGCTTTCAACATATGTTATTCCTGTCCCTTAGTATGATGAATATTTGCAGCTTTTTCAATATTTTCTTACATTTTTGAGGCAAGCTTGACCCAGTATGCCCAGAGCAGTCGTAATTCAGCTATTTCGCTTTCATTAGCTGTTGCTGGCCCGCCAAATGGACAGCAGACCGCCACAGCGTAGTTGTTGATACTGAGACGAGCATTATCCTTTTGGTCGCTGATAGGTGCAACGTATTTGGTTGTTTCTTCTTTTCTCTTCTTCTTTTTGCTCGAAAGCATTGATAAAGTGTGCCATAGCTTGGGGTTAATGTCGCGCCAATGATTTAGCACCTTGTTACAGAGTCACCCGGCCCAGCCCGGCCCGACCCCAAGCCCAAGCCCGAACACAGCCCTAGCCAAATGCTGATGCGGATCGTGGCGATTCGAACCGACAACGCTTAATTGCGCTGATCGCGTGGACAGCGTTCAAGTGTGACTCGCGGTCCGAGTCGGAGCCGGAGTCCGATCAGAGCCCACCACGGGCGCGTGTCGAATTGGTTTTGTGTGGGTGCGTGCGCTGATTTGTTGTGATAAATAAGTGGCAGCCTATATAGGCTGTTACAGATGCACTGGGACAAGAGCAGCGAGTGGTGGGGCGAAGGCGTTCATTCGCATAAATTCCCAGCTCTTGTGGATTTTCATTAAAATTTTTAAACATTTTTTCTGTGTGGAGCCGTTCGAGGCTCTTAATAAGAACAAACAGGCCGTTGAGTCGGCACAATCGCTTGGCGCCCCATGGTGCCATATTTTTGTTAATCCCCCAAGCCAATGCTAAAGAACGCACATAAAATTTTATTATTTATGGATGGCAAGCAGTTCCATATCCTGTGGCATTTATGACACGACCGAAATTCCAATTGTTTCTGCTGCCACTGACACTGGCTTTACTGTTGCTACCGCAGAGTCCCTCGCACCTTGTCCCTCTTCCCGCTCTCTCTCTTCATCTCTCTGCCCCTCTCTCTATCGATGGCAGCCGAGCCTGGATGCATAGGTGTAAAGCATCGCACGACCGCGCTTTGATTAACCTTAAGCGCATAAATAGTGGATTCAATCAGACCTGCAAGAGCTGCCAGTCCGTACCCAATCGACAAGCAGACGGCAACCGGTTTGGCTGCACTGAGAGAAAATACATCACAATAGTCCAGAAGTATCTTAATAACGTAAAATAATTATACATATTATAGGACTATTGAAGGATACATCATTAACGTTATATTGGAATAGGACTTTAAACATTAGTATTCAATCTTACGTTTTCAGTCTGTAATCCTTAATCTTTTATCTCCAATCTTTAATATTTAATCTTGCATTTCAAATCTTCAGACTTCAGTCTTCAGTTCCGATCTTCAATCACCAATCTTCACTATTCAATCTTCAATCTTTAATCTTAATCTTTGATCGTCAATCTTCAAAATTCAATATTCAGGCTTCAATCTTCAGTTTTAAATTTTCAATCATAAATCTTCAATCATAAATAATAATAATTCTTGAAACAAAAAACTTGAATCTTACATCTTGAATCTTAAAACCTGAACCTTGAATTTTTAATCTTTATTACTTAATCTTCAATCTTCAATCATACTTAAGATACTATAAATAATTTGGAAATCATTTATATAGTTAAAAATATAATTATATAATAATAAAATAAATATAATAATATAATATAATAAATAAACTTTAATATAGTTAATCATACAAAATGTAATTATTTTATCAGTTATATGATTTCTAACACCTCCCATAGCAAGACTGATGCACTTCTGTCTTAACGTCGTAACTTTTGAACCATGATCTAACTAAATACGGATCAATGAGATAAACATGCTTTCTGACGTATTAAAGAAATTCATTTCTTTCAGTGTACGCTCCACGTGTCTGATCCGAACAACTCATTAGGTTCGATTCTTCTTGCGGAGGCTTCGCCAGAAACTTTTGCGGCAGAGTCATTGTCATTGTTATTGTTGGGGCGAGTTGCGCTTTTGTTGTTGCTGTTGTTCGGTAAGAAGTTTGGATGCGCTTTTGTCAGGTCTTGGAAAAGGGAAATGAAAATGAAAATGTTGTTGCTCTATTGATTATTGCATATTGATTGCTGTGTGGCTCTTTTTTGTCGAGGCGAGCAGCGACAAATAAAGAAAAAATGAATGCATTTCCACTGCACAGCTAAATTATTGATACGAAAACATTCCGAGAGCCAGTTCTCCAATACACTGGGCACACTTGAGGCAAACACGAGCACAGACGCGATCGCCGAGCCAGAGAAGTGGAGTCGCCGACTGGTCTGGCCAGGGCCAGACAGAATGGAACCGTGCCACAGCTACAGCCACCAGCTGTGTGTTCCATTACGATCATGGCTGGATCTTGGACCAGCTTGGGGCTCTCCTCTCCCCACTCTTCACTCACCACTCTCCACTCCAAATGCATTTCATACAAAGTCATCGTCGTCGCAACCAAATGACAGTCGCCACTTTATAAGAGGCTGATCAATGGCTGGATCTTTAGACTTGTCTTGTCTTGTCTGGGGCAATGCATTTTCGTATTGTTTTGATCTGAAATTCGTTGAATTTCGAACACAATTTTGACAGTTGCCACTCAGTTGCATTTGAAAATTCCACGGAACACTCGGGGCCGGGGACCCAGTCGAGCAACAGGCTCGCCGGCGATAAAGTTAATTGAGTTATTTGGGCTGACAGCTGATTAGTTGAAGTTGGTCTCATTTGAGAGAGAGAAACGAGGGGACACGCGGGGACTGGGGCTGCCCGTGCTGAGGGCCGGGCCGGGCCGAGCCGGGCAATGGGCAATTTTATGGTGCGTGGAAATGGCAAAGTGGAAAATTATTATGCTGCCCCATTAAGTTGCCGCCATTGTCATTGTTGTCGGGCTGCGGTGTCGACCCACGCGCTTGTGGCACTCAAATTTCATGCTG
This sequence comes from Drosophila meridionalis, assembly GCA_035045145.1. Taxonomy (NCBI): domain Eukaryota; kingdom Metazoa; phylum Arthropoda; class Insecta; order Diptera; family Drosophilidae; genus Drosophila; species Drosophila meridionalis. The sequence continues at coordinate 772,840 of JAWNPG010000023.1, forward strand.
CATGCAAATTTTTGTGGCGCATTGCGCAGGCGTTGCAGACAACGCCACCTAAATATATATGTATATACATTTTTTCCCAGCGATCATCAGGCATGATAAAAGATTCAATTACAAGATGGTTAAGTGAGTTCAGTTCATGATTCGTGGGACTTTTCATACACGTTCGTCAGGTGAAGCGAGAATATTGGTTTAATGAAGTATCGGAAAGGATTCGTTTTGTAAACTTCAAGTATTTAACTGATTTTTTGAAAAATTTGTAATAAATTAATTTATATTATTTACCAATATTGTCTTCGTACAGTAGTAACTGGTTTCAAAGGGAACAAATAAATAATCTACATGAAAAATAAATTTTTACTCCCTTTTAATGTCTAATTAATGAAATATTTTTATTTATAAAAAGAATTATATAAATATCTTGACTAGTTTAAAAGTTACTACCAAATAACTATGAAAAGGTATGATTTTGGATCCATTAAAGTCAAAGTCGTATATCCTTATTTCGTATAACTTTAGCTGGGGACAAAGACGAATTAATTAACGGTTTTTTTTTTCGATTGAAATATAGTTTACAACTTCTTTTCAATATAATTTTTCTTTGCTATAGCTAATATTTTCAATAGACATTCAAATATTTATTTCCCATAAATTTGTAAAGAATTTACTTATACATTATATTATATTTATACATATATGTCTTATAGTTTGAATATCCTTCTGCCGACCTTCATATATATATATATATTTTTGAATACTCATTAGTTCGAATCATCAATCTACATTCAAAAGTTGTTCATGCTAGCTTCAATTTCTTATGACTTAATTTTTGAAGAGTGTGACGCAGTCGGTTGCAGTCGAGTGCATCGTTCTTTGCTTATTTTTTATTTCTCGGCCGAGTAGGCCTGACATGCAAACAAAAACAACAACAATGACACGTTGCACAAATGCAAAAACCCATCAAAATGATGGATGACACTTTGATAGTGAAGTCGGTAAGTCGGAAAGTCGGAAAGTGCGCAATAGTTGCACTTCAGAAAACCGCAAAGCAATTGCTTTGCCCAATCGCAAAAAACTGACAGCTGGTCGGGAGCAGCAAAAGGAAGAAAAATTTGCGCTCATATGAGAGACAGAGATCTTGGGAGTGCGTAAAAAATCAAAAATAAATTAAAAATCAACAAACAGTAGTCGACACGTCAATGAATTTGAAATGCATGCAAATGCGAGCGGGCCAATTGTACTCACGGGGGGGTTGGAGTGGAGGTAGATCGCGCTCTGCCATTTGAAGTCACAATTCGATCCTCGGGGTTTTTGGCAATTGCCAATATATCGGCATACCAGTCGGGTCGATTTCCTTTTGAGATTCCTTTTCCCATTGATCACTCTGAACTTTTTCTTTTCGCCACGGTTGCAATTCTCCTTTGTTGCGCAATGAAACTGTATCCTCAGGCAGTCGATTTGCATATATGGATGGGCATCAGGATCGGCGACACGTCGCACACACTTGATTGCCCTTGAATGGCAAATGAATGCATCTGGAATTTGCAAATCTTTGCAGGAGGTAAATCGATACTCAGTGGGCATAATGTGTGTTAGTTAGCTATGCTGCCAGATCTGTCTTCTCAAGTGATCGCGTTTGCCTTTTCCCAAATGGTTCTATGATTTCCCATCAAGATGTTCATTTCGTATGCTTGCATTGATCTTTTGTGAATGTTTGCAAATCGCGTTGATCGATGTTGTGCTTGAAATTCGAAACGTTGGCTATAAAGTTCGGAATACATATAGATGAGATTGATTGAATATATAGAACACTCTACAAGTAGTTTCAAGAAGGCCTAGTAACTGTGATTAAAATGTGAACTATTATCGTATTAATGATACATCTAAAGCTGAAACTTATTTTATAATTAATGTGTAGATTTTAGCATCTATAGAACCCATTTAATTCCAGCAACTTCTCTTACATCTGCGTCTTAATCTCGTTTCTCATAAATGAATTACATTTCTAATAAACAATATTACATATCATTATTGAGATTTCTGTAAATAAAAATCTTTTTGGATGTGTTCCGAAATTTGCATGCTCGCTAAATTTTTTGTTTGCTGCTGAGGATCATCCATGGAAATATAATTGTGTTGCTCCCATTTCGAATTCAGATCGCATGTTCTCAGTTTTGGCGCCAATTTTCGCCGATTTTCATTATTTTCGTTTGCATGTTATTGCAATCAGGAAAACATTGTTTGTCATTTAATGCAGGCATCAAACCCCTTTCTTATTCTTCGTTTTTTTTTTTTTTTGCTAGCTAAATGTTGATGCTCTGCTCGGCTCTGAGATCAATAAATAAACAACAAAAGAGTTAAATTCAATTGCAACTCTTCCGCGACCTTTATCAATCCCAGACAATTACATGCTTGCAAATTTTCCTGACTGTGCTCAACCTTCGTGTTCAATTATTTTGCACCTATGCGAAACGATCGAAGGATCAGCGACGCGTCACGACGGCGACTGTGATCGCAAAAACTCAATCAAGTCGAAAACCCAAGTCTCGACCCCGTTTCGAATCCGTAATATTGTTCTCGACCCCCGACCCACTGTTTCGAATGCAAAAAGAAAAAAAGGAGTAAAAAACATTTTGTGCGTGACCCTTTTCGGCAAGCGAAAAGATCTTTTCTTTTTGTCAACTGCGCAGGTGAGAGATCGCAATTTGCGTTGATCTTTCACAGGGCTTGCCCTCTGGGGCGCATTGATTTCTTGACGACACAAACAATATTACGCAGGGCAAGAGAGAGAGAGAGAGAGAGAGAGAGATAGAGAGAGGGAGAAAAGGGTGCAGCGCCTCGCGACGGTCCCAATGACAATCGTTCGCCTAACGAATTCGTTGATTTCCTTTAATTTCGTTTGGCATTTTCTGACTGTTTTTGCAATAGTTTTTTCGGATTCATAAATTATCGAATCCTTGGAGTGAGCTTTGCATCGTGTGAACAGCGAATGTGCGCGCGGGAAACGCCTCTATAAGTATATGGATCGCCAGGATCGATCTTTGAAATTCCCACAATTTGCATGCGGCTAATTCTAATTATACAAATCGCTGCTGAGCTGCGGTCATTTAAATCTGCCCATGGCTAACTGGCTAAGCCCGCTGCTCGATGCCTGATCGCCTGCTAAGTAAAAGCCGGCTTAGGCTTAAACTTACTTACTCCTTCCTGTGTTTATTTTTGCACCAGCTGTGGCGAGCGAGCCTGGGAAACTCCGAGCTCCGGCCCGGCCCGCTCGCTCACAGGTGTTGTCATCGTCATCCTCGTTGTCGTCATGATCGCACTGACTGTACCTCTTTGGGCCTGCGTACCTACCTGTGTTGTTGGCATTGTCTGGCTTTAGCTATCTTTTATTTGGGAATTTCCCAAAACAAATGAAAATAAAGTGAAACGCACAACAAAAGTCAAATGCCCGGGGCACGGGTTCGGCTTTAGAATTACAATATATTATTTTTCTTCTTCTCTTTCTTTTCTGTGGCCCTAGGCCACTGATCACTTACCACTGTGTAGGAGGCCATTGTTTTTGTTTCCCTGTTCTGTTCTCTCTCTCTATCTCTCTCTCTCTCTCTCTCTCTCTCTCTCTCTCTCTCTCTCTCTCTCTCTTGCTTTGTACGCTGTAAGTGATCCTCTTCTGCCTTTTATTTGCTTTTCTTTCTTTCAGCCTGTGTCTTTGCTTTTGTATCGCTTTTTTTGTGCGTGTCCGCTCAGCTACTTGTCTGCGTCTCTTTCTGGCTCGCGTCTCTCTTTCTCTCTTTTACTCTGTCCAGGCAATCTTGGCGACAGACTGTCTAGCGCGTAGGCGTCAGGGTTCACGAGAGTTGTGGATGGTTTAGAATATATCAAGCATATAGGATGCATATAATGCTAAAGGTAAATAATACTTGAAAAATGTTGTTCTTGGACTGCTAAGGTATGGAGAGTTTGGAGTGGTTTCTTTCAAGGGAAATTAATTAATATTAGAAGATTAAATGAATATGTTTGAGCATACTTAATTTGAAGGTATCTCTAGACTAATTGCATTATAATTATTTTTATATAAAATAAATAAATCAAATCTGAAATAGATTCCATAACTATCTCCAAGGTTTTTCATATTTTTCCTGTTTTAAATACATATCATATTAAGGATCTTAATACCTTCTTCTTCTTCTCAATTAAAAACAAGAACATTTTCTTATGCCGTAGTATAGTTGAAATGCGTTTCCTTTCACAGTTTGATGACTTTTATTTCGTTTCCACCCCAGCAATTCGGTAAGCATTTTCTTTATCAGAAACTGCCCCCGTCCTGCTCCGCGCATCCAGCTGGCCATCAACCTAAATGACACTCCAATTTGGAGAGGCATTTCCACATTAATAAGCAGCAACACATTGGGCACAAAAGCCAACTAAATAAATTCCATAGACAGAGGAAAAAGACAAAAAATGAAATAAAAGCAAACTGCATTTTGTCTTGGGGCGCAGTCAACAGAGAAGACAGAGAAGTCGTTGTCTCTGCGCATTCCTCTAGTCCTATTCAGGTCTCTGTTCTTCTGCAGCTCTCTTGTTCCCTTGTTCCACTGTTTGTCACATTCTCTTCTACGAAAAGCGTGGCCAACAATGGATATGGATCGTGGATCGTCTAGGCAGCAGACGCATAAACTATGCCCTGGACAATGGCCACAGAGCACTTCCTTTCAGTCATCTACCAACTACCTGCCGTAGGGTCCATGGGCGAGCTGGGAACTGTGGGTCGTCTTCGTTTTCGACGTCGTCGCCAGCATGTCTGGCAAGATCACTGGCAATACAATGGATAGAGAAACAGTCGCCCTGCTGTCTGTTAGATTAGTATAGAATTGCAGATCATTCTGAAATTTCATTTCGTTTCATTCATGCTATAATCTATTTTCTTTTAAATGCCCAACAACAGCACAAACACCATGCTAAATATGCTCAATGACCCGGTTCCTGTCCCTGTCCCAGTCCCTATGCCTGTCTCTTTCTCTGTTTATAGCCCTCTTCGCCGTGCCTAGACAACAACGGCGACGCACTGTCTGCCAGGATCGATATTCGGCTGTTGGCTATTGTCCATGCCTAATCACCTTGCTTTATGGATAAAGCATAGATAGAGCATGACAATTCACTTTATATTCAGATGGACATCGGTTGGCGAGCAAGTGTGGGCCTAGTTGACAGTTACAATTGACTGTGCCTACAGCCCACTGGCAAAGCAATCCATTCAATTGACCACCCTGTCCGCAGTTGTAGTTGTAGCCGTCGCCTACCCCCTGCACGAAACAATCAACCCCTCTTGAGCGAAACAATGAAAAATTTAAATCCAAGCTTAGCATAATAAAAATTCAAGCGAGCGTAAAACGCTAATCTCTGCCACAGAGTGTGTAGCTGTATCTATGTATCTATATGTAATTCTAGACGGTCCTTTATTCCCATTCCCAATCTGAGTGCAATTTTGGCTCGCACAAATTTGTTTATTGGAAAATCTGTGCAGCGATGCATCTATCTGTCTGTGTTCGCAAAATGTCAGATTAGATCAACGTTGACAACTCGAAAGGGAGCGAGAGAGGGAGAGAGAGAGAGACAGTTAGAGACAGTTAGACTCCGGGTACAGTCATGCTTCTCCGTCCGTTGGGAGCTCAATTAAAGCGGGGCAAATGCTGTCATAATGCGCATTTAGTTGTTAGCAATGCTCCATATAAATTAATGCCCTTTGTAGCCATTCCATTCAAACTTCCCGATTGCCAATCCAGATTCCCTCCTCGGAATATCAGACGTAATAATGTCGGGGCGAAAACAATGCGAAGCGATGCGATGACGCTGACGCTGACTCAAATAAAATATAAAACACAAAAAAAATACAGAAACACCCAGCTACAAAAGCGGCAACAAAAACAACAACAACAACAAAAGCTACGCACATATTGCGCAGGATACAGATACACAAGGACATTGCTTGGCAGTGGAGTGGGTAGCGCTGGGGTGGGGTAACCAGGTAAGGTAGGGTCCGGAGTACGGGGGATTTATGTTTCAACAATTTCAATTGTTTGCTAATGTTTTTGTACTGCGATTGTTGCCATTGTATTTGGATTGTCTAATATGGCAGGCAGGACGAGAGTTCAAAGATTATGACTTGGTATAGAACTGGGCATCGAATTGCCGTTGTTATCGATAGGCAGCTGACGACATCAATCGAACAGCAGCCGCCTGTTCGACTGCCGACTGCCTCGGAGCACATTAACATTAAAGTGTGAAATTTCAAGTGAATTTTGACGAGAAATCAGCGTCGAACGCTAATCGCTGTCTGTTACTTGGTTCGCCTTCTCGGAAGTGTCGGCTTTGAAAATCGGGAATTTCCTGTACTCTAGCGCTGCGTTGCACATCCTTTGGGCTCTTTAATAAACCCACTAATAAGGCCAAACAGGCCGAACAGGGTCAAGGCATTAGCATTAGGCCAAACAATGCCTGTGAAATGCATTTAGCTTTTATGCAGGACACGCGTCCTTGCCGCGGAAATACCCATTGCACAAAGCAATCTGTTTCTACTTAGCTCAACTGCTTTACGATCCCCCTTCAGCCCGACCCGACCCAGCCAGAGCCGCGCTAAGACAGCGGACCAAAAGGTCACTTTGCCTAATAACTTTAGTTCACAAATACGCCTTACAATCACTCCTACGCGAAGCACTGACTGCTGATCCCTCGCAGCCCGAGGGCCTGGAGTGGGTGTTGTGTATAAGTTTGTCATAAGGAATGCAACACCCCGGAACCCGAGTAGGTCGCACATGCTTAAGCATTCGTTGACACAGAGCTCAGGATTCGAAGGAAAACAAGATCTAGCAAAAGGTATCATAAAATAAATGCGAATAACAAGCGGAAGACTTCGAGTGGTTCAGGATTGATAACAAATAATCAACTAACTTATCGTATTTTTAATATATTTAATTCTGGGTATTAATTGCTAATTCAAAAAGTGCAGCAAAATAATAATAAATATAATAATAGTAATAAAATATAAAAATATTTTTGATATTCTTCAGCCTGGCTCATATTTTGGCTAATTTTGGAAGTTATAAATGTTTTGAAAAGTAATAAAAATTAAATTAGTATAAAATTTAATTATAATAATTTTAATAATAATAAAATATCATACTATATTTGATATATTCTATTCTTTCTTATACTTTGACAATTTTTGGAAACCATAATAATCCTGAAAAATAATAATAATATTATAACACATATATTATTCTTTTTTGCTGCTCAAATTTTGACAATTTGTTCAAAATTTTCAGTCTTGAAAAATAGTAAAAATAAAAGTAAATAGAGCAAAATAATAAAAACTATCATCTTTATTCATCTCACCTTTATTCTAGAAAATATAAGTCTTGAAAAAAATAAAAATAAAAATCTATTATTTAATAATAATAAAATTTATATAGTCTATATAAAAAAAAAAAAAATAAAATAATAACAATAAAAATAATAATAATAATATATATGTAATAATATTTTCGATATTCTTTATTGTTTATCACATTTAAAATGAAAAATATAACTTGAAATATAGTAAAAATAATATAGTTATTATTATAATATTATAATTATAATAATGATAATAAAATATCATAATATACAAGAATATTTTCACATATTTTTAAATTATAAAAGTCTGGAAATAGATTTATTATATATAACATAATATTTATAATACAATAAAAAATAATATTTCTTACAAATTTTATTCTTTCTAATGTTAAAAATATTTTGAAAATTATAAAAATGTTGCAAAATAATTAATAGTTATTTTTAATATTTGCAAGCTTCCCAACTGCCTAATGATATATGAAAACTTATTAAACATCTGCAGAAACACTAAAATATGCATTCGACTAATCAGCCGTAAGTCAGAGTCTTACTAATGGGCCAAGATTTCATTAACAGCCTGAAACAATTCTAATGATAGCTTCTGGCCATGATTGCTGTTGGCTCGGAGCTGGTAGCCCGACGCCCACAAGCAATAAACTGACTTCCGTAGGCTTCGAGCTGCTGAGTGTTGAACTGTTTTGCAGCACGCCTGAAGAGCCAAAACTGAAATTGAAAATATTTTAATGTGGCATTTACTATGTTTTTCTCTGGCACTCGGTTGAAAGTTCTCGCTGCATGCAGCACGTGCAGATGGCCTGAATGGCACAGCCGGCTGCAAACAAAAGCGCCAAGTGAGACTGAGACTATGGCTAAGGGCGTTGCATCATTGGCATTGACCACGATTACAGGAGTCGCGGCAGCAGGCGACGGGTAACAAAGCCACAGCCGAAACGATGCTGGGCTGGATGGCCTTTGGTATGCTAACAATATGAGAATTTATATGACAAGTCTGTCATATTTTTACAAACGTTATAAATCACCCGACGCTCAATGCCTCAAGTGGCACCGAAATGAGGAAGGTGTGAGGTTCCGTACGGCTCCGTCTCAGAGACAGAACCAGAGCCAGAACCAGAGCCAGAACCAGAGCCACAGCCAGAGGACTGAAGCCAATGCAAATATGTAAATATTGCTTCAAGGCACGCGATTCTACACGATTCCTCGTGCGTTTATTGCTCAGCCCGTCTCGACTGGGCAATTTTTATGGTCTACTTCGGCTGCCTTGCGGTGGGTCTGAGCACTCGCTCCGTTCCCTGCGCTTCAGTTTCTTACACACATAGCTGGAAGTGTTTCTGCTGAAAAACGTAACCGAAACTTGTACGAAAAATGCAAATTTTGTTGTCTTGTCGGGACAATTGACAATGCTATTACTATTGCTGTTGCTATTGCTTGCTTCAAAAGGTAACCGCCATTCAGGACAACCAGTCGAAAAAAGGACAATTGCGTATTGAGGAACATCGTTTTGGCTGAGAGAATTGAAAATGCGGCCGCAACAATTGAGACAAATGGCGCATTGTCAACGTGCCGCAGCGAAGTCATATTGGGAGGTCCTTGCGCTGCATTGTCCTTGCGGCAGACACAAAGACGCATTTAGTGGTAAATGCTCATCAACAACATCAACACAGACTCAGCGCCCAGCCACCTGGCTATGGCTAGCCCAGTCCAGGACCTCATCCTTTTGGGTTAAATGCAGCGTATGCAAATCTAATCCTAGCTCCGTCCACCTGGCAAATATTCAATTAGCACAGCGATTGGCGCGTAAAAAATGCCCGCCGAAGACCACTCGAACGAGCGGTGCTCCATAGCACATTAAACCCACCATCTATGTCTCTAACCCCACATATTCCACATCCAGGGCCGATTCTAGCCGGAGCTTAGCTAGTTGCTGGCGCTGCTAAGTGCTGGCGGCATTATCCCTTCCATTGGCAAATGTTTCCACATGCTTTGGCATTTCCGCTTCCGTTTCGGTTTCCGCTTGGCGCCAACAGCTCGGCCTCGCCATTCCCATTGTTGCCCCAAAAGTCAAGTGGCGTAAATTAATTACAGAACCAGGCCCAGCCCCACATCCACCTCCCACACATCAGCAGAGTCTCTCTGATATATCTGGTTGGTTTTGTTTTTCGCACTGCCGGCCCTCTAATTGCTCCAAATCTCACAGTGCTTTACAAGTGTGCACACACGTGTGTATACATATCAGCTATAAACACGGCCATTGTTCGACTTTAAAGAGATAAATATGCCCGCGTGGAAATTAAAATGTTTACGAATTGAAAATCATAGCGCAATATTTTAATTGGATATCGCGTTAATGCGTGGGTGTGCATTTTGAAGGATTAGCAGTCGTTAGCAGGAGCCTCGAAAATGATCGGAATTAATGACACTTTTACTAACTAACTAATTACAAAAGTTACGGATATTAAGTTAAGGTTGTATTTTATTTTATTTGTAATATTTATTTCACGAGAATTTATTATATACAGATCTGTATATATATTTCGATATAGTATTCTATTCAAATTATCAAGTGTTATTTCACTCAACCAAACATTAAATTAATCCCATTAACAAAACCAACGAATCCCATCTAAATACAGCTCATGTAAATGGCTTAACGCCGGAACTAAATTCTGGATGTTAAAAAAAATGTTTAACTGCTTCTGCTTCTGCTTAGGGTTTGTCTCCCTGACATATAGATCCTCAACTTGGCAATTCAATTTATAATAGTCTCACATTTGATTTCATGTTATCATTAGTATTAATTAGCTGGCATCATTAGGCAGATAACTGACCCGCTTTTGCCATAGCAGCTACCAGTTAATTCTTGGACCTAGAAGATCGCATTCACACCAGACCGGACCGGACCACATATCGGCGAATGCTGGTAGTCAGATGATCAATAGACTGATTGAAGCCATGCTAATGATGGGCTTTCTGTTCCTTTTTTGGCATTGATTTGGATGTTGTTTGTTTGTGAAATCGTCGTGTTTTTTCTGTGTGACAAAAGGCGAGCAGCATTGATGCGGGATCAGCATCGGCTGATGCTTTAAATCGGGGATCGTCAATGGCCACTAGTCCCTGACCGTTACGCGTCACACGCTCCAAAATGGAAGCCCAGACACGTTTGCCGTTCGATTCGTAACCGTTTCGAGTCTTTATGAGACGGCGCGCCCCCTTTTGACAGTCGCTGCATAAATTTGAGTTGCGCGAGAGCCCAAAAAGGTAGCCGAGAGACCCATAAAATTAACATCTTTGACGCTAAGCCGTGATTTAGTTTTGTTTTAATGTCGCCGTCTTTGTACTCTCCACTTGATACAATGCAAATCGAGTTGATTTCGATATGATGATGATGACGCCTACCTGTCTTGCTCGTGGATAATTTAACTGAATCAAATTGGATTTGCATAAGACCAAAGAATCATTAAATGGAACAGCCTAGCTAGATGCGAGGTGGGGCGAGCATCTTCAGCCTTGAGATACTCTGTTTTAGAGAAAGAAAATAACATTTAAACTGGACACATTTTTTCTCATTATGTTACAGGGTATGTCAGATATAATTGCTTAGACTAATCGGAATAGCATATCATAGAGTTTAAAAAGGGCATGCTAGACTATGAAGTACTCCATAATGTTATATGTTCTATTCTATAGCTATGACAATAGAAAACCCACTGTTTGATTCAGGGTGTGCAAAAGTATTTACCGGGATCAGAATGGTATAGAATTTTAAAAATGCTTAACTAAATATGAAATAAATATGTAATTAATTTATTTCATAGGAATGCTTATAAGAAAACAGATATTTGCTACAGGGTGCCTAAGAATATTTGCTTAGACCAATCAGAAAGGTATAGCATAACATTATAAAAAGACGTAACTAACTGTAAATACCCTAACAGATAACAATGTTTCAATAATGTTTGCTCTCCTTGCTATAGACTACATAACTGTATTTACCTAAGCCAATCAGAAAGGCAGAACAGAATGCATAAAGATAACTTGCTTAACTAGAAATACCCTGTAATGTTATATGTTCATTCTCTAAGAATGTCTTAAAAACTATTCAGAACAGGTCACTCGAATTGAGAAATCCTCCATAGTGGAATACATTGGCTTCAACACAATACTTAACAGAATCTCTCACAAAAACTTGATACACTTTACAGGGTATCAGGTAAGGCCAATCAGAGTGTTTTCGCAAACTTGTTTCAAAAGTTTTGTTGCTTTAGCTGGCACTTTTGCACGTCTAGAAAAACATGCCAAATCCTTGTTTAACCTTTGCACCCAAACGGCAGCTATTTAACTTTGGCAAACACGTAACATGTCCAAATTTTCGCGCCGCCTCGGGGCTCAGGGAGACGCAAAGACAAACTTTTCGCACAAACACACACACACACTGAGAGAGAGATTGGTCGAGAAGAAGGGTTTAGTTGGCAAACGGGTTCGACTGGAATTCGCATGGCTGTGGAGCGCTGGCAAGGGACGTGTCGCTTATAATCTTCACGCAGCGCTCGACTCGCCTGCCGTTGAAAGGATAATGGAACATTGATTATTATTTTGATACCACCACTCAAAGTCTGCAAATTAAGTACGCATTTATCTGAAGTAATTTGGGTTCAAATGTGCGGCAACTGCGGTCAAATTGTTGCCCATACTTGGCAGTTGGCAGCCTCCGTTCCGTGGACTGGCCCTGGACTGGTTGCTTGAGAATGACATTAAATATATCGTATTTAAGTAAGAAACTGGCTACAAAGGATGGTCACTTTTGTCCACTTCCACTTCCACTTCCGCGCATGTGTAGCAAATGGCCCGTCATAGTTTCAATGATAAATGGCCATTCAGACGGGGACAAACAAGATGGAAATAAAGAAAAACTTAATGTACACAGAAATGGAAGAAGGCTGAGGGCTGCTGGGATTTGTTATAATTTGTGATTTGTGTTAATTACTGTTCCATTATGTGAACTGGGCAGGGCTAGACGGCCACATAAAGCGGAAGGACCTGCTTAAGAAAGGCAAAAGCACAAACCCCTTTTGTGCATTGTTGGACAACCTTGTGTATGCGAATCGATTTGGCTGCTGGGCAGACAACGCTGAAATGCCTCAATAAATGCACATTTGAAAGCTCTGCTCAGCCATCATCTTAATCTCAATCTCTCGTAATATATGCCGCGGCTCACAATCGGCCACAAAATGGCGTCGCACAATCAATCTGAGGCAGTCGCATTCATTGTCCGAGCTTGTTATGCACAATACACACAGAGATCTGTCTCCATACGCAGCGGTTCGAAGTGCCACCTTTCTCTAAATGAGACAAATGCCAATGGCGGAGACAAATGCGAGCAACGGTTTCACCATCGCTACACACACACTCACACACTAGCACAAAAGCACGTGCCACTTGACAGAGCCCAAAGACAAGGCAGTAGGAGCGACCCAACCCAAGTCCCACATCTGGACAGGGCACTTGGCTGGCTGATTGAGTTTTTTAATTTGACGCAATTGTTTGGCTGCGATTTGAAACGATTTGGATCGAGTAACCCCAAGAATTTACACAATTAATGTCAAAATGCGATTCGGCTTTAAAGCGCTTTCAAATGTCACTGGGCATGTCAAAAGAGTGGCCGCCATTGATGCCAAGCCGAAGTAAAAACAAAATCATAAACTTTATACAAATGTTGTTTCTTTTTAAACTTATTTGAATTCTCTATGCATGTGTATGCGTGTGTGTGTGATCATTGTTGCTTGTTGGCTACTGCAAAGTGCTACCAGTTCAGCTTGCGATGTGACAATGGTAGCTGGAGAAATCCTAAGAGAGTTGTTAGGTAACTAGGTAACATATATTATTATAAGACATGCCAACAAATAGGATGAAATTTATTTACCAAGAATACTATAAGCATTGGTTGGCATCAATAATTTTAGGTTGTTTATATTATTAAAATATTTCGCAGAAATTATTTCATTCGTATATAGTTTATTCTTAAGTTGACTCTCGTATTGTAAATCTTCGTAATATAATTAAATAAATAAAGGAATAATTAAATATAAATAAATAAATATTTATATAAATAACTAAAAAAATAAATAAGTAAATACATAAACGTATAAATAAATAAAGAATTAAATAAATATTTAAATAAATAATGATATAAATAAATATTTAAATAAATAATAAACACAATAAATTAATAAATAAAAAATAAAATAAATAAATAAGAAAATTAAATAAAATATTAAAATATATTTTAGTATTAATTTAAATAAAAACAGCTTTCTTATATATTTAGAAATTTTGAAAGTTTTCTATTAAACCATGGAAACCTTAAAATAAAATCATTATACCTTAGATTTGCTGTTTTCAATGTTTTCATGGATAATAAGCAAATTAATTTTTTTATAGAAACTGAAAATAATATTAGGCTATGGCATAAGTATTTCGACAAGTTTGTTATACTAGAAAAACAAATTTTAAATTCAAAGAAATGTAGGCAAACCTAATGAGATACATCCTAATACTTTAATAGTATTTTGAAGGCGTCTCTAAACAAAATCTACTACATTTCTGAAGATGACTGGACATATCTCTTTTGTAAGGAAAGTGACTTCAAAAATTGTCTCAACTCTGATTTTATGTATCAAAACTTTTCTTCTTATTGTCCGTTTCAATGGAAACCTGAAATTGTGTTTAATATTAAATATTTTATTCAATCAAGAATTCTGATGGGGAAAATTTAACGTTGGTTAACACCAATGCCCTTAATTCTATTAGTTTTCAGCCGAACTGTGTACCATGGGACATTTTTCTGCTGCCGTTTAAATGGTCGCTCAATGGGCCTATCCCCAAAAAGAAATACATTATCAAATATATTACTCAAATATTGACCTTGTTTCATCGAGTCAATCATAGAAATGAAAGTACCCAACATATGAAATCGTACACAGAAATATGATATCTGTACATCTAAAAATGCATAAAATATATAATATATATATAGATATATAAGTGTTAGCTGTATTCCGTTGAACATAAGCCAGTTAGAGCATAGAGACATCGACGCGTTCTCGCCACATTAAAAGCGCCTCCGACTTAAGTTCGAATTAAGTTTATAATTGGCTTTTGTTGTGCGGCGACTGTTTTGTTGTTATTTGCCCTGGTCGGATCCGGAGGCTCTTTGCGTATTGCTACAACCAATTCATCATAATTCATTATATATTTTTGACATTTTCCAGCGTTGAGCCCACTGTTGTGGAAACTAATAAAGATGTCATTGGCAGACAATCGCCTGAATCACAAGGCCTCTCTCTCGCGCTCTCTCGCTCTCGCTCTCTTTCTCTCTCTCTATGCCTCTGGGCTATGTGGCATTGGGCATAAAAATGCTTTATAGGTAACCGAACCAAGGCAATTCATAATTTTCATAATTTACGCTTTGTTTGGCAAACATTTTGGCGCCTGCGAAGATTTTCCTATGCCACATATGCAACGGGGTGTGTTCCATGTTTTTCCCGAGGAACCGCAGTGGCTTCTTACATAACTCAATTTTACGATCCGAAGCTACCTACTTAATAAATCATAGCAATCCTTAGCAGACAGCGAGACAGAGCGAGAAAGAGAGAGAGAGAGAGAACCAGAGAATGTAAGTAGAATTTCATAATTAATTTTTAATGCTTGACTGCGTTGCACTTTTTACACAATTATGATTTATAGCAGCAACATAATGTATATATACGTATATATATATGTTATTCAGTTATTTTTTTTAATTTTTGTAAAACATTCACTTGAAATGTTTGGAGTGCATTCGGCGCAAGTTGAAGTCGTTTAATGCCCGCGCAATTTTTATTGTAATTGCAAAGTGAAATGTCATTATGTATTGCATTTTGTAGCCATTGAAGCAGCGTCAAGTGGCTCGGCCTGTTCCGGTATCGCAGCCGATACTTGGGCCCGACGGTACGGGTGTGCAACCCGTAACAGCTGGCTGGCCGCACGCCAGCTCAAGTGGCCCAACTTCAGCGTTGACTCTGACTCCAAATCCAGACTCCGCTTCGATTGCCGCCGGCAACCACAGCTCTGACTCACATTTGTAAGTGTGCGTGTGTGTGTGTGTGTGTGAGTGGCTAGTAACCAGCCTCCAGCTGCTGCTGCTTACCTTGTTGCTCCTTTCTTTGGCAAACTGTCAGCTGTGGCTAATTAAATGAAAGCCCCTCAAGTGCTGGAACTCTCGCTAGTTGGTTGACTGACTCACAGATTCAAAGACCAACTCCAACGGGTAGCTGTGCACGCTCACAGAAGCGCGTAATTGTCAAAGGTTACAATTGGAGCTCCAACATATGTGGCAAGAGTGTGTGTGTGTGTGTGTGTGTGCGCCATGTGTGCGGCCGTTTTTGCTGGAGTTCCAGCCAAGCAACACCTGGCCATAATGTCCAATGTGTTGGCCTATGCACATATTCAAATAGGCCAAAAGGCAATACGGTTTTACGGCTGAAAATGAAATAGAACTAAACAGATGTAAGCTAGAAAAATATGAAATTATATATATCGTACATAGAGAATTTTTTTTGATTGATTTACAATGGTTTTAAGGAGCGGAAAGTGAAAATAATTATAAAAAATATTTATATATTTTTAAAATTTATAAAATTCAGATTGTTCTTTACTATAGAGAAGCAACTGCTTTCCCAGCCTTAAGCACTAAGGATATTAAATCATTCATTACTTAATCATCACATAACGCAAATGGGGAAGTATTTAAAAATACCGTTTTAAAGCTGTTTATTGCTATAAATAGATACATATAAAATAGTTCAAATTGTAGTTCCCTTATATTCATTTTAACTGACGTTTTTTATGCCTACAAATATGATACAATAATTGTGTTTTTTTAAGCTCATCTTTTCGGTTAAGTGATAGGGCAATTTCGCAGCTCGTTTGGGCTGCATGAATGGATGAGTGGCGTCTATTCAATTGATGTTTGGCTATAGAAAGCACTAAGCACAGCTGCCCCTGCTCCCGTGGCCGTGTATTCATTGCCCGAACTAGCCTCGCAGACATCCTGCACTTTCCACACGGCCACAGCCCACAACAGCTGCACTGAATCGCGAGATCCTTGCCGAAAATATGCTCGTCCTTTGTACGAAATAACTGAGTGCGTATATGAGTACACTCGTATTTTCATAGCGTCGACGCTGCCACTCAATTATCGTTTTTTTTTTTTGCTTCATTCTTTCTTTTGGGAAATCTGACCCCGCACACAAAAAAGTACGGATTTTTTTTCGTTTTGTAATTGTTATTTTTCGCGCACACTTTAACCTAATGAATAAATAACATTAAACGCGCTCTAATGGGCGCGATTCTTGGCCGAGCAGCGGCCGGGACGGAGGCGGGCTGGTTGGTGGGAAAAGCGCCGTAAACCATTTCCATTGTGCGATCCCGTTAAGTGGGCGCACTTGAGCCATGAGCTCTAAGTCCAAGCCCAGAGTCGTGGGACCTGCGAGAGCATATGCTCGAGTTCAATTCAAATGGAAACTCAGAGCCGAAACTCAAAGCGCGAGTCGACCCGTGCTACGCGATACCCTGCACCTTTGTTGAGCCAAAGAAAACTCGAGTCGGATCCAATTCACATCAACATTGATACAAAGACTGGCCAACAATTGCGGATACAATGCCAATCAGCGTTGCCAAAGCCGTGCTAATTGTCAACGCAAACTGCGATACATAATGCGAGACGAGATCGACACAATATGGAAAATTTTAAATTCAATAATCAAACATTAACAAATCGAACAACAGCGAAAAAAACACATTTGAAAGCAAATATATAAACAGTTGTTGTGCAGCAAAACAATTTCGGAATACTCTTTATTGTATACTAAGTAATCTTATGCATAGATTATGGGTTTAACTTGAATCTTCTTTGAAATAAGATAATGATTAGAACAACAAATCGTAAAACACTGAAAAAGTAATATTTATTTAACAAAAGTAATTTTAATATTATTTAATATATTTTTATGATTTTCTTTTATTTATTAATAAATAAATTAAAATCAAATGTATGAAAAAAAAAACTAAAAAACTAACAAATTATTATTAATTATTTTAAAATTTAGAAAATTTTTATAATTTTTATATTTTTTAAATGTTATTTTAAAAATTATTCAACAAAAATTTTTTGAATATTGGGTAGAAGAAATTATTATTATTTTTAAAAGATTTATAATCTTTACATTTTAAAATTTTATTTCAGATATTTATTCGCATTTTTTTGTGCTATTCTTTTATTTTTTAATAAATAAATTAAAATAAAAGTAATAAAAATAATATTTTGGAAATTTCATGCAGAGGTATTATTTTACTTTCTAATATTTTATTTTTTTTAATGATTTAATTTATGAAATTGTAATTATTTTAAAAGTTAGGAAACATTCATAATTCACTAATCTTACAGTTCAACAATCAGTTTTTGTTTTCCCATAAACCTAGAGAATATCAAACAAAGTGTTGTCCAATACAGTAAAAACAAGAATGTGAGAATCAACTGATGATAATGGACATAAAACAGATTAGAGACCTTCAACCAAATTAGCGGTAAACGGTCGTCAACCGAACTAACAAATTGGCCCATAAAAACTAGAGCCAAACAGTGACTGGTAGAGTCGT
Organism: Drosophila meridionalis; assembly: GCA_035045145.1. Classification (NCBI taxonomy): domain Eukaryota; kingdom Metazoa; phylum Arthropoda; class Insecta; order Diptera; family Drosophilidae; genus Drosophila; species Drosophila meridionalis. The sequence goes on from JAWNPG010000023.1 coordinate 790,942, forward strand.
GCAACCCACCGCAGGGCAAAAGCTGAACAGCACGCCCCTTTTGCCCACTGGCTAATTTCGATGCCGCGATAAACACAAATTAGCTGTGCCACGGATGGTGGCACTGACAGTAGGATGCATGGATGTCGACTCGACGCAAGGACGCAAGGACGCAAGGAAACTGTTTGCCGATTAGCTCCGACTGATAGTGGAGTGGCTGTGCGGCGGATGAGAGCGCGGCCAACTGATGGCTGACACAGATAAGCGTAGCTGAGCCGAGTTTTTCTCAAGTGGGCAGCAATTAGGGGTTGCAGTTGCGGCCCGGAAATCGTCCTTGACAACAATCTGCACACACGCTAATAACTTAGCTCAACTCAACTCGACTCGACTCGCGCCCCAAATCAGAGCAGGGCATAAAAAACAAACGCAACAAAGTGTAAATAAATTTATTAAAAGCGGTCAAGGAAAATGGAAAAACACAGTTTTTCACACCATTTTAGATACAGACAACAACAAAATATGAAAACAAACAATTATAGCGGGCAAACTTAATTAATGGGGTGTGAACGACTTGGAGATACTCTGCTTTCTAATTTAGTGATCAAGCTGACAGCCGTGCTTAACGAGGTATTCCCCGCATAAATTAATTTCATTTTAACAATATGTATAAAAATACAGAATCTAAAACAAACGTCGATTTATGTTTTCCTCAGGAAATCTTTGGTTTCTTAATTTTACAATATTTTATTGAGACCTGCACCTTTATATAACAAGCTTAACAAATAAATATCTTATATGGTCATAGCATCTATAAGGCGCAGATTATATTGGAAAATATATTCTGCTTCTGGAATAAACTAAATTACCTAAACAAGTATTTATTTAAAAAATATATATTTTACATGAACGAGGAGAAGTGCTCTAGTCAAGTGTGTTCGACTTGGATATATCCTATATGTCTATCCACATGTGTCTATTTTTCAAAAAAAAAACAAAAAAAAAAAACCAAGTGTCTAGTATTTGAAATCCTTTTTTACAAGTATCAGAAATATAAAAAAATGATTGTATTCTTTAATAATTTCTTTTTATATTTCTTATACTTCTTTACTTGTACTTCTTATACATACTTGTAAAATAGGACTCCAAATACTAAATAGACAGAAAATTCAAAGTAAATTTCAAATCTCCAGCTTTTATGACATTGAAACTACACTTCGACTACCAAGAAGAACAAACTGACAGACAGAGAAAGGAACGCGATTATGCATGGAATATATATTATTTCTGAGGTCTGCTATAACTGCTACCGCTTGTTACATATATTTGCACAAAATGAATATACCCTGTACTTCCAGGGTATAAAATCTTTTGTTTTATGAATGTAGAAAAAGTGGAATCTCAAAAATAAGGAAATATATATTCAAGATTAAATTTGTAATATCGAAAGGACATATACGAAAATGGCAACACAGAAATACTTTTCAAGATCGGCTCAGCTTTTGCTTCTGCGTTTTATACGACTAGTGGATCAAGCAAGCGCGTTTTATAATAATATTTAGACATTATATATAGAATTAGTGGGTCGTAGACCAATGAACACGATCCAGCATTGTCTTGATAAGTAGGGCTTCATACAACATTATTAATATAGTTTTTGTCTGTCTTATCTTGCAAGGCTATTAAGTCTAGTACAAATAAAATATACAAACACACTCGAGCCATTCGAAAAATAAAATACAAAGATCATTAATAAACAATGCCTGACGTAATTTGTTAAGCCACGTCTATTGTGTCAATTGTTTTCGATTTAATTGTTGTTTTGCTTCACGAATTGTTTAATATCTAGCCGAAAGTACAAAACGCAACTCTGTGACGTCGACATCCGTCAGCCGACACACCTGTGCAATTGCCAATTGGAGCTGCAGGTGACGCAGTCGCTCTACGGATCAATGGTTAATTTAGCAAGTGAAGTAACTGCCTTAAACCAGTTCACTGGCTGGATTTAATTGAGATATATTTATGGAAAGTAAAAAATCATATAGAAGTTCAACAAGTTCATTCAGTTGTCACTTTGGGTTGCACTTTTGTAAGCCATTTGAAGTCAGCGAAAAATGTCTCCTGTCGTCAGTTTATTGCGTGGCATGCCGCAAAAAAAAAGGAGGAAAATGGAATTTGATATATGTATGGCCCATTCAAATAGCTGAGCGCTCTCATACCCACTCCGTTGGCCAGCAGCTCGCATGGCTGCCAGCCTCGCAATAGGCCAGCGCGGCATCCCGATGCTGTTGCTCCTTTTCGTGACAGTTTCGAGTCCTTTTGCCGCCAGCTTACATTGTGCTTGGGATTTCGATTTCGGTTGCTGTTGTTGTTGTTGTCGTATTTCCATTTGGAATGCTGCAAGAGTTGCCAATCGCTGCTCACTTACTGCGCCGAGGATCGCTATTCGATTTCAGGAATGCTGACAGCGTAACTTGAGAGCCAGGGCAACATTTCGACAATGGACAATGGGCAATGTTTTGTCTAATAAATTCCGAAACACTAAACTTCCGTCACATCATAAATCACCCAAAGGAGAAATCACGGGCCGCCGCATGATTTGATGAGGGCTGCGGCGGGGGGTACAGTGAGAGAGAGAGAGAGAGAGGGAGATGGTCGGACTACCCTCATAACACAAAGAATTAACGTAATTATGTTCGCATGTGTATAAATGACGAGGTTTTTGTATCAAAATTTGCAATGGTGTCGAACGTAAACAGAAACAACAAAACGAATCGAAACGAAACGAAATCAAACAATAAAGCGAAAATGAAACGAAGCACAAAAACACAAAACACCTTTTCTGGACATGGACATCGATGCGCAAATAAAACATAATGAACCTTAATGATATAGCACCCAGTACAGTGCCCAGCACCCAGCACCCAGCACCCAGTCGACGATATAGATTTGGGGTGGGGCATATTGGTATATCGATCGATGATCGTTAATATACGAGCTTCTGCTCGTCTCATTGTGCTAAACAACAAAACCAATCGAGTGTTAAGCGGGCCAGCAGCAACAACAACAACTGCAACAACAACCCAATCTGAGCAACTGAGTGGAAAACTCGTCGAGCCCTATGAATTAAATGGGCAAACAAAAGCCCCGTCTACAAATGGCTAAGACAAACAGTTGACGCGACTCTGCTTCTGCTCTTGTTGTTACTCCTCATTTGCATGCTGCAGTTGCATCAGTTGCATCGGTTGACTCCGTTGACTCCGTTGCCTCAGTTGCATTAAGCAGTTGCCACTCGCTGCTGCATCAACAGTTCCAGTTGACGCCGCCACAGCTGATTAGAAGCCAATCGAGCCCAAAGAGCGCAGCTCGCGCTCTGTTTGCCATCGTTTAGTGGCATCCAGTCAAATCAAACAAAGCCTCAAGAAACTGAGAAAATCGAAGGGTCATGTGACTAGTTGACCCCGGAATACACTCACTCGACAGGCAACTGGAGGACAACGGCTGCTAAGTATAATTTTAAGTAAGTGTAATTTTGTGTTATATTATTCAGTTAGTTCACTGATTATCAAATGAAAGAATGACTTTGTATTTGTTACAATATTATAGGCACTATTCAAATTAGTATTATTATTAAGAAAACTATAACTAATTGAAGCACACATTTGCACTAGAATAAATGCAAGCAGATTTTATAATTCGTATCCTAAAATTCCAAAGCTGTAATTTTTGAAGACTGGTTATAATAATAAATAATAAGATTAAAGTAATCATAGAAAAAAGGAAATTCAAATAATTTCAATTTTTTTTTTTTATTTTTTTGTATTATTGTTATTAGTTATTTTTACTATTATTATTAATTTTGAAAGATGGCTAGAAGAATCAACAGACCTGACAAACACTATTTATAAAGTCAATATATATATATATATTATTATAATACAAATCAGTGAAGAAAAAGATTCTTAGAATCGAGAAGGAGAAAATGTGTGGTTAAAAGTGAATAACATTCGGTTCCAGATGAGAGCCAGCCCACAATAGCAAACGCCGTTCGATACATCAGTCAAAGTGACGACGTGGTGGACGATCCAGAAATCCTTTTCACTAACTTTATTTCTACTAATATATATACTTAATTATTATTTTTATAAATATTTATCTAATATTCTGAAATATCTCTAGCGACTTTAACTCTCTATGATTCAAATTCAAATTTCACATTTCATATAATTTCTTATATTTACAGACACTCATTAAATTTCTTGTGGTTACAAACGCCACTCAATAGTCGTTATACTTCGCATTAGCCTGGGCACAGGCTGCACAGGCTGCACAGGCTTTCGGCCTACAAAAGTGTAGTTGGCCAAACAGTAGTGGGCCATTGTCAGCTGGCGTTGGCGGGGCAGGCAGCGTTTAGTTCGCTGTTAATTGATTGTTCACATTTTCTTTATGGTTTTAGGTCTTTGATTTTCAGTCGTATTCAGAGGAATTTGTCGTGTCGCTGCGTGTTTGAGGCATTCGAGTAATTAACAGTCGCGGGCGCAAGGATAATGTCAATTGACTTTGTCGCGACAGATCAATGTTTGAACAGAGGCAGTCAGGAGACAACAGACGAGCACATATAACAAGGAATTCCTGATAAAAACGCCAGTCGGCTAAGAAAACGTTTACAAGTGAGGAAGAAATCATTGGAAATCAGTTAGGAAACGCCAAACAGACCCTTGGCTAAATTAAATCGATAGTACGCTTCATTCGGTCTAGAACTGAAGGTTTGTTCGATGATGGTGCCACACCCATTTATGCTACTTGTTACCCACGCTCGATAGCTGCCCCACATAATTGGGTTGGCCTTTGTGTGTGCTGGCCAACCCTTCGTTCCGTACTTTTAGCCATTTACGTATTATTACATGGTTAATAGAACGTAACGCTTGTCACACATGTAAACCAGCGAAAGTAAAGCCCAGCCCAGTCCAGTTCTCTAGTTCTGTAACTCTCGCTCTGGACCCACGCCCAGCTGCCGCACATTGTTGCAGCTTGTGGCGTGTCAGAATGCAACTAGCGAATTTTCGAATTTTATTTTGTTTTATAATTTGTTGTGACAAAATGCAATTAATAGCGGCGATTGCCATCGAGATCGAGTAGCCGAGATAGGCAATGATGATTGCGTGCATCGCTGTTGCTCTACTCTATATAGCTGTGATTGTACAGTTACTAAGTTGGCTAAAAGTGCGACGCTAATGAATGAACCTTGTGGCATGCCTTGCGGGCATCGTCATCCTCAACCTCTATATCTGACTATACCTCTGCCTCTACCTCTACCTCGACCTCTGCCTCTACCTTATCGACATCGTCATCGGCATCGTCATCGCTGTTGTTATTACTTCATTAAAAGCGCATTAATAGCGCGATGCCGACTGCTCTTCACTTGTTCGCTCCTCGATTTGTTTAAATCAATAATGAAAACAAGCAACAACAGCAAGAAACATCGAATATATCTCATCTGAAAGAGGCGAGAAACCGATCCCAGCCTCAGCTTCAGCTTCAACCTCAGCCACTCGCACTCGCGCTCGCACAATGCCGATAAATTAGAAAATAATGCGCGCCCATTGTCCGATTGCTTTGTTTCATTTAAGCGCTTTTGTTGTTTCCCTGAAGAGCTTGGAGCACCGACTGAACACCACCCCACCCACCATCTCCGCACTGCCCAAATTGTGCCCCATTCACCTCTGCGACTGGTGGTTGGTGGGAAGCAAAACTAAATAAATAAAAAAGTAAAAAAGCAAAAATATCGAATCTTTCTTAATGCTCTTTCCATCAGTTGAGCTTTGTGTTCATTCATAATTTTTGACACACATCGGCGAATTCTTCCATTATATAAAACATATTTATTTAAATTAAGAGACTTTTTTCTAAAATTAGAACACTTCATTGTTGACACAAACTAGATTCTCCAGACTCAAGAATTTTAGCCATAATTTTATTACTGAATCGAATTCCATTTGCATAACAAAATGTCTTCGAGATCGTCAATCCAAACAGTTTTTGAGTTTTATTAGAAATCGTTTTATACACCACTTAAAAGACAGAGAAATAAATTAATTGAGATCGTCCTATTAAGTTGATATTGAATAAACAATATTTAGTTTAGATAATAGTTAGTTAATATAAGATCGAATAGTAAAGAAAAAATAATGCGCACATCACTTTAATATATTTATATATGTTATACACCGATCTCTTTTGATTCGCTGAGAGTATCTCGGATCGCATCAGTTCAGCTTGTATCTTTTATTCAACTAGTCCCTCGGCCTTTGTGCCGCACGTTTTCTGAATGAAGCTGATTACTCAAATTTGTGCTTTGTCTACGATTCGTCAGGGCATTGATGGGGCCTGCGGGACTGTGAGCTCTGTTCGCTAACTTAACGCCAAAATGTTATTAAATATTATTAGTGGCCAACAATGGGCAGCAATAATGTGGGCTCTGTCTTAAGAGCGAACCTATGCGATCCGCTCCATTGTTGTTCTGGTCTTGGACAGGGATTTGTTCGAATGCCCCAATGGGTTGTTGCTCGCTCGCTCGTTTACAGTTATAATCCCTAAGCTATTGGCAGTTACAACAGTTACAACAGCTGTGGCGTTTAACCCATTGAGGAGATCAAACCAGCCAGACAAACAGCCAACCCAGTTATCAATAAAGACTATTTTTGCTTCCATTTCTATTGCTATTTGTGTTTCCATTTTCCATTTGCTTTCTATCTGCTTTCTTTTCGGCTGTGTCGTCGCAACGGCAGCTGGCGCTCCATATCAGAACGGTTTGTGCCCATTGTCAGACGATGCGTTCCCAGTACCCGATGCCAGTCCCAATGCCCGCTGCCCCTGCTGCCTTCCCTCTTGTAGTACGTCCGTTGGCCGTCGAGTCTGCCGTACGGGTTATTTGTTTGGCCAGTTCTGTAAGCAGTTTAGAGCCTGCATTTCCGTTTTGTTGCCAAAAATGTAAACAGTTTGTATTGTGCGTAATCCCCGCCTGCACGACTGCGTTATGTAATCCAGTCAGTCAGTCAGTCGAGTAAACGAGGAGTTAATTATGTCATAATAGCTCAGATCTGGCGGGGATTCCACAACAACAACAACGACAATCAACAATTGCCAGTTGTTAAGCTCTGTTTGCCGTCTCTGTGCCCGAGTACTCGCATTGTGCCAGTTGTTTTGATTGTCAGCACACGCCGTGCCGTTGGAGCCGCATCTGTGGATCAACTCTTGGACAGCTGTCTCTTTAGCTCGCTCTCTCTCTATTTCTATATTTAATACTCTTTCTTCCTTTCTCTCTCTCTCTCTCTCTCTCTCTCTGTATGATATAGTGACACAGCTCGGGGCTCTCTAAATCGTGCCTTAATCACAGCACCAGCATTTGCATATTAGGCACATTTCCAGGCTTTGTGTATTTTTTAACCCAAAATCATATTACCTTTGTTTGCTCAATGTTTATAAAATAAAGGCTTATTCTGAGTTTTAAATATAAAACATAATAAGCAGCTGCTTTAAATCAAAGTGGCTGATTCGTAGATATCCTGCACCCAATGTAAATCTAGAATCTAGTAAAATTAGTCAAATTTTTAAGCTTATATAATTAAAAATATAAATAAATATATATGCTTATACATATTAATATTTAAAGATAAAGATATGGATATTCATATATCATGTATTGAAAACAAATTTTGCAAATGACTATAATACTATTATATATTTTAGTATATAAAAGTAAATAGGCTGAGATAGTAGATTGAAAAGACATTCATTATAGTAGCTCTGAGATCAGGATCAATAAATTTTGTAGAAACAATTTTAAAATATGCATATTTAAATTATTATGTTTATAATTGATTGTTATTTTAGAAACGTCCCATGAGCATAAATATTTGAAATTTATGTATATGTATAAGAATCAATAAAACAGTATTCGTAGGCTCTGACATATAACTAAAATCGTAGTACAGTCAACGAAGTCTTTCTTATTCATAATTTAACGAAAACCTCCAACTTATAAATTATAAGATTTCAGCACAAATATAATCTCTTTATCGGTGAATATTCAAAGAAGGACAGCTAACTAAACATATACATATGTACGTAGTAGGTGTCGATGGAAGTAACTCTAGACGCAGATCATGAATATAGTTGAATCTCTATAGATCGGAAAAGCAAGGACATGGTTTTTTAATGCTTCTAAAATCTTACGAGATTTTCAATTAAACTCGCTAAAAAAAATTTATTTATGAATCAACATTGTTTTTATATTTTTGATGTTTGGATATTAAAAATTATCAACGTATGTATTTTCATTTTACTTAATTGGAAGTACCTGTTTGAAAAATTAGAAAATTGAACCGGAACATAAAATTGAATCAACAAAAAATAAAATTGAATTGAAATAGTTAATTTTAATTAAAAAAATAATTTTTAAATAATTTGTTTGATGAATCTCTTTGACTTGTATGTTTGTTTAAGTTATATACGAGTAAAACAATAAGGCTAAACACAAATTTTAATTTATTTAGAAAGGGACCAAAATATATAGAATTTTTGCAAAATTAACGAATTTATATCAAAGTATTGATTCCTTGATGCATACTAAAAGGAAACACAAAATTTTAACTTTCCCTAGGTCTTCGTTCAATCGCTTGCAGATACAGATATTCAAACTATTCAATATTCATATTTATTTATGGAGAAAAAACACACTCATCTTCATCAACTTCAGAGAGGCTTTTGAAACCTAACCAAACAATAAAGAAGTGACAAATTTTTAACAAATTAATAATAAAAAATTAAATTATCGACATGAGACGCCCGCAGCCACCTCAGCCACCACAGCCGAGTCGGTGGTTGGCAGCTGAGCACCACAAATCACAGGCAGACAAAAAGATGAGAGCTACTTAGACAATGGTTGGGCGGTTGAGTGGTGCGCGGTGCGTGGCGAGCGGTGAGTGGTGAGCGGGCGGGTTAGGTGGTGCGTCTAGTTGAGTGGCTCGCAACGCGCTAATAAAATACAAATTGACGATAAAATTATTACAAATTTATGCAAATATTTGCAGCAAGCGGCGTAGAATCTGCCACCCCAACCCAGGGAATTAATGGGCAAACACTTGAGTCTTAGCGGGGAGGGGGCTTCGGGGTGACTATCTGACGCCCTGGTGGTGGTTGGCTCATGATTCGGGCAATAATTTATACGCCAATGCGCACGCGGATGCGAAATGTCCTGCTGCGCGTAAACAGGAAACAAATTACGCTCGAGAGCAGTTATGAAATTCCATAAAGGCCGGCGCTCCTTGGCACTGCTATGCCCATCCTCATCCTCATCCTCATTTTCGTCCACATCATCTGACTGGACAGGAACAATAATGCATTAGACAGCCACATTTATCGTCGCACAGGATGCGCTGCCAAGGCTGCGACTGCCCGAAGATGCGCCCACTGCCCACTGACAATGGCAGCAGCAGGCTTAGCGGCGGGCGTTCCACCTAATGCAGGCAGCACGTGAAGAGCCATGCAAACAGGATGTGCCGCACCTCAAATCCACCCAGGCCATTGTCATGTGAACTGTGGACGCCTGCCAGCAGCCTAAACCCCTTATCGAGCTATAAATGTGAATGTTCAAATTTAATCACTTTCGTTAGACTTAAACATATTTTTTAAGTATTTACATTATTTGGCACGCAATTATATTTTTGCTCAACTCTTTTTGCCGCTCTTCTATATGGCTCAAGTGGTTGGGCACCGCACCACAACGGCGTCCAGTTGCTGCTCATCAATCGCTGTCAGCCGCCACAGAGGGTTGGGCCAGACACAACCACAGCAAAGACCAGAGACCACAGCGGTGGCTACTGTGGCTGTTGATGGTGTTGTTGACGTCGCTTCTGCCTTGGCTTGACAAATGGAATGTCTCGCACCTAATCAAATTTTGTTCAACTGAATGCGCCTCGCAGTTTCCGCTGCTTATTATGCAAATGCCAGAGACGGCGAGGAAGACTCCTCCTGTTCCTGCCGCAAATCACTCGCATCGTGTTGCAAATTTATCATCATTTAATTTCCATTTGGCGTCGTGCCATGTTAATGACGTTGTTGACATCACTCGAGAGCGCGTCTCGAGTCTCTCAACTGAACGGAGCTGACGAATCGCTGTTATCCTTTTGCTTTTGCTGCAGTTGCTCGCAGTTGCATTTGCCGCTGTCGTTTGCCGTTTGCTTTGACGCGCCCTGACAAATTATGTCCCAGTTGGCATCGCGCATACGCCTCGTGGGCCGCCCTCAATGCTCGCTGCTCAATGCTCGGTGCTCAATGCTCGGTTGCTCATTTGCCTAAGTGCGCTGTGTGTAGAGGCTTTTAATTAATTGTTAGCAGCGACTTATTGACGGTCTGGTTGGTTAGCTCGGTTGCCCATAACAACAACAGCAACAACAACAACAACACAAAAATGTCAAACTAGCACTTAAAAGCCGCCACGCTTTGCTACTTGTCAACCACGCGACATCCCCAACAATATGCTTTACGTCCAGACCGAAACTCAAGCGCAGAAATTACACTAGTCAACAAAACTATTATATTAATATTATTCTATTATCATTATTATATTATTATTATTATTATATTATTATTATAATATTTTTTTATATTATATGACATATAAACATATGAAATTGAAATACAAAATATTAATATTTAAAAATATTTCTTACTTTTATTTTAATTTATTTTAATCATTTATCATCACTCAAACTAAACTTTTATTTTGTTAACTAGTGCTCTGGAAACCATCCCCTGTGCATTGGAAAATGTGAAACAGTTTGACAAAAGCCACCACCCACAAATTAGGCTGTGCCACCAGACGCAGGGCGGACATCGAGCTCCTGCTCCTACTCCTGCTCCTGCTACTTCTCCTGCTCCTCCCACACACAGTCGCCATATTGCCCGGAGGCATCATTCCGCCAACGCAAACTGCTTCTTGACCCCTTTGCAGAGCGCGACATTTATGGCAGTTAGCCTTCCGTGTAAAAACGATATGTTGCATTCGACCTCGCGGCAATTGTTGTAGCGAATTGTATCACCTTTATGCTAATCCGTCGCGCTAATCCGCCGGATTAGCGATTCGCTTAAAAAAACAGACGGCAAACAAAACAAAAACAATTTGGAAAAACGACGAAAATCAGACATCAAGCAGCAAAGACGTCGCGACGCCCTGTCTCCGTCTCCCGCTCTCTGAGTGTGTGTGTGTGCCTCTGTGGTTAATCCGGGTCCCGAATTGCCATCGGGACAGGTAAAACAAAAAGGAAAAATGAAAAAAAAAACTGAAGCAAAATAAAGAAATAAAACACCTAGCAATCCCGCCACATTGCACACTCCTTTTGCTTTCCGGCAACGCAGACGCTAATCCGCCAATAAAGTCGTAAAAAAAAATATTGCCGCGATTTGTTTTTGTCATCGTCCTTTGTGCTCCGTCCTCCGCCCTTTGTCTTGCAAAATTATTTTCGTACACAAATCGCAGAACCGGGGCTATATACTTGAAATACAAGTAGGTACGACGTGACGTCCATGGAACAGCATTTAATCCACAGTCATAAAAGCAAAGATATTTTTATCTTGCTTAGCTGACTATGGAGCTTGGCTGAGCAGAAGGTGTGATAAGAACTCGAGACTGAAGAATTATGATTAGATTTGATAAAACTCTGAAGGAAAATTAATTGATTGACTGATGAGTAAAGCAGAGAGTAGGGCGAGAGAGATATTAGAACTTTTAATTAATATGTTATGTTATTAATAAATATATAATATATATAATAGTATAATATTTCAATCCATTAATTTGTAATTAAGAACTCAATATTTGCAGTCATAACCATTATAAAATATCTGACTATTTGTTCTTTTTAATGTGATGAAGTACCATTTTTATAAGTCAAATGATTATTTGTGAGTCGAGCCGCGCAGATCCTAATATATGATCCCCTAAATAGGTTATATGACAATGTTTACAAACAAAAGTTTCCTTTTTAATAGACGGATATAATCTCTGGACAACCCTCTCACTATTGTCTCTCTGCAGTGACTTTAGGATTTCTTACCTGAGCGCAGTTTGAATATTGAACTTGTGTCCGTAACTTAACCTAAAATTCATTCTTTATATAATTATTCAATATCACGTCAATGCTAAGTCAATATTTATGAAATTTATATCGAGAAGAGAATGCAGAGAGACACGCTGTTGGAACAACACCAACAACGGCAATAACAATGCCTATAATAACAACAATAATCAATATTTGATATTTTAACACATTTACAAGCACACACTCACTCGCACTCATTCGCACTCACTCACACTCACTGACTCTCTCTCCCTCACTCTCCCGTTCTCGCACTCTCTCTCTCAGATCGAAACACAAGCTGGAAAACAATGCCATTGGCTTTATTAATGACCGCAATTATTCTTATTATTATTACAAGTTAAGATAGGAAAAAAAGACTGAAAACTCGTTGATTTCATCGATGGACGAGCTCTATGGAGACCTATGAATCTGCTTGCCGTCTTAAATTTCAATGCGCTCAGCCCCCCTGTTGAGGCCCGAGAAACAAAGGCCCCCTCAAAGCAGCTGACCAGAGCCCTCTGCTTCGACTCTGACCCCCTTTGTTGGGCATCTCCGTATACCCTAGGCGCAAAATAAACAACATTAATCAATAGAAATTAATACAACGCCAAAAAGTTGTATAATTCCCCAAATATTTCTGTGTTTGCAAATCAAATTAAAGTTTTAAGGCAACAACAAAAAAAGATCTATCTATGTTTAGCTATTTATTTCTTATACAATATGAGAAACACGTGGAGAGAAGGTTAACATTGTGAGAGATCTCTAAATCTCATAATAGGAGATTGTATATATATTTGTATTTTGTAAATTTTAAGTCATAAGGAAAACGTACCCTTTACGTTCTCCGTAACTGTTAAACTCTTTATATATAGTTCGAGCTAGTTCTACATTTTTCTATTAAACTTTATTTTATTCCAATTAAAATAAAACAAAGTTAGTATCTGCATCGTTTCAGCAAATATATATTTGTTTTTAATTATGATCAAATCTTACAAAAAAAGTCATTAATTGTATGTATAAGTATATGTATATATATTATATTATATTATATTTAACTCCCAATTCTATTCCAGTGCATCCATAGTCCAATTTAGATACCCGTGTGATGATATAAATGTAATATCAATATTCTATATACTATTAATATTCTATATATTGATATCCAATTCTTCTTCTTTCCCTAAATAGGTTTAGTATCCACATACATATACTTGACCCTTAGACATATTTTAATATCTCTCATATTTGATGACAACGTCCCGTTAAGGATTCATAAGCCTTCTTTTACCTATCTGTTTAGTACTTCCCAACCCACAGACAAAAATCAACCAGTTTATCGGCTTAAGAAAAACATTTGCGTTTCTGTTGAGTGTTTTTATCATTTTAATAAATGTTGTTTTTATTAATTTTTAAATATTTTGCATTTCCTTAAATATTAGGGTTTGTTTTTAATTTTAATACAATTAATAATACATGTATGAATATGTTTTGTTTGTATCTGTGTGTGTTTTTATTTATTTTTTGTTTGTTTTTTTTTTTTCATTCCATTTTTGGATGGTGTCTTTAGTCTATAACGAATTCACGTGATATTTACAATTTTAGTTAGGGGCACAATACTCGTAACTAGGATATGAGGATGGTGCTGACAAAAACAACAAGGAGCACACGCTTAGAACTAAATAAAATTAATTTACAATTAGGTTTCGCTTTCGGTTTAGTTTAGTGACAATAAATTATAGACAATATCATTACATAAATGTTACGTAATACATATACACACATACATATATATATGTATGCATACATCATTGGCTAGGAATGTTTCTTATGTTATTTCTTCGATCTTGTGCAAAGATTGTACTAGACTTTTGCGAGCGTTGCTTCATAGAGGGCGAGAAATACAATGTTAGAGAACTACTAGATTGTAATTGGCTTACTTAGAGCTTTTAAAGATTTAAAACCAGTTGGATCACTTTGGGAACGCGTCAACAATGCAAATTGTACTTTACTCTGGGACAGTGCGGTCCGCCCAATCTGCCTAATACAGTACTGGCACCGGCCGCCTGAGGGCGCTGTCCATCGAGCCGTCCATGCCGTTGGGCGTGATGGTGCCGGGCGAGGAGCCCGGCGACGATGTCGAGGATGAGGTGTAGAGTCCAGCGGCGGCGGCGTTCGCAGAGTGTGCAGCATACAGCGAAGGCGCCGAGATGCCCGAGTAGATGCCGGAGTAGAAACTGCTCAGCGAGGTGGGCGGCAACTGTGACGCCTGCTGCGCCTCCAGGTGCTTGTGCGTCTGGTTGTTGGCCGCGGCGCTCTGGTGGAGCTTGGACAGCGCCAGAGGATCGAAGCCTGTGAAGTAGGGCACCGGGTAAGGCTGGTCCAGATGATGCGAGGGCGCAAAGTACGGCGGCAGCTGGTGGAACGGATTGTAGCCACCGCCCGCCGGACCAGCGCCAGCCGCTCCCAGCTTCTGCTGTGCCATGTTCATGTTCATATTCATGTTCATGTTCATGTTCATGTTGCTCTGCATCTGGAGTGCGCCCTGAGGACCGGTGGCCAGCGGGTTCTTGGGCTTGCGACGTGGCCGATACTTGTAGTCCGGATGCTCCTTCATGTGCAGGGCCCGCAGGCGCTTGGCCTCGTCAATGAACGGACGCTTCTCCGACTCCGCGAGCAGCTTCCACTCGGCACCCAGACGCTTCGATATTTCGGAATTGTGCATCTTGGGATTATCCTTGGCGATTTGACGGCGCTGCAGACGCGACCAAACCATGAATGCGTTCATCGGGCGCTTGATGTGGCCCTCCTGGCCAGGCGATGTGGCCAAGCTGTGCATAGAGCTGTTGCCAGCGCCCGAGCCCACGGCCGAGCCATGTGAACCCATGCCGAGGCCGCCGCCCATGCCGCTGCTGCCCAAGCTGCTCTGGCTACCCAAGCTGCCGGCGGAGCCAATGGAGCTGTTGGGCGACAGGGTCTGCTGAGCGGCCACGGCGTTGTGCATGTGGTGCGCCATATGGTGACTCATGTTGTTGGCTGCTTGGCTACCGACGCCGCCCGGACCTCCGCCCGGTGAGCCGCCCATGGCTGCCAGGCTGGCGGCCAATCCACCGCTCTGGGAGTAATGTAGTACGCGCTTAATATCCATGTCCATGCTGGGGCTGAGCTGCGCATTGCCCAGGCCCTGGGACGCATAGTCGCCAGGGGAGGGCAGCTCCAAGCCCTGACCGGCGCCCAGATGGAAGCCGTAGTTGGGATGAGACGATAATGTAGCCATTATATGTTCGTTTATCACTTGATATTGTCTCGAAATAATGTTCACTGTGTTTGCGTTCTTGCTGTTGTTCTCTTGTTTGACACTTCACTGTATTCACAATGTCTCTGTTTTTTATTTCTATTTTTTTTTCTGTTGCTCAGTTAACTGTAATGTCGATAGTGCGTCTTCTGTGCTTCGCAGTTGCTGTGGCTATTGATATTGATATTGCTCTTGCTGCTGCTTCTGTTCGGCTCAACAGCTACACACTGACTGATTTGTCTGCGCAATAATTGAGACTGACACGACTACAGTCAAATCCAGTTTTCTGTTATGCCCGCAGAGGCCGTTCTCTCTCACACTCTCGCTCTCTCTCTGGCGACACCAGCGACGGCGAACGACGAACGACGAACGACGAACGGCGAACGACAACCAACCCCCTGCCACAGGTAACATTGTATGCGTGAGCGAGATGGCAGCTAGGCTGCCTTGTGCACGTATGGTACCTGGGCTAGCGCTGTGCTAGCTCGCTCTCAGTCGCGCTCCCTTTCACTCTTTTGCTCTCTGTTGGTGCTGCATTGTTACGCTGCTTGTTGGCTTTGTTCCATTGGCTCCTTTATTTCGGCCGCCTTGTTAGTTGTAGTTGTTGCCCATTGAGGGGTGTGTTCAATAGAAAGACTGAATAGCAGCAACAACAACGACAATAACAGCTCGCTCTCTGTTCGGCTCGGTTCGTGTCTGGTCGCCTGCCTTGTTAGTAGTTTTTGGCTGCGCTGCTCCCATTTTTTGCCGCAGCGACCTCATTTGGAGCACCCGCACTCCCGCATTGCGCTCCTACGCTACGCTCTCCCTCTCCTCTTTCACTCTGTCTCTCTCTCTCTCTCTCTCTCTCACTCTCTCTCTCTCTCCAAAATTGCATTGATTTTTCGCATACAGTGGGCACACAATTTCCGTTATTGTTTCGCCTGGCGCTGCACTTCCGCGGCATGTATTGTTGTTTGTCCGAAGAGAGCTTCGGGAGTGTGAGAGCCAAAACACACATACGCTCAGAGAGTGCGCTTATGACTGTGTATGCGTGTGCCTGTGTCTGTGTGTTTGTGCGTGGCCCGTTGGCTTTACCTTTTCAGCCAATCATAATGGCGACTTGGTGTGAATTTTTGTATACCCTGGCCATTGTGGGTGTCTGTGTTGCTCTCTGTTCTATATACAAGCCGCATGTGTATTGTGAGTGGGCAAATCTGTATATATGAGTGGATGAGTGGGTGAGCATGAGTGTGAGTGCGTGTGTTTGTGTTTTATGTATATGTGTGAAAAACACATTTTAGTTTGTGAAAAGGACATGGAAACACGCTTTCCATTCTATGGCGTTGTTCGTTTCTTTCTATTTCGCGCTCGAAAGGATATTACTGCAATTATTTACTTATTTGGTAAAGAAAAGTGGAAAAGCAAAAGCGACACAATGCACCACACAACACAATTACAAAACGAGAGACGACAGACGAGAGTCGGGAGACGAGAAAAACGCCCTGAATGGCTAGCCAAATTTATATAAGTTTGTACATACATAAAGTGTACCTATATGCATGACCATGATTGTATGGGTGCCTGTACGTAGGAGTGAGGGAGACTTCTCTTACTCTTCGTTTGGCTACACAATGCGCAAAGTTAAAAGAAATAAAAATACACACAAAATGAAGTGTTTTCGTGCCTGGAACTGGAAGGAGTACAATATGCTCTTGCTTATAATCAATTATAATAAGTAGCGAAGCTTAAGTATCTAAATGTCTAAATGTCTATATTTTATACGAAACATTCTTAAGACATTTCTTGTTGATATCTCAATAACTGAATAAATAAAGCTGTTAGCGTCATATTCAATAAAGATAAAGCAAAAGTTGAAGTCAGCATGTTAAAATTCCACGCGTTGCAGCTCTGTTGTAGTAATCAGAAATATCACAATATCTTTACAATTATATATATCATGTCATATTTGATCTTAGCTGAGCAGCAACAAAATATACTAAAAAGATATAAGTTACATTATATATTTCTACCCTGCTTATGCTCAGCTATTTCCAAGCCAATATACCCATTGCAACCTTTCGCTAACAGGGTATAAAAAGCTTTCAGCGTTTCCTTTGTGTTGTCCACCGAAAAAAGCAAAAAAGGAGAATATATATAAAAAAGGAAAGAAAAAAACTTGATGTGTTGTGTAATGGAAAAAGTTTTGTTCAGCTAGCGTTTTGCTTTCTATCCATTCTACTTTTCACTTAGCAATGGCACACACGCACACAGTGAGAGTAAGAGAAAGAGAGAGAGAGGGCTCCAACTAGGATAGTGGTAGAAAGGAAGACAGACTTTTGCTTTTTGCCATACGCATCTCGCATTTAGTATTCAAATGTTGCCATGGGCTTTTGTTGTGCTTGCAAGGAAGGAAGGAAGGACGAGGTGCCGGAGAATAGTTTTGATATTTTTTCTATATGCTGGTGTAGGTCTGTGTGTGTGTGTGTGTGTGTGTGTGTGTGTGTAGGGATAGTCACAAAGCCAGTCAGGTGTTATATGTACTTATGAGCACTCAATTCGAAATGAGAACAAGTAGAATCAACAGTTCTGTAATTATGAAATCCATTATGGAAAGTCTAACCCTAACCCGTTGAAAGGACTCGTCTGCCTTTCTCTGCCTGAATTCAATCCGCTCTCTATTCTCATTCTTTCATTCTCCTTTTTACATTAAATCCCGAGAGTCGCGCATTTCATTGTTTGCCATCTGTTGTTGTTGTTGTTGACATTGTTGTTGTTGTTGTCATTGTGAATTCTTCAATTGTGAATTGGGGCTCTGACTCGGGCCCCGGCTCTGGGCTGCCTATATATATATATATATATATATATATATATATATATATATTTATGTATGTATAGCAGAGCCAAACAATTCACTTTTTCATTTTTAAATTAAATTCCCGAACAAAGCAGCCAAATGTGATAAATACAATGATTATAATGAGATCATAAAGATAAATACAATCGAGACAAAGCGCTCAGCTTTGCCAGACTTTAATGTCAATTAAATGAGGTTAAATTGTGTTTGCTTTTTGTGAATCGATTGAATTGTCTCCCATAATCGAATTGCGATCAACGTGTTATTTAATTGCTATTTACTCAACTCACATATATGTGGGTATATATAGAGGTACATATTTAGGTGCTATATGCACTGCACCTGGCTGACAGAACATTTTGATGAAATTGTTATTCCTGCTTTCCACTTCCAGTTCCAACTGCATTTAACTTACATTTTCTCACGTAGTTGGCAGCCGACGGATCCTTTGTTCCGTTCGCAGATTCCATTTCCCACTGTCCATTTCCCAGCACCCCCGCACACACACACACACACCCACACACACACATTTGATTACAATTTCCTAGACGTACGTGTCCATTTGATTACTTCACAGATTTTGCGCTTTTCACGTGTCATTCTAGTTAAGAGCATTTTGCATGCACACGAAATCCAAAGATTTTTCTTTTACATTTTCATTTTTGCGTGAAAAAGGAAAAAAAGAAAAATAATATGTCTCTATGTGACTGTGATAAATGTTATAAAGCTAAAACACAAAAAGATTTTAGTGTGCAGCAAACAAGTCTCATCATAATATACTAAATATTATATATCATGATTATCCTTAGGGACTAACATTAAGAGGAATTCCTAATCGTCGTCTTGTCAGGGTGCAAAAAGTGAACATATAGTCGAGCCATAACTAACTCTTCGGCTCATCCCATTAGGTCTAAATAGTCAGGCGGTAAACAATAGCCGAGCGACGCAATGGAACCCAGAGTTGGAACGCTTACATGTGCCAGGGCGACTTCCGTTCGGCTTCACCTGATTTGACCAGGTCGAATCGCTGCTGCTGCTGAGCAATTGTCATTGGCATTGTCCTGGCTGCAGCATCTCCTGGCTGCAGCGTCCCTTTGTCATCCTGCATTGTTCGGGAATTCAACGGAACTCGAATTGTGTTTGTTGTCCAATGCTGCAAATTGTTTCAGCATGGCCAAAGACAACAACAATAACAAGAACAACAAAATATACAAATAAAAATAATGATAAATAAAATAGAATAATAAATGGGTGAGTACATTGCCGTTGCAGCATTTCCGGCCAGCAAGGAAATGGAAATGGAAATGGAAAGGCATTACCCAGAACTAGGCAAACAATTAACCTTTTCCACAGTAAACAAAATACAGTTTACAGTGTACAGTTAACAATATTCAATTTGCGGTATTTGTGCAAGGGATAAGACAAGAGATGCTGGCCGAAACATGTGTAAGCCTATATGTAACGCCCTGGAAGTCAGCCTCAGCAGCCACTTCTTCGGCATTTGCCAAGTGTGAGAATCTGTGAGAAGTTCTCGCCATTGATGGCTGGGAAAAATGGCAGTGGTAATGCAATTGAGGAGCTGTCAGAGCGTAGTATATCGATGGCTCTCATAATGCACGCTCGATTTGAGCTCATTAGGTGCCCAGCGGCACCGCTGCTTCCCCCACAAACCCTGCCCCGACTCGATGTCATAACAGATTAACCAAGAAACGCTCGTGATATGCGAAAGTCTCTGCCACCGATTCCCGATTCGATTGTTCACCTGGCAGACCGAAGGCAAAAGCCAAGAGCTGAGAGGCCAAGAGGCCAAGAGCCCAAAGCCCAGCCACTTGGCTAAACGACGTTAATTTCTCAATCAGCGGAAGATGCAAAAGGGTTGCAGGCAAATGACGAGCCTCGACCCAGCCCAGCCTCGGCCCAGCTCGGCCCACTTCATAAAGCGGAATTCATCTTAAGTTTGCCATGTAATCGAAACGGGCCACTTAAGAGCTGACTACTTGAGCAAATTTCTATATTTCTTTATTTCATTATTTCCTTATAATTTTTGCATACCGCACGTTAGACGCTATTTGTGTTCCTCTGTGTTTTCGGGGGTCATTCTTAGGGGTTGGCCGTCCTGCCCTCTCGAGTGCTTTGGTACGTCTAATTATTGTTGTCGCTCGACCCGAAAACGTCGCCAGCCGAAGAGCCGAAGAGCCCACTCAATGCGACTTTTGAAGTGCAGTTCGGTCGCGCGATTTCTTCGAAACGTCATATCGCCGCAACCGAATCCCACGGTGTGTGTTTACGACCAACAAGCACAGTTGGAACGAATCCTGAGCTGGGCGAAAATCCACAGAATTAACTGCCCGCAAAAAAAAAAATTCAGAAAAGTGTCAAAATTCTGTGGTCCTGCGGTCGCCTCAGGGCAACATCATCAACGTTGTTTTTGGTAGGCGTGCGTAGGCGTTGCCCAACAGCCAAATGAGATTCGGGCACGACACGCAGTGAGGCCTGTCACTGGCAGCTGCCAAACCCCAGATGCTCGAAGTTTAAACCAAAGTGTTGACAGGCTGCTAAACGCTTTGATATGTCTATAATTATACCCTGTATATACTGTATTCAGCAGTGGGTATTATGTGGCACAGAAAGTGGCAACTTCTGGATGTATTATACTTCAAAATACTATTACGCTGAAAATGTTTTAAAATATTTTGTAGGTTGTACAAAATACCCTGTAATGGAAAATATTTATGGGTATTATGGGCTAACAAAAGAGATTCTCATCTCAATTAAATCAGGATAAATGGTATATAAGAAATACTATTAAGAATATCTCCGTTACACTTCTGTAGTCTGGTAATATACCCTGTAGTTGGCTATAGTATTTGGTATTATGAGCTAAAGACAGTGAACACTTAGTAAAATTATAAAAAATACTTCTTTACTGACAATATACCCAGCCGTAGAATTGGGTGTTATGTGCTAAAGGCAATGAATCACTTAGTTAAATCAACATAAATAATATATTAGATATACTTCTACACTAAGAACATTAATAAGTTTTGCGGTCTAGTAATATACCTTGTATCGGGCATAATGTATAATGAATATTATGTACTAAGGATAGTGAGCACTCAGAAAAGTTATGAAATATACTTCATGAAAAATACTACTATGAATGAATAATACTCTGGTACACTGCATGATATACCACAATAGGCTATAATAATGTGTTTTTTTTTTTTGCTAAAGACAATGAATCACATGGATGAGTTAGAATAAATACTACATAAGAAATACTTTTACGTTAGGAATGTGTATCCTGTAGTAAGCTAAAGTAGTGGGTATTAGTGATAAAACAGTAGATCACTTGGCAGAGCCAGGAAAATAATGTTATAATAAAAACTACTAAAAAAGTTTATATATCATTTTTCTTGCAATAAATCCTGTAATAGGCAATGATGTATAATATATATACATACATTATAAATTGCACATAATGAATATATTCACTATCTATGCTTACATATCATCTTGACACTAGCCTAATATACCCTGCGTATGCGCTATATTTATCTATTTTACCCAAGCTCTATTAACTTCTACAGCCTTTCTTAAACTAAACTTGCACATATGCTTGCAGTCGCGCATACCCGCTAGCTGTCTGCCTGTCTGGCTTGTTGTGGCTTCTTGTAATTAATTTTCACTCATTTGGCAAATGGGTTTGGGGCGCATTCGAAAGTCAAAGAGTTTTATTGCGCGTGTTTAATGCCATCAAAGATCAAAGTAACATTTTTAGCGATGGGAAAACGGTTCGACGCCTTTGCAATACGCCTTTTATTCTATGCTATTCTAACCTAGCCGCACCCACTCCTCGGCGCTACGTTTATTTGTGTGTTTTCCTTTGAATGCTGGAATTTTTAATGCAACTTTTTATTGTGCTGCGTATTTTCACTCAAGTGATTTGATTTTGCGAATTGAATTTATTCCGTTTGGCTCTTAAGTATGTATGCATACCTCGTACCTTATATCGTCTCTCAATCTATCAGTTAGTCAGTCAGTCAATCAGTCAATCAGTCAGCCAGTCCGCTTGTCAGCCAGCCAGCCATTGCCTTGTTGGCTATGTTTGTTTAGCGTCTCCCGCGAGACTCAAGTGGCAAAACATTATTTTGTTCAGGAAATTCAATTAAAACTTTGCGGTTTTTTGTTAACGCCCCCGCAAATAAACGTCAAGTGGTTCCCAATCAAAGCGAAGCGTATTCGGACTGTCAGACTTTGAGCGAGAGGGCGGCGCAGAAGAGACGAGAGCCAAGATGGAAGGTGAATTCGGCAATAGAGCGTAAGATGAATGTATTCAATATATATTTGAAGTTGAGATGCGAAACTCACGGGGGTATGCGAGGCCCTAGATGCTGCGTGTCTTTGGCTAAATTTTAAAAGTAGATAATAGATTCTTAGTCCATTTTTAAAATGTTCGAAATTATTGTAATGTAACTATCATGTACATAGAGCGGCTTTAAAGTTTCACATCGAAATTAAACTCTTAAAAAATAACACTAACAACTTTGCCAAATGACACAAAATTTAAGCCATGAATCTGTTTACTCCACTAGAACGCGGAATAATGAAAGTAGAAAGCATTTTCGGATCGTTCAATCTCTGATTTCTAGCCGACCAAATCGCCTGATTTAAACATTACTAATATATTATTTTTTTTGGGTTTTTAAGTCTCAGGTTTCCAACAAACAACTTATAACTCTTTGAAAGGGAATATAAGAAAATGCCACCAGGAAGTACTATCAAGAGTTATAAGAAAATGCCATAAGACAGGTCCATATGGTCATCAACTCTGGGGATAGCCATTGTTCCGATATCATCTTCTAGACCTAATAGAATAAATTAATATATATTATATTAAATATAATACAAAATTTCACAAACAGAAAAAAGTTTTCATGAAAATCAAAACTGCAGCAAAAAATATAGGAGTTATGACTTTTGCCCCATTCTGTATATATACATATACATATGTGCTCAATATACTCCATTAATAGATATTACATTTAGCGATAGCGGATATTCAGTTGTGGAAAAGTGTTCACAAATCATAAAATGTAGAGTTAGCTATCATCTATGCATAGTATTCGAAGATTTCCCATCAAAATTTCTTAGTGAATTCACTATAAATAGGAGATTGAGTCAGCAATCCAATGTGAAATAATCTTTAAATTTATTATTTTTATTTATTTTTAGTGGTTAGGAATAATTTAAATTAGTAGTAAATGAATAGTAATATGCCTTTGGTTTGAATCTCTAAATAAGTTTAGAACTTTTTCACAAATTCGAAAATGACAATCCCAAATAATATCAGACCCATACCAACTATAGCCCTGTTTGGGATCCTTGTTTAGTCATATATTACAGTCCCTTAGCTGAAGTTTGAGCTGAAAAGCAAACAGAAGTTAACAAAGGTCAAGCGAATCGAACTCTGATTCATCATCGAGCAACCCTTGCCATTTGCAGCCACCCACGCACACACTCACACACACATGCCCACACCACCTGTCAAAATAAATTGCAAGCTTTTTTCGTCTTTGCTTTTTTTCTTCTTTATTTGCATAAATAATTTACTTTAAATAAACTCAAAGAGCGCTTGAAACTTAGCATTTCGAGCAGAGCTAAAGATGAGGCAGGGCGGGGCAGCTCACCTGGGACTATTGGGCCATAATTCTTGTTTAAATGGACCCATTGATTTGAATACTTTTTGCATTTTCATTTTTTTATTTTCTTTTGCCCCGTTGACAGCCAAGAAAGTCCCGAAGGACTTTCCTTTAGATTCGTCAAGTGTGCGACGGGAGCAAAAGAACAAACGCAAACAATTGCGATAGTTAGTTTAAGTAAAATAAGGGACAGAAAAGAAAGGAATGCGCTTATAGAAGAGCGGAAGAAGCAGAGCAAAGAAAAAGCAATCATCGGCCCACGACTGCCGCATTTAAAAGTCATTTGCAACGCCCCTCGCAAGCCCGCTAAACGGAGCTCATAAACCTCGATTTTCCGGGAATGGTTTTTATTGTTTTACAATGTTTGTGTGCGTGAGTAATTAAACAGTTTTGCCAACTTTCTCGGCCAGTCCGAGCTGCAGTTTTTACCCGAGTCACGGTTTTACGACTGGGAAATTAACAAGCACCAAGATCGAGATCTTAACAGCCAGCATTTATGGACATGGCAAAACTCGCACGGTTATTCTTGGCTGTGCCGGGGAGGTCACACAAGAACCTTGCTAAAAAAAAAAGAAGAGAAAAAAATGAGAGAAAGAAAATGGAATGCATAAAGAAATAAAATAATATCATAAATATTTTTAGCGCACACAAAAGGAAGTGGGCGTAGTTTGCACCCAGCTAAAAATTCGAGGCCCATTGCCAGCTGCCCCATTAGCGGGCACAATGGAGGAGCAACAAAGGTCCTGGCGACGTTGCTGGCAAAACATGTGATTAAATTGTCGCTTACAGCGAATTCGACACCTCGCCAACAGACTCTATAATTACGAGTGAGAGGGAGAGAGGAGAGAGGAAGAGAGGCCAGTGTGAGCGAAAGAAAGAATCAAATGCCTAACAATGAGCGAAGGAGAGTCTAAAGCCAATCCAGATCTGGGAAACTTTTGGTGTGACATATTCAAATCATGGACGGCTAAACCTTTGTTGTGATCGGCAAGGGTTGCCACCATATCATTAACGCCGCTCGCCGCGCTGTGGTGCCCATTGTACGACCGCAGCTCAAGGGTTGTAGCTGTAGCCTCTGTCGCCGGCACTGGGAACCATTCGCAGCGCAACCAAAGCTGCCCAAAACAGCTACACTGCAACAAAATTGCCAAATTTGATCAATCAATTTGTGATAGGTGAACGTGGGTAGGTTAACATAAATGAATGTAAGCAAGTGAGAGTCGGGTATTACCAACTGCAGAATACTCACTCATGCTTAAAGCGCCCGATTTGCGACGCCCCCAATTAATATATAAATATAGAGTTTTAAAATTTTATATTTATATTTTCTCCATACAATTATTATATTTGGTTATCGAAGCAAGTATATATTCTAAACTTCAACTCTCTAAAAATTCAAATAACAGGCTGTGTAACATACCAGATTTCCTGATTTCCTGGTGGATGTAGGATTTCCATTTTCTTAGTCGGAAAAACCTATACACCCTGTCAGGCGAGGGGACCTTCGAATGTATATTCCAAATTTTAAGTATCAAGCTACAATAGTGGAGAACGGTACGCTTTCATACAAACAAATGGACAAACTTACATTACACAAAATCAATATACTCATTTCATTTCGTAGCTGAGTATAAATTACTACACATCATTTTTTTTCCGTGTATATAAAGTTTGTTTCGCGCTGGCACAGCATGTCCTAAATTGCTCTATTCAGGCGCAATTAGAGTCAAGCTGGGTAGCTGCGCAGGCAAGGCTTGCAGAGAGGCTCAAGAGCTGGATCGCTGTTTCGTTTAGTATTTTTAACACTTTCAATAGCTGCAACATTGCGCAGCTTAAGGAAAATGGGAGAGAGGGAGAGATCCTTTCTGTTGCACAACAATTGGGAGTAAACGTTTCCGGTGCCTGCTATTTTGTATGTTTTTCACTATTTCTTTATTTCTGCAAGAGGATCCCACGCAGCAGACATCATCGATCGCTGATCTTGATATCGCTGCAGACTATAGCTAATGGCCATTGTCTGCGGCAGGTAGAGGCACAATGGAAGGTGTCGTGGGCACCCCGTAAATCTGTTGCTACAATTCCAATTACGTAATCAAGATGCCGCCGATATGCGCATGACAAGAGCCTTTGTGCCGGGCGATATGCGGATGTTCCCAAGGATATGTGGCGTATGTTTCCACCCCCACCCCCTACCCCTTGAAGTGGATTTATTGGCCAGACGTCCATAATAAAAGTGGTTATTATCATTCAAATGTCGCATTATTGGCACCCTCTATGAGGCGTCGCGCTAGTTTGTGTTTGCCATGTCGTAAAGCCCGTTTTACGACGCGCATTTAAATTAGCGTTAAACTTGGGGCTGAAATCGACTCGTAGACTAAACATTTATTGCACAATGTGAACGAAGTTTGAACAGCGAAGCGTTCGATTCAATAAAACTTGAACTAGTTAATAACAGTGGCATCAGCAGATTCAGTGGAGTCACCCGATTCATCAGATTCATCCGATTCATCGAATTCACCCGTTTCAGCTGATTCACAAATTGGATTGCTCCGTGCTGTCCGCCTTTGGGGCTGTGCCGAAAAACTTCTCGTACTCCTGCTGACGGCGTCGTGCGCGCGCCTCTCGCTCCATTTGGCGCTTTTTGGAGAAACGTTGGTGGATGCGCTTCATCTCCTGCACCTCCTTCATTTCCTCTTTCTCTTCGTCCTGCAAGCAAACACAACATAGACAGCTACAAATGGGGTTCCCCTCGAGCTCTGCTCGCCGCCTTACGGTCATGTTCAGGCGCAGGACCAGCGCCCGCCTGCCGTCCGACATCGACTGGCTGTAGTGCATGAAGTTCTTGAGACGCTCCCCAGGCGGCACGCTGCGCTCCACGACCAGCACAATGCGCGCCCACTGGCGCTGCCACTCGTTGCGTATCTCGGCTATCTTCTGGTAGGTGTTGCCCATCATGGCGATCAGCATGTTCACCAGCAGAACGCTGACGATTACCATAAAGAGGAAGAACAGGATCTTGGCCTCGTACTCGTGCTGCGTGGACACCATGGCGCCGTAGTAGTCCCCGAAGTTGGTCAGCGACATCAGGAACATGGCCACAATGGACTCCATGGGCGAGGGCATCGGGTTCGTTTCGGCATCCTGATCCTCGGCCGCAGACGGATTGTCAAAGGTCAGGAAGATAATGTAAAAGGCCTGCGAGAAGCCCATCACAAACACCAAGTAGATGGAAACGAAGCGCAGCAAATCTCCCATCACCATGCGATATATCATCACCACGAAGGGTCCGACGGTCTTGAAGCCCCTGAGAGATAGATCCTTAGTTTCCCATTTATAAATGGTATATAGCTTTTCCACTCACCGACAAAAGAAGAGAAAGTAGGGCGCTGTCGTCAGCATGATCACAACTGTGACGTGGTCGTCGATCTCGGTCAGACAGGAGACTCGCAGCCAGGGTATGGTCATCATCAGCGCACAGGAGAACAGGAACATAACACGCGACGGCGCAGTCATCTAGAAGGATAACAAGTAAGAAAACTCTAGTCGGGAGTGTTCGACTACGAGATTCCCTGAACCCCGTCAGATCTGCGTTTTAAGTTTACTACAAGGACGCCATCTATCAGATATAAAACTAAAAAAAAGCTGAAAAATTTTTTTTTACACTTTCAACTCATTATCATGGCTATATTTGCAACTGACTTTAAAAGAGGGCTATGTAAAATTTGGAGACAAAATAAAAAAAATCGAAATTGTATTAAATTCACATGAATCTACATGCAAAATTTGAAGGCTGTAACTCTAAAGATGTAGAAGATACAATTTTAAAGCCTCATTTCGATAAGGTTTTAAATCGATAACATTAAAAAATATAGAATTATCGATTATATGAAACAAACTAGATCTACGGGTGCTACCCTCGGACCTACAAACAGAAATTCAAATCTTT
The DNA here is from genome assembly GCA_035045145.1 of Drosophila meridionalis. NCBI lineage: Eukaryota > Metazoa > Arthropoda > Insecta > Diptera > Drosophilidae > Drosophila > Drosophila meridionalis. The sequence goes on from JAWNPG010000023.1 coordinate 818,834, forward strand.
AGCTTTTATAGGTTCTGAGATCAACGCGTTTACAGCTACGAACGGACGGACGGACACACCGATGGACGTCTGACATTCGGACATGACTAAATCGATTCAGCTCGTCAACCTAATAAAAAATATATCCTGATTTCCCATATTCAATGGGCTCAGGATATAACAACTTAATTATCTATATAGAATATAAAGATCATCTCCAGAGCTCAGCTCACCAGATTCTCTATGAACATTTTGTAGCCCAGGAAACGCGCCTCTCGCAGCGCCACGACCAGGTAGAGAATGGCGCCCACAAAGTTGATGAGCTCGGCTATGATGCGCAGCTTGGCCAGATCCGATTCCAGATTCATGAGTGGACACTGGGCGTAGGTCTGCCACCAGGCAGGCAGGGTCTCGACCTCGTTGGGATCGTAGTATTCCGTAAAGTTAAGCCAAAAGGTTTCTGTGGGAGAGAGAGAAATTAAAATGGGAAGCTCTGGAAGTTTCAGGAAGATTCGGATGACAAACTGTATTCGGTGCTGGAGGTGGCGCGCTTGGTAAGCTGAGTGAGAGAATGATTAATGTACAGATCGTGAGTTGTGGTGCTATTCGAGGCAGTGGCTGGGCTGCCCTCCTGCTCCTCATCCTCGTCCTCCTTGGCCGCCGGACCCGGGCGCAGTATGAAGCTGAACAGCGATATGAGGAAGTAGAAGGCGAACATGTAGAACTGCTTGTAGAAGCGCGACTTGCAGAAGGTGTCCCACTTGGTCTTCAGCAGGTCGATGACCACGCCATCGAGCAGCTCCAAGTGCTCCAGCTTGTCGCCAAACACCACGAAGTTCAGCACCGAGTCCTTGTTGATGTTGCCCGTCTCCTCGTTGATGGTGTCGATCATCAGAAGGGGATACGCGGCGCAGGTTATGCTGCCCAGCTGCCAGTAAATCTCGCGCTCGATGCTCATCACGTGGAAGAACATCTCGACGCGGCCCAGCTTGGCCGCCAGCGTCAGCGGCGTCAGGTTCTGTATGTTGCGCACGTGTATGTTGGAGCCCACCTCGTAGCCCACGTCAAACATCTCCATTTTCTCGTAGATTACCAGCATATGCAGAACCGTATTCCCATTCGTGTCCTGAAAGTCTGGGTCTGCGCCGCGCGCCAGCACCAGCCGGAAGCATTCTTCCTGCAGAAATGGATCACAATGTCAGGTGTTTGCCTACATTCAGAGGAAATCTTGGGTTACCTGGGACAGGCAAGCGGCAAAGCTGAGCGGATACTCGCCCCAGTAGACGTAGCCGTCGTAGTTGGTCATGGGCTGCAGGGCCACGTACTCGTGGTCGGGCGAGTCCGTGCGAGAGGCCTTGGTGTCCTCAGCTGACATGAAGGCGCCGCAGCAGCTGAGACGGAAAATGTTAGAGTTCACAGACCAGGCGACCAGGAGACTACGGTTGCCCACTTACCGCTCCTGCACATCGGCATTGGCATCCAGCAGATACTTGACCATGGCCGGATCCTCATTCACAATGGCTATGTGTAGCACGCTCTCGCCGTAGTACTCGTCGCTCATGTAGATGTCCAGGATGAGCTTGGGATAGAACTTCAGCAGGCGCTTGGCCAGATCCGCGTGCAGGGAGGAGGCATTCAGCAGGCAGAGATGCAGAATGGTTTCGCCCACAGCGCCGCGCATCTGCAAAGATATAGAAGCTTCAACACAGCTCTAACCAGATGGGTTTATCTGAACCTCACTCACGTTGAGATCCCAGCACACGAAGCGATAGGCCGAGGGATTGGAGATGTACTCCGCCTCGGACACCTCGGGGCAATAGTCGTGTATGTTGAAGTCGTCATCGGGATTCTCGAGGGCGCGTATCTCGGGCAGCTGCCTCGTGCGCGGCCTGTCCCGATTCCGGAGCAGCACCAGCTTCGATATGGGAAAGTAGCGGCCAGCGCCCTTGTTATATAAAAAGGGCTCCACTTTCGTCTTGATTGCGTGATCGATCTCGGCGAACTGCTTGGTCTGGCAGGCGCGCTTCATCATGTCCACCAGCAGGCCGCCGCCCTTGAGATTGACGAACTTATAGAGCGCCTGGGTGGAGACTCCCGCCTGCTTCTTCACGCCACTGGTCACATTGCTCTCGGTATTTCCCATGACGCAAGCCGAGTCCTAGTTGGGGGCGTATTAGGAAATGGGAAATTCGTTCAAAATCGTAGAACCTCTTCCAGTTTATTTGTTTTTGTTTAATTTATTTTTATTTTTTATGAAGCGCGACATTTTTTTATTCTTGAACTTAGTTTTGCCTATGCAATGTGCTTGTGCTTCGAGTCTGTTTTTATCCTTCGAGTGAGCATCGATTAAACATTTCAGCGAAATGAGCGTTGCCAATGCAACAGCTGAACTTGAGCCTAATTTACTGTTGACAATCCGTTGCCAGGCATCGAACTTGTTGCATTTCTAATCCAACAAGTGTTTCGTCCACATCCTCAATCACTGCAAACTTGTGGATTCCAATAAGAAAACTTGAACTTTCCATGTTTCACGTGCCGTGTTTCGTGGCTTCTACCTTGACATACTGAACTAAAACAAGATTTCGTGATTACTGAATCGATTGAGTGTGGTTTTTGATTTGTTATGAGTGTGATTATGATTATATTCAATTCGAATTAGCATTTCGCGTATTTTACCTTCACTAATATTACCTTTTTATTTATTAAACTGATAGTTAATTATATTAGTACTTAATATACAAATATTCATATATTGTACGAAATGAACAAAACTTTTTAAGATCTTTGTTGGGCGAATGGTCACTCTAAACATTCAAAAATTACATTTGGCGCCTACCTGCACGACGCAAAATTGCGCCAACTACATTATGTTAACTGAAACTGCGTTAACAGAATAAATTTGCAGCTGAACACTCTTAAAAGACTCAGTGCTACAACACCACTGAAAATACAGTCATTCAACAGAGCTGAGCAATTGTACTTAACATTTCCATAAAGCTGTACGCCACATCACACACTGTACTTCTTGAAAATTCTTCATCCTATGAGACTTTTAACAGTGCTAAGCAATTGCAGTTAACAGTTTTTTAAGTTAGTTGCTGCGCTACGCACTGTTAAATTTAAAGTCCGCAGACTTTTATCAGTGCTAAGCAATAGCACTTAACATTTCCATAAAGCTACATGCTATGTTACGCCCTGTAAGATTTTAAAATTCTTAAAACTCTAGGATAAAAAACAATCTTTACGCAAATATTGAGTAAAAAGATGAATTTATTAAAATGTTATTTCCTTATGAGGTTGCACTCATTAAGTTTTATTTGGACCAGATCGTTAGTTTTGATTATAAATATTAGCTACAATGTTTGATTTAATGAACTCCGAATTTTAGGTTTCCGAATTCCCGAACATTCATTTGAGAGCATTAGCTGTAGGTAGTTATTATAGATTATATATTTATGTGTGTATATATATATTCGCATATCATTAATTGAATTCTTCATGTTAATTCACTAATGTAGAAAGACTGGACTTATCAAAATATATATGTATGCATGTATGTGTGTATGTATTTTGCATATAACATAAATATATTTTGTATCTTGCATATTCATAACATTGCCCAACTGGGCGTATATATGTAACAATATAATTACTATTGTAATTAATGTATTAGGTAAGCATTTCAAAACAATTTTAAATGTTAGATTTTTGATCCCTTGGCTTGAACAATGTGTTTAAACAATTGCGATATATATATTTATATATATTTATGTATGTAGTAAAACGTGATAGCAACTTTTATAAATTTTTTCTTTTGTTTTTTTTTTTCAATTCTTATATATTCGAGTACCGCTGTTTCATATATAAATTGCTGTTATCTATGACTTTATATATCCTTTGTATCGTTTGTACTTTGGGTAATTATAAAATAAAATATATTTTAGTTAAAAGCAGTTCTTAAAATCCATCCTTTCACTTATCGCTAATTGTAATTGAATGCCATCGAGAGGAAACTAAAGGCTGGGAATGATGTGGCCCATTTAGGCCAACTTTTAGCTTGCCTTTTCCTGATGCTTTGGAAATATTTGTTAGCAGAGGTAATGGAGCTTAAAGCTAGATATCATATACTTCTAATGGATATATTTATATAAATATTTGCTCTTTTCTGTTAATCACCAACAAACTCTTTCCTCGATCCACAGCTTCGTAATTGCCTTTCAAATCGTCTAAGATATATATGTATATGTGTATGCTATATACCCCGAAATTTAGTTGTAAATTTGTGCAAAAAAAGCCAATCAACTGGAAATATTTTAAGCAAGCCTTGAAGGTGCTGAGGGGTTAAAAACAGCTGAAGACATATTTATTTGGGCTTGGTTCTAAAAGCGATTCGGAATTTCTTTTTTTAATCTTAATCTTCGTACCTAGCATAGTTTTAGTGTCAATATTTTAGATCTGACCTCTTAAAATGTCGAGAAATAATTGTTACTACTCAATCCTTACAATATTTATGACCTTTGCCCCACATCTTTTGCCTCGCAGTCCGTCGGATCGATGTCCTGCTCTATGAGCACCGTGTTCTTGGATATCGTATCAGCGAGCTTTGTCACGGAATCCGAGGGATGCTGCGATATGATGGATTTGGTTGTGGAGCGCTTACGCAGATACTCCTCCTGCTGCTCCTTTCTGTGCAGGTCGCTTAGCCTAAATGCCTCCAAGAACTCATTCAGATCCACCTTGCCGTCCCCATTGAGATCCATCATGCGGCACTTCTCCAGCATCTCATTCTTGGAGTAAACGCCCGGCATATGGGTGACCAGCAGATCAATGGCCTTCTCGAACTCATCCAGAGTGATCTCGCCTGATCAGAAAATAGATGAAAAGTTGAGCAACCGCTGATTGGATAAAAGATTCAGCTATACCTGAATGATCGGCATCTATAATATTGAATATGGTCTCCAGACTGGCTTTGTTGGCATACAAAGCGTCCATGACGGAAGTGCCATCAGCCTCGGCTTTCATCTGCAAGATGTGGAGAATGAGGAGGGACATTTTCATTTACAATCTCATTCCATTGCTTACTATAACATCCGTGTCCAGCAAATCCAAGGTTCGTATGTAGTTCACACTCTGACTATCCGTGCCTGGGGCGAGCTTCTCGCGCAGCAGCCGCCAGGGCAGGCCCAGCTTGGTGACACTCTCCATGACAAAGCACCACTTGGCAATGGTTATGCAGCCGCTGTCGTCTGGGTCGTACTTCTGAAATTCCTCCTCCAGCTCGTCCCGGTGCTCGCGCATTCGCACAGCCAATTCCTTCAGCGCTGCGCACTCCACAATGCCCATGCGCTGCTTGAAGGACAGCTCCTTGGTCTGTGAGGCGGCCGAGATGTATTGGACAAAATGCGGCACCAGCTGATTATTCAGGCGCATATAGGCGCCCTTGTTGGAACCGATGGCATAGTAGTTCGAGGCAGAGAATATCGTGATGACCTGCCAGATAGACATATATATATAATATATAATATATAATGTTTAATATATATATATATATATATATATATATATATATATATATATATATATGTATATATAATATAATATTTAATATATATATATATAGACTAGGCAAGTTTAATATTATTCCTACCTTGTTGTCATGCATGAACTCGTGTCCATTTGGCTTACATTCGTGCGAGCGAATCACGTAACTTAGTCGATGGCGCTTCAAAAAGGATTCTGTTGTATCCGGACCAAACCAAACGCCAGCTCCACGCAGCTGGTTTGGCTTGCAGCCTTGCGAGGCCTGCGGATCGCTCCACATAACATCGAATATCTGTAATCAAATATATATATATATATATATATATATATATATATATATATATATATATATATATATATATATATAGAGTATATAGGAATAGGTATGACATCTATTATTTAATACCTGTTGCCACTCTGCCTTATCTAGAGCCTCGCCATCCATTAGAGGTGGACGCAGAATGGAAACATACTGAAAAGATTTTAAAGTAATTATAACTATCCAATATCTTACTCTCTCTCTCTCTCTCTCTCTCTACCTTTCCCCTGTCGATGCTCTTGATGAGATCAAGGTTGGTGCTGTCCGAGAAACCGCCGTGGACAATTAGCACGCGATTATTCAAAATAGATCCAAGTGGAAGCCAGCGATAAACCTCGTCAATTAGCGACAGCAAATACTTGTGATTGCGCTGAAGAGAAAGATAACAGATATTAATCAGATATATCAGATATATCTCAGGCATTAGCTTTACTCACTGGATACTTTCCTTCCACCTCGCGTATGAAGCCGTATCGGGCATTCATAACGCTGTCTTCGTGATTGCCACGATTCAGGAAGACCGCATTGGGGAATGCCAGGTACAGCGAGAGCAGCAGCAGAAACACCTCCAGCCCCCTTTTGCCTCTGTCGACAAAGTCGCCATTGAAGACATAAGGATTGCTAGCGGAGGGCAGACCATTCTGAAAGCAAGATCAGAAAACATCGATGGGAGATGGGAGTTGGGCAAATGTCTAACAGACCTTACCTTATAGAGTACGACCAGCAGATCGTCCAGCTTGCCGTGCAGATCCCCACAAATGGTGACCTGCTGGGAGACAGCAGTCGAGACCATCCAAAGGTTCGGCATCTGCTTGAGCGACTTGGCAGCCTCCCGCAGGATTAGACACACATATTTGGGATGCAGACGATTGCCCTGCGGTGTATAAATTCAGATTTTGATGGGGAATCTAAGGGATATCTGGAAGTCGCCTAAGACATACCCTCTTCTTGCGGAACACATCAATCATGAGATCTATGTGGCTCTTCTGTATGGGCACAGAGAGTTCTATGCGCGCCAAGTCTCCGCTCTCCTCATACAGGGTGCCACTCTTTGCCAGACCAGAACCTACTTGAAATATATCAGTTAGCAGAGTAAAATGGAATATATTCGGATGTAAGACCTACATCGTTGTGAGTTACTTTTGTTTCCAGCCTCGACGGCCTGCGGCATGTGCTTAATAAGGTCATTGAAGAACTTGTAAAGCTATAAATAGAAAGCAATTAAATATTTAATGTGACCTATCAAGCAAATGCTCTGTAGATATGTTGGTGTATCTGTATGTCCATATAATATATGTGTTTCTATGTGCATATAGTAAACATGGCTGCGTCTGTCCATGTACTTTAGCTCATTTAAGTATTATCGACTTTCGAATCTTAACAAATGCACATTTCTATTTTGGCCGCGCTTCTGGGCTAAAGCTCATTCCAGAGCAGTTGTTCTATTTATAAGTCGATACCGAAGCGCCTAGCACCAGCATTTTATTTAGGAAGATACAATTAACTGAGCATTAAGCTAAATATATTTTACTAAGGTATATAAACTAAGGTATAAAAACTAAAAAATATTTAAAGTTGCTTCAATAAACAATATTTAAGTCCTTAAATATGTCGAAATTAAGCTTAAGTATTTAATATATTAATATTTATTTTATTCACTCATTTCAATCACTCAAATTCCCTTTAATCATACCTCAATATTTATTACATAATTGTTAAGCCTTTAAACAGATCCGACTTACTGAAACCCCCATTTCAGTCGTTCAACTTTCCCTCTACATAAACATACAATAATTGTCTATTGGGGCATATCTGGCCAATAAAAACCCCCATTGGGTTGGTAATATTATTAAAATATTTTTCTGCACTTATATTAGACTATACAATTATTTATTTAGTTTATTTTTAAGTTGACTCTCGCATTGTCAATATCCCTATCAGAAATACAAATAAATAAATAAAAGCTAGACACGCTTGACAGGAAGTTAGGTACTTTATATATTTGGATTATATTTCACTTGTTGATGCCATGAGTATGACAGCTGAAGGCACTGACTAGACCAAGACCGTTTCGGAATACAGAGCATTTTATGTACAGTAGCTGTTATTAAATTAAAAAAAAAAATGAGCTAACATTCGTTAACATATAAATTCCTGTTTTTATATACTCCTTCAAATATGAAATATTTTCAATCTATATACTCGCTGTAAGCTCAAATTTCTTGTAGCTAGATTTAATGTTCTTCAAGCTGCACAAAGTCGAAAAATTGATTTTAATGAATAGAATGGAAATTGAATATGAAAACAAAAAATAAATATCATACTTGACGTATTTCATACTAGAAGTTTTCAAGTTTTAGGCTTTAACACGCGGCACGGAGGGAAAGGCTGTCTAGCCATGTTCAGTTCGACATGCTTCGTCATCCTGACTAAGAACTATGGATATGTAATCACATAAACTTTATATCTAATAAGTTTGAACTATGCAATTAAAATTTATTGAACCGTTACTTTATTTAAATAATAATTTATTAGTTATTTAGTTCAAATTAATATTTATACTGCCTACTACAGAGAAGAGCTGTCGATTCACTTATTCCTTCACTTAAGCACCAACATAATGTTAAACATATATTTACAAAAACTGTATACCATTTTTATTGATTTCTAACAACTTTTGCAAAGAAAAAAGAAAATAAAGTTTATTTTACTATTTTCAGGCATAATAAAATGATTTCACTACTTTCGCTCAGCCCATAAATAAATACATCTATATTATTAATCATGTATATTATTAATCTATAACATAGGTATTACATAGATCGACTCGCTATCATCATTTACAATACTTTATTCCATTTTCATTTATAATCTATAATAAGTTTGGAAAATAGAAAAATGTAATAAAATTTTATTCAAGTCACTTTACCGAGTTTTACCTTTCCTCTTAACCCTTAAATAAATACATTTACATTAAGTATAACTGATATCATATTATATATTCACGTATGTACACATCACATCAAAAACTCACCTCCGCCTGATCCTGCTCGCAGGCATATTCCACGTTTTGGAATATTTGCCAGTTGCAGCGCTTTCGCATCTCCTGCCGCGCCTGATGTCTGCGAAACCATTTCTGTATGAATATTGCCGCACGGATAGCTGAAAAGAATTCGTACATTTAAATTGAAAGAAATTGGAAATTTGCCCAATTACTACAATATTCCATTTGCATTTGCATAGCATTATTATTTGATGCTACAAGCGAGAGTAAATTGATATCGAAAGGCGAAGACAGAAGTCTATTTCAGTTAGTTTAGCTACTTAACGCTGCTTCAGCTGACATCGGGCAACGTAACTCAATTCCAAATTGCACTTAACCCAATAACTAGGCACTTAATGTTATAAAATGCACTTACTATACACAAATTTATATAGTATTTGACTGGGTGCAGTCGCTTTTTTCGAGGTCCTTGAAACTCCTATGGAATGGAAACAAGGACGGAAAAGTTGACACGGAGAGACTAATTTAATGATTGCTCGAACGTTTCGGATGCAAGGACTGCATAGCATACCTCCAAGCACAAGTTGCATACACGCATATATATGCTTTCTATGTATATATGCTTATGTATAGTGTGTGCTCCCTACAAATTAAATTATTACTTGCCGTTCTCGTCCATTATTATGTAATAGAGGCGAAGAAAGGAGTACTAAAACAAGAGAGACTTTTCAGTGAGTGTTGTCGTTGTTCTGTTGTCGTTGTCGTTGTCGTTGTTGGCACTAGATTTAAACATTCATTAAACTATATTTCGGAATAGTCAACAATAGTATGAGAATAATTGAATAGCAGTCAATGGTCAGGTGTTTTATGTTGTTTCAATTGCAAATTGCATTGCATACATTCTTCTAATTTTCGTTTACGTATTTGTCTACTTGCAATACAACCCATTGATCGCTCGGTCAGCTATAGTGCTCGGTTGATTGCCCGATTTTTCATGGCATTTATATAGATATCTTTATTATGTTTTTAACACTTTCACAGAGCCTTCGTCGCACTTGTAAAAATCAATTATTGTAGATTGGGAAACACGATTTTCACTGTTGTTCACGCGGAATCCCATACAAGACTGCGACTCGACTGACCCGCAAATGGTATTTCAGTGGTTTGCTAGTGGAAACACCCCCCAGTCCCCACCTTGTGTCACTGTGTCACTGGCACTACGTTCCTATATTTGCCTGAGCGATGTGTGTGTGCGTGTGTTTGTGTGTGAGTGTCGACCCAGTCGATTTTGGCCCCCTCTTGGTCAATAGCTATGTGGTCAAGCAATGCGCCAAGAGGAGGGTTTGGGGGGTTTTGGGGGTTTTGGCTGTCGTCGTCTGCTAAATTCGTTTGGGGAGCCACACAAATTGTAACACAATACAGACGACCGCAGCCGCTGGCTGAAAACGCGACAATGGGGCTGACCCTTCGAAATAAGGTTGAAATTGGATGGGGGTGGGCCTGCCCGGAGGAGGGGGCAGGTCAGTGTAGTCTCGGACATGGTATTGGCATTGTTTCATATTGTTTTTTGTTGAGTGCTGAAATAAGTAGACCACTCAGCTGCTCAGGACTGCACTGACTCTCCTACTTACTTTTAGCATGACCCACAGCCAGATCAGGTTCAGCTCAATATTTTGGTTACTTCGTGTCCCACACCTCCCCAAATCGATATCACGGTATACGGTATTACAGTTACGAAATCTGATTCTTAGCAGATGGGGCTTAGGTGTTACCGTGAAAGATAAACAGCTATGAAACAGATATTTCAGTCCTGATTGACTGATTGATTACCTGATGAAGAGTTGAGCTGATAACTTGGGGTCGATTGACTCGCCAATTGTCTGACTGATTGGGTAGCTAATTGTCTTTGTAATTAATTGACGAACTGAATGATGGACTGACGGGAGAGATTAAGTGATGCCAGATTTGCGGTAAAGCTAATTGACGCCTAAAACAAATCACTGCCATTCTGATTGATTAATTTACAGACTTACTAACTGCTTGACTTGTACAACTGATTAACAGCCAAAATAACTCACTGACTTATTGATTGATTGGTTATCAAAAAAACTGGCTAACATACTGATTGATTAATTTATAAACTGACTGACTGAAGGAAACATTGAAAAATCAAGCCGATTGACTTCTAAAATAAATGACTGACATACTGATTGAATGACTGGAAAGCTGAGTGGCAGATTGAATGAATGATTGAATTGTAAAACTGATTGACATCTAACATTATTGACTAATATACTGATTGGTTCATTGATAAACTGCTTGACTTAACCCATTGATTATCAAATAGTAAAGTTGATTGACTGACTAATGAATGTGAATGATTGAATGGTAAAACTGATTAACTTTTAAAATGGCTCTCTGACATACTGATTGAATGACTAGCAAACTGAGTAACTGGCTGATTGAATAAATGATTTAATAATATAAATAGTTGACGGTAACATGACTGACAGACTGATGATTGATTGATCAAGTGACCTTCTGATTGAATGAATTATTAAATAGTTCAGCTAATTGACTCATTGACAATAAATGCAACAATAACCGGCATACATGCAGATTGATTGGCATTGAACTGACTAAACGTGTAAATAGTAAAGCTGATAACTAATAAAATAATGGACTGATCTACTAATTTGATTGATAATGATTAGATGGTTGAAGGCTGATTGACTGCCAAAATAGCTTACAAACATACTGATTAATTGATTGACAATCTGACTGTCTGTTTGCATGTATTATAAAATAGAAAATCTGATGGACTACTGATATGAAATATTAAATTGTAAATCTAATGGATTGCTAATATAATTAACATAGAAAATTGTTGATTGACAAACTGACTGATTGAATGGTACAGTTTGTTTACTGATTATATAAGTGACTGACATACTGATTGATTGATTTGCAAACTGACTAACTCAATGCATGATTGAAAGGAAAAGCTGACTGGGTGCTTAAATAACCGACTGATATACTGATTGATTGAATGATTTTCTAATTGATTAGATTGCTAGCTGATTAACTTAATCAGTGATTTCCCAACTAAATGATTGATCGATTGATTGAGTAATTAACTAATTTATTACAAAATTAACTATTCCGAATTACCAGAGTAATTGCATTTCTGCCAAGTCAATTGAATAACTGCTTAACTGACCGATTGACTGACAAAGTGAGTAATCGGCTGACTATTTAATTAATGTAGTAATTGACTAGTTGAACGATTGACAACCTGATGGGCTGATTGGCTGATTGAATGACTCGCCGACGTGTAGCCAATCGGTTTCTTGAACCTCCGACTAATTGCCGATAATTAACAAAGCCCACAATGGAGGCCGTAGGCGAAATTTAATTACTATGTTGCTTTGCATAATTCCTTTCCAAGGAAGGTGTAGGGAATGAATGTAGATAGATTTAAGATTTGAAGATAAAATTCTACGTAAACCAATCTTGAAAGGGAAGCGAATGTATTTAGCCTGAAACTGAGAGGAGAAACAACAGAAGGGACCAGAATCGAGTAAGCTAAACTTTCGATTATATATTCATAGTATATGCAGTTAGTGTTTACTTAATTAAATTTAATAATAATTGTGAGAATATCCTTAATTAAAATTGGCACTCACATTTCTCGACGCGCGTTGCACTCATGCCTCGGAGAGGTTTGCGGAAGTGCTTGCACCAACCCTTCCTTTGGAACAGCTGCAGCAGACTGGATGCGCGCGTGTTTGGCTGAGGAGCGAGCGTTTGCGGCTGGCCATTGGTGCCCAGTGTAGTTGTCTGCATGCTGGCACCGACACGCTCTATTTCCGACGAGCGGCACGAGGAGGCGTCTTCCACAGAGGAGCTGCGTCGCTTGCCACCGCCGCCGCCAGCGCGTTGCAGGCAGACGCAACTGCGCAACATGTTGGCGCTTGGGATTTGGCTGGCTAAGTCCGGACAGGCGCTAACCTATGACCGTGGCGTGGCGTGTTGCGGAGTGGTGAGGCGTGGCGTGGTGCGGTGTGGCTTGGCTTGGCGTGGCGTGAATGTTGTATAACGTGAAGAGCACTAACAGGTCGACGATGACGAGGACGATGGGGCGCACCTATTGTCTCCGGCCTCCGGCACGGTCTGTCTTAATTGCAGCTCCACACACAACTCGCTTCTGGTCGTAGTCACAGCCGTAGTCGTAGTCGTAGTCGTAATCGCGGCCGTAGTCATGCCACATGCATGAGTGTTTGCGTTTGCCTTGGGCTTTGTTTTAGTGCCATGTAGTGCGAGTAGGTTGTCCTATGATGCCCCGCGCAACGTAATTTGATGCGGCCATACTTGCCGCCGGAAAATGCGTTGTCCGTCCTTCAACTACGGCCGGGTGGTGTGTGCCTGCCTGTCTATGTATCTTGGCACTTACTTTCTCCCGCTCTCGCTCTCGCTTTCGCTGTGTCCGTTTCGCCTGTTTTGTCTATTGCCCTCGGTGCAATTCGGTTTACTTATCATATTACTAAAATGTATATTTATCTAAGTCTTGCGGTTAACTGAAAGTAAATAAAAGCGGAAATTTACTTTATTACAACAATTATGCTTATGTCGAATTGAGAATAGCATGTTTGTTGCAAGCCCACATGAGTTTAGGGAACATTCGCATTGCTAGACAGTGCGGAACTGGCTTAAATTGAAGAGTTTGTGTTTTAGGTCATCTAACGAAAGTTTTTAGCCTTGATGTAAACAGTACAAGCTGACTATACATATGTGGTTCTACATTGGTGTAAATATAGTTTGATACATGCATACATACATGTGCATACAGGCATGCATATAAATACATACATACAAGCATATGTGTACATACGTATGAACTTACAATGAATATGTAATGTATGCATACTAAATACATACGTATGTATACATACATACATAAATATATACATATACATTCATACATATATTTGCATACATTCGTATCCTGGGCGCAGCCTGAACAAGCTACATGCGTTAATAGTCATATGTTAGTTATAGTTTCATATTACATCTAATGTAATGCTTAAATACTTACATTAATATTCACGCGCATTTTCGTAACTATATAATTTCATCTATACATACATGCATGAATACAGATGTAAATGCTGACATATGTTTTTGTCTACAAACATATTTACATACATGTATATATACATACAAGTGTACACACATACATACATATATTTAACAGACACGCATGTATAAATGCCTACAAGCATACATACATTAATGCATACATAAATACATGCATACATATATACATTCATTCGTTCATAAATACATTCATAATTCATTCATACTGTAAAAATGAAAACACGTCTTATTCGTTTCATGTGTTGATCGAGAGTGTTCTCTCCGTTTTATTTAATTATATATTTGACTTATTACATATAATATTCTAAATGAGCTCTGCCGCTAAAAGCGTCGGCAGAGCGAGAGAGAGAGTTGCAGTACATAGGTGCCAATGTGCTTATGTATATATACGTATATATGTACAGATGGTACATACTCAAGAAGTGCTTGGACTAGCGTTCTCACGCTTCGGCCCGTCCGCATAAGCGACGGATCGTATTACTGCACTTATATATATATATTTATGATTAAATAAGCATAACAACAAAGTGTCATTGACATGAGTTGTTATGAGTTGATACCCTAACTTTAAGCTGGGCATATGACCACTTGTAATATTGTATACTCTACAATACTGTGGGCATATGCTCATTTGGCATGCAACATACTACACCTCCCTTTTTAAAAAAATAACGTAATATTTTGTAGTTATTTAATATAAAAATTATTAGTAGTATTATTTTTATATATATTATTTACTATGTTGTATACCAAAATTTTTTTTTTTTTTTTTTTTACTTATTTACTTATTATTTTTTTTTTTTTAAATATATATATATATATATATATTCATATTCTTTCTTTTTTTTTTTTTTCATTTATTAATCCTTTTTAGCCTATCCTTATGAACTTTTTGTTCCTTATTTTTCTTGTTCTTTATAATTATATTATTATTCTTTTCTACACTAATGACCTCAAATGGTCCTATATAAGAAGGTTCTAATTTATGAAATAAAATTAAATTATATTATGCTGTCATCTGAATTTCCGGTTTCAGCATCAGCTGGTCGTCGCCGGTTGGCACGCTGATGCTCCATCGATGGCGTAAAAGGCGGCCTGCCTTTCACACTTGTTGATTTCCTTTTCGTTTTGCTCCTGCGTTCCAGTTTTCGGGGCCGCACGTCGAATTGCAGTGCGGACTGTAGAGCGGTCCTGGGCAGTCGTTTGGGCACAGCTTTGGGCGTTTCTTCACTTCTTTTGGGGATGGAGGTTTGGTTATTTTTTTATCTTTTATTATTGGAATATATGCTGAGTGAGTCGCTGTGTTTGGGGTTTTGAGCTCTAGCATTGATATTAAATGATCAAGCTCGGCTTGCAACTTTTGGGCCGTTGCCCACGCTGGAGGTGGTGTTTTAGAGTATAGTAGCCACTTTATGTGCGCTACTCTCTTTTTTATCTTTTGTTGCACACCTCCGCGCCTTCCCATAACACGCGTTTACTCACTCAGATTTTGTTGTTGTTGGAATCCAGAATCCATTTTTTTCTCATCAGTTGTGAATATTTTTTCCAATTCTTCTCGATTTTCTCTTGTGGTGGTTTTTATTTATGTATAGCAGATCCTCTCTCTTTACGTAAGTTTTGGGTTTTGCATTGTGACTGACACGTTCGTGACACTTGTCACGGTCGCCATGTAAAAATGAAAACACGTCTTATTCGTTTCATGTGTTGATCGAGAGTGTTCTCTCCGTTTTATTTAATTATATATTTGACTTATTACATATAATATTCTAAATGAGCTCTGCCGCTAAAAGCGTCGGCAGAGCGAGAGAGAGAGTTGCAGTACATAGGTGCCAATGTGCTTATGTATATATACGTATATATGTACAGATGGTACATACTCAAGAAGTGCTTGGACTAGCGTTCTCACGCTTCGGCCCGTCCGCATAAGCGACGGATCGTATTACTGCACTTATATATATATATTTATGATTAAATAAGCATAACAACAAAGTGTCATTGACATGAGTTGTTATGAGTTGATACCCTAACTTTAAGCTGGGCATATGACCACTTGTAATATTGTATACTCTACAATACTGTGGGCATATGCTCATTTGGCATGCAACATACTACAATACAAATTAGTATGTATGCATGCATACGCATATACATAGATTCATATGTTTATAAATTCATACATCCCTACATTCAATCATTTATAGTCATCCTTTCATAACTTCATAAATTCATATATTCGTACATTTATAAATTCATTAATTCATACATTAAAACATTCATAAATTCATAAACACATATATATATATATATATATATATATATATATTCACATATGCATACATACAAAGATACATACATATGTATGTATGTATATATAAATATGTAGATGCATACGTGCATTCATGCATTATATGTATGTACATACATGACCGCCTGCATACATTCCTACATACCTAGAAACATGCCCACATGCTTACATTCATATGACTTACATGCAAATGACGCTATGCATGCAATGCAATGTCCATGTATACATGTTTCGTATTTCGTATATTGCATACATTTATCGTATCATACGATTCGTATGTACATACATGTTTGCATACATTCATCTTATGGACATATGTACATACATAAATAAATAAATACATACATGCATACAAATATACATGCATACATACATATGTACATATACACATTCAACATTTGTCTTTTATATATGGTTTAAGCTAGCGTACTATACATACTAATAGACTAAAACATGTCATACATGCATATAGTCATACTCCTATTTTGAGCTAGTTAAGGCTAGCTATGTCTAACTATATACTATCCCACATATTCCCACTGTACATGCATATATGACATACACATACATTCGCTTTCTGTATAAATTTAAGCCATCTATATATGTATGTGTCATATATGAATGTATATGCATGCATACACACACCATATTCGTCCTGTCTGTATTCAGTTTAAACTAGAATACCAACACACATGCATGCACACACACACACACATGACAATAACCACATGCACACATGCATACAAACAAAACATGGTACATCCGTTTTCTGGCGCTGGCTAACGGAAGTCTGCTTGCTGTGCGGTTGAATGAATAATGATTTAAGCTAAAAAAAAAAAAACAAGAAAATTAAAATAGGAAAAAAAACTATAGAGAAAATAAGCATATACTAATATGCTCAAAGGCCCTGAAGCGAATATCATTCACCCATTCAACGTTTATTTGTTGAGTTGTGGGTGTCATCGGTGTTAATTAATGTCTGTCCGTGACAAAGGCGTTTTAGAAGCTCACTTCCCCTGCCAGTGTGTGTGTGTGTGTGTGTGTATGTGTGTGTGAGTGGAGTGTGAGGTGATGCTGCTCCTGGTGTTCTCCCATTTCCCCATATCAGTCAGTGATGCGAACTAATAATTTGGCCATCAAAAGATAGTCAGCTAAAATGTAAAAGCCCTAAAAACCGAACAAGAGAAAGAGGAAGAAAAAAGTGAAGAATTTGCAGGACATTAGCTGCAGGCAACCACACGTATCCTCGTAAAGCAGAGCCTCGCTCACCTGCTCGCCTGCGTCGCTTAGGGTCTTGCAACAAAGTGCGCAAAATGAAGAAACCCGCAGCGTGGCTTATTGGCTCCTTTGGCGCTCGACTGGCCCCAATGGTAACGAGCACCACAACACGCATAAATCGTGTCGAAAATGGCGTCAAAAGTGGCGCGGCATGGGCGACGTCGAGCATGGGGCATCGGGGCATCGGGGCATTGGGACAGGCAAGTGCTTGCGAAACTTTTATCAAAATTCAATTTGTAGAGAGTGAAAATGTTTCTAAATTAATTTCCAATTTGTAAATAAGATTATTTTTTCAAAATTGTGCGCGCCGCAGACGCATCAAGTGCGAGGGTCGATCGATAGGTATCCCCTAGCCGAGCAAAGTTTCTGTCACGTCGTCAGCCCTCTAAGTTACGGCTTGATTTATAAGTTTGCTTCAATATTATTTTCTTTTCTTTCTTTTATTTACTTCCTTAATTGGCTTTCTGTTTGAAGTTTGCTCACCTGTTTTGAAGTTTGCCCATCAAATGGGAGAAGTAAACTCAATATCGATTACAAATTCACTTTTTACTATTGCGGGCAGCGCACGCAAGGCAATAAAAGTGAAATTGGATGCTGTTTATGGGCGGCGCATTTTATTAACCGTGGTTTATAACTTTCAACAAATTCCGACGTGCTCTCCGTGCGCCCAGAGGTCCGAGTCGGAGCTCTTTGAAATAATGCGCATAATGCGCTTAGTGCTAATCATCGCTGATGGAACTCGGAAATATTCCTTTCAGTCGTAATCAAGGCGAAGTCAAACATAATATTATGCGGTAATTGTGCATGGAAGGGAGACTTAAGCTAATATGCAATCATTTCTTCTAATTATGGGGCAAACTTTTGTTTTAGCCAGGAAATGAAAATTACTGCACAATTTATTTCAATTACCATTGTGATGAAGGTCACTCGGCTCTGGACCCTTGGCAGATAAGACAGATTGGCTAATGACATCATCTAAGGGATAATTACCGAATATGTACGCATCAAATGGGATTGACGAGAGTTAATAGTTCTGATTTCTGGGAAATGCTTCTTTACCGGATATGAACGGAAAGGCCAAAAGACAATTTTCGCTACTCACGAAATCCCATAGAAATGTCTCTGCTCTACAAATCGAGAAGAATGTGTATTGTACAACAATAAAATAGATTTTGAAATGACTTTTTCGACAGGCCTTCAGATGTGCTGACACGTGTATACCCTGTACACAGAGAATAGTAAGAGATGTATGTGAATAAATTCGTGAAATACCCTAGTCTTATGCAGCCTATGCATAATGTAGATACGACGAATTCTAGTTGATTCCATTATATATCTATATATTTTAATATCTTTAAATATAATACAGCACATCTGAGAGTCGTTCACACGCATCCCCAAATATTTCGGTGTTTTGTTTTGATTTATATTTATAAATATGTAGACAGTATAGATGCATACGTATACATATTTTCTCACTCTAGATATTTAAATGGGTGTCTAGCAAATATCTAAATGTATATAAGTAAGAATAATAATAATAATAACATGGAGAAAAGCTGTTGTTGAATTAAGCCTCCAGCTAAGAAGATATATGCATAATGTCGCACACACACACACACAGACACACTCACACACACTAAGCAAATACACACTGCGAAAGTAAAAACAAATGTCAGCGCTTGACATTTCATGGACATGTTGATGTGCACAAGAAAATATGTAAATTATATGGATGTGGGCATACCTTCGAGGAAGAGTTCGCGGCTTAATGAACCGCACAGATTCATCTTAATCTTCGGCAGTAGAAATAACGGCACACACACATACGCACGTATGTTTGGCTTGTATGTGTCAGACGACGTACGTTAACACGAACTTTGTTGCACCATCAAATGACGACAGATATGTATAACAGCGGCCATAACAGAGGCGAAACACACACACACACACAAACGTAGGAATAAAGGCGGCAAATGATTAAAAGAAGCCAAACAGAAAACTGATGCGGCACACACAAACACAATCACAATCACAATCGCAAACACAAACACGACACGCACACACACACACACGCACACGCACAGAGAGCAGCAATGTTACGGTTCTGAAATAGCACGACTGGCGTTGAGTGCAACGGCAATGCGAATATTGCTTATATGCATGAAATGTTTGGCTGGCTCGCGTTCCGTTCCGTTCCGTCTTGTATGGAATACCGATACGAACTGAAATGAGCTGAAAGCACGGAAATCCTTTTAGTCGATGTCGCTGGCGCTGGCGCTGCCGCTGGCTCCGTCGCTGTCGCTGGCGCTGTCGCTAGCGTTGGTGCTGGCGACGGCGCAGTTATTGCGAAAATGAAAGAAAACAAAAATCGTTACCGAAATCAGCTGATGGGACGCTTGCCGCGTTTTTGCTGCCCCTTTCCAGCAGCGGCGCGGAGGCTGCGCGTTCCACACACTTTCACTCTCACTTCCTCACATAACTAAGCATATACACATACATAACATATATGTATGTACCTTCATGTATATTTTTTAATTCAATTTTTTTTTAATTCACAATCTGTCTTGGAGGACAATGTCAGGAGTAAACGGCAGCCACACCCAGTTGTGTTGGAGCGATTATCTCCGCAGAAATATCAAAACCTTTCTCCGTCCGAGGCTCGAACTTCCATGTATTGAAATGGCGCAGTTTGTGAATTCGTTTTCGTTCTGCTAGCCAGGAGTTCAAAGGAGCCCACGGCAAAGCTTAGCAGCTCTTAGAACTGGCTAAGACTCGAGCGCTCCCTACGCCAAATCTGTAAACAAGGTTAAGCGGTTTATTTCCCTTTTATAACTTCTTGTTTTTTATGGGGAAACCAACACGAATAGCAACTACTTTGCATTTTCGCATGTCATGTATCCGGTTAATTTCATAGCAATTGGACAAAAACTGCAGAAAAAAATATAAACACAGGTTATTAAAAAAGGGAACAATGTTTCATAGTGCCATATACATGTAGTTAAGTAATTAGGAAGTAAAAATAGACTTGGGTACCACACTAAGTGATACGAATCAGCTAGAATAAAACTTTTTAGTTTCGAGTAGATTCTCCGTATAATATTACGGATATTGTGGAATCAGCAAATACTGACTAGTCTAGTATAGAGTGAAAGTCTAACGTATTAGGCTGAATTCAAATAAATGTTTACCTTTTGTAACCATAGAGAAAGGTAGAAAAGTTTCCCGGTTGACGTAAAATTCAGCAACAAATTTGAATTGAGGGCGCGACCAAGCGATTTGTCAAGGCCATAGGCCGTCCTGTCCGGCCGGTTATTGTGTGTGGCCATGCGAGCTGGCCAAAAGCAAAGAGAATGGAAAATTACAACAAACGCTAACAGAATCTGACCAAATTGCTACTACCCTATTTCCAGAACGAAGCATTAACACATATTTCACTTTTTCAACTATAAAAAATACAAGTTGAATATTATATATATATGTATATAAATTTCTTTTATTTACAAGCAATTTATTTCAATTATTGAATTAACTTGAGAGCGAAAGAAATGTACAATTAATATTAAAATATATATATATATATTTTTTTTTATTTATATATAAGATCTACTTAAATACAATTACTTCGGTCATGGACATTAAAAATAAAAGGACGCAAACAATAAATCCTGCGTCTGTCTTTGTCTATTGTTAAAATCCATTTATACTGAAGGTGCTAATAGTATTATGTAGTGTGCTTACATATACCGGTTCAACGTAACTTTTGGATGCGTTCAAAAACATAATAAACTGTAAATTGTTCTTATACGCATGTGGCACATGCCATGTTAGGGGCGGGC
This sequence comes from Drosophila meridionalis, assembly GCA_035045145.1. Taxonomy (NCBI): domain Eukaryota; kingdom Metazoa; phylum Arthropoda; class Insecta; order Diptera; family Drosophilidae; genus Drosophila; species Drosophila meridionalis. The sequence continues at coordinate 840,256 of JAWNPG010000023.1, forward strand.
AACTTAAATGGCTAAATGGTATGCATCTAATTAATTTGCATTGGACTTGCAGATAAAAGCTTATCAGAAAGTAACTAACATAATCGCATTAGAGACTGGGATATATACCCGAATTACAATATTATATACAATAGTTATATACGTGTAGCTACAACCAACCAGTCACAGCACAAGCACTCTAACATAGTATGCTTATGCCATGTGCATAACATTCGATCGCAGACTTGAGAAGAACGCGATATGAAATTTGTCAAAGCTCTTAACGTAAGACCACAACTTAAGATTATCGGTATGAATATAAACTAACAACTCATTGAGTTTATTGCATTTAAATATTTTCGAGCAGCTCCAGCTGCAGCTCTAACCTCCGGGAAGTATCCTTGATTACTGCATTACTTCGCGAAAACGTTTCTGTCGCTCCAGGCTCTCGACCTCGGCCCAGCAGTTGCGCATATTACGAAATAGCTATCAAGATAAACTGTTAGATAAACACAGGAGATTGCTTGACAAAACCAACCTCATCTATCCAATTGTGCTCGGCCAGCAAGTCATTTAGTATTTCCGTCGACGTCTTGCCCGGACACTGCTGCTGCTGCTCCGTGACGCGCTGCGAGCAGTTGATGAACAGATTGAACTTCTCGTGGGCAATCTTGTGGAAGAGATCCGCACGCGCGGCACAAATGCGGCACAGTACAATATCCTGGTAAGATGAGAAGGAATCAGCCAAGATTACAATTTAAGCATAAATGCTTCTTACCTTCTCGTATACGATTCGAGAATCCGCAGATATGGTCTGCATGGTGTTTGGATTGTAGGGCTCCCCAAACAGCAGGAAACGAACTGCGATGCCTGGCTGATGGCAGCCAGCGCAGTTCTTCTGGGTCAGGTTATTCTGCACCCACTCAGAGAACACATGACACTTCGGCCACGTCTCAATTGACGAGATGATGCTGCGTGTCCACGGAGTAATAGCCAACAATTTCCGCTTGCAGTTGTCCATTATATTGTCTATGACGCGCACGCTTCCCAAGAAGTAGTCATCTGGAATGACGAATTCAAATTAAGGTTAGTTTTTTTTATAACCCGATCGATGGAAATCTACCTTTCTCACGTGTTATCTCGGAGAAGAAACTCGGGTCGAGCGCCTGCGATATCATTGTCTGTATATAGATCTCGAAATTGTCCCGATAAGACAGAAAGTCCTCCATTATCTTCTCGATAAACTGCTCCGTATCATCGGCGAGCAGCTCCGACCGCATGAACTCCACAATTGTCTCCGTGTGGGATTGCAGCTGTATGCGAACGGGCGCCTTGAGGTAGAGTTTCTTCGTTTCCAGATTCCACGATGCATACTGTGGGTACAAAGAGAACATTTAAGAACTTGACAACAGAAATATCATTTTCAATTTCAATTTACTTTCGACATGTTGCGGTAAAAGGTTTTGCCGTTCTGTCGAAACGGCTCATACTTCTGCAATATGCACTTGGAGTCCACTTGCCAAATGGTGGGCCAGTCATTAACCAAATCCGAACGCAGCACGATAAAGTCTCCGGTCTGTGAGAGAAAATAATATAGTTTAGATAAGGAATACAGAATACGGTATACGCTGGGTTATGTCATACCTTAAAGTTCTCGGCCGTGGTTGCAGATGCCGTCGCCGCACTGCCGTAGCTAACGGTTGCCCCACTCTGCAGATCCTGCTGCGGATTATAGCCGTCGTTGGAGCCATGCAGCTGCTGCTGCTGCTGGTGTTGCTGCTGTACCGCCTGCAGTTGCTGCAGCTGTTGGTGCTGCTGCAAGTGCGTCGTTGGCTGGCAATATGTGTTCTTGCGCGGCGTTCCCTTGATGCGTCGCGCAGCCTTGCGTTTCCCGTAGCCCTTGCCGTCGTCACTCTGTTTGATACACACACACATACATATATTATATATATTTGTATAGTTGGGGTAAGGAATGGAGATTAGAAGCGCCAACGACAGCGGACGGTCAAGCAAGAAACACTTACATCTTCCTCCTGCGGCGTCCAAACGGGATCCGTGTCCGAGTCAGTGAACTCCTCAGGCTCACCAACCGCGCCGCCCTCCCCAATCGTTGATGTATTCAAGAGAAGCGCGTGCATGCTGCTCTCCTTGGCCTTGCGGGAGCATTGCTCCCGACGCGGCGGCAAATTCAAAGGGTCTGTGGAGAGCACAAAAGTAGTTAGCAAGCATCAATGTGGTGGTGGTGGTGGTGGTTGGTAGTGGAGAGCGAAACGGCAACCAAACTGGCAATGCAGGCCACACGCGGAACAACAACTACGTCAACAACATAAACCCACAGCCGAGAAGCCATCGACGACACTGCCGCTGCAGCCGTTCGTCGTTAATCTCACACAGGTAAATAATAAAAATACAAGTTTTTATTTTTTGATGATTTTTTCTTTCTTTTTTAAATTAATAATATTTGTTCTCGGTATTCCATCTCAAAAATACTTATACTTTCTTTTTTGTTTTTGTTTTTTTTTTTTTTTTCATTTTTTTTTTTTTTTTTTTTTCATTTTGCTCTTGCGATTCGGCATTATAACAATTTTAAAGTTAAGTTTATGTATTCGGTTTTTACATATGCACAGTGTCCATGTCCCTGGTTTAAGGTTCGTTGTCTCTGTCTCGTCTGTCGAGTCACATGGATGCGATGGGGTCATTATCGCGACTAATGCTGCCACGGCCAAATCAGATTAATAAGGTGATGATGATTGGGCGCGGCTGGTGCTGCTGCCACGCTAACTGCTGTGTTGATGGTGGCTGCCGCCGTTGGCGCGTCGGCTGCGGCGGCGGCGGCGGCGGGTGTGTGATGGTGGTTGTTGTTGTTGTAATTGTTGTTGCATGGCGCAGTAGTAGTTGCGATAGTAGAGTGCTTATTGGAATTATGCTGTTGGTCAAGTAACATACCTTGACTGCCGCTCCCGCTACCCAACTGCGCGCAATGCTGCTGCACAAAATGCTGTGCGGCGCCCAGACCCGGCGACTCCTGTTGCTGCTGGGCGTATGGCCGAAACGAGGATGTCGTCTGATCGGCTGCGGGGTGCTGTATGACAGAGGTAGATGTTGATTCAGCGGCTGCTGCTGCGGCAGCTGCCGCCGCCACCATTTGTGCATGCGGCCTCTTTTTAGGCAGTATTTGAGTTTGTGAGAGTATTTTGATGCGATGCCCATCGTCGCCGACGAGACCGGTCAGGTTCTGTGACGCCTGGCCGTCTGTCGCTGCTCCACACGACGCCGTTGCCTGCGACGTGGACGCCTCATCGCCGGCACCGGGCTTGCCTTTGCGTTTGTATGGAGCACGTGGATAATTCAGCTTGCGCGATGGCTTCACCACTGGCGGCGGATCGTCATCACGTTCACCTTGCAGAAATTTCAGATAGCTATCCATGAATTGTGTCTTCTTCTCGCCAATCGACGTGCCCACGCTCACAGGCTTCGGTGCGGATGGGCTGTACGCAGACGCCGTCGAACTGGACGTGCAGAGTGTTGTTGTGGCCGGCGTTATCCCATTATTGCTGCAGTCGTGCGTCGACGAAGAAGGCGGCTCCGGTGAAGGCGTTTTATTAGGATTGCGTATGCCAAAGTTTGTGTTGTTTGTCGAGGAGTTCGTATTGCGTCCATTTGTGGCCAACGAATTGGCATAGCCCTGCTTCGCCAAACTATTCGCATCGGCCAAGAAGTCCAGCTCCTCTTCTATGTTTGGCACAATGACTTTATTGCTGGCCTCAGTAGCGGCAGCAGCAGCTGCCGTCTCCTCCTCCTGCTGCTGCACAGCCTCAACTTTGTCCTGCTGATGCTGTTGCTGCTGCTGTTGTTGTTGCTGCTGCTGCTGATGTTGCAGTTGTTGTGTGTACACCTGCTGCTGCTGTTGTTGTTGCGTGTAGACCTGCTGCTGCTGCTGTTGTTGCTGCTGCTGCTGTTGCTGCTGTTGTTGCTGCTGCTGTTGCTGCTGTTGTTGTTGCTGCTGCATACATGCCGTGTACTGGGATGCAATGGGCTGCGGAAACGCTGGATAGTACTGGGCTAACTGCGTGAGATGTGATTGCGCCTGCGATGATTGTAGGTGTGCGGGCTGCGGGAGATGCTGCTGTTGCTGCTGCTGCTGAGAGGACTGCTGGTGTTGCTGGCTATGCTGCGGATATGTGGGTATGTTGATGGTTGTCGCTGGCGACACAGACGCCGCATTGTTCTCCGTTTTGAGCGGTGTATTCCACTTGCTGTTGAAATCGTAATACGTGTTCTGCTGCTGCTGCTGCTGTTGCTGTTGATTGTGCTGTTGTTGTTGCTGCAGCTGGTGATGCTGCGACTCCTGCGGACTGCGCACCGTAGTGTATTCGCTGCTCGGAATAAGCGTCTTCTTCGGTTGTCGTTTCCGCGGCGTCTTTGCTGGCTTGGGCGGCGGCTTTACATCCTCCTGCAATTGGACCAATGATAAACTCATATTAACCGAGCAGTTAATGTGTTATTTCAAATTCATTTATATATTAAGTTTGCATTTGGGACATTTTATTTTTTATACGTATTACAAAGATGACATTAAACTTCCTCAATCAACAACAACGTCACGTCACAGTTTCAAATTGACCACAAGATTTCGCCAATAAGATAATTAGCTGTATTTGCTATAATTTATGAGATTCGACAGAACGTACGTATGTATTTATATTTAATAAAAAAAGACAAAAAGCAAAACAAAAATGAGAAACGAAAACATAAACAACTAAAAGTTCATAATCAAATGAGACAAAATACCGCCACCAAATCAATAACAGTGCAAAATAGATAACAGAAGTTTTTCGCACCGCCAATAGGTGAAGAATGCATTAGTTAACAGAGTGTTTGCATAAATACTCGATCAGACAAAACAAATGCTAATAGGCAAGTACTATGCATATATACAAAAATATATATATGTGTGAGTGTATGTATGTATGTACATTCGCTACACAAATGGCTAGAAGCGGTTCGATTATGAACTAGTTCTGCTTTTTGAAATCGATTACCGATTCGTACAAGAGCCGTTAGATAAACTAGACGCGAAATCAAAACACACCAAAATAATAACAAAGCATAAGAAAGCACAACAAAACTTAAAAACAAGAAAACAAACGGAAAATTAATCCAAAAATAAATACATACAAATGAAATACAAACCTTTGGCACTGTTTGAATCTGTGACGCTAAGCTGCTCGAAGTCCCTGGCGACAATATCATATTAGCCACAACGTGCTGCCGCCTGCCTTGCGGCGAGCTGGAACTCTGCTGCTGCTGTTGCAGCAGATGCTCCTGGGCTACAGCCTGCGCCTGTGCCTGTTGCAAGGACACGGACGCGGACGAATCTACATCGATGACCGCTGGCTGATAAAACGTTTGCTTTATCTCAAGACCCGGCGGAAGGTTAAACACGAGATTCTCGCCAGCGTCTGTACCGCCAGTCGCATCATTGGCATAGTCCAGCTGCCGATGCTCTTGCTTGACGTGCAGCTGCAATACACTCTTAATCTCTTCTTGCCCATCCTCTGGCTTTGTCCAGCAATGCTGCTGCTGCTGCTGTTGTTGCTGCTGCTGTTGTTGTTGCTGCTGTTGCTGCTGCTGCTGCAGGTGCTGTTGCTGCAGTGTGCTTTGTATCACAGATGAGTAGGCCACCGTTGTGGGCGCTGCAGACGAACCCGCGCCTGCCACGTTCATGACGGTGCGTCGCGCCACTGGCGAGCCAGTCGAACCAGCCGCTACCGACGCCGCCACCGGGGCCGTTGCTGTCTTATAGACAATCACCTGTGGTGATCCAGCGACATCGACCGCGTGTAAATTCGTGATAGGTGAGCCGTCCGCCGAGCTCAGTGCCGGACTCGCATACTGCGCTGCATACGCCGGGCTAACGTTCTGCTGCTCAATGTGTATTGTCTGCGGATCCTTGCGCGCCAGCTTCAGCTTTTGCCCATCTATGGTATAATATGTTTCTGTCTCAACAATCTCATGTTGCAATTGTTCTTGCTGCTGCTGCTGCTGCTGCTGTTGTTGCTGCTGCTGTTGCTGCTGCTGCTGTTGTTGTTGTTGCAATTGGGTGAAGTAGATTAGATCGTTGTACGCTTTGAGATGCGCCTTGGTTTGCTGTGTGTTTTCTTGTTTGATTTGCTACAGATTCGTTGCAGTTGTTGGCAGTTGGTTGATTTTTGTTTTTGTACATAAAGTTGATGGAAACGGAAATTGTGTTTGTTCGGATTTCGTTACATATATATACAGTACATTACATACATAGACAGTTAAAGGCATAAGTAAGTAGCTGAGGCATAGTCTAAGCAGGGTTAGTATTTCGAGTTGTAAGAGGAGCATCAAAGGGGACCCAGCCCAAGCCGGCACTCGCATTAAAGCTGTGAGAAACCTAAACTAACTGTTGCTAGGAAAGTCGTGGATATGTCAGTTATATTAAACAGGGTTCAATGTGGAAGTACAATCATATTGCAATCAATGTGATATCAATGCAATCATTATGCTATCAATACTCAATTGCTTTGGTCGCGTCTCGATTATTTGCGCAAGGAATTCTAAGTGTCTTAAGCTATAGTTATTCATGGAGATCTCGAGTAGGGAAATACCACCGATTAGTATTTGTATTGAGCATTGCTTACGGCAGGGACACCAACACAAACTCTGAGCCCCTTGAGCCCCTCCTCCCCGGCCATGGCCATCTGCAACTCTGTGTTAAATAGTGTTGCAACAATCAATCAGATGCTATACTCACCACTTTGTCGGCCACTAGATTCAGTTGCTGTTGAGCTTGTTGCTGCTGCTGTTGTTGCTGCTGCGCCTGCTGCTGTTGCTGCTGCATGGCAAGGAACGTGTTGGATATCATGTTGGGCGTGTTCCACGTCAGCGATGTCGATGTTAGGGCCACCGTCGTGGGTGACGGCGAGGCGCCGCTGGAGGATGAGTTCTCGCCGTAGTAGTTGGAGGCAACATTGTTAACAGCAGCGGCGGCTGCAGCTGCCGACGAGACAGCCGCCACCGCAGCCTGGTTTTGGAAAGAGCTGAGCTGCTTGTCCAGCGTGGTGGGCAGCTGCAGCTGTTGCAGTTGTCGATGCGGCGTGTTGACAGTCGAAGAGGCATAATGCGCCGGCTTCGGTTGCACGCTCGCTGCGGCGGCATGGTGATAGATCTGCTGGAATACTGGATTGTAGCTGCCGATGGGCGATGGCGGTACAAAGCTGCCGCCGCTCGCTGCAGCCGCATTGAAGCTAGCAAGACTGGCCGCTGTAATAGTCGCTAAATGCGGATGCTGGAATTCCTCCGCTGTGCTCCCCGTGCTGCCTGTGGAACCGGGTACGATGCGATTGTAAGCGTAAGACCAGGGGCTGGAGTTGGGATCCATGTGGTGTGCTTGAGCTGGAAGCAGGTATTTTTGTTTGGGGTTAATTTTGTATTTTCAGTATGGCATAAACAGCAAATGCAGATTCCAGGGCTGCAAGTACAGACACGGTCTGCACTGCTCGATACCAAATCGAGACACGCATACATACATACATACACGCATATGTACATGTATAAATTCGTATTCGTATTCGTTCTCTTTTTTCCGTATTACATTTGTATTTCACTTGGCGCAATCACTAATTTTATACATTTTGAAACTAGCTTTCATTTGACAATATGTTTGAATGAGTACATCAATACAGTTTCGTTTTATGCAGCCCTAGCGACAAGTGCATTTTTCGCAGATACTTTGATATTTATACATATACACACATACATACAATGATAAATTATGCCGCGCACAGTTTGGCGTGTTTGGGAAGGCACATTTTTTCTTTTTACATGTTTTTTCAAATTAGTCAAAGAAGTTTTTTTTGGGCATTTACATACATATGTATGCGTGTAAGTTTGTACATCAGTTGATATTTCCTTTGACCACTTTTAACATATACATACTTATGTACGTATGTATGCTTAAAGTATATGTATGCAAGTACATACATACATGTGTGCGTGCGTTGAGAGATAGTCACTAGCAAAGCAACTTGGTCGTTTTACTGCTTCGTTGCTTTCACACTGCGATGGATCATCTTTATTTTTAGCTTTGATTATGCACTTGTCTATTTACGTTACAATTTTAAGTAAATTTATTTTGTAAACTACTACAATTGGGCTGCATAACTTTTTTGTGGGTGAAACAATCTCCAAAATGGCCGCTCAAGTACAAATGAACTATTGTTCATTTGAACGATGCACACGTGAATCAGTTCGATGAAAGTCGTGTGCTTATGTTAGCCGAAGTGTTGTAGTTTTGTTTTTTATTTTGTTCTATATAGTTAAATATTTGTTTAATTTGCTTGGTGAGTTTAGCTTACGGTATGAACGAATGATATCCAATCTCATATACAAACCTTGAACATACATACATATATAACAACGTGCGTAAATACAGTACTCAAGTATGTAAACACGCACATATATCCATTTATTTCATACTGCCAAGTGTTGTAAAATGACATATTTTTATGCACCACTGATCGAATGAAATGTAAAAAGCATTCCCGCCGGTGAAATTGGTTGACTAACTAAAATCCGGTTGATGCACAAATAATATTGATATTATGTAGAAAATACTTTATTTATTTTAATTTCCCCTGCTAAATTATGGACATAATAAAAAATATTAATTATTGTAAAATAAGATTCATAATAGAATTACTTTTACAGCTATAATGTTAGTTTGTTTAATATTTTTCCACTCGGGTTATAAATATATTTACACATTTTAATGATGCGGTATTAAATATATTAAGAGTTATTTATTAATTCGAATTAAAATAATACTAATCGACACGATTCGTAATTTATCGATAACTTGTCATCTCTATTAGTGACTGTCAGTTTACTCACTACAAAGATTTTTTTACAAAAAGAAAAAAACCTGTGGAAAATACGTATTTAAAACATATTGTTAGTCAATACGTTAGATAAAAAAAAACTGAATAAACCATCACTTTTCAAATAACCAAAACGGTAAGCAATATTGATCTATGAAATCAGTTATTGCACTCAGCCTGATATTTACACATTCTACGTGTAAGTGAAAATACGCCCATTAACTGTAATCATGCTCTTGTAGAGTGCAATGGACATGGATTTCGGTGATGATTTTGCTGCCAAGGAGGAAGTTGATCCAGCGGCAGAGTTTCTGGCACGCGAACAATCGGTGCTTGGAGATCTCGAAGCTGAAATAACTGGTGGATCTGCCACAAATGCAGCTGCCGCACCTGCAACCGATGATGGACTTCTGGGCGGCTTAGTCAGCACTGGGGCCGAGCTTGGCAGTGAACTCTCTGCAAATGTGGCAGGTGGTCTCGAATCATCGACTGGCAGCTTTGAGGTTATTGGTAGTGAAACGAACGAACCTGTTGGTATCTCAGGACCTCCGCCGTCACGCGAAGAACCCGAGAAAATAAGGAAGTGGCGCGAGGATCAGAAGCGACGACTAGAGGAAAAGGATATTGAAGAGGAGCGTAAAAAAGAGGAACTCCGTCAGCAGTCCAAGAAGGAGCTGGACGACTGGCTCCGCCAGATCGAAGAGTCCATTTCGAAAACAAAACTATCGTCTCGCAACGCTGAAGTTCAAGCTGCTTCGCTAGAGAATGGAGCAGTTGAGCCTGGTACCGAATGGGAGCGCATTGCCAAGCTGTGCGACTTTAATCCGAAGGTCAATAAGTCCGGAAAAGACGTCTCCCGCATGCGGTCAATTTACCTGCATCTGAAGCAGAATCCCATTCAAGTACAGAAAATAGCCTAAAATATAGAAATTTATATACATAACCCTATTAACGCACCTACGCAAACATTTCGATTTGACTTTAGATTCTGATACAAAGTATTTTTTGTAAATTCCAATTATATTAAATATATATTACATACTTTTATTTGCCTCTGAAGTGTTATATGATATTGGATATAAATAAAAAGAAATCATATAGATATACGCACAACATTTGTTTTCCTTTTGTCTTTAACAAGTTAAAATATAATAACTGTTATCTGAATATTTATTTTTATTGCAATTATTATTTTTAGTGCTATGTCTAAGGAACTGGGCGAAAATAATGAGGATCGCATAGAGAGCATTGAGCGCTCGACATCGCTCCACCCTCAAAAACGAATGGATTATCTACAGTGGGACGACTACTTCATGGCCACCGCCATACTGTCGTCGAAGCGGAGCAAAGATCCCTCCACGCAGGTGGGCGCCTGCGTCGTGGATAACCATCAACGGATTGTGGCTATTGGCTACAATGGCTTCCCCAGAAACTGCAGCGACGACGAGTTCCCGTGGTCGAAGGACGAGGATAAAAGCTCGCTGGAAAATAAATATATGTATGTGGTGCACGCGGAGGCCAACGCGATACTAAACAGCAATAGCACCGGACTGGACGGAACGCGTCTTTACACAACTCTCTTCCCCTGCAATGAGTGCACAAAACTGATTATACAGTCGGGCATCCGAGAAATATACTACTTATCTGACAAGTACGGGGATAAGCCCGTGTACCGAGCTGCCAAGCGGATGCTCGATGCAGTTGGCATCGGCTATCGCCAGTTTACCCCAACGCAAAAACAGATTGTTATTAACTTTGACTAGATTAAATAAAATATGCTTGTGATTATGTTAAGACAAACGGTGTTGCGGACGTAGTGAACTAACTTAACTGGTTTTATCTTAATTGTTGTGTGATTCCTCCTAATAAAAAGCGTATAATTCACAATTACATACATGTATATATATATTTGACATAACTATGTTTCTAAAATGGTCTTCGGTTGTTGCTCAACGTTAAAAAAATACAAAAATTACTGCACATCTGTTGCATCGGCAATGTTCGAATTCTCCTCAGACTTTTTTGACACGGGCGAGTCGGATAGATGTGGGGAGAGGTCACGCAGCTTCACAACATTGCCCACTGACACCAAATTGGCAGCTTCTGTGACAGAGTAGCCAATGTCTGGCGGCGTGCCCTCCGGATAGCCCAAGTAGTAGTCGGCAATGCGTCCCGCCTCACGCAGCCCACTTAGGTACGCGCCGTGGACAGTGGCCGGATAGTTGCGTATCGTGTGCTCGCCGGCAAAGAAGAGCCGCGGCAGTTCTTCGGCATCCTTGCTGAAGTGTGGCTCAAAGCTCGTAGGCGGGATGACAGGCGCGGCGAGCAGGTCATAGTCGCTGCCAGATGAGCCCACGGAAACATAACTATATGAACCACGGGCCCACTGATCACTGCGCCAGCGAGTGACGACCGTCTCCTTGGGCTGCGGCACCGATGTGTTGCCGAAGATGTTCTTCAGCACAGACATACACCGTCCGATGATGATGTCATCCGTCACGCTCTCCACAATATTGGCCGCCATGCCGGCGACGAGGGCCAGCAAAACGGGGGACGAGCTGATACTCCAGAAGAGAAACATCTCCCCTAATAAAGTCAATATTTAAATAAGATTGAATGGAAATGAGGAACACGTCAGCTGCTTACCACGACTGGCCGTCGTGCTGCCCACATGTCCAAAGAGATTCGCATTGGGATCCCAGAATATACGATCGAAGCAGAGCACGACCTTGTTCAGATTACCGAATCCCAGCCGTCGTATCGCTTGCTGCTTCCAGTCCGGCAGTGGAGGGTCAAATTTCACCGTATTGGCATGTTGCGCCTCATCCTGCGTGACGGCCACCTTTAGGACGCCCAGCGTAAGCGTACAGACAGCCAGATCGGCCTTGTACGTCATTAGCGAGTTCGAAGTCTTCAGGTTCTCGGCCACAATCTCAACGCCCTTGTTGGTGTACTTAATCTCCTTGACCGCGCTGTTCAGACGAATGTCTATGTTCTCGGTGAGCGCAACAGGTACGCAGGAATAGCCGTTCCGCACTGTCGTGTGGTGTCCAATGAACTCAAAGTCGTCATCCTGATCCCAGTGCTTCAGCGACAAGTTGTCCAGGCGGGTGGCGTTAGCGAACTCCAGGTTGGCAAAGTGCCAGTCCAGTATCAGACGATCCCGCGAGGATAGATAAACCTGGCTGTGTAAATGAGCAGTGTCAAGATCAAGTTTCTATATGCCTATCGAAATCTCCTCACTAACCTCGGTCCGTTCTGCTCTATCTCCTGCAGTTTCGCCTCCAATTTGTGGGCCTCAGCGCGTTGCTCCGCTTCGGCACTGATGACGTCCTCCAGCTTGATTTGAGTGGTGCGAATCCTGTACTCCTGGGACGCATAGGTGTTCTCATTGTGCGCGTTCCTTGGCAGCCGCTGTTGAATCAGATTTTGCAGATCAGCTTTGAGCGTCGCGATCTTCTGCAGTGTAGCCTTTAGCCTTTTTCGATGTTCAATGATCCTTGTTTGAGCCGCAATAATCTCGTGCATGTGGGCAGCACGTTTCTCTTGCACGGCTTTGTCTTGCATGTTGATGATCCACTCGAGGGCGTCGCCTAACGAAACGGGATTGTTGCCGGCGTAGTTGAAGTCCAGGCGATGCGATAAATAGCTCGCCGACTCCAGTAGGCGATTGAACTCTCGCTCGATGACGTCATCTTTTTCTTTTGGCACCGGCTTTCCGTCCGGCCCGTACAACGGACATGTCTGCTGGATGGGCACCAGATCCATGCCAATCTGCTTGCTCAGAATGGTCATGGGATTGCCGTAGACGCCCGTTACCACCATGGCGCCGAGGTCGGCGATGTAGCTATTCTTGCGAAAGGTGGCAATGCGGCCGCCAACGCGATCCCGTGCCTCCAGCACAATGACATCCATGCCGAACTGTTGCAGCTGCTGGCCAACGGCCAGTCCGGAAATTCCAGCGCCAATTACGATTACCTTTCCAAGCTTTTTACTGGGGATTGGCGACAGCCGCTTAAAGATGCCAAAGTTGATGAAGCCGTGCCGCTCCAGAAACGAGTGCACTCGTCTCACCAGATTCGGGTCACTGTCGAAGGGCGGCGGCAGCCGCTTAAGCGCACTGTCAAAGGTCAGCTGCGTCTTGGGGTTATCCACCCACATGTGGAGCAGGCTGTTGCGTATGTTAAGGAAAACTCGATGGCCCAGTATGCCCGAGCAGCTTATGTCTGGGAAGCACGCCTCCTCGTTGGGCGTCATTTTGCTAAAGGGCAGGCGCGACTGGAAGACGGCACCTTCCTGCCCCGAGAGCACAGTGGGGGTGCTGTTGTCACGCGCTTCGCCATTAGTTCCATTCGTGTCCTTTGGCAAAGTGCTGCGTGTTCCAGCGCCTGTGCTCTGATTAACTGCAGCCTCCGACCTGCGGCTACGTTGTTCCGCCTGGCCTTGACTGCGCTTATCAGATGGACCAGTGCTGCTGCCCGAAGAGCCGGAGCTGCACTTGTCGAAGGCCGTATTCTCTGCACTTACGGTTGCCGGCTTATTCGTGTAGTCGACCTTGGGCTTGTTACGCCGGCTGGTGCGGCGCTCGTCACTGGTGGCAGGTGTGTCATTGGAATCATCGTCAAACTTTGCCTTTGTTTGGCTAGCGGCCTGACTGACGCTCCCAGAAGGATTCCGCTTCGGCGACGGCTCACCGTCGGAGTCGTCGCTAATGAGGGTAACATACTCGATGGGTTCGCCCATTTTAGCGGCACTGGTACCACTGCCGCCGGACTGAGTAGGCTTCATGCCAGAACTGTCGATAATATTGGAATAAATCTGCGCCTTAAATCGAAACGCGAGTCGCTTCCTTATTTGAAAACTTACATTTTATGGTAATACAAAATCAAAACTCAAGCCGAAAAAAATTTATATATAGTAGCTTAGCACGAATTTATTTTACACATCTTAAATTTATTTGCCGGCATTGAATGTCGGTCTGTCGTCCACTTGCACGCTAACTGTTACTTTAATTTAGAACTTTAAATGTTTTTTAAGCATTGCAAAAACAAATCTCTCGATGTGCGACGGCTTTTATCGTGTACTATGAATGTTATTCAGCACTGTAAGTAACAGCGCGAAGCACGAAACTTAACAGTGGCACGAAACTTAACATTCGCCGGAGACTAATTGGCAGCTATGAATGAAGAGTGAGTAAAATAATAAAAAACATTTTTAAAATACATTTGCATATCAATTTCCACTAAATAAATCAATTTTTTGGTACATTTTTAACTGAAGATATTGGGCATCATGTATAATTTGATCAGTGCTGTAAAGTACTCATCACTTTGTCTATCGATACCAAGTATATTTTGCGATTATTATTGAATTTTAAATGTAACGGATTAATTGTATGCACAATAAAAGCAGTGTAACAATGCGCAAGACTAGAAGTTTAAAATTGATCTATAGCAAACAAATCGAATTGGTTTATTGTGGGATAATTAAAGTAATATTTTGATTTGATAAAAGAAATTAAAAATATCAGGCGTATGCATATTAAAATATTTTTATTGCTCTTTTAGTCACGCCCGTCACAGCAGCCATCGTAAATAATCTCATTGACGCAGCCTTGCACTCGCTCATCGAAGAAGTAATCCCAATGGCAGGTTTTCTCTGCAACTTCGACACCATCGACACACTCAATGTAGTTGTGGCAATCGTTCTTGCTGCTGGTCACAAGCCTCGTGCCGCGTCCTTCGCAACGGTTGTGGGTGCACACCACTGAGGAAGGAATGGCACACATTTTCCGGGTGTCGTCGTAGAAATAGCCCTCTTGACACTGGCCCCACACAGGGTTAACGTCATGAACAGTGCCATAGTCACCGCAATAGAAGTACCCACGGCAAGTGGCGCCGTCCGGCTGGTAACCTTTGAGGGGCTTCGTTTTCGACAAGCATACGTTCTTCTTGGAATGAGCATTGCAGTCCACTAGGTTCTTCGCCTTGCAGGAGCCGCTCTCCACGTCAAAGTATTGCGTTGAGGTGCAGGACTTGCGCGTGTGCTTTCCGCTCTTGCACTCGTAGTAGTCGTTGCAATCGTCCTCCTGCCTAAACTTGGTTTTGTCCGGCAGCAGCTCGCATATATTGGCCACATCCACGCAGATTGAGTCCACTGCATGCTCGCACGACTGCGTGGTTTCATTGAAGTGCTGGGTGCCCTCGCAGTGGCCGGCCAGGGCGTCGCCTTTTCTGCAGTAGAGATAGTTATGGCAGTCCGTTGGATCGGCCACCCACTGGCCATCCAAGCCCTCGCACAGGTTGCCACAGTGCGCGCTGTTGCTGGCCGTCGCCTTCACGCACTTCTGGGAGCTGGGGTCAAACACCAGGGCATCGGCGCATGTGTGCAAAATGCCGTTACCATTTTTGCACTCGATGTACTCATTGCAGGAGGCGGGCTTCCGGATGTGGATGCCATTCTTGAACAGCCGACACATGTCCTCAAAATTATTCAGCGCTTGCAGGGGCTGAGGCAGGCACAGGGCAAGCAGGATCAATCCAATACCTAATCTCAATGGCGCTAAAGACGAATGAGAAATGATAGATTCGCGTTAGGTAATATTTGTGCGAGCTCTACTAACTAGTATTAGTACGAAACACCTGCCAATTATAAATTTCATTAACTTTTTTGCTCACCTTGCATTTTCGATTGATTGGGAAATACCTCTCGTATTTATGCTTTCGATGTTGCTGTTCAAATGGTTTGTCTTTGACTAAATGGGGATTGGTGCTGGGAGAGAATTTATATATGGAGCGGAATGTCGCTGATACCTGCTACCTGATAGCTGATTCTGCAACAAATTAGGGGTATATGTTCCCAGCTGCTCAAATCTAATCTTTGTTTTGCTAAAAATGTGCAGCTATTAGCGAGTGTAGTGCCAACAAAAATAGAGTTTTTCAAATATTACGTATTTTATTTATTAAGGCTAAGAGCAATTTACTCTTAGGCAAAGCCGTTGAATATGTGATATATGCCTGATAGATAGGTAGATAATAACCAGCAGGCGTTAGCACCTAATACAAAAATAGCAAAATGTTCGACTCGGCTCATAAATCCTTCAAATTGATAAACTGATTGCCAAACGGCGTTCATTAGCTCTATTGAACTCACTTTTAATGTGCGTAAGACAGACATATCTCAATTTGTATTTATTTACTTTTTTACTTATAATGGTATATACTTTAAAATACTCTACATTCTGATTAGTTTTTTTCTGTTTTCTTTAATTCGTGTGTATAATTTTTTAAGCTA
Organism: Drosophila meridionalis; assembly: GCA_035045145.1. Taxonomy (NCBI): domain Eukaryota; kingdom Metazoa; phylum Arthropoda; class Insecta; order Diptera; family Drosophilidae; genus Drosophila; species Drosophila meridionalis. Next base: position 856,434 of record JAWNPG010000023.1, read on the forward strand.
ATGAAATACACAGGTTCAAAAACAGTTTGAATACTTTTTTATTCTAGTTGCACAATCATTCACCTTTTATACTCTTCATCTTTTCAAACACAGCCTTAAAAGATCACAGCTTGAACTCCTGCCAAATCGCAGACTTCCCTTGCAAAATTCACATACTCGTCCACAATTCATGTTCTCATTTCATAATCATAAATTAGTAAATAAATATATTTAGCTCACACCAGTCTACTCTTATATCATTATAACACACATACACTGTAAAGATTTATGAATCAATAGTTTGACTACATTTTTATAAGATTTTAGTATAAAGAATATCATAGACCTTATTTCGGTATCATTATATATAAAATCGGAACTAAGTAGTATGTACAAACAGTACTTCTGTTTATACATACTACTTAATTCCGATTTGATATATAATGATACAGAAATAAGGTGTATGATATTCTTTAACATCGTTAAGGAAAATAATATGATATTTTATGCTAGATGATAAAAGGAGAGGGCGAAAAGGGGAGAGAGAGAGAAATAGATAAAGAGTGTGTGTGTGAGAGAGACAGACTATGAGAGAGAGCGAGAGAGAGAGATAGACCATACAAGGTATAGAAATGAATGTATAGAAAGAGCAACAGACAGAAATAGTCTGTAAGAGAAAAACTGACAAAGAGAGAGAGTGAGAGATAGAGAGAGAGAGAGAGAGAGAGAGAGAGAGAGAGAAAGAGATAGGCGCGTAGCGAGAAATAGAGAGAGAGACAGAGATAGGCGCGTAGCGAGAAAGAGAGAGAGAGAGAGAAATATGCAGAGAATTCGACAAACATTGCAATAAGAAGACGCAGATATAGAAAGAGAGTAAAAAGAGTTATAAAGAAAAGGAAAGCGGTTTGAGACAAATAATGATAGATAAATTAAGTTAATATTAGAATATGAGTAATAAATATGTCTATTGGTTTCTTAATTCGCAATTTAGCTAAATGTACTAATTCGACTAAATAAAAATATATTTTATTTTAACCTCTTCAATAGTTCAGCTGCAGTACTATAGAATCCTTGATTATATCCCACGCTCATCAAAATATGCTAAAGATATTTGGTTGGCTCGAAAAATACGCAAATTTGGATGACTGAAAATGCCTTGCAATGTACTGCCTAAAATTATATTATGAAAATAATAAATAGATATTTATATCACTACGTTTCTTAGTCGGTTAATGTATTTGGCCTTAAGTGCTTAAGCTATCTAGTTGTAAATAATACACAGCTATATCGCCTGTGATATATTGTTCTCACTAATGTAAAACTAGATTAAGTTGCCACATTAGGTAGCAGTAAGCTAGTTAATAAAATAATATGCACCTTTTAAAAAAAAAAAAAAAAAAAAAAAAAAAAAAAAGCTATCTAGTATTGAATACGAAAGAAAAGCTAGAAATACTCAGTATACTTAAACATGGAAATAAAAAGTTGATAACTATATCCAACCTATATATTATATATATATATATATATACCACATATTAAATATAATAAATACTTAAAATACCAAAAAACCCGCCCAAAAGTATGCCTTCGATTCAGCTCGGCTAATTTCGAAATATGAACGAGATTCAAAGAAAAGACAACAATCCCTTTAAGAAGATAGATTTCATAGAAAAGAATTCAGCGGAAATGGTATTGTTCGTGAACGTTGTCAATGATATGGAGCGACACGCTGACAGGCTTGATACGATTAGTTGACGTTGTAGGTATACGTAGTTAGCTGGAGACGCCGATCAATAATTGGAATGTCAGTGAATTAAAAAATAATTACACACATAAACAATTGTCCGCAAGAAACTGATAATCCGGACGGCACTTGACGGTTGACGATAATAAAGATGATAAATCGTACTGGGAGTAAAAATAACTCAATTACGTGCGGTATGGTTGGGAAATGGAGAATGTTCGCATATAAAGCCAGTCAATAGAAATCGCAGACCCATTGCGACTGTCCTCGCGTTTGAAAAACACTGAATAGAGAAAACACTGAATAGGAAAATTAAGAATATGTTAGGTGAGACAAGGCATTATCGCATTTTAATTATGGTATTTTTCAGTGTGTTTCGGTTGCGGGTAAGCTTATCTGCAAAAGTGCGAACAGTTTTAATTAAACACACCCAGATAGGGTATTAGATGGAGTTGGCAGGCAGGCTTGGCCCTCTATATAAAGCATATCATGCAATTGGTAGGCTTAGTATTGAGTTGGTGTGCTCCTAAAGCATACACGGCTAGCTAATAAGTCACCTACAACCGAACGCGATGACTGGTAGGGATCGCTGAGAGTAGAATCACAGAATGACGATATGGATACCACCAAGGATTGGACATTAATCAGACTGTTTTGACTCTTGCAGCTTTCCACTTGAGGGCTACTGTTCTGGCGACTGCCTGCCTGTTGCTGGCCAGTCAGTCGGCTGGCTACACGATGCAGGACATGTGCGCCCAATGGTCGGGCAGTGGATACATTGGCAATCCCGTCGACTGCAACAGCTGGGGCTACTGCAAGGGCCAGCAGCTCGTGGGCTATGGCACCTGTAAGGAAGGTCTCGTTTACGATGCACAGACGCAAAGTTGCCAGCTGGCATCCACCACGCCGTGCTCCACCAGCGCACTGAAGACATGCAGCTCTCTGAAAACTTCTGGATTCGTTGCCGATCCTAACGACTGCAGCCGATACACGTATTGCTATGGCAACGGTACGGCGGTGACAACGTCGTGTCCAGCCGGCCAAAGGTACGCCGCCAACAATAACACGTGCGTGTGGGGCCCGTCGTGCCCACAGAACAGCATCTGCCGTTTCATGCCCAACAATATCTTTGTTGGCGATCCGAACAACTGTGGCCAATATCTGCAATGCATCAATGGGTACGGAGTGTGGGGCAGCTGCAACACTGGATTCTATTATAACGCTGCCAGCGGAATGTGTCAGAAAACGAATCCGTGCCCCGACGTCGACAGTAATAACAACAACAACAACGTTAACCCCCTTCTTCCACCTGCAACGACATCAGACTGCAAAACAGCAGATACCTTTTTAAGCGATGGTCTGACATGCTACGGTTTCTACTATTGCAACGCAGACTTAAAAGGATCATGGGGCTCGTGTCCGTTTGGTTTGGAATTTGACGTATCCTCCCAGAAATGCGTTTCCCCCCTTAGCATATCGTGCATGAGCAGCCGCTGCGCAAACACGAATTTGACATATGCAGTTGTTGCTCAAACAAACTGCATGGAGTACACGTACTGTCCGACCGGCGGCAAGAGCTACTGCAATCCGACGTATCCCTACCTCGACGAGATAAGCGGGCAGTGTGTGCAGATCAAGCCATCGTACCCCGTTTGTTCACTCTAAAACTGACGTAACCTCAAGTCCGGGCCACATGGATTAAACTACTCTAATGCCTTATTTTCAAATACTGCTAAAGTCAATTGCATATAAATAAAATCAGTAAATGTAGCACTCTGACCTAAGTATTTTCATATTCGATTGACCAGAAAGGTCAGTGAATGGAGTTCCAGTAGTTGGCTGGATGCGATTAGATAGAGTAACCTTTTCAGAGATAGCCCATGTCTCGAATATTCGAGGCCAGAAATTACTCAATGATTTAATTTGACTATTTATTATATGGAAGTTTTCATTCCATTCAACTAATGCCAGCCGCTCTGCGTCGAGACCTCCGATTTCCCTATCAGCAACGATCGAGGGAACAGCGAGACCCGAAAAACCCGAACAATCGAACCGCCGAGTCACCAATGGGCCATGTTATTGCCGTGTAATTTACATGCTGCGCGCTATCAGATGCGAGTGCTATCGCGCACATTGATATCTGATATCAGAGACAGGCAAAGACATCTTCCTTGGGCCTGTGCATTTCCAAAATTGATTTTTCGCTAAACAGCAATGAATGAACGAATGAAGCTTTGCATATTTAAGCAGCTGCCGAGCGGTGCCAGCGCATCAGTCAAGTTGTTGAGCAGCAGGCGGAGCTAGCGATCGCAACAATTCAAGGATACCGATAACTATCGCCGATAAGCAACGAAAAGTGTTAACAGCATGAAGCAAGGTAATCGATTGACTGACCCCGATCAACTCATTGCTAATGCCGTTAATTGTAGCTAGAGGAGTCCTGCCCCTGCTTGCGCTTGCCGTGGCAACCCTGGCAACTCTGGTAGCCCTGGCCAGTGGCAGCAAGCTAGACAACTTCGAGTCTCTCTCGATGAACGAGCTGTGCGACATGCTGCCCTCGGATACAAGTTTCCTGCGCCCGAACACGTGCAACTACTGGGTGCACTGTCCGAGCTACACCACCACACTGGAGGAGGGCACCTGCGCCAATGGACTCAACTACAACAAGGAGCGGGGCCGCTGCACCGTCGCCGAAAATGTCGACTGCCCGTACAAGAACCAGGCCACGGTTGCTAACACCGTTGCCAATCCCTGTGCCAACGAGACGGACGGCGCCTTCCTGCCAGATCCCGCCAGCCACAATTGCCAGGGCTATCTGCTGTGCAAGGGCCGTCGTCCGGTCAAGGCCAACTGCCCCAAGGAACTGATCTTCAATCCCAGATCACGCTCCTGTGTCTACCCCACCCACTACAACTGCCCGGGAAATAGCCTGATAAGCAAATCCCCGGTTTGCCTCTCCCTGTCCAACAACACTCGTCTGGCCAACGAGCAGCACTGCCACAAGTATTTCGTCTGCATAAACGAGGTGCTCCATGAGCGTGAGTGCGCCGCCCAGAAGGCGTACGATGTTGCCCTCGGCCAGTGCGTGCCCGCAGCCAACGCCACGTGCTATGCCACCGCGGCACTGCCACCACCAGAGAACACCTTCTGCCTGGCGAACGGCACCACAGCGCGTCAAGGCTACTTTGCGGACGACGAGTCCTGCAGCCATTACTACATTTGCAAGGCCCCCACGAATGGCAAGCACGACACGAAGCCGGAGCATCTGCGCTGCCCCTTGGGCTCGTACTTCGACTACGAGAAGCTCTCCTGCCGCGATCGTCTGAATGTTCGCTGCCCGCTGGACCGTTGCGCCGACTCCACCCTGACCTATGTCAACGTACTGGGCGACTGTCAGTCCTACGCTCGCTGCGCGAACGGAGTCACCGTCGGCACTGGTAGCTGCCCCTCCGAATACTACTTTGACGAACGCAGCCAGGGATGCACTCCCATCAACCACAACTATGTCGCCTGCGCATCCTAATCCCGAAACGAAGCCCCAAACACGAAGCGGGAGCCGTCTTCAAAATATATCTGTAATTGCAACTTATTAAATTAGACCTCAATTTGGTGGAAGTCAAAAAGCATTGCATTTGTTTTGTTTCGAAAATGTCATTGTTATCATCATATGTATATCAAAATTCTAAGGAGTTTTCTCCTTAACCAACTTTCCACATTGGAATATTCATGTTGAATAAGAACAAGTTTTCATTAGAACTAAAACTATTTGCAAGAGGAGATTCAGCATAGAGAACGCGTTATCAGACTGTCAGAAATAAATGTGATATTTTCGACGAATTCGAATACCTTGTACAACACATACTTGATGCCTGCTAATTAATACTGACGAGCACTGATAGTATGCAGGTGCTTGTAGTAACTAACTGGTAGTAGAGTCACTGTACCTGTACCGATAAATGGCAAGGTGAGGTTTTTCTTGAATGAATTAAGCTTCAAATGCACCTTTTTATATAATCATAATTATGACAGAGATAATCCCGATGCGTGTGTTTACCAAAGCTCTACAGTCTTTCATAATCTGTTTGTGTATTGCAAGGAAAAAGGAGGTGTCACGAAAATATAATTTAAAAAAATATCCAAGATTTTTTAAATCATTCCAGGGACTTACGAAGAAAATCAGAAAACTATATATTTTACTCTACGCATGGAAAGCATGAAAAATATTTGATTCTCTCGAAATTAAGTCATCGATTGTTATTGATCGTAATAATGTAGGAGTTATGGAAAACAACTATAATATTATATATTATATATTATCATATTAACTTCTATTTCGTGTAGTATCCAGGATATTAACAATAATATACTCACAGTTCTGTAATAGACCTAAGTTTACTTCCCTTTTTATTTTTTTATTTTCACTCTAAAATCATAAAAACTCTCAATACGGAAGAAAGATTACTTTACTCGACAATATTCACTGTACAACCAAACTGGTAGTATGAAGTCTAAGAACTTAAGCATTAGGCTAGAGAGAACTATAGAGTTAATACACTATCGAAAATACTTGATACTAAACCCATATTGATACATATAAACTTTACAATACTTCAAAATTCAAATTCACGGACGGACAGATGGGCTGCCGCACGTGGCTAAAGAGACTCAGCTCGTCGTCCTTATCAAGAATATATGTAATACATATTGATACATATTATGTATAGATATGTAGATTCTGTCTCACCTGTTACATAAATTTTCACAAAACCATTATACCCATTTTCAATGGGTACAGGGTATAACAATATCACAAAAAAACAAGTAGACAACTCAGATATATAAATTCTTATCTCTTCGCTGCTTTACAATCTATATAATTAATATTTAATATAATACAAATTTAATTGAATAAATATTAATATTGAATATTCTCGAAACTTTTCAATTTTTATCATAGAAAGTTTTCTAGAACTCTATGAGGCAACATTTAAGATAATGGTCAGGCCTGTATACAAACAGCCCTTAACAATTGTTTATCAAGATGACTTCGCGCTTTCTATTTCTATATATATTTATATCAATTCGTAAATCCCATAAATATTAAACCTTATCACATTTATATTGTATTAAAGACATTGTCTTTAGCGTGCACACGACTTGCGAACAAAAAATAAGCTAATCAAAGTCCATGGTGAGTAAATAAATAAATGAGTGTATTTTTGTGAAATTGATTGGCATTGGGATATACCATTTATGCGGCTGTCGTTGTATCGTCATCCATCATGGTGATGTGTGTGGTGGACTGGGTGGATATCGCGCAGGCTGCATAAGATATGATCTGGTCGGTGCAGCGCTGGGCCTGCTCGTCGAAGTAATCGCCGTCTGGGCAGGCGCCCTCACCAATTTTGACGCCGTCTTGACAAATGGCAAAGCCCGTGCATCCATCATTCGATTCGTTGGCCAACTCAATGGTCGTGTAGCCCAGGCCGACGCATCGGTTGTAATCGCACTTGATGTTCGATCGGGGCACGCAGGCGCCTCCAGCCCGGGCCGTGAAGAAGCGACCGTCGTCGCAGTCGCCATGGCGGAGCAGCATTTTTCCATCGGCGCCCTCGCTGCAATAATAATATCCGTTGCAGCTGTCGTCGTCGGAGATGAAGGTGCCTGTCTTTGGACAAGCATCCGGCCCGGCTGTCAACGGCGGAGGCTCGGTTATGGCGCACTCCACGTTCTGCGGGTAGTCGCAGTCGCCCGTTTCGGCGTTGAAGTAGAAGGTGTCCGAGCAGGTGCTCGAGATCACTTCGCCCTTCCAGCACATCTCATAGCCATTGCAGTTTGTAGTATCCTTGATGAACACGCCATCCGGCACAATGTTGCAATAGCTGTCGGGATCTTTTTTGGGAGCGCACGGAAAGTCGCGTATGCAGGACTCAGTGCCTGGGTTAAAATTCAGTCCGGGGTTGCAGACGCCGTGCTTACCCACACCATCTGCACAGTAGTAGTAGCCGTTGCAGGAAAGCAGGTCAGCGGCAAAGCCATTCGGCAACGCAGCGCACGGATCGCTTGAGATGCACTTAACATCCGCGGACGGCACGCAATCCTCACTCTCTCGATCATAGAACAGACCTGTGTCGCAGGTGCCGCCCACGGGCTTGCCATCCAAGCACTGTATCCAGGCATTGCAGGCGCGCGGATCATTGATCTTAGTGCCATCGACGACCAGAGTGCAAATGAGATCCGGATCAAAAGTGGCTGCGATACTTGGTACTAACAGAAGGCCAACCCCAAGGCAGAGCAGTATGTGGAATTCGCTTTGATCTGTGAAGTATATAGAGAAGGTATATTATATTAGATATTTTAAAATGCGATTCAAGCAAATGCTGTTTATAGGAGAACTCGTAGATTGATTTGACCAATAGAGAATTAGGATTCAATAACAATTCGAATATATCTTCACTTTTACTAGACTAATCAGGGATTGAGATTGGATCAGTTTATAGACAATTCATGATCTCTAATATGATCTGTCGATCAGTTTCAAATAATAATTGATTGGTATATAGGAACAGACAAGTTTACTCTGATGAAGTTTTCATTAGTTATCAAAATAACAAGTAAGAGTGCTTATGTCGAGACTGATCCACTAGGACATACCCTGACCCCTGGGCGATTGGGAGCGATTGAGGCGTGGCATCCAAAATCTAAAAATTACATAATCTCTGTTTTCATTACACGCATCTACAAAGAATTTGAAGTCTCTAGCTTAAGCGATGTACAAAATACGCCTTAAATACGAATGAAAATTATCGATAAATGCCGATAAAAACAAAATGGGATGTGTTATCGAAAAAAATTCAGAAACTCGTTCGGCGTATGGCATACACGAGTATTCATGTAAAATTTCAAGTCTCTAGATTGCATACTTTAGAATATCTCAGCGTTCACATGGACAGGCGGACGGACGGACAGACGGACAGGGCTATATCGACTCGTCTTGTCGCGCTGATCAAGAATATATACTTTATGGAGTGTGGCACGCCTCCTTCTGCCTGTTACAAACATTTTCACAAAACCATTATACCCTGATTTCCCATATTCAATGGGCTCAGGGTATACAAATTATCCTATCATAATTCACTTTTTATTTAGATTAGAGGCACAGAGTTTCCTCTCAATCAAATGTCTACCTAACACTACGATCACTACGGAATTACTGCACTTTTAGTAAAATTTAAATATTTCATAATTTACGCACTCATATTTTGTGGTATGTAGAGAGCAGCGCAGGAGCGACTTGACCGGGCAAAGACAACGACTAACTGAACAGAAGGCAGCACGCTTATTAAATAGAACTTTTCGCACCGTCCACCTAATATGGGGCACATAATGTTTGGAGCATTAAAGCAGAGCCGAAAGCGTCGCTATATGTTAAAATTAAATGCAGATTTTTATCAAGTGTCTTTAGTCACTTAGTCAATTGATAAATTGGGAAAGACCGCACGCGTTCCCTAGATAGAGCCATTCGCGAATTGTTTAAAAATACGGTAAAGACGACATCAGGCACTTAAGTCATCATCTAAAACAAATCAATGCTCGCCTGCTTGCTATCTATATATACAATTTTGAAATGTGACGGAAGCTTATAAATCAATATTATATTTATTGCTCAGATAACTATTGATCACTTTGCTTTAAATAAAATATGTTATATTATATATTAGAAATTAATTAAACACAGTCAAAAACGAGCGCCAGTAAAAAGTAAAATATTTCTTGTTCATTTCTATTATTTTGTTTGAGGCATAGGCATATTTCATATATATACTATACAGTGGACCAATAAGATCTTTGTAAAGTAACAACTTTTTTCTTTGGGGATGAATAAAACATATACATATGTATAATTTACCAAAATTTAAATATTTTTCCTTATTTTCGAGCTAATTAAGCATAAGAAGGCCAAAGAGGGCTTATAAAAAATATATATAGATCGCTTTGGCCAAGCTCATTATTTTTTATAAACTCAAAGGTCTGGCGGTATGTAATCTATCTATCACTGTGTCTACAGTGCCTTCCAATCAGCTCCATTACTGGGCAGTTCTCCATTTATGGTATGGCGAGATTCTTCTTGTAATCGTTTCTAATTCCATTTGGAGCTATAAAAAGTGTAAAAGACGTTAGTCCCGATTAATCACGGCTCTTATGAACATATCTACATATCATATTATATTATCAACAGATAAATAAAAAAATAAGAAATATAATATATACCGTATTATATTATCTCCATCTTCAGTAGCAGAGAATGCCTTTGTATATATATTTACATATATAGCATACAATTTAATTTGAATTTCAACTGAACTGAATTTCAATTTCTCTCTGACCTCTCCTCCTTTAGAAGACTCCTCGCTGCCGCCTAAAAGTATGCCACATTTTCGACTTTGGCGGATGATTCATTCCTCTGAAATGTGTGGCTCTTGTTATTCAGTGTTTTCGTCTTTTTTTATCACATAGTTAACCTCTGGCGCGACAAGTGCACAAAAATAGGTTTTCATGTTCCAATTAGTGTACGCATGGCACTCTTTAATGGCTGCACCCAGCAGACGCTGGGTGTGGGAACCCGGCCTTATATAAGGCTCGGGCACGAGGTAATCATCAATTATTCTTCTCAAATTGTGTGAAATCGATAACAACTGATCGCGAAAACTGTCGCATGGAAATACGCATGCATTTTGCATTGCTTGTGGGCATCTGTCTCGGGGTGTCCCAAGCTGCTGACCCGCCGATTCATCACGAGATCGCGGATCTGAGCTACGTAAGTGTCGGAGTTGTGTGCCGCCTTTAAGACAATGGTTGACTTATCGCTTGGGTTGATTCCAGATCTGTGACGGACGTACGGATGGTCATCTAGTGGCGCATCCCCTGGATTGCAATGCCTACTTCGCCTGCCACGCGATTGCCACGCTCTTCTACTGCGACCAGGGCCTTCACTTCGATGCGACTCAATCGGTGTGCGATGCGCCGGAAAAGGCGAACTGCACTCCAGCGGAGGGCGTTGCCACCTTTGCTACCTCTACGCCAAGTGGACTGTCGAATGTCGACTACAATTGGTGGCTGGGCAGGCCACAGCCGGTCTTTGTGGCCGTCGATGTGGAAACTGGCCTCGCCGTCAGTCCCATGGAGCGCTACGACCCGGAGCACATTGAGTGCCGACACTTTGGCGCTTACTTTCTGCCTCATCCCACCAACTGCCAGCTGTACTTCATTTGCGCCTACGGCCATCTGCATCGGCATCAGTGTGGGCGTGGCACGCACTGGAATTACAGGAGCTCCGAGTGCCAGCTGCGTAGCGTAGCTGAGTGCTACGCCCATAGCCGTGATCCAGCCCTGGCCACAACCACAACCAAGGAGCCAACCTCCACGCCTGGCCAGGTCACCGTCTGCTACATTGTAAACACCAGCAGCAGCAGCAGCACTCTGCCCAGCCTTCCCAGTTTGCCCAATGAACGGGAGCCGACGACAGTCGCCGTGGCACCCACACCACCCAGCGTGGCCCACAGCACCCTGAAGTGCCCCTCGGAGCGTCAGAGCTACCTGCCGCATCCCGACGACTGCGGCAAGTACTACATTTGCATCGCGGGCATGCCTGTGCTCACCGCCTGTCCGAAGGGTCTCTACTGGGACCAGAGGGCCGGCTACTGTGACCAGGCCAAGAATGTCAAATGTTTTCAAAATTAGCAAATAAATGCATACAGCAGATATAAGCGTCTATCCATTGATAGGTCTTTCCCTATCTGTTTCGAGGTTCAGACATTTCAGAAAGCATCTCAGTTTGCTGCCTCTTACCATATGAAGTCAGAACTGTGTCTATTTCAGCGTACTCAAAAAAAAAAAAAATTGGTGTCTTCCTAAGTGTGTCGCTTATAAAAGCTGAAGTTAAGATAGCTTATCATCCGTTGTAAAGCAATTGCCATTTGATAAGCAGCTTGACTTGGATACGATTTATGTATTTATTTTAGATGATAGCTGACTTGATAAAAACAAGAAACCCTCAACACAGTGCAATCATCTGTCAGTACAAATCTAGCAACACAGAATGAGTGTATCGAAAGTCTTCAGTCCTCGTCTTACATGTGCGCTGCTGCTGTGGCTTTGCGGAGTTGGAATTGCGGTGGGTTTTGTCAGTGAATCGCAGCCGGATAAGAGTTCCGTCAGTGAATCGCAGCCGGATAACAATTATGTTACATTCTGGCAGCGTGTGAAGTCGAGCTTCTCCGATTTTCAGTGGCAGCAAACGAAACCAGATGTGGAAAGTCCGGAGACTATAGAAAAGCGACGCGAACTTTGGCAGCGGCTGACCATGTCAAGGATTTTGTAGGAAGTGCAGCAGACTAAACTAGACATTAGACAATTCCCCGATTTAGAAGATTATAGTTTAGATTAAAGTGAATTTAAATAAAGTATAATCGAAATGTATGATTGATTTTATTATGAGAATACTGGAAAATATATATATATATCTATTGTAACTTAAAATGTCTCCCTCTCTCTCTCAGTTTTATTGTTCGACTGAATGTAGGTTCAAGGTTCCTTGAAAATTTTTTAAGAAAACTTAAGTACTCTACTGCATAGAAAATTGTCAAGCAGCTGGACAGCGTTGCTTATTAAACCATTAAAAGATTTCAATACAGCTGCTCACCAGACGAGAGCGAGAGGGCAAGTCGACGCTGACTCTCGTTGTGGCCCCCAGCTTTGATAAATGATGTCCTCTGCTTGCTTTATCGCATGTCCTTCACTCGGCTAGCCAGCGCTATTATTTATTTTCTTAAAGTCAAGCTTTCATTTCAATTTGAGGCAGTAAGTGCGCTAGACGGCAATGCCTGACTAGGAGATACCCTGAACTGCGTGCCAGGCCTCTTGTGCAAGCATTCTAGCTCATATCACTAACTATAATTGGTAGTAAGCTAGTGATCAGATCTATATATAGATCACATTTGTCCCGCTCTTATATCGATAGTAACTCATGTACAGATAGAAAGACAAGCGGACAATGGACAGACAGACGAAGCGGGTTGTTGATATAGATAAAAAAAACAAAACTGAAAGACAAACAATTTATGATATCGGCCACGCCTCTTTTTGTAAGTTTGACACATTTTTGACACTGAACCCGAATTATCAATTAGTTCAGGGCAAAAATATAAATTGGATCAAGTCAGCATCGTCCTATATACAAATGCATACATATTTGTATACATGAATGACACATGTATATCAATGAGTTTTAAACTCTGCCGACTTGAAAATACCCTTCATATATGTATGTGTCATAGATTTATATGATTCATATTAAATATTAATTTAAGTACTGTACTGAAAGCAGACTGAAATAGAGCAGTGTTTTAAAGGGGCGAAAGGGCAGTCTCCTAGTGTTGTGAGATTCGTGCAAGAATGAAGGTGTGAAGGGAAGAGAAGGAGTGTTTGAAGCTAGAAGCATGCAATTTATTCTTCATGCAAAGAAGGAAGAGATAAGACACATTGCGACTCTCAGCAATGAAACAAATAAAATGATGTCTGAGATGTCTACTGAGGATGCATCTGGAGCAATCTCATCCCCGACAAATACATTTTTTGAAAAGTTATCGACTATTTTACATAACTTTAATATGTGCGTATTATGAGTAAACGTCACCTTTAAAAGAGAGGCAAGCAAACTGATAGGATTTCATCGACTCTTATACTTGCCCTAGAATATATATAACTTAAAGTCAAAAACTTTTTACTGCTTGTGATATTCATTAAAACAAAACAAAAACATGATATTCCAAGTTCTAATTAATTCTTGATTATTAAATATTATTCCGATAAATTCTGAATGGATCTGCCACACAGCTTAGAACTATGGCATATAAAGATGAGAGACTCGAATTAAAATATTTATGAAAATATTTTTAACTAACCAACGGGATATTTTCCAATCTGAAACAAAGTAAAATCGAATTGAATTAGAATTAATATTAAAATATGCAGATTATGATATCCAGTTATCAATTAACAATCATTAAAACGTCCAGGAAAATAAAACATTTGTTTTGTTGTTGTTTAATTCATAAATTCTTTAACATTTTATACATATGTATGTAAATATAACTAGTTTACTGGTGTAAATAAAGCTATTTTGTATTACGCTCTTTACTATGATTAGTTATTGTATTTTGTAATGAATACATATGTATATATAGTAGAGGGTATCTGTGTGTGTGTGTGTGTGTGCGTGTTTGCGTGTGTGTGTATGTGTGTGTGTGTGTGTGTGTGTGTGTGTGTATGTATAGGTAGGTCGATTGCGTCGTGGATGCATCTTTTGCAAAAAAGCTTGAGTTCTGCTTAAGAACGACTATTCTTAATATATAGAATCCAACCAAATAATTATATATAGATCGAAATACCCACAATATATGTATGTATATATAGAAGTGTTTGTGTGTATATCGCAATTGTAGTGCGAACTCTCCATGATATTTGACTATATAATATAATATACTATTTTAAAACACATTTTCAATTGCACACTAAATAATACTGTGGGAATAGCTATATTTTGTATCCAGTATATGAATGTATCTGTTCTATATAAATATATATTTATACATATTTATATATCAAATTAAAATATGTATTTAAAATACAATTGAATTGTTTGTTAAATAATATTCTAATATTTCAGGTGTATCATTTTTGATTAGGTAACTATATGTATATATATCTGAATATATGTATGTAGGTGTGTGTATACATTTTTCGTAATATTTATACAAGTAAAAGTTGTTCCTAGTTATATTTTGTGTACAGTTTTTAAGTACAGTTTCGTTTTGCAGAAGTTTTGATTTAATTATAAACTATTATTTGTTGATAGCCCAAATGATATATCTTAGATATTATATATAGTCTAAGTTTGTAATACAATACCCCACATATAAATATATATAGATTTATGCATGTGTGTGTATACTATATGCCCGATTTGGTTCAAATTTTGCGGAATCATTTTGAATGGCAGGAAGAACGTTTATCATTCCTTAGGCACTACATATTCTATTCCAAGCAATTTACTAGTACAAATACAAACAGAGAAAAAGAGTAGACAATTATTATTTACATTATCAAAACTAGAGTGTGTTAAAACCTTCATGAAGTTCGTTTTTGTACATTGTATATAAGTTATCACATATTTTTGTGTCCAAAAGATATTGAAACTTATTCAAATCGTTGTTTAAAATCGCTGTACTAAATTTCAGGCTAATGATTGAGGTACAAATTGAAGAAGCATAACGTACATCCCGCTCGATGTCAAGTGGTTGGAGTATGCAAGATAACGCTAATAATTTAAATGGATCTCTGTCAACATGCCATACATAGGGCTAATTAATATTTTATATTTTAACGATAGTAAATATATGTATTTGGGTTGAGCGCGCTCTGTTTTAAGTACATTCTACATTGCCACAGAAAGTCTATTAAAAGAGATATGACAAAACTCACTCCACATCAGGACAAACTTAGAGGATTACATCAAAGGAAGAAAGAAAAAGATCGGAAACTGATTAGAAACTAGTTTTTTGTCTGTACGAAGTATTTCAAAATATAACTATATAGATTTATAAAGTTGTTAGATTATACAAAATAATAAGAGAAGAAAAGATATTCTTTTTGTCCGAAAACAATGGATCAAATAAATATCTACTGTAAATCATGGTTACTATCTTTAGATATATGTTGTTTCTACAGTTTCTTAAATATTTTTGTAAAGTTTTATAAACATGCTTTGCGTATTAATTGTTGATTAAAAATAGTTTTTACTAGCATTTCATAACTTTTTCTTTTCCATGGAAGAATGTAATCGTATAACTGTTCAATATGATTATATGTGCATATGTATATGGATAGACAATGGGAATGGGTTGTAGCACTTAAATGGAATGTTGATTATATATTTGTATCGTATTTGGACCCAAAGGTGCAGTATTAGCAATTATGTACGTTGACCGACTCTATTCAATGGACTACTTCATCTCTTGTTTTCCATCATCTAAATCTATGCTAATTTCTCAATCTTTCTATCAGTTGGCTGTTGGCCAAGTGCCTGCATTAGACGTCAGTTTCATTGCTTAAATTCCGCTGGAGGTCCAAGTTGCTCTGCCTGGTCGTCTGCAGGGGCAGCTGATGCGATATCTGTTTCTGCAGCAGCCTGGGATCGACAGTGCAGGCGGTCGTGGTGCTGGGCGAATTGTGCTGCGATCGCGGACTGGGCGGCGTGGGCGTGGCTGGTATCTGGTGCCAATTAATACTGTTCTGCGATGTGATGTTGCGGGTCTTTAGCAGTGGTGGGTTCTTCGTTGACGTGGAGAATGCCATGCCCCGTTTCAGCGGCACTCTAGAGACACGAACACATGTACGCATTTAGGTGGGAATGCATTAGGATTCAAGTCGATGGACCGTTCGTTACATAACACAACATGTTGATGATGCGAGAGACATGCCATGTCATGAGACATCATGAGAATATGCAATGCAACATATACAATATGCGAATATAGAAAATTGACACAGAAATATTAAAGGACAATGATGCACAATGTATATATGGATATATTTATATCATCTGCTCCCATCTTCGTTCGGACTCACCTAGTTGGACTCGGCGGTGGATAGGAAATGCCGCGATGACTGGGCGACAACAATAAGTTACCCGAGTGACTAGTCGTTGTGCCCGGCACAAGCAATGTATTGTTACTATAAGTATGTTAAATTTCACTTTAAAACCGATCAGACCATAATTCGCTCGACTACATTGAACTGAAGCATTGAACGAACCAAAACGCTAATCATTTGCAGCTACATTTTCAGTGGATCAACACAGATCTAGAAATATCAAAGCGCGTGCAGACAGAAAGCTCGCAATTATAACTAAACTTGGTAAACAAAATAAAATTTACAGTAATATATAAATTATAAGATGTTTTAGAGAATCTCAATTGAAAGATAAATTATTATGAATATATTTTTTAATTTTTATTATTTTATTAATAAGTGAAAACAAAAAAAAACGAAAGTCTAATATATAAAAAAAAAAAAACAAGAACTAAAAATTCGGTACCCATTTTGGTATCTGAATACTAAACTTATTTATGCTAAGCTCTCTATTTGAGTTATTTTCATTCTTTCAGCATATTCCTAGGAACTTAAAATGCAGATCACAAATGTAAAACATAAGAGAAATGTTGATTATGGCTGGTATAAGGATGAGTCGCAGGCAAATTAGAACTTGCGGTGAGTATTTGAGGTAGAAAGCGTTGTTGATGTTGGCTTCGATGAAAGACACGAGTTAAACTTGACTTTACATTATATGTATAATAGAATATATATATATATTTATTTTAAAATTGTATGCATTACAAATAAAAAAATATATTATAAATTAGACAAACTATGTGTATATATAAATATGCTTGTTTTTTGTTGATTTTGATTTCGTTTTTTTTATGTATAGTGTATAATAACATTAACGACGTATACGGACGGTCTTAAGGACTTAAACAAATGACTGGAAAATGCTAATCAGAAGATGAGTAGTGAATACTTGTGTATGCGATTGCTTGCTCGTGTGCTTCTATTAAGCAGGAAGCTGATCATTGTCTGTGGCGACTTACGTTTGGTTATGTTGCAAGTTCAGGTTGGGCAAACTCTGCCCCAAGTGGTTTAACGGCTGCACGGACAGGGTGTTCGCCGATGTCGATGCAATCGCGCCAATCTTTGTCTTTGGCACACCCCTAAGCAAGTGTTGCTTGCCCTTGGACGCCAGGCCCTGGTTACCTGAAATCGAGTGAAGTTGAGTAACGTGATCTTCGCTAGCCTGAACTACCTGGCATTACCCATTAGGCTGGAGCCCTCGTCGCTGGAGAGCGAGTTAGTCTTTTCAAAATCAACGGAGATATTCCGCGAATCGTTCCACTCAACGCTGCCGCTGTGGCTGTTGTTCGCACTCGACACATGGCTGCCGATCGAGGAGTTGATGGGTGACTTGCGCACACCGAGGGAATCGCCAGCGCCACCGCCAGCGCCGCTGCCGCCGTAGCGTATGGTGTCGCCCCCATTGCCTAGCTTCAGTCTTTGGTAAATGGTCTTGGCGCGTCGCAGCGCGTCGTACCAGTTCTTGGCCTCAACGCACTGCAGCGTAAAGCCCGTGGTGGGCACCTGGAACTCGTTGAGATACACGCAGTTCAGCGTGTTGTTCTGCCCGAGATGCACGATCAGGTGGTCGGTCAGATATGGCTGGCGTATGACTTTGAGCGCGCCCAAGCCCTTCTTGGCCATGCCCTTGCACACGAGCAGTATGTCCGTCAGCAGAAAGCAGTGCACGTCGCTCTTGCCGACGTTGTCCTTGAATTTATGGTCCCCCTCCATAAACAGATGCCGCACCTGGTTGGCGGGACAGCCGCGCATGGGAGCGCACAGATCAAACATCTGGCTATGCTGCTTGATGAGCTTGTCCAGCACCTCGTTGTTAGTGTCCTGCAATATGGAATGATTAGAGCATATGAATTCATATATTTATCTGCCGATATTTACCACCACGTCATAGGATTCGATCCGTGCCATGACGCCCTTGAGGCGCTCACTCTCCTGTCGCATTGTCAGGTGGTTGTTCACGCTACCCACGAAATTCTCCACGCTGTGTATCATCATGTCCATGACTTCGATGTCCTCCACATCAGTCATATGCTTCTTGATGGCCGCCAACAGGAGACTGTACTTGGTCAAGCGCTGCATGGGACGGACAACGATGTCGGCCAGCCGCAAGCGGTTGCACATCTTCTGCGATTCACACCAGGCCAGGTAGACAGTGAAGAGCGCGTTGTTCTGATTAAGCTCTTTGCAGTAAAACTGGCATGTGCTTTGCTCCGCACAGTAAACCTAGACAGATCAACACAAGATTAGATTATCATCTACTAGAACCAACAGTCGTAAAAGTTGCTATCACCTTGTAGGGCGCGAAGATTGAGGCGAATGTCGTGAATCCGTCTTGGAAGAAGGCATATCTCAGTGGCTCGTGGGTCCTTATGCTGTGCGCGACCATTGGATATAGATATTGAGTCCAGAATTTGATATTCGCATCGCACACAGATCGCACATTTGAGAACAGTCTGTGCTGATCGACATCGATCAGCAGGCGTTCCTCCTGCACGGCCTCTAGACAGGCAAGAAAAAGCTAAAAGACAAATGCAATATAAATAAATTGGAAGTGTCCTGCTAGCCTGGTATGCTCACGTGTGTAACAGTTTGCAGAGCGTGAATGTAGTAGACCTCTGTGGTGACCAGCTCCCATATCGCAGTTTGTATCTTCACCTCGCTATCACTCATCGCATTGCTGTCGACAAAGTCGCGCCACGATTTGTCCATGTTTTGCAAATAGTTCAGGGCTTCAGAGACCGCGGGATTTTCGGAGCAAAATGCATCTGGTCGCTGGGGCACTCCGTTCTTAGCATAGTTATTGAGCAGATCATAAAGCTGACTCTGCTGCGGATTCTTTATGCCGAATATGGAGGACCAACGGCCAAGGATCTGCTTGCCGGGGGCATTGCCTGATTCACTAGTCTCCTCCGTTGAGGCGGAGGACAGCAGGCGTGGAGGTCGCTGTCGAGAACCCTTAAAATATCGAAATTTCATATCTTATAACTATTCGGCGAAATTTGCATAAACTTACGAAGGACGCTGCCTTTTGCAAGGACTTTCGACTGCTGTCGCGTTCCGTTATAACCAAATGATGGCCAGCCAAGTTCTCAACATCGGTATGCTCGTCCACAAGGCTTGTCATGTTCGATGGACCTATTGAAAATCGGATTTATATCAATTATTTCTATGGGCTAAACGCAACTGGTAATACCTGTATCTAAGTAGCTAAAAGTGGGAATATTGTCTGTAATTTTGATCTGTGAAAAGCTAAGATTTCGCCTTTGTAGCATGTGCCTCAGTGCATTACTGCAAATAAAAAGAACTCTTAGATTTAAGCCCATTGAATTGGTTAAGTAATTCCATGACTCACTGTAATGATGTGCCTTTGGTTGCGGGAATGAACTCCTCGTCAGGACACGGCGATGCGTCCAGGCAAAAGGATACCGAAAAATATTCCGAGCTTGAAACCTAAAGAAACAATTTATGATTAGTATATAGAACTCTGCATATATCAGCCTATTCCCTAGTATTCCCTAGTAGCCTTACTGAATATAATATATATACATCATTGAACATCCCGTACCACTCAAAGATCTGTATATCATAGATAATATGCCAAATAGATCAATTTTTAGAAAATATGTTCCTTGATTGATGAGAGGATGAATATAATAGAATAGATGTCTGAACAAAATAGAGTTCTACTGTTCCGAAGTCTACAGTCTCCGAATGACTCGTGCTAGTTTATGGCGAGTGCGACACGGACTCCTCATCTTGTCTGGATGGATGACTCACCTCGCTGCGTGTTAATAACGGTTTCTTGCGATGCATTAACGACGGCGTCATGATCGTTGAGGCTACGCTCTTAGAGCCGCCATAGTGACTATATGGGATCGAAGAGCCTGAACCGATCGACGATGTTTGCAAAGCATCGGTGGCGTGGCTCTGCAAATTCTTGGATGTGGGTGTAAGATAGGTTGTCCCGGACGCACTGCTGCACGCCGGGTGTTGGGCGGAGCTGACGCTGCAGCGAACCCCTGAGCCGAGGCCGGCCTGACCGCTGCTCGGCGACAGCATCAGGGACGGCGATCGGCGCACAAATTGTGGTGCCTGCGTATAAATCGTGAGCGGTGGCACAGTTGTGGGCGTGGTGTGTGGATGCGGCTTGCAGACCTTGGGGGCTTGTCGTAATTCCCCCTGTACAAGGTGTGTGGTTTTTTTTTCGTAAACATGTACGTATTTTTGTATGTATGTACGTGAGTAGAAACGTAGTATTTAGATTGGAATGGATAGTTAGAAAATAGAGAAAGAAAATGAGAGTAAAACGTAGAAAGAAAGGGAGAGATAGAAAGAGTGAGAGAGAGAGGAGCATAAGCATAAGATTTTTGAATATATTTTTAAGAAAGAAACCAATCCGAAAACGAAATAAAAGTTAGGCATTGCTAATAAAAAATACCCTGTAAAAACTATAAATCATAACTGAAGCAGCGAACATATGATGAGCCGGAGACAGAAAGTCTAGTTTCTGTTGATAAGAGGAAATCAATGAATGTCGCAGATGCGACAAATGTATCAAACAAAAACATAAATCGAAAATAATACGATTTTCTTTTTCACATTTTCACAATTTGGAACTGTGCCACTAGGGGAACCGTTAAGTGGAGGGACGGGAGTCGGTTGGAACAGCATGTCTGCATACATATCTATTGACATACACTACATGTATGTATATATCGTATTTGGGGACATGCAGTGTTTGAACTAAATGCCATTTGTTTTTTTTTTTTTTTTTTTTTTTTTTTTTTTTTTTTTGCTGCTATTGTGAACTGTTTAGCTATATCTTCACTTACCGATTGCGTCTGCCGGCCAGGCGTGTCCGCTGGCGCTGACATGCCCGGGGTCGTGGAGGTTTCGGCGGTAGCTGTGGGTGCGGCAGCGCCGTGCTGGCAGGCTGGCACCGGCGTGTCGAGGCCATCTAAGTGGGTGAGACTTTTTGATTTCAGCTGAAATGGAATAAATGAAAGAAGTGTGTGAATGACAGAAAGCCGAAATCCGCAAAGCGTCGACCCAATATCCGACATGTTTATAATCAAATACAAATACGCAACTTCTCCATCCAACTCGGCATAATTGAAAATACACAGATAGAACATATAAGGTAATAAATAATAATTACAATTAGCTGCGGAGCACATACAAGTATGAGTCCTGCAACTTTTTAATTTGCAGAGCGTGCCGCACTGGCCGACATATATCCGCCGACAATTCACAATCCGCAAAACCAAACCCATGTCCGTTGCCATAAATCAATGAAATGGAATGCAGGCTCGTCAAAAAAAAAAAAAAAAAAAAAAAAAAAAAAAAAAATGGTATACTATGCAAATGCCTGCATTTGCATGTTTCCATTTCAAGCTGATTGCACCTGAAACAAACTTGGCCAATCAATAAAAATAATATTTTTTTGCGCTTGGATAGTTACAGCTATCGGGCTTGACTACACCAACAACAAAAAATACATGAATAAAAATGAAATTAATGCACAGTCGATTCAGTCAGGAAGAAAAGCCTTCAAACGAGATAATTAAAGCACTTAAAGCACATTCGAGAGGAATTGGCAAATAAATTGATTCGAAACATGTTGGAAACAATAAATGAGCAAGTTACGACAATTATGATGACAGCTACGAATCTCCAACTTTGCTAACAAGCTGCAACAAAAGAAACCCCAAGTGACATAGTTTCCTTCTTTGTTTTTGCCGAATACACAAAAATACACTTACTGAGAGTCCTGTAATATATATATGCAATACATAAACTGAAGAGCAAGGAGAAAATTGATCACATATTGATTTACAAACGAGGAAATAACATAAAACATAAAACAAACTTATATAATTGAAGAATTTTCTTGCTAGTAATAATAAGATAAAAGCAGTTTAAAACAAAAATTTCATGAAACTGAAAATGAAACTTAGAAAGAAAGTAAGTTTCAGTCGGTCGCTACCGACTGGAGAGTCAAATCGCTATCAGCTCCACTTTCCGAATCGCCCCGAAATTGGAATCTATATATACTATATAGTTTTCGGCAAATCAAAAGAGAAGTTCGTTAAAACTTTAATCGCAAATTTGTAGTTTTTAATTGTAATTGTATTTTTATACAGTTTATTACGATTTGCTACGCCTCCTATTACCACAGATATATTCACCACATCTATCTGATCTTGATTATATATTTCTCTAGCACTAAAAATGCTAAAAGTAAAACAGAATATGTAAAAATCAATATATAGTCAGATCCTTAGGACGTGGTCCTATCGATCTTTATAGAATTATACAGCAGCACCTCATATGTACAATTTTATTGTTCTAGTTTTAAAACTGTATGAGTTAGGGGTTTACCCGATTTGCTACGCAGCTAATAGAAGTAGATTGCTATATCTGGCATATCTTTTTGATCCTGGTTTGTCAACGTGAGTATATTTACCAAATTTTAGTGGCTTGCACTTAAAATATCACGGTTTATAATATACGGAAAATGAATTTTTTGATTTGCCACGCCCCTAGTGAATATATCGGAAAATCTTAACACTTTATCAGACATACCCGTATACCCGGGTATATATTCAAAATTTGAACTACGTAGCTCCAATAACATAGATATGGTCTGCATTCAAATGGACAGACGTACGGAAGGACAGCAAGGCGTATATTAAATAAAACCAATATTCTCCGTTTGCTTCACAATAAGTGCTATGATTATTAATTTAGATAGTTTTTGCTGTAATAAAAGTCAAGTACTCCCAGGTAGACAGACAGACCCAGGAGAGGCCTCCGGTGCTGCATTCCGTATTCTAGACAAAATTATAATACAGCTCTGCAAGGGCAAAATAACAATAAATGAGAAAGTGATGACAGCCAGCATCGCAAACTCTTAGGAAAACAAGAAGCAGAAGAAGCAAGTAAATAAAACAAAGAAACAAATTGAAAAGTCTTTATTCGCATGTTACAAATTGTTTTCCGGCAAAGGAAAGTGCTGTGCCCTGCCGTGCAGTGGCGATGTTGTCGGAACGGGTCCTTTGCTGAAGCTAAACATTGACTCACCTGCAGTTTGCTCGTTGGCGGCGACACGACCAGACAGATTTTCATTGTTGCACGTAAAAACTCCTCGCGCTTGCTTCGCAGGTCCGCCGGAACGGCGATGGGCGCTGATGTGGCGGGCAGAAAGGGATTCAGGTTGCGCACCAGGGCACTCGCGTTGAGGCTTTCGGTTGGCGAGGCGGACATTTCGATTCTCTGACCCGGATTATGTTGCTGTTGTTGCTGCTGCTGCTGTTGCTGGGTTGTAGATGGGTTGCTCTGCTGATGGTGCAACAGCCGCGTGGGCGAGTTCAGGCTGAAGAGCTTGCGCCTGTGCCGACCAGGCGTCGAGGAGGAGCTCGACGCCGGACTGGGCGTTGGTCCCTGCGGGCAGCTAACACCACTCTCACTGAACGTCGACTCCTGGGAGCCGGCACGACTGTAAGCGGGCGTCGGCAGCTGCGCGGATCGCGTACCAGTGCCCCAGCCAGTATATTTAACAGATGTCACGTTGCAATCTAGCTGGAGCTCCTCGGGCTGCAGCTGGCCCTCATGCAGGTCGTCGTCCTCGTAGGTGCTATGATACGTCCGCGCTGTGATTTCCGGCAGAAAGGGATTGTTCGGAGAGGTCAACGTGTACTGATAGTAGGCGCCAGCATCGCCGCTTTCGTTGGGCAATGTGGTCTCGACATCAGCCTCCTCCGGCGTGTCCTCCTCGGGAAAGGAGCCCGTGTTGAGGTCATGTAGCCCACCGACGCCGCTGCTGCTCGATATCACATGGGCGCCCAACTGCTCCCACTCGCCGGAGGACGAGTTGAACGAGGATGCGGTGAAGCCATCATTCGAATGGCCCTGACAGCTGCGAGAGCTCTCGTTGCTGCTCCTAAACAGAAAGTTTTGCAGGCGCGTTATCCGGACGGAGCTGCTCTCGCTGGTGATGCTGCAGCTGCGACTGGCATTGGCCGGAACAGCCGGCTGCTGATCGGCCATCCGACTGCTGCCCTGCTGCTCGACCCTCCGCTTACCCTCTCTCTGCTCTGGCGTCTCATTCTTGATGCTGCTGCTCATCTCGCTGCCCATCTCAATGTTCTGCTGGCTGCTGGCCCAGTAGAGGTCCTCGGCCTGCGAACCCCTCAGTTCGCTCAGCTCAAAGTTGCTCTCCAGCGAGCTGCTGGAGTTGGTGTTGGTGGTGGCTACGCTGCTCAGGTGCTGGTAGGCGTACTCCGGCGGCGTGCACTCGTCGGGGCTATCCAGCAGTAGGGCCGCGTTGATGTGTCCGCCAAGTGCCAGGCCGGGCAGATGCAGTTGGCTGGCAACCGAAAAGGGTATCCGTCCGGCTAGATGGTTGTTGTCTAGCTTGGGCAGCGGCGCCGAGGTGGAGCTCTTGGTTTGGCAATCGTCCGACGTCGACTTGACCTCCAGAGAACTGTGCACACTGCGTCGAAATGAACGACGCAAACGCTCAGCTAGTCTCGACTGCTTGGGGGGTTTGTCCTTTGACGGCTTCTCCTTAGCGTTGCCAAGAAGATGCACCTTCTCAGTCTTTTCTTTTCGTGTCTCCTCCAGAATTTTCTCGTGCATTGGTGCGACCTTCGATTGCGTGCAGCACTCCGCCAATAGCTCTGACTGCGGTTCGGCAACGTCCGTTCCTCTGGCGCGTTTCTCTGGATTGGCGTATACAATAGATAGCGCCGCAAGGCCACCACCCATTACGTTCGGACTGCTCCGTCTTACTGCTCATAGACAGTTCGACACTTGGACAGTTCGGCTGCTTCACATGGATAACAATGAATTCGCTAAGCAAATTCACGTATGGATCCAGCCCTGATTGGCTTCGGGATGACTCAATACTCAATACTGAATACTCAATATACTTAATTCGCTCTTAATTTGTAATTAACTTTACAGTTAGTCATTAATTTAAGAAGCGTTTGGTTTTCCCCAAAGAAACACAAAGAATTGTTCGAATTCGCTTGTGCCCTATTTTAACTGTTTAAATTATATATTTATATGCATTCTATTGCTTAATTAGTTCATTTAAGTTGTTATATTGTTGATTAGCTGAAAGTAGACAGATCACATTCAGGAATCGAATCAACGCCTGTCGAGAGCAGCTATGAACCAGAGACTCGCATATTATAAGAAACTAATATCGGAACTCAATAAATAAGCCTAAAAATCATTTATTACTGACACCAATCGAGTTGTCAACTTTCTGGTATTGCTCGTCTCTTGGTCACACGCTCCATCTGCCAGCTGAAGCGTATCCCGTGCCATTACTCACCTTAGTTAGTTTAAAAGCATTTTGATATCGGCTTATTTATACTTTTTGCGCGCTTTCCTCCTTACACAGAGTGCCTGCCTCTTACCGTACATTTATTTTTGAAAAATTACTTGTGGCCCGCTTCGTTGTGTTACGTCTTTTCACACACATAAATATGCTGAATGGAGTATGCCATATGGATTTCAATTACCTGTAAGAGACAGATGAGAATAGATGAGTACAAAATCATTCGAAGGCGACTTACTTAGATCAGCCCGACCAAAGAGCATATCTAATAAGCTAGTTATAAATAAATATACCCCATGCGGCTGAAATGAATAAAGTCCATGCCCAGTCCACGCCCAGTCCCTTCTGGGCCTTGCCAACCATTTGCCTCTGATGTCATTTCTATTAGCCATTTTGCACTTTTTGTCAATCATTTGATTTATATCGCTCACTATGCCACGAAACTTTTGCTCAACCGGGCAGCAGCGGGCAGGTGAAGTGGCTGAATGGTGCACCACGGACACCGCCTACGCCGAAGGTAGAACGAAAAGCTAATAAAAAGTAGCCAAGCCAACCAGACCCATGGCAAGCCAAGCCAAACCAAGTCGAGCTGGGCATATAAAAACAAAATGCATTCTTGCAAAATCAAATTGTGGCCAGGAGGCTACGACTGAGTCATACTCTATTCAAAGTTTGTTAGATTGCACAAACTGGTAGCCAGAATTGAGTTAGAGTCTTTTGAGTATATATATATATATACATATATGTTGTATAGACCTAATCGAGCACCTGAATATTTGCGTAAATATATAGTATATATGCATACATAAAATAGTACAATTAAAAATAATACAATTAAACTGAGTAGTACAATTGATTGAGCTAATTAGTCTTGACGAAAAAAAACTGTCATAAATTAGAAATAAATACAGAATTATATAAACAAATCCTAATAAATACTAATAAAATAAGCTAAATATATTTAATTAATGAAAATAAGCTGCAAATTTTCGTAATCTTAATATTCGTTTGAAACAGTTTCCAAAATTTTGTTCTTATCATTAAATTGTATTTTCCCATATTTTATGCTCAGACGCACTACTATTTTTACAAACACAATAAATAAATAGTTCATCACATAAATAAATGAAAATTATTAAAATTGATATCAAAATATGTTAATCGTAAAAGTGAATTCAAGCTGATTTTAATATATTTTACAAATCAGTAGATTTTCATTACTTTCTTCCACCATTTTTTGCCTAATCGCATTTACCTGATTATTTTTTTTCCTTTCATACCATATTTACCTTTACATAAAAATAGAAATATAAATGGAAATACTCTACACTAAATCTTAAGGTACTTAAACTTTGTTATAATTCGAGATAAAATAAAAATATAATTTTAGTTCTTATAAAAACTGAGAACAGCAAAAAATAACTTCATATTTAGGAAATATTTAAATTGTAAACGTGTAACATATATATTCATCTATGTTTAGACGGTTTATAGATTTTATAATTCCAGATTTGCTTATACGTGTATATATTATAATAAGGTATTTATATTTTCCTAGAGTATTTCCCCTTCGACATTCCAAAAGGACTAGCTATTTCCCGTTTTTGTATTCATGTAACACAAATATTGACTTGTAAAGTAATACTTTACGGTCGTAGCACACGGTTCGAGCCAGGCAGTTGAATGTTAAGGTATATATTTGACTTATTTATAAATATGGTAAAAGAAACCTACATAAATTCTATTTTTAATTCAATTTTGTATGAAAGGATTAAAACCATAGAAACAACACATGCTTAATGCACTTTACACTCTCCACGGTTTGTGTTTAAAACGAACCAGTTTCTAGAAACAGGATATAAGCATACATATATACAATACATACATATACATATATAGATGTATGTAGGTTTGTATGTATTTATAAGTAGAGCTCATTAAATTGGCGGAATAGTTTTGACCTCATTGCACTTCCGTTTGGAACGAAACGAAACGACGTGGCTGGCCTTCTTCTGAACAGTTCTTGTAACAACTTGTGAGGAGGCTATCTACAAATTTTAATGTGTCAAAAGCTGTTGACTCCCTCGATGGACTGGAAAATTCTAAGGTTGTTTCGAAATCGATTTAAATGTTTTGCTTGCGTGTTTTGCGAGTAACCGTTACTGTTACCATTACCTTGAAGGCCTATATATGTACAGTTAGTTTTTTATGTTGTATGCATAGACGCTGCAAATGTGTCTGACTCGATAATACCCTGTAGATGCCTGCAGAATAACCATAAATGATGTTATAAAAAAGCCCTAAACTGTGCTCACTATTTTATATATCTACTATAAACACAACATAATATGCTACATTGTCTTCGAGACAACTGATATTTATATATTTTATTGGGGACACAGGACAATAGCATACTAGATGATACCCTATAGGCATAACACATCTGAGTGATGTTATGTATGAATGCCTAAAAGAACTCGGCTAACTATCTGTATTATGTACCACAAGTGGTTCATGCTACATTGTCTTCGATGCAACTCCATTTATATTCCATTTTATGATTATAGGGTAGACGCACATACTGCTATACAATGCCTTAGGCTCGCCGTAAATTTCGCTTAGCTCATTTTGATTTTCGATAAAGCATACCACGGGGAATAGTATGCTACGTGGTGGAAACTAGAGTCGAAGTTCGACTATGCTTTAACTACCAATTTAGCGAAGACCCAGAAACAAAGTTGGCTGAATTTAATAAGCGCTTTGTTGTGCAGCGTAAACTTTTCTCTTTTTTTCCTTCTTTTTGTTTCGGAGTTGCCAACGAACAGGATGTTTACAGGACATTTTACTGCTTATTAACGCCGTGTGTTCATTTCATAGAAGCTCCTCAAGAATAAAAGTAATAATAAAGCTATGAAGACTTTGAAGACTTTGACAGGCGCAATTTTATGTAAAGAACCTCTGAAATTTATTAAATTCTTAAAGTTCCAGCGAATTCTAGTCTTTGTCAAGCGCAGGCAAAAAAAAAAGAAAGACCAAACAAAAATAAGTACAGAGTGCATGTGTGTGTGTCTCTGTATCTGAAGGCATTTATCTAATTAAATAGCTTAACTTCAAACGAATGTATAATTAATTTCACATTTTACAGCGCATTCACCGGTCGAGCACTGTCAATTTGAGGATTTTCATTTTATAATAATGGCAAAGAGGCACGCAACACGACAGGAAATTGGATGCACTCTTCAGTCGAACAGGGAAACTATTCTACGGCGGGGCACACAACGCTGAAAAGTCAATCAGCATCATTATTATTATTACTTTCCATGCCAAAAAAAAAAAAAATTAGTTTCACAGCACACAAAAGTTAGAGTTTGCTTTGGCCTTTGCCTGATTTGCATAATTCCTTTTGTTTACCTCAAGCCTTACAATTCGCAACGAGTTCTAGCGATAACGATAAGTAAAACGTCTCAGCGATAATTATATAACTTATAGCT
The DNA here is from genome assembly GCA_035045145.1 of Drosophila meridionalis. NCBI lineage: Eukaryota > Metazoa > Arthropoda > Insecta > Diptera > Drosophilidae > Drosophila > Drosophila meridionalis. The sequence goes on from JAWNPG010000023.1 coordinate 885,748, forward strand.
CCCATTCCTTACTCGCTTTATTATTCAGCAATAATTTCGGAGCTTCACGAGTTTTAAGCTGTTCATATTTTTTGGTCTCCCAACTCATCCTCAGTACGACCCCAAAGCTCTCTTTGCTATTGTGAATTGTTATTTTTAAAACATTTCAAGCCATAAGCATTTGAAGCGCTTTTGGCTGCTTCGCAAATTCATTGGCAAAGCCAAATTAATTCGCTCCAGCAGACGAGTTGTCAGACAATCAAATATCATATTTAAAATTAGAAAATTTCGCTTTCGCGCGCGCGCTTTCTTTCTTGCATTGTCTTACGTCATTTAATGTAATTCACGGTGACTTTGCCGCAACGCTGGCAAGGTTAGGGCCCCTGTATGTGTCATCATTATCGCCCTCGCCTCACGTGGCAATGCCCCTGCCCCTGCCACTGCCTCTGGCCGTGCCCCTCCAGCCGCTTCCACTCCCTTCATCCGAGCCTGATGGCCCTTCCAAGCCTTGCCAATACCAAAATCGATCGTTGTGGTTCCTTTTCGTGAAAAGCTATTTATTTGTTGTTCTAGTTGTTGTTGTTGTTGTTTCTTTTTCGCATTCGCAGCTATTTTTGTTGTTGCGTTGCCTTGTCTGATTCCACGTTATTGTTGTAAAAAACATAGAAAAAATTTACGTAAGTCGTAGGTTGCCCAAACCTCAGATGCCACAGAAATGTTGCACACGCAAATTTGAGTTGCTCGAATGGCCGTGTTGTCCAAAGTTGCCTTTGTTTGCCAATTTTTATGAGCTCCTTCTGCCAGCACCTACCTGGTCAAATTCTTCACACGCTTCGTAAATAAATACACACAGAGACATACACACACACACACGCACCCACACACAATCACACGCACACAACACCTGTAGACTAATTAATGACAAATTTCAGCTCCAGCTACGTGTGTGCGTAAATTGGTATATAATAAAATAAGAGCGTTACGCCTTCCCAAATTCCATTTGTTTGCAAATTGTGTTAACGTTGATTTAAGGTGATTCAATTAGTTTCCCTAAAATTGTGGAATTATGGTCGAGCTGCTTAGCCCGGCTGAGTGAGCGCATGTCTAAGAATGTAAATGGTTTCTATTTAAGCGCAATTGATAATTATTAAGCCCACAGGGCTCTCCTAAATTATTTCTCGCCGAATACACGCTTTTTGGTGGGGCGAAAAGCCTATGTAAATTGCGGCTGTTAATGATGGTTTCACACTGAACTGAATGTAATTACGATACTTTTGGGGATTCGCCGAAAAGGCATCAAAAACTCTCTCCAACCCCGCAGCAATTGAAGGAGCTCGTTCAATAATTTCTCAATTATTTTATCATATAATTCAAAGAACTATTAAGTATTATTTATCACTGCTCAATTTCATTCTGGCATATTTTTTAGTTTGAAAAAAGATTATTCTAGATTATTAAAATACTATGTAAATGAATATTATACATATGTAAAAATACAAATATATTTGTTAAATTTTATGCATATTTTACTTTACTAGACTCCAACTGACTTATACAACTCTTGATACTTTAGGCATTAGCAGACGTAACTTACACTCCAACTACTACTCTGTTTTATAGATCCCAATTATAGCGTGACAAATCTTTTGTTTGACATGCCCGAAACATGTTAACATTCGAGTTGGCTAATGGATGTGGATAGTGTGCTTAACAAATCAAATCACAGTCCCCACGCCTACAATGGGCGTAGAAACAGTGCCGCACAACTAAAAGGTTTACAAGTTTGAAATTTTTTGAAAGTTGAAAGACCTATATCTTTTTAACGAAACTTCCGATTTGAGTTAAATAATCAGTTATGACGACGACAAGCTTCAAGTCTGTTAATTTTAATTTAATATGATTTTAATTATTTTCTTTCAAGAACATATACTAAATTGTGCTTTTTTTAGCTCTGCTGCGTAGGTTTGAAACTTTAACATTAATGTATAATCGATTGCTTCATGAGTTAATATTTTTGTTGCATTCTAATATTAATTAAAATTATAATTTTAAGATTTCTCGAGAGCAATTTTTTTTTATTTTTCGGCATTGGGCTAGGGTGTCCAGCTAATAGAATTGTATAATGCGATGCGATTATCGAGAGAACAATTTAGTTTGCCTGAGTTAAATTTGTTTCGATGAAATTATGGTCCTTTTTGGCTAGATTTATTAAGTCTTCTGTATGTATTGCGGCACAGGCGGTAATACAAAATGCGATTATAGATTGAAGGATAACTTTCCTTAATGTTACAAAAGGTTTTGAATTAATTTGAAAGAGGTATAATTTTATATGGGCAGACAAAATATTACAAAGTAACGAGGGAATCAAAATATTTAGTATTCCTACAATCAAAATCTTCGTCTACATGAGTATATGGTATATGTTTCATACTATTACCACCAATAGTTCTCCAGAACTTGCAAACAATACTACATACAGTAAATTCCGATTTGCGATGTCCATAGTGAACAAGTCAGAAAAATCTTTTGTAATAGCAACGAATCTACGTTCAAAACGCCCAGATATTAAATATAGATCTAACGGGCGTATTAGGGAAATGCTTGGCCAAGGGTTCCCACGAATACATATTCAATTCTTCAAATAACAACGGGTAATAATTTGTGTTCAAACGGAAGAACAGCAAGGCTAACATTGCACAAAGCCAATATACTCTCTTGAATCCTTGAACGTGTATTAAATCTAATTTATTAGTAAAGTGTATGTCATTATTAGTAAGTTTACTGCTGCCTAAGCAACTTAACAACGAAAATGCGAAAGATTGAATTATAGGATAATGTTGCGGCTATCCTTTAGTTGTCTATCTATAAGCCATATACAATCTATATATATATATATATATCTATAACATACACAATAGCATTTTCTAATGCGCTGTCAAAAGTTAAATGTTAAGCGATTATAGATTAAAAGATAACTTTGCATATACCCAACATCAAAAGAGGATCTAACACAAAGGCAAAAACCTAACTCGACTCGAGTTAGCTGACAATTTGTCTTGAGTCCCATTCAGTGCCTTTAAAAACATAAAAACATAAAAACATATAAAAAATGTGTAAACAAGAGATACGTGATGTTTGCGTATAATTTCAATGTTTAGTTAAAGTGTGATAAAAATTAATTAAAACATTCATTGCATTTTATTATATCCTGTTTGACTATGGCCACATTCATAAATAACAGTACAAATATTTATGCTTTGGTTTGTTGTCGAAAAATTCCACCGACCGCCCTGCCCGAAAAATGCGGCAATATTTCTCAAATTAAATTTGATTTATGACTTTTGTCCCATCCACAGCCGGAGCTGAAGCCACAGCCGTAGCCGGAGCCAGAGCCGGAGCCACAGGCAGCATAGCCGCCAGAGCAAGGAGCCAAGGACCAAAACGTATATTTACCAGTCGCGCTCCGAGCTGTACGGAGCTGGAACTGGACATGTCTTCGTGATACTTGTTTGTATTTACTTTGACTCTCATCAGGTGCCCATATGACTAGGGGGCGGCATGCTGACGTCATTGCTCGCACAGCCTCCAAAGATGTCTGATATGGCCATTGAGGCCATACGGCAGACATGACCGCAAAGAGAGCAGGAGCAGACAAAAATCTCTTTGTGTGTACCGACTCGATGCACTGAGCGAAAAAGCGTGCACGAAGCAAGTAATATGATTATATAATCTAATTATAACTTGCGTAACATTTCAATTCAAAATTGTATTAAAATAAAAAATGAAAACAACAAACGAAATCTTTAAAATTTTTAAAATATACCTATAATATAATATAATAATTTAATATAATAACATGATAAAATAATAATATAATATAATATTGAAATATTATAATCTAATAATAATACAACATAATACAATAATAATAATATAATATAAGGCATTAATAAAATTATAATCTAATTCAAGCTATGCTCAAAAGTATAAGATTTTGTAGAATATTCCCATATATTCTCTGTTAATATCTCCTTCACATGTATATTGTTTTATCAGCAAACAATTTGGAATTTTGAAATAAAACGTTTTGCATTGAAAATATATGCAAATCAGTAAATTTCGATTATTTCGCTTATATTTTGTGTGTTTTTGGCCCAAGATGCATGGAAAATATGAAGACCCTGTGGCTGCAGGCTGCCTGCCAGCCTGACCTTTCCAGGATGGGCGCTCGTAAAGATTTTCGTATGGCTGGCAGCGCAAGGAGCGCGTGCCTGCTCATAAATATTTTTGTTCATTTTTTTTTGTTTTGTTGGTTTTTTTTTTTTATTATGATATGTATATACTATATACTGTTATTTTGTTATTTGGCAGCGAGCGCTGGTCGGCAGGTGCTCAGTTTTATTGCAGCCTGTCTACGCTTTCACCTTGCGAATCGAATTGAATTTCAGAGCGTGAAGCCAAAACATCACTGGAGGCCAATTTAAGCGGCCGTTCGAGTCCACGCTGCAGGACTTAACTGCTGCCAAATGTAATTAGCATCTAAATGCATTGACGAGTCACGGACAGGAGGCGCTATAGCATATATATATAGTCATCGGGCATCTAATGAATATTACAGCAGCCGCTGAACCAGAGAGACGTATGTATGTGTGTGTGTGTATAAATATGTTTATATGGCCGTGTGCAGTGTGGATCGCGTGGGCTGCACCAATAAGTATGCTGCATAAAATGAAATTGGGTTATGCATATTTGAGGGGATTCGTACGCCTTGCTTAGGCTTGCTGCTGCACCGTTCCAGCTCCACACAGCACATTACATACATAGATATATACATAGCGGACGCAAACATGCATATAAAGTACATCGTCATCGGCGTCGTCATCGTCATCGTCATGCACAAACACAAACAGAAACACAAAAAAAATCTAGCTAAATCTCATCATTTAACAGCTCATTTATTAGCGAGCGTAATCGATATTATTTATCATATTTATGCCGGCATCAGTGCGGCCACAGCTCGTAGACTTTATATAATGACTAATCTCTTGCATACATGTATATATTATAATAAGTAATAAATTATAACAGACTGAATTAAATGATCAAAGTGACCAAACAAGCCTCGGCCAAACCTACGTCGTCCTCAATCAAATACGTTCGTATGTTATGCATGCACATAAGTGGTAATATATGTAGGTTGTCAATCCGGCTTTCCTGCGTGCTCCTGTGGACAGGCTGTGGGCCCTCGGCTGCTGATTCATCCTGTCACCATTCGCCATTCGCCATTCACCATTCACCGTTCACCATTCACAACAAATCACTTTAGCCACCCACTTGCAGCAGCTGAATCGAGAAATCAGTTATTTCTGTTAATTGCATTAGGGTTTACGGCCGCCAGTATCTACCATATTTGCATGGCCATCATGAAGGGATGCAGAATCTGGAGCCATTGAAGGGTTTTTGATTTCATATTCGTTTTAGCTTTTGTTATTGCTTTATTGTTTTTGTTGTTGTCTTAATTTTATTTATATAATTTCGTTATTCAGCGCTTTGCCTGCAGAACTTGTAATTCATTACATTTACACTTGTACATATAAGTATTACGCTGCACTTAGTTTTGTTTGTTTTTGGCTATTATTTGTTTTACTTTCATTTCTTATTTCTTGTTTTATTCATTTTTTTTTTTTGCTGGTCCCCGCGCAAAAACAACCACAACAACAACACCAACAACACAAAAACAGAACGTAATCGTTGCGCGAATGCAAAGGACTCGTAGTCCTAGTCTGTGGGACGTGTCGTGGGTCGCGAAAGTCCTTTGGTTGTCCGCACAGCGCGACGTACCGCAACGAACTAAAGCGGCGGAGGACATATTGGTTCGTTTAAAGGACGAGGGCGAACATGGACGAGCATGGCATTGGCAGCGTGAAAGCTGAGAAAACACACACGCTTGATAAGGATAACGGCCTCCAAGGACATTCGAAGAGAACTTTCGCCAATTGCCTTTCAATTGACACGCATGCAACTCTCTCTTAACTAACTCGCCTGCCCCTGCCTCTAAGGGATGATTTGTGGCCGAAGACGCGACAAACATTTCACCTTCAAGCAATGCGAATTTGTTGCAAGGTCCAACAGAGACTGCACGGCCGAGCGATGCCCTGCCTGACTAGGCAATGAAACATACAGCTAATAAATTGATGTTCACTCAATGTCTTCTTCATTGAAAATTGTAAACATAAACTAAACTAAATTTAACTTTAATTTAATTTTACTGTCATTTATACATGTTAGGGCTCTATTTGGAATTACTCTTCAAGCACACCTCGCCTGCAAGCAGCTAAGAGCCGTTGCGCTCTCTCGCTCTCTTTAGCGCGCGCTCTTAAATGCGGGAGCTTTTGGCGAGCTTTCCGCGATAAGCCATTGGTAAACAAACGTTACGTTCATTCATGGAAACAGCAACAACGAATTTTGTCGTGCCCAGCGTGAAAATATAAACATTCCAACATATACATATATGCACAACTATTTGTATATATATATATATATATATATATATATACAGATGCGTACGTGTGCTTGTGTGTTTATATATATATTCGTATATTCATATAGACGGCGATTTGCAGATTCGGTCGACTCAAAAGAAATAATCAAAATAAAATGTGCTGAAAAGCTCAAACAACGGCGCCATGTGCCATTGAATATGACTCATGCCGCTTGGCCCGACTTATCGTAAATCATGGTTCACACTTAGAGAGTCCACGAATCAAATTATTGAAGAGCAGCCGCAACTTACGGGATGACAATCTTACATAAATAATTACAGCCATAAAGAAATATTGTTAAAAATTTTACGATATCTCAAATTGATGTGCGAACACTTACAATCAAAATAAAAAATTATATACATATGCTTATTTATATATTGTATATATAGTATCTATGGGGATCATTATAAATTCAAAGCTTATGCAAATACATATATTAGCACTGATATTTATTTATATATACACATGTTTCCATGTCCGTCGGCCGACTACATACATGAGATGCCCCTGCATTTGTATTCATTTAGTCATTCAAATACTCGCTGTTGTGACACGCCTCGAAAGCTCTAAACGGCGCCTACTGCGCCAGCGCTTATTGTTATTCCTTGGTTGATTACGAGGGAGGTCTCAAAATTTATGAGTAGCCTAATCCTTTGAAAAATACCTTCATTATTGTTATTCATTGAAAAAGTGTTCATTCGTACAGAACTTTAAATACAGTAGACCTTATCACATATACTTAAAGCTTTTCACGTGAATAACTGATTGATTGATTTACTTGACTGAGGTCAGTAAAGTTAAGGTCAAAGTGGAAAGTAGAAAGCGTGTATAGATATATTATAAAATATAGGTACATAGACTAAACCGCGATTGCTTAGAACTTTCAAAAACTATTTTATTATATTTGAAAAAAAAAAAAAAAATAACTTAAGTAGTTCATCAGTAAATAAGTAATTTTTATTTATTGATGAACTACTTAAGTTATTCAAAAAGCTCTGCAGGGAATGAGAGACATCGTTAAAATATTACATGCTCCGATATTTGTCAGTAACGTATTAAACTGCCTTCGTATGTGCCGGCTTTTACTACACATTGCGCCAGCGGCACAAGCAACAATAACGACAACGACAATGCCGTGATTCATCGCAAAAACTCAGCGAGACATATAAAATATATATGTTTATATACTATACAGATACAATACAAATATATATATATACATAAACATATATGTGTGTATGTGCGTGTATCCATATAAGATTCCAAAATTAAAGTCTCAGTTTGAAGTGCATGCATTCGAATAAGCGTGACCGGAGTTTGCCTCCGATTTTGCAGCTGCTAATTATGTGCGAGTATAAAAATAAGACTTGGAAGAATAATTGGGATTTCAAAACTAGGACAGTGCCTAATGCCAGATTATTATTACATTTTTATTAATATTATATCTAGGTTATATTTAAGAGCAATTAACTTAACTATAGCTTTAACTATACGAACCAAAAAATATTCAAATGGATTTGTGTTTTTCAATCTATTCAGGACTAGATGTTGAGTATATATAGAAAGGAATTTTGAATTGCCCTTAAGTCAACTTAGTTTCAGAAAAATACATATTTATATACATATAAATGTACTAAATGTAAGTCAGATAAGTTTGTAGCTGTAACATGTATAGCTATTAAAGCTACTCTATAAAACTGTTTGTAAGAGTATTAAAACGGCGGCATACTGAAATTATCTGTTCTGGCTTTATTTATAGCAATAATACCGAAACGAGTTTCTAGAGCGCAGCTCGCTTTGTGTCCAAGGTTAATCGATTTGAAGGTCTGCAGTTGCCAAATATTATATTTATCAAAATGAGCTGAGAAAACAAAGCGTTATCAATGGACAAAAGCGCAAAAGTTTGTTTGCTTTTTGAGTGTTAATTCCGGTAGAATTATTTAAAAAAAAAAAACAAGACCAAGTTATGTTTAGCATTATAATTATTATATGTTATAAACATTATTATAATGTTACACGCCTCATGATTTTAGGCTTAAGAACATTTATATACTAACTTTTTAGTACCATTAAACTAAAATTTCTTGAAAGGCGTCTTTGAGTTAAATATACTTATGAGCGATTAATGAAAACGTGATAGAAATTCGTAATCAATTATTTGTTTATTCACATTAAATTATGAAATACATTTATTTTTTATTATGATCAATTCATTTTTATTATGTATGGTGGAATTTGGAAAAAAAAGTATGTAGTATAATGGGGTATAATTGCATTGCAAAAAATATACCTTAACAATTCGAACATAATAAACTCTTTTGTTTCAGAGTTAATGCCAACTGAATTATTTGAATCCGGAATGAGTTGTTAGGAAACTAATTTAAACTAAAATACTCAATAGAAATCTAAAGTTTCTTAATTTCCCATAAGCCCTGAATAGTTGACAAGAATTAAGTTTATTTTTATTTTTAACGTCCAACTGCTGCCAATTGTTGAATAAAATTAAAACTCATTCATTGAGCAAAAAAAAAGTACAATTAAACTGAGTTAAATTAAAAATTCATTCAGGCTAAATTGAACTTATAAACGAATTGCGATTGTTTGCTCCGGCTTTAATTTGAAAGCGCCTTTGTAAGAATATTTTGGAATTAGCCGAATATTATCACGCAAACTGAAGAACAACTAAGCGCCGTCAATGATGACGTAATTAGCTCTGTTTCCGGCGCACGAAATGACGAACTCATCGCCGTATGGTTGACCATGATTAATACTTTCCGAGGTACATAGAGTATACAGTACATGCAGGAGTTACACTGCAAACAAAAACACAGAGAGAGGGAGAGACTAGTAGGTCGACATAGCGGAGTTTAGCCCGATAAGGCATGACAGTTCCAATTGCGATAAGATAACGAGGCTACCGGCGCATGCGTAGGCGCAACGACAACGCTTTCGGTATAGATTTAAGCCATTTCGAAACGCACCTGTTATCTGGGCGCGTTATCTTATCGAGGCACCCGGGCAACAGATTGCAAAAGCTACAAATTCTTTCCACTTGTTTTCCAGTTTCTATATGTTGGGCATTCAGTTGAGTAGCGACAACCAAACGAATACGAATCCAAATTCGAATAGAAAACGAATACAACTTGAGTGTGTGTGAATATATAGTGAAGATAAACGATAAATATGGTATCTGTGGAAACAATTGGTTCGATTTTCATCAAGGCGCTTAAGCTGGTAAGCCTTGAGTACTAGATTTAATAGAGCTTAAATCGAAACTTGGTCCTGTCCGTTCAGTGACGAATTTTCGCCTTGGTTGACTTGAGCAAATGTTGAGCAATGCGACTAACTGTGCTGGCCTTATCGGCCTTATCAGTGCCCGGGGTGGGTTACTTACTCGTAATATTACTCATTTATACGAAAAGCACAAAATTAAGTGCGGGTCGTGAGTGCGCAATAGGTCTGGCGAAAGCTCTACAGGGCGGGGCCAACGAAAGATCGTTACAAGGTCTGATTCATTACCCAGTGGAAATAACAACTTAACTAAACTAAGTTAATTATGAATTCAATTTGACTAACACTCAATTATTACAGATCATCAATTTGGTGGTGATCTTCCTATATCGTTGGGGCGATGGCGGCGAATTCCTGGGCATTGGCGGCACCTGGAACCTGAACGAGGAGAAGAGCGCGGACGCGGAAATTGTGGCCTCAGGTGTGATGGTCGGCTTCTTTATATACACGGCGTGCCACACGATCGCCTACTTCTTTGGCACCACCAAGCACAAGGGGTGAGCATTGCATTCCATATATCCTCCTGACCCTGTCTAATTCTGATTCCCTTACCAACCCAGCGAACTGTGCGACACCATCATGAACGTGGTGGGCACCTTCATGTGGATCGCCGTCGGCGGAGTGGCGCTCCACTACTGGAAGGGCTACATGTCAGATGAGGGCTTTCTCTATGTCAACTCGGAGCGCCAGGTGGGCATTGCCATGGGCTCGCTGTGCGTCATCGAGGGCGCACTGTATCTGCTCGACACCGTGCTGGCCTGCATACACTACTCCAAGGGCGACACCGACTATACGCAGTGAGCAGTGGACATGTCGCCGCTGGAGCAACTGCCGAATAACTGACAACAAATTTTTCCATTTTCTACAAATTTCAGTTAATTCTAAGTGCAAATTAGTTTGTAATCAACTTATCGAGCCACCTGTGTATGATTCGTTTATCATTTATCCTATTTACCCACTAACAAACCATTTACGTTTCGCTCCAGCTACACACTTTGGCTAACACAAATTGCTAAGATCAATACAAAGAAACAAACAAACAAACAACATTTCGTGTGTTAATATTTAAATGGGAAATATGGCTCTAATATAAATCTCGCAGAAAATCTGGCTTACATATAGAGATTTGTGTTTCGTATTTGGCGTTCGGTTATTATACATTCTAAGCAGCTCGTGGTTGTGTTTTATAGGTCTTGTAACCTTCCCTGAACTAGCTCAGTTGCATCTTTAAGCGACATTATTATTCAAAGCGTTGCGCGCTCGCCATAAAAAGCGTAATATTTTATGTTTGTACCTGTACAGGTACAGAGATATATATAAATGAATGTTAGTATATAAGCAAAGGGTTGTCTGTATACGGATCAAGGCTGTAAACAGGTTTTGAGCTAAGCCGCTTAGAATCCGCAAATCTACTGTATTTCTAAAGAAACTGAATCACAATCAATAAAATTGTCTTGCCTGAAGCACTCTATTGAATGTTCTTCGTCTTCTGTTTATAATTATTTAAGAAAAAAATATTCTTAATTTGGCTATTGCACAATGCTCTTCATACTCTTAATTTCACAACTCTTTATGCTGCAGGCTCAAAGCCAACATAAGAAACGGATGTCAAGACTGGTTCCTAGCATTAGTCAAGAAATGGGGGGATATATCGATAAAAAGCTAATAAAGATGACGTTACTATGACTAATTGGGAATTGTGTGCTTACATTGGAAAGCTTAAGATATAGAAGCTTTATAAAGTTTTTAAATTCGAATTTTCGCCAGCATTTTATAAAGAACTAGAGCTAGAGCGATAGCAATATCTTAGCTTAGTTATAATAATTGTTATATTTGAATACTCTTCTTAATAAAATAAGGTGGTAAGTAATTATAATGATTTTTTTATTTGTAATTCTGATTATTAAAATAGTAATTCACTTCGGGCAAGTAATATATAATATTTAATGATGCTAATGATCATGGTACTGTTTCTGATAATGATGGTAGAATAATGTCAATCGTAATGATAATAATTTACATCAGTATTATTATCAAATTATCCATAATGATGCTAATTATATTGATCATAATTAAAATCATTATGAAGAAAATAAAAATGATATTCATAATTGCTTATATCATCCAATAATATAAAATAATATAATTATAATTATAATTATAAGTATAATAATAATAATAATGATAATGATAATGATAATGATAATGATAATGATAATGATAATGATAATGATAGTGATAGTGATAGTGATAGTGATAGTGATAGTGATAGCGATAGTGATAGTGATAGTGATAGTGATAGTGATAGTGATAGTGATAATAATAATGATAATGATAATGATAATGATAATGATAATGATAATAATAATGATAATGATAATGATAATGATAATGATAATGATAATGATAATGATAATGATAATGATAATGATAATGATAATGATAATGATAATGATAATGATAATGATAATGATAATGATAATGATAATGATAATAATAATAATAATAAAAATAATAACAATAATTATGTGTACCCTGATGATAATTGTTTACACCAGTTTTATAATTCAAATTTCGAAAATAATAATTATAATGATGATCATGTTGCTACAAAATATCATTATAATAATGATAATCTTAAAAATTACTTACATCATAATCATAACCAAAATAACTACTACCATAATAATCAGAATTGTGAACAGTTATAATTTTAACAAAATTAACATTAATTATAATTAATATTACTATTTACATTACATTATTCAAATATTTAATTTTAAATATTTAATTTTAAAATGCTTAAAAGTTTTCCAACGAATGACGAACACTGCCTGCGACTGGCTAGTAGAAGGTCAGGGATGCGACTGAACAAGAGCTATGGTTACTGCGCCCTTTTATAGGCAACAAGCTCACTCGAAGTGGGGCACTTTGCTCTTTAGTCTTTAGGGACTACATTTTTGTACTCATTCATTTTAAAAGAGTATATTGGTTTTATGTCTTTATGCTGGATATATCTTCGTCTATTTCGAGCGTAGCATTTGTGTTAACTGTGACTATTAATAAAAAGGGAGTCTATTAATAAAAGTCCAGAGCTTCGATTTAAAATTAACTAAAAAATAAAACTAAATCACTTTAAACTTGGAATATCGTAGATTACGATTTAAAGAAACTTTTACAAACTAAGTATGCTAAAGCACTGCATGCATTTAATTATCAATAGGCTAATCTCTCTTTAAAGGGGTTTTTTTATTTTCTACAACTCTATTATATATACATAGATACATATAATGACAATACTTTGGCCAAACACATAATAGAAGCATGGATTTAGATCTGAACAAAAAGATATTTATATCTAAAGATTTAGCTCTAGAACCTATGAATCTACCTACTTTTGATTAAAAACTAAGTAGATTCAAATAGATTCTTCAAGCACTTCCGCAATTAGTTAAGAAATCCCATAAAATAAATATTCATAGATATGATAATAGGAATATGAACTCACCTGTATTTTGGGCTTCCCGCGCCCATCCACCGCATCTTGCTGCTGCTTGAAACTGTTGGCTCTCGCGACACTCTGAGCGCAGAGCGCACAGCGCCGATTCGCGGAGCCATCCTCCAGGTTGAGGGCGTCGAAGAGCATGGGCTGGTCCTGAATAAAGGAGTTGCGCGATCGCTGGTTGAGCAGCTCCAGTGTGCGCGAGTCCAGGCTTTCGCGATAGACATTGTGCACTCTGTCCAAATTGTGCTCGAAGTCCGTATCCAGATTGAAGGAGCTCTGACTGCTGTTGCGCGTCGAGGCGGATTGCTGGCGAGCGAGCGCCGAGCTGCTGCTTCGCTTGCGACGCATCACCACTGTCTTCGGCGTGCTCTCCACCGACGAGGAGCCGACGAAGGACGGCGTGCGTGGCAAGGGCAGACTGACAGTTCCGGCTCCAGCTGCACTCCCATTGAGTTCGCCCAGGGGCGAGGGTGAGTGGGATTGGTGGTGGGCATGGCTGGCGGCTGTGGTCAATGGCAATGGGAGCGTATGGGAGGCGGGGGGCATCTGATGCTCGGCTAGACTCATGATGGACTGCTGGCGCTCCAGCTGCTTCTCGTAGCCATTGAACTTGTCGTAGTCAATGAATGACATATTGGCATAGCTGACCATGTTGTCAATGGCTTGCAGCGATTGCAGCGAAGCGCTCCATTTGGGATTCAGTTTATCTTTTTTGTCTTTTTTCTCCTTTTTCTCCGGCTTTTCCGTCAGTCCAATCAGCGTGCTCTTGAACGACGCGATGAGCGTGCTGGAGCGACGTTTCTGAAAGTTTAGCTGGGGATTGTAGTTGCTTTCGGCAGGTGTCAGGGATATAAGCGACGGCTTGCGCTGCATGGATGCCTCCGCGGAGTCCTCAACGGGCGTAGAGGTCAGTGCCTGCGTGGATTGTCGGCGAGCTGGTGTCTTTATTGAGCTGGCGGTGTCCGCACGGCGTCGCAATATGGGCGAGCAGCTGGTGTTGGCTGCGCCGTCCTCGGCCAGCGAATTCTTGCGCGGCGATGCTGGCATCAAGGGATCACCCGACTTCTCTGCCTCCTCCGACAGCTGCTCTAGCTGCGGCTCAATAAAGCTGCGTCGATTCGGCCGTCGCAGCAATATCATCGAACGACTTCGCGTAAACGTGAAAGGCGTTTTGCCCGCCTCATCTTTGGACTCGTCGCTGCGAGTCAGGTTCTCTTTGCTGCCAGTGAAGTTGTTGAAGAACTTGGACATCTTCATCCGAAAGCTATGCGTGCGCTCCATCTTGGGCACCGACTCCACCTGTGACATTGTGGCACGCCGCTCTGCATCGTACTGTTCCTTAAACATTTGCGTAATGTTTGGTGTCGCTGCTGTCGTTGTTCCACTCATAGATTGCGAATTGTTGTTCTTGTGCACCATGTTGTTGTTGTTGTTATTGCTGCTATTGTTGTTGTTGTTGTTGTTGCGATTATTTGCCTTTGAATCGTTTGGTTTGAGTTTTGCATTCGTGGCAGCTTTACAGATCCCGTTCTTATTGCTATTTATGTTCTGCTGTTGCAGTTGCAGTTGTTGCTGCTGCTGTTGTTGTTGCTGCTGTTGTTGCTGTTGTTGCAGCTGTTGCTTCTGTTGCTGCTTTTTGTTTGTCTTTTGTAACTTCTTTTGTCCCTTCGCGACGCTCTTCGTCTCCTTGCTGGAATTCATTTTGCAGCCAATTAACTGAAAAGAAAAACAAAAACAAAAAGAGAGTTAGACAGAAATATATAAATATATGACAGGTAAGTGTATTAATAGCACAATGTAAAGCCTCTCACTCTCTCGCTATTGCACTCTCTCGATCTTTTCTTCACAGTCTTTGCAATGATATCTGTTATTTGCCGTGGGCTTTAGTATATATAAATCGGCATTCTAGTAGTGTTTTCATAGAGCGCCTAAAGCGAATATGGATAATGATAGCGCATTTTGTGACTTGTCTAATCTATTGCTTGACTACCATCCTATGAGGTAGCAACACTATAAAATACCCTGTAACTAAAAAGGAACAAATTGCTTCATTATAATAACAAATCAACGTATCAACGATCACAGTTTCTTAAGTTAATCCCAAGCAAAGGGCATACAATATTAAATCCATTACACCAAATATTTTAATTTTAAATGTTAGAAATTAGACATGTGAGAATAACATTTCTAAGAAAACCAAGAATTTTCAATGCAATATAATAATTCATATAATTACATAAAAATTCAAATATTAAACTTATACAGTACATATCAATAATCAATCAAATTATTTATTTATAAAATGAAAGTTCATTTTACTGATTGTTTACTGTATTTAACTTTACAAATCACAATATCAACCATATAACGGTTTATTTGAACTGTCTGAAATTCGTTTAATGCAATTTTTTGATGACAGCTAAAGAGCCTATGATTCGCCATCTTTCTTTTGATATGATGCATCAATTCCCATTCCATTTATCATTATCAAAAGGGAAGTTGGCGACAAATCAGCTTGGTTTGTTGATAAGGCCCAAGAATATACTCAAGCGCAACTATTCGCATGAACTATAATGTCGTAATGCATGCAAGATTTCTATTTTTTCCCATTCTCTCTCAATCTGTATTTCGCTGTTCGAGGCAGTTGCTGTAGAAGCAGAACTTCATATCCGAATCTGTGAGTATAACCCCGCAGGATGGTTGCATTTGAAAAATATGTTTCAGTCCCCAAGAGTAATATTAAGTACGCAAGCTTCCAATTGTCGTGTCGCAGTTGAGGAGCAGGCGTGATATCAGTTTGTCCAACGGGTCGACAGCATTGTCAAACGGCGCAAAAATTGCTATGGAGTATGGACTGTGTATGTATGTTAGTATATGTGTGCGTGTGTGTGTGTGTGTGTATGTGTGTAGTGTGACAAGCTGCGGACACCAACTACACACACAACAAACTCTTATCTGAAACAATTCGGTTTTTTTACACCCCCTCCCAGTAAAGCTCAAAAACAACAGTTAACAGTTTGATAAGATTTCAAAAAGTCACACACAAATTTACTTGTCTGCGTGCTTCGCAATATGCCATTTCAGTTAGCTGGTTAGAGTTCAAAAATGACATAAACCCAATGAAACACTATAAATAATCTATCATTAAGGTATACAGAGTTAAATACGTTTCGTATGTGCGAATTCTATGACTGGTATGAGATACTAAAGATCTTCATCTATATTACTATATTGATTCATTTTAGTAGACGTATAGATATACAATATATATAAATATATACAAGGAAATAGAATATTGAGAGAAAATAGAATAATAATGATAAGTCTAAAGCAACTTAGAAATGGGAGAAAGAGTTATTCCTAGGGACAAATCGAAAATATATCAATAGTAGAGCATTATAAGTCTTCTCTTTCTCACTCTCTCTCTCTTCTTTTTCATTGTCACACCTTTATTGAAAGCATATGAATTAGAGAATTATGTCTTCAACTATAAACGATCTCTCTCTCTCTCTCACACTTTCTCTCTTTCTCTCTCTCACTCTCTCTATCTCTCTCTCTCTCTCTCTCTCTATCTCTCTCTCTCTGTCTTTGTTTTCATTATCTTTCTTTCATTTCTTTTCCTATGTCTTCTCTCTCTTTCTTACTTATCTTTCACTATCTTTTCTCTCGCTTTTTCTCTCTTCACTTTCGCTGTATCTTGTTCCATATTTTTTCTTTCAGTAAATTTTCTCTGTATCGCTTCCTTCTCTCTTTCTTTCTCTATCTCTCTTTTATCTCCATTTTCCCTAGTCTGTCTACTACTATTTTATATATCTCCTTATCTCGATTTTTTTCTTTTTATTGGCTATCTCGGTTATCTTTGTTTCTCTCATCAATTCGCAATGCATTTAATAACAATCGTACATCATTTTCATCAGCGTCTCTTCTCTCCTCTATTTATCTGGTTATTTATCACTGCCCCTCTGTTCTTGTTCTTGTATTTATACAAGTTATTCAATTTACAAATATAGAATACTTCTAACTGCCTACTATTCTGTGTTGGATATAAATTATCAATATAATAACCTTAATATGTATAAACTATATTATATTTGCATCAACATTAAATTAACAAGAGTATTATCAGTTCGAAAAAAGCAAAGAAAGTGCATCTTTCACATTTTCTCTCTACATGCATCCGATATATTATTGCATAGATCCGTATAAGTATTGTATTACAACTTGCTGTGTATATCGATCTTATTCGAAAACCAGTTTGCGGTTTCAATTAACGACGCGTTGTTGCTATTGTTGTTGTTGTTGTTGTTGTTGTTGTCGACACAAGATATTGACACTGACTGACTTGATGAGTATTCATTTAAAATTTTTCCTAATGACACTCACTACAAAGAGGTGCAAAGGTATTTCAAGCTTAAAACAAAACGTTTCTCATATTTTAATACATACTATATATAGTCTCATATTTTTAGTGATTTCTTAAGCTGCAAGCTTTAAAATGGAAATAGTTA
The DNA here is from genome assembly GCA_035045145.1 of Drosophila meridionalis. NCBI lineage: Eukaryota > Metazoa > Arthropoda > Insecta > Diptera > Drosophilidae > Drosophila > Drosophila meridionalis. The sequence goes on from JAWNPG010000023.1 coordinate 903,576, forward strand.
GCACATATATTTATGTAGAGAGATATTAATATATATATTTTAAATTTTTGTATGCAACTTAAATAGTTTACTATTTTTCTATAAAACATAAAACTAAAACGGATTTGTTACACGAAAATAGCATAGTTTTTATTATTTAATTTACTTATAATAAAATCTCGTTATTTTAGGGGCTATTTAAAAGAAAAGAACATATTTCTTTTTATTTAAGTGACATATTATATTTACTTATTCAATTAATACTGTCCGGCCTACAGACATAACCGTTTAAGGAAACAATCACAGTGTTTACTGTACTTGTTCTCGCATATATTTATTTAGCATTCCCTATGCCTTTATGTGTTCAAAAAGAGATTTAAAGCACTCTCTTATCGTCTTTTAAATCCACTTTGAGTTCATTTTAAATAAGTACGTATGTGTGTGTGTGTGTCTGTATATCGTTCGCATTTTGTTATTGTTTCTTGTGTGTTTTAATTCAGCTGCCTTAACAGTTCATTTGTTTATATTTTGAATTAACATTCGCATATAACTGCGACACAGGCCCAAAAAAATTGCTCTTGAAACTTAATGTAAGTGTGTATGTGTGTTTGTGTGCTGGCACGCATTTACGTGTGCGCGTGTGCATGTGTTCGTTTAGTTAGCTTGGGATCTTTGTCAAGTGCGCGGCGCAGATGTAAACAAAGTCGCAAATACAATTCATTTGGTATACTAAACATTTTAGTAATAGTTCACATTTGTGGCCAGATGTACGTTTGTATGTACATTATGTGCCATTATGTACGTAGTATCTATGTAAGCATTTATGTTTTCTTCAACTTTCTGAGTGCTATGCACACAATATTGCGTGGCCACTTGCGCAACTTGACAACCAGCTGACAGTCTAGCGTGCACTCGCGCTCTCTTTTGTGCTCTTGGACGCAAACTTTTGCGGCCACTCTCGCTGTCGCTCTCGCGTTATCCCTCTCCATGTGACGACGCAACGTAAGCACGCTCAAATATTCAACTCGTTTTCGTTCGTTATTTATGTATGTAATTATGTGCTTCGATACAAGCGTATTTATATATGTACATACATATGTACCACAATGCTAAGCGTACTAGTCTTTTAAGCATTAACTTTTTATTAGAATTATTAATTAAATAATCTTGCAAATCTCACACATATGTTTGTACTTGTATATATGTATGTGTGTGTGTGTGTGTGTGTATTTGCAGCTGTGTTCATATTTGTCATCACTTGTTTGCCGGTTGCCTGCCACACATATTGTCGCTAATTTTCTTCTTTTCTTGTGTTTATTTATTTTATTTTATTTTATTTTTTCACTTACCAACCGGCTTATTGTCACAGTCACTTTTGTGTTTTAGATTCATTTATCATATATGGCACCTTCATTTACACTATGCCAGTTGCGAAAATAAAGGAAACACTTTGGCACGATGCGAATTTTCTGTCAACGGCGCGCAACAACGCTACTAACGAACACCGCGCGCGCGGGTGACTAGCGGTTAACTGATCGACAGGCGACTGCACAGCTGGAAGCATGGAGAGCGCCGAACAAGGTGACGCACTGCGCATGTCCGTTCTTCATCGCACTCTATGAGCGGAGCACATTCATTGCGTGTGACGTTTCGCTCTCTGAGCGCAACAGCTCTACGCTAGCTAAAGCACGCAGCTTAAGAGCGTGCATGTGCGTGTTGGTGTGTGTATTAATGTGCACGAATGCAAGTAAATCAGAAAAGTGAATATGTGGCTGGTTATAGGGTATTTTCTAGTCCGAGCTCAATTACAAGTTGACTGAGCAGCGACTTGGTTATCGATTTCGATTTGATCGCAACGTCATCGACTTGCAAACGACTGTTAACGCATTTATATTACAAACATACAAGAATTATAAAATATACAGGCAGACAGTGTATGTAAGCTTAAATATTTTGATCAGCAATAATTTAATTAATGCATTCTCAGCTAAAGTCGCTGAATCGCGATAAGAAACAAAAGAAAAATCTACATTTCTATATACTTACACACGCAATTCCATGTGTGCGAGAATTCTTGATTAGATTGTTTTAACAAAATTCAATTGAAATCTATAAAGCCGATTAAGTTCCAATTGTTCAGTCGTCAGTTAAACTGAATACAGGCCTGCATATGTATTTATTTTAAGAGTCCGGCAATGGCCCCAGCGAAGCCCGTGCTCTGCGTGGGCTGCACCGTAATTGACTTTGTGACGATCAACGAGAGTTTCCCCGCCGAGGACACGGATCGGCGATGCCTCGACGGTTATTGGCAGCGCGGCGGGAATGCCTCTAATGTTAGCACAGTGCTTCGACTGCTGGGCGCGAATGTCGAGTTCTTTGGCATGCTCAGTCAATCGAGCGGCTTCCGGGTGCTCCTGGACGACTTGGATCGGCGTGGCATCGGAATTCAGCACTGTCCCCAGACGGAGAAGGATCCGCCGTTCTCCTCAGTGATAATTGTCAAGGAGACTGGTTCGCGCACCATCGTGCATTGCAATAAAAACTATCCGTACATAACTATTGAGGACTTCATGAAAATAGACCTGGATCGCTACGGTTGGGTTCACTTTGAGGCGCGCTACGCCCATGAGACAATCAAAATGATACAAGCCGTGCAGGAGCACAATCGAACCCATAGCTCCAGCATTCGTATCTCATTGGATTTTGAGACAATGTTTGAGAACAATCTACCACTGTGCGGCCTATGTGACTACGTCGTGTTTTCTAGCGAGCTGGCCAGCCAGCAGGGCTGGAAGAGTGCCCAGGAAACGTGCTTTGCTCTTGCCAGCAGCGTAAAACCCACATGTCCCAGCATAATTTGTCCTTGGGGCGGCACAGGTGCTGCATGTCTGGACACTGCCAGCAATGAGTTCTACAATGTGGCCGCCTTCAAGCCTGAGCATATCGTGGACACTCTTGGAGCCGGTGACAGCTTCATGGCTGGCTTCATATACGCAACCTACGTGATGCAGTGCAGCCTGTCCGATGCCGTAAGTTTCGCTAATCGAGTGGCTGGCCACAAGATCACGGACTTCGGATACGATCACATCGCGGGGCTACAGAAAGACGACAAGCTTACAACGGATTGAACATGATTATATATTAATTATATGTAAACAGAAATAAAATATAGTCTTAAATAAGTGAATAATAATGATATACATATGTAGGAAGAGGAAACACCATATAAGCGAAGCTCCAAAGACATTTTTTCAGAATTCCAAGAATCTTAAATAAAATTGCCATGTTGATTGGGATTGCCGCGGGATGTTATCATGTTATTAGAAACCTCCTATTGCAAAAGTTTTCGCTTTTTTTGTCCAGTGACTATGTATATTTGGTAAAACATGCTCCTTGGTCATCTGAATCTGTGCTCCCAGCCGCTGAGGAGGCGTTGCCAATGCCGCCGGATGCGCTGCCATTTGGTTGTTTCTTGCTTTGTTCGGCTTTCTTTTCAATTAGCTGCAGATAATGAAAGGAAAGTATTTAAATATGGCACGACAATTATCTTGATAATAAGTATTACCTGTGTACGCAAACGCTTGATTTTACGTAATCTCTCAAGCCAATTGGTCGCATAGAGACTATTTTTCATCATACTTTGGTAGACGAGCGAGGCCAGCTGCAAGGGATTAAATTATATAAATATTCTTCGTGGAGGATCGACTTTTGTCTACGTAACTCGTTTCTCTATCAATTAAATATGATTTTGGGATTTTCTATTTCTTTGATTTTTTCCATATGTCATATTAGTAAATAAATATATAAGTAGAAAAGGTCTAGTTCTTTGTCTAAACTCTTAAACTGTTGTCAGATACCATTAAAAAAAATGTGTTATTATAACAAAGAGTGAAATAAATTAACTTGAATTGAATTGAAAATATGATTTTACAAATTATATATAGGAATCTTAAAAGTGTTCTCTAGTAGAAAATCTATTATTATGTTCGCAATTATAGCTATTATTTTCCTGCGAGGATCTAATTCTTGGCCACTCACATTTGCGTGCAGCGCCATCTGTCGGGCCAGTAGGGGAGCACTGCGATCGGAGACAATTCGCTCCTTGGGATGGCAAACGAACTTCGTCATCTCTTTGCGTGCCTTGACAAAGACACGATTCGAATTCAGCTCCAGCGGCTCAACAATCACACAGGCATGATTAAACTGGCCCTGTAAGAAGACGTTTCTCAGATCGAATAGATCGTTTTTTATCTAAAAACATACTGATATCGTATTCAGGTTATATGTCTCTCCACTTTCGTTGTAAATGATCTTCACATAGTCGTTGCCAATGTGCTTCTTCTTCTCAGTGCAGTTGGGATCGTCCTGCAGATTTGTAGGCATCAGAGTAGCCACATGAAACGTGACCTGGACGGGTCAAACCAAGCTGAATTAATTTTCTTATTCATTGATCGAAATCCGTATAGAAAACTAACCTGCATTATGTCATCCTTCCAGATGTAAGCAAATTTCCCATCAGCGCCACTCTTATCTAGATGAATAAACAGGTTATTCTGTTCGGCTTCCTTGAGGCTGACCAATGTGCCCAGGTTGCGCAGAAATTCGACGTAGCGCGTGCTGCCATGGGAATTACGTAAAATTTCCACCGCATTGTTGCACTGATTTCGACCCACGTACAAGACGCCGATCGTGTGCGTCTCAAAGGGTGGCACGAGATCGAGCAGTCTCAGCACTTTCGGCTGATCCGGGCCCACTTTAAGCGGAGTCTCCGTCACCGACTGCTGGCCAGTGCCGTAGAGCTGCAGGAGGACGAAGCTGGGATTCATGCACAGCTTTGCGCTGACGGACGGCTTGGTGGCACCGAAGCTCGTGAAATTGGCGGGCGACGGCGATCGGGCTTTGCCGTTGTTGACCTCGCGCACCGTTGATATCGTCTTGGAGCGACCGCGCATCATGTCACCACCGCCATTGTTATACTCCGAGCCACTGTTGTTGCTGCCGTAGCCGCTGCTGTTGGACTTGGGCAGACCGAGGCCGGAGCCCGCCGGAGTTGGCGACTGCTTGGGTGTGATGGTCGCCTGAACTTGACCCGGCGACAAGGGTGGCTTGCCCACGGCTCCCTGCTTCAGAGAGGATGCGGACGCAGAGGTCTGCACCATGCCCGGCTGAGGTCCGCTCTCCGCGCCCTGGCTGTTAACATCGTCGGCTGAGTGCTGCTTGGGCGGCAATGTGCCAGCTCCCGGTTGCAGTGGACCTTTTAGGACTTGGGCAGCCTGAGGCGGTGTGGAGCCGGCTATCTCCTCGGGTATGGCCTCGCAGCTGACGCGCATGTCTTTGGTGCTGTACTGCACGCTCTTCTTCTTCGACGGCAGCTGGTGTTCCTCGAAGGATGTCTTGACGGCCTCTGGTTCCTGGGAGAGCGGAGCTGGCTTCGCGGCCAGGAATGCTTGCCGCCAGCTGGAGGTCATCTCCGGACTGGAATTGACGCGTCGCACCGGATTGCGTACGCGACTTTGCCCATCACCAAATGCCAGAGCATCATCATCGGCTTCCCCGTCGCTGACGCTGCCACTGAGTGCCGCATCCTTGCCACGTTTGACGCAAGCGGGCAGGCGTGGAATGTCGATGGCAGCTGTGCCGCCGTTGCTGCCGCCGCCGGCGCTGCTCACGGAGTACACCTCCTCCTGGCGATACAGTGCTCGCGCCTTAGCCACAATCCTGTTCCGGATCTCAGCATTTGCTGGCGTAAGTTCTGGTTTAGCCTCTGGTACTGATACTGGATCTGGCAGAGGTTCTGGTACTGGAAGGAGTTCTGCTTCTGGTTCTGGGACAGGTTCAGGTTCTAGTTCTCGCTCTCGTTCTCGATCTGGTTCTGTCTCTGCCTCGGCCTCTGGCGCTGGTTGAGTCTCTTGTTGTGACTGCTGCTGCTGCAGCAGCTCCTGCATGGGGTTGTCTGGCCCAAAGACGCCACCAAAGGCCGTGGGCAAGAATAGTGAAACCACACTATTGAAGGGCAAATCCTGACCGAAGCAGTCGTTGGCTATGGGATTCTCAATGCGCGTTATCCATGAAATGTTGCCCGTGGGACGCCTGATGAAGATCTCGGCCCAGCTAGTGCACGAGCGCGCACAAACGGGCTGCTGCACCGCTGGTCCCGATCGCGTGGCGGGTCCAACGCTGGCCGTTGACAGCGAGAGTGAGTTGCCCAACAGCGAGGTATTGCTGCCGGTGTGAGAGCCCTCGACCAGGTTGCTGACGCCTGAAGCCTCCGGATTGGAACCTCGTCGCGAATACGTGTCCAACGAGATCGTCGAACTGTTCGATATCTGCCGATGCGGATGTGCAGTAGCGTCCGAATTCGATGTCGATGATGACGAAGTGTGCTCCGTGCTGCCGGCACTCTCATTCACGCTGCTGTGCTGGAAGGTCATTTTGGTGTAGCGCCGCTCGCGCTCCGGCGACAAAGGCGGCTGCGCTGCATCGCTGAGACTCTTCGAGTTCAGACTAATGCTTGGCGCCTTGCCCAGCTGCGCACAGCGCTCGCAGAGGCCGTTGCGCGTCGGTCCCGATGGGCAGCCGGATGTGGTAATGGTGACCAAATTGTGGCCCACCAGCCATGTCTGCGAGACGCCATCCTTCAACAAATAGTCAATAGCCGGCAAGCTGTAATCGAAGAAGTTGCATAAATAACAAATTCCAGAACAAATCAGTCATATTTACCGCTTGGGTAGGGAGGGGCACGGCGAGAAGGTATGACGCTCCAGAAAGTCAAAGCACGTCTCAACCAGGTCCGCATGGAAGTTGCGCAGGGTATTGTTCATCAACGGACGCATATCCGAGTCATTGCGGGTCGTTGCGGTATTCCTGCTGCCTCGTTCCGTGAGACTGGTGCTGCGCTTCCGGCTGGACGAATCCTCGTTCACATTCAGCGAGTTGATATTGACGATGTCATTGTAAAGCATCTTGGCATTCGACTGCATGGACTACAAGGGAACCGAACAACAAGTTAGGCAAGTGGATAACCAATGCGACTATTAGCTTACCGATCTGATATAGCTCACGCAGTTCTTGCGCAGCTCCAACTTGATCTTCAGAAACCAGCCCGCTATCACATGATGAGCCAGGGACACCGTGTAGTGGTCGTATCGATGGGGCTTCGTGTAGGGCAGCGATATGGCGAACACATACATGTTTTGCATGAGCGTGAAGTTGGAGACCAGATGGTTCGGCAAGTGGATCAAAACTGTCAATCAGTAAATAGTTAATTACAATGAGACTAATGAGAGCAAATATTTAATTATAATGAGACTAATTGGATGGAAATGGAAATGTTCAATTGAAATGGGGAAGAAATCCTTTTTATACCCTGAGCCCATTAAAAAATTGTAAATCAGGGCATAATAGTTTTGTGAAAATCTATGTAAGAGGCAGAAGGAGGCGTGCCACGCCCCATAAAGTGTATGTATTCTTGACCAGCTCGACAAGACGAGTCGATATAGCCCTGCTCGTCTGTCTGTCCGTTCGTGCGACCGTGTGAACGCTGAGATATTCTAAAGTACGCAACCTAGAGACTTGAAATTTTACATGAATACTCGTGTTACCACACGCTGCATAAATTTAGAAATTTTGTTCGATAACTCATTCTATTTTCTTTTTATCGGTATTTATCGATCATTTCAATTCGTTTTTAAGGCGTAGTTTGGACATTGTTTGAGCTAGTCACTTAAAATTTGCTGTGTAGTTGCATGTAATGAATATAAAGATTATGTTATATTTAGGATTTTGGATGCCACGCCCCAATCGCCCCCTATTTGCAAAACACGCAAATCAAATACTAGAGACTAGTCCTTAGGCAAACACACGCATGTGAATGCCATTAAAAGGTTGTGAAAGTCTGATGAAGATAATTCATCGCTAAGATAAGTTATTCAACAATTAATTTCTCATAGTAATGCCCACATCTGTGCTTTTGCATGTGTTGTTTGTATGTATGCATAAAAGAAGCGTTGAATGATTAGAATATTGACTTCTAACAGGGTATCTCCTAGTCGAGCAGTCTCGACTAGAGCACTCTTACTTGTTCCTATTACAAACAATATTCCTAGCATAAAAGAAATCACTCACGGGACAGAAATTCTAGAACGGGCAAGGCCACCGCAGCTCTGTCGGACATCCTGCTTATCTGCCACAAGATATCTGGCAGCTTGCGCATCAGAGCTTCGGGCATCTCCAGGATGAGAATGGCCATGGTATTGATGCAGACGCCGGCTATGCCCGTCTGCAGCAGAAGGTACAGGGATGTGATGATGCTCGAGTGCTGTGGCGGCTGCAGACACTCGTGATAGATGACCAGCGACGCAATCGCTGGCACCACGAGACCGTGGAAATCATCGGCGCTCAGCTTAAACTTGTTGTTGCTAACCGAGTTGATTTTGAGCAGTGTGTTGGCTAGCTTCTCAATGTCGTTGCCTTGCAGCAGGGCTTTGTTCTGCAGCACGATGGGCAGCTGCTCGATGACCAGCTTAAACACCTTGCAGTCAGTCTCGTGCTCCAGACAGCGGACAATCAGATTGCAGGCGCGTCGTATGGAAATTGTCGCTGTCTGCGTTTGCGATGTCAGTGGCAATTCGATGCCCAGATAGTGGCTGAACTTTAGGGCTTTGGTGCCTTCGTCAGGATATCCAATGTGGTAGGAAGCATTGGCACGTATCCCGAGCATCCATTCAAAGATCTGCAAGGCATTGTTTGGATTATCATATATAGAAATCTATATCTATCTATTATCATATATAGAAGTCTTACCGTATAGCGCACAGTGCTCGCCTGCTCAAAGACCTTTGGGCGATCGTAGTGCAGTTCCAGGTGATCCATTAGGATATTAAATATCTTGATGGCATGTGCGGCTGGTTGGCGATGCAGCTTGATGGCAAACACCTTCACAAGCCCATCGACCGCGGCAGTTATATCATCGATTTCCGTCTTGGTCTTTATGACAATGCTGCTGCCTGGCTCCGCTGCGCCGGGCTCAGCCGCAACCTGGCGCATTTGCTCGAAAGGACGATTGATGAGCGCCTCCAATATGTCCAACAGCTCTAGGCAACGCTTCGTATCACAGTGGGCCGCAAAGTTGGAGAGCGCAGTAGCCACCGCCTTGCGCACTAGCACGCTGGGCTCCTGATAAATCTGAGCCAGCTGTGGCACGACGACGCGATCGAGTATCTCTTCCTCATAGCTGTAGCGGTTCTGGTTCATGATCTGCTCCAGCGAGTTGACGATCTTGATGCGCACGTTCACGTTCGACATGCGGTAATAGCGATGCACGAACTGGGACAATCCCAAAAGCCACTCCGGTCGAGTGGCGGTCACCCGCTGCGTCCGATAGTCGATCAGACTCAGGACAGACACCTCAGGGCGTCGGTCGGCGACCCGCTCGATCAGGTCGTAAATGCGATCCACATTGCAGAGTATCTGAGTACGCTCATTCCTGAGCAGCTTCTCGATGCAGTCAATGTTCTCGTGAAAATTGATTTGCAAGTGATGCAATCGATCCTTGTTCACACCCGAGCGCTCTGCAAGATACGAGTTATCATTTATCTGACACAATTGTCACGGAGAGATCGTACGCACCATACTCATCCATGTTGTCGACGATCGCCGACATAATGTCACAGATCAGATCCCAAATTATCTCGGAGAGCTCGTGTCTGTATTTGTTGATCACCATGCGCACGCTGAGTATCACCTCGTAGGTCACAATCACCTCGTTGCTATCCAGTGCCTGCAACAGTTAATTAGTTTACATCGAGATAAGGAAACGATCTTGAATGATGACTTACATTGCGGAAGCCCATCAGCACGTTGGTGGCGTAAATCATCGACGAGACCTGAAAAATGATGTTCGACCCAAAAATGTTCATGTTGAGATGAAAGACGGCTCCTCGCAGCAACTGAGCGTCCTCGTACTGCCCCTTATCGTTGAGGATGTTGCACATGATCTTCATGGAGTGATAGCCCAGCTGAGTGCCCAGCAGATTCTTCATTATCTACAAAGGTAATCAAAACATAATTAATTTGAATTTTCATCTGTGGATCCAGTTATCATTTGACATTTATCATTTGGTATCAGATTTTAAGATTACATTTATAAAATTCCAAAATCATGAAAAAGCAGATTGTTAAAGAGTTTATAACGGTGAAGAAGGTGCGGTATCTGCCCAGGGAGGAGCCACCGCCGCCTCCGCCGCCGCCGCGGCGAGTGCTCATAGTGGGTCGCTGCACCCTGGACGTCATCAACATATGCAGCGAGCCGCCCAAGCCCGGCATTATCGAGCGCATTGATGAGGGCTTCTGGCGCCTGGGCGGCTATGCTCCGAATACATGTTGCGTGCTCCGACGCCTGGGCACCATCTGTGAGTTTCTCGGCCAGCTGACCAAGGTGCCCGCCTTCGAGAACCTCACGACCAGCTTCCAGGCCATGGGCATCGAGATCTCCAACTGCCCGCGCACAAGCCAGCAGCCGCCGCATCGCATCATCGTCTCAGTGCGGGGATCGGGAGAGCAGAAAACCGTAGAGTACACGAATCATACTCACGAGCTCACCTACCAGCAGTTCGTGGGCGCCGTCGACTACCGCCAGTATTGCTGGATGCACTTCGAGTCGCGCAACACCGGAGAAACGATTCGCATGGTGCGCGCTGTGCGAGCCTACAATGATCGCAGTCCGGACGCCTACATTGTGATCTCTGTGGATCTGGCCGACATAAAGCCACACAGCTGCCTCATGGGCGCCCTGGCGGACTACGTGCTGATCCGGAAGCAGGTCAAGGTGGACAACGGCTACATGAATGGTCGAGAGACCGTGTGGGGAGTACGCGATGTCATGGATGCCGCGCGCAAGCGCTGGCTGAGCATGCAACCGAAGAAGAGCCCATACATAACAGAGGAAATACCGGAACTGGATCCAGTCACCTGCGCCAGACAACATGCCCACCAGCCCATCCTAATATACAACAACTACGAAGAGGGCTCCAGCTGCCTGATGCCCGATGGCAACTATTTCAAAGTGGGTCCCCACAAGCCGCAGAAGATCGTGGATGCAATTGGCGAGGAGGAGACCTTCGTGGGCGGCTTCATCTATGCCATGCAGGGGGACAAGATGTCGATGCGCGATGCCATAGAGTACGCCACGCGAGCTGCCTGCTTCAAGGTGTCCATTTATGGCTTCGATCAAATTCGCTGCATGCCCAAGGATCTGGTTGCCTGCTACCACGCCTGATGCACCGGGTGCATCCGGCACGTATTTGTAATAAAATTGCATGCAGTTTCATTCAGAATTTCTCGATGAGTCACGGAGTCGACCCAGATAGCGACACTTTGCCATCTGCAAGTCGGAAGTCGGCAATCAAGTGGGGCATTGATGAATGTTTAGCTGGTTAATTGGCAGCGATAAGAAACTGTAAACACCCGAACAGGGATCAGATAAGGCGTAGGAGAACACGGACTGACTAACAACTAGAATTTCATTAGCATAAGCAAACAAATTGTAGAGCGCCAATCTCCCATCGGAAACGAGCTGATAAATTCATAGCCAGCGCCATAAAAGTGGAGCTGATATCAGAGGTGCGAGGCATTCGGGTCGATTCTGCGGATACAAATAAATAAATAATGAAGCGCTGTAAGTCTTAACTGTTCCAATATTATTCAATTCCACACAAAAGGGACTCCTTCCAGATCAGCTGCAACTGATCAGTGTGCTGCTGCTGCAGCTGGCGAGTACTAGAGCCAACACTCGGAGCGAGTTCGAGGCGCTGTGCGGCAGTGCCTCGACATGGAGGCTCGTGCCGAACAAGCAGCATTGTGATCGTTTCTATGTGTGCACGGGCATGCGGGAAAGAAGCTACCAGGAATTCCAGTGTCCGGCGGAACACCATTTCAGCAGCCAGGAGCAACGCTGCGTGAGAGGCTCCTGCTCCGCCAGCTGCAATTCGATTGGCGTTCAACGCTTGGAAGGCGACTGCACGCGCTTCTCACGCTGCTCGAGTCAGGGTGAGCTGTCGGTCATGAAGTGCTCGTATGGCTTCTACTTCGATGCCAGCCGGAAGGCCTGTCTGCCGGTGAACATAACGCCAGCCCATCAGTGCAGCTGCATACTGCCCGAGCACTCCACGTTGGCCAATGCGAACGACTGCAGGAGCTACTATCGTTGCGTCGGGGGGCAGGCCATGCTTCAGCAGTGTCCAGATAACTATTACTATGAGGAGAGACTCAACAGCTGCCTGCTGGATGCGAGGGGCGAGTGCCAACCAGTGGCTGAGCTTGTCCAGCTGCCGCTGCAGGAGTGCCAGCGGGAGGGCAGTCGGCTGGTGCCGCACTCGGAGGACTGCAGCCGATACTACGTCTGCATTGGCAGCCAGGCCATCGAACTGAGCTGCCCCGAGGGCCAGTCCTTCGACGTGGTGACGCGCTACTGCACAGCCGAGGCAACTTTCCAGTGCTTCACAGCGACAACTGACACGCAAGCGACGCCAACTACAACTCGGGACGTCAACAACAGGGAAACCCCGAAAGTGAACAGCGGCAAACAGGCGGTATACCAGCCGAACGACAACAGGGTCAAGATTGACGACATTGGCCACAACAAGTTGTCATCGAAATTTTTGTTAGTTTAAATCTATATAGACTCCTGCCCTAAATAAAGTCTGACATACCTTATACGAGGCCTGGCAATAATGATTGCTGTTCACTGTGCGGCACAGCGTGACGATGCATTGGTGCAGCGGCTCGCTGGGGAAGATGGTGTAGCCGATGACCATCTCCAAGACGGTCAGGCATTGCAGTCCAATGTCATCGTTCGGCACCGTGCAGCTCAGCTCGCAGGCATTCCTGAAAGACAAAGAGAGGCAATCAGTCGATGCAGTCGATAAATCACATTTCCCATGGCACCCACTGCACTATTCCTACGAGCACGTCTTTGTCCAGGTGTGCCGCATTGAACTTAATGAGATTGATCATCATTTGCAGATAGGGGCACAGCAAATCGGCGTCTGTGATCGCTGGTATCCACAGCAGCATGAATTTGCCAATCTGTAAGCAGAGCAGTCAAATATATTCAAGAAGTTCGATGTGAACTCGGATCACCTTCTCCTCGAAATTGGTGATGTCCTTGCCGTTTTCTGTGAGCGTATCGAGCAGCTCTAGCAGATGCCGCAGATCCTCGTGCGCCTCGTGATTCTGTATCACGAGGAAAAACTTCTCACGCATTATCGTCAGGTTTTTGTATTGTGTGAATATGAGACGCTTATAGAAGCTTAAGGTGATTTGGCGTGTTTCTGCCGGCTTGTTGGGCACGATGAGATCTTTGGTTATCTGCCACAGATTGGTTATGGAGGTCTGCAGAGAAATCGCAGTTATTTATGAGTTTACCCAAATTGCCGGCTGGCCGAGTCATTTTCCTTACTTCATCCAAGTTGATGTTCTGCAAATGCGAATCTCCCAGTTCTTTGAGTATTTTGCATCGCTGTGCAATCGGCTGCTCTGGCTGCAGCTCGAGCTCGAACTCTGGACGCAATGCTCGCTCGCCAGAGTTTCCTGGCAAGATATACTTTCATTAACTCAATTGTTGCAATTATTTTGGTCATTTTTACCTGGTGGTTTCGTGTTCTTGAGAAAATTTTTAAACTTTGATTTATCTCTGGAACCCATCATAAATCGTTGTTTTTGCGTTGCTAGACGCTTAAGTGACTCTGGTATATTTAAAATTCGTTCACTTTGATTAAAATAAACAAAAAATAACACATTTATAAGGAAGTGCAGCCGAATACTTTGCGATTTGGTCCAACTGATTACAGAAATAACAAGAAATATAGTAGGGGTACTCCCTTCAAAGAACCATATGTGCACATCATACAGCGGAAGTCAATAACAAATGTTGTGCTGCCAACTGATAA